>JAWNLV010000115.1:0-1200000 GCA_035042125.1 Drosophila longiperda
GCGTTTGTGTAGCCGCCTCCTCAAAAGCATAGCCTCACACAATCCCCAAACTTCCCTGAACCCCAAATCTCACTCCGGGCCGGACTAAGGTGTGGTCTTAACCGTGCCGAGAGTCAGCCTGGCTGAGGGCCCGGGTTAAAAACTAGCCCAGTCTCATACGGTGAGCTCAGGCAAATGGCGACCGCCTGTTCTAATTAGCCTTACCCGGGTAATGCGGATCTCTGCCCGGGCGGACATACTTTCTCTGCAGTACGTGGGACCAAAATATGAAAACCCCAAAAAATATTAATATACCGCGGGATCTCCCCGCGGAGCAAGTCGCAAGACATCTGAATGACCGAACCCTCGAGAGGGTAAGGGCATCTAATGTGGTAGACCATCCTCCACAACGTGCTACTCCAGCACCATATAGGAGAGTGCCGCAGGCACAGCGTGCCCCACCTTCGTTGCGCGAAAGTGTGGTGGTCGGACCACCACAATCGGCAACGAATCTGAGGGCAAGAATGAGGGCAAATCTCTTCCCACCAAGAGGTCAACCCGGAGGGCTGGATGACCCGAACCGTCGCAACCTTTGCGGCTCTAGGGTCAAATGGTATATAAGGTACCTCCAGCAAGGACTCACTCCGGAGGAAGCCATAAAGAAGGCGAAGGAGCCGAGGGACCAAGCAGCAGCAGCACCAGCTGTCAAAAGACACAACAGCACCCTAACGCCTCCGTTGGCCACTCCTAAAAGAGTGTGCCCGGGGGCCAGGAGTGCGGCCTGCGGACCATCAACGGCAAAGGTGGGAAATACAAACCCACATCCGAGCACATCGCGAGTAGCCGCAATGAAGTCCAACCCGAACACGTCCACCGTACCCCGAATGTCATATGCGGATATGGCAAAGAAGGTGAAGGTGGCCGTGTTACCGGCGGAATACCCAAAGGTGCTGCTAAATCAAGGAGAGCTCTCTAAACTAGAGGAAGCAATCATTGATGAGCTTATTGCGCACCGATGGGATAAGGCGATCGCTTTTGCGGGCATTCACTTCCGGGCCGGGTTTCTGGTCATAGAATGCTCCGATGAGAACTCAGCAAATTGGCTGACAACTGTTGCGTCGACACTCCACACATGGAAGGGCGTTACTCTCGACTGTAAGGTGGGCGATGATATACCATCACTCCACAGCATTACATTATACTGTCCAAGGAGTGAGGACAGAACCTCCGAATCCATACTGGCTTTGATAAGTAACCAGAATGAGATAGAGGTAGATACCTGGAAGATGCTTTCCAGAAGGAACGAAGGTGGAGGAGCCCTCCTAGTCATCGGAATAGATGCGCTATCCAGGAATGCGATCATAGAACGTGGTCACCAAATCAGCTTTCGATTTGGAAGCATCCCGGTAAGCGGACTAGGGAGGAAAAGTGGAGCAGGGTTAATACCCGCTCGATCGAAAGAAAAGCCTGCAACAGAAGCTGTCGCCACAGCTACCACTCCCGCAGAGCAGAGCCAACACTCGACTCAAGCCAACTTGATCGAAGACCTCGCGGAAGACGAGGAGCTGGCAGATAGCACTCTCTGCGAGGAACCAGTGGTAGGGGAGGAGGACATCATAATGTCCTCGCAAGAGTTGGCAGTAGAACTGCAAAAAGACGCGGCCGAGGCCGACAATACACTAACGAGTGACGGTGATGGTGGCAGCCCCAGGCCCCAATCTCCGGACACGCGGGGACATACCACCCAGTAGATGACTAAAGTCATCAACACTGGGCTAGCCCAGGTGAACATCCATCACGCTAAGGCGGCTTCGGCAATCTTAGCCAGGACGTTCACCAAACAGCACCTTGGGTTAGCCCTGGTACAGGAGCCATGGGTGCACAATGGAGTGAAAGGCCTGTACACGGCTGATTCAAAGGTAGTCTGGGATCGAAGAGGCCCAGCACCTAGAGCATGCATTATGGTGAGAAGGAATATTACCTTTACCATACTTTCAGAGTTCCTCACCAGGGACTGTGTCCCGATACTACTGCAAGGTAGTGGTAGTATGGTCTCTATGGTGGCAGTGTCTGCATACTTTGCAGGAGACTTAGCCTGCCCGCCACCAGAGGTGGAGAGACTGGTGGACTACTGCAAGAAAGAGAAGATGCCCGTGTTAATCGGTTGCGATGCCAATGCGCACCACACGATATGGGGCAGCAATGATATCAATCTACGAGGTGAGTGCCTCACAGAATTTATATTCAAATATAACTTAGAACTTGGCAATGTCGGATCCACGCCGACATTTGTAAATAGAATCAGGGAAGAAGTCTTAGACATTACCCTTATTAGTCGGTCACTAAAACCTCATCTAAGAGACTGGCACGTCTCATCAGAGGAATCAATGTCGGACCATAAAACTATCCTATTTAGGTTACAACTAAATACGAATAGTAGTGTGCCAAGTCGTAACCCCAGAAAAACGAACTGGGAACGATTCAATAGGTCCCTAGAGCTCAATCTATCCAACGAAACATATGGTGTTCCAAAAAATTCGCTGGACCTAGAGGAAGCTATAAAGGATCTGAACAAAAGCATAATTGATGCTTTTGAAGAAAATTGCCCGGTGGGGAGAAGAAAAATGGAAAAAGATGCCCCCTGGTGGAACGCCAGCCTTGAGAGGCTTCGTCGAACTACACGTCGTCTCTTTAACACAGCTAGGAGAGACGGCGACTGGGCACGATACCGTGAAAGTCTGACAATCTATAACAAGGAGATTAGGAAGGCTAAACGGATGAATTATAGGAATTTCTGTGAAGGCATTATAAGCACCAGCGAAGGTGCTAGGCTTCACAGAGCGCTTGCCAAACGGGCACCGGAAGCTAACATATCATTGAAACGTAATGATGGCTCATTTACGAGCAATGATATGCAAAAGCTAGAGCTCCTATTTGAAACTCATTTTCCAGGCAGTACACCCCTGCAAAATGACGCAATCAACAGTAGGAGATGGTATAGGCCGACGACTGAGGACTGGGCATGTGCCAAGTCGACAGTCACCGTGGAGAGATTAAGATGGGCAATAGGTACTTTCCAGCCCTATAAATCTCCCGGAATAGACGGCATATTGCCAATTTTTCTTCAAACGAGTCAGGACTTGCTCCTCCCTCGTATTAAGAAAACGCTAATAAGCAGCCTTGCGCTTGGATATATACCAACCGTTTGGAGTAAAGCTAAAGTGGTCTTCATCCCCAAGGCGGGGAAGAAAGATATCACCCACCCAAAGTCCTTCAGACCCATCAGCTTAACATCGTTTTTACTGAAAACGTTAGAAAAGCTGGTGGACTATAACATCAGAAGCACTCTGCTGAAGCAAAGTCCGCTGCATCCAACGCAGCATGCATACAGAGTAGGCAGGTCAACTGATACAGCACTTTATCAGCTGCGGCGTACATTAGGTATGGCAGTTGACAACAAAGAAGTAGCAATATGTGCCTTTCTAGACATAGAAGGCGCGTTTGATAACACATCGCACGATGCGATTGGGGACACTCTCTCGAGGAGGGGCCTGGACCCAACTACCAGCAAATGGATACTTGAATTGTTGCGGTCCAGACAGGCCACCGCATCGACGCATGACAGTACGGTCACAGTCTTAACTACCAAAGGCTGCCCCCAGGGGGGAGTATTGTCTCCGCTACTCTGGAGTATGTTAGTAGACGAACTACTTAACAGACTCTCTACCAGAGGCATTCAATGTCAAGGCTACGCCGACGACATTGTAATAATAGCAAGAGGCAAATATGAAGAAGCACTCTGTGACTTAGTCCAGTTAGGGTTGAAGATAACGGGTGACTGGTGTAGGGAGGTTGGGCTTAACCTGAACCCTACCAAAACAGTTATCGTCCCCTTTACTGGACGATATAAGCTACAGAGGATGAAACAAATACGGCTTTTAGGGAGCCTATTAGATATAAGCAAGGAGGTAAAATACCTCGGCGTCACTTTTGACAGCAGATTGAACTTTGGCACCCATGTGCGAAACACGATAATGAAGTGCTCTAGAGCGCTTTATACATGTCGTAGTATAGCTGGGAAATCATGGGGTATTTCACCAAAGATAATCAGATGGTTATACCTAATGGTTGTAAGACCCATGCTGACTTACGGAGTAATAGCATGGGGCGATAGAGCACGATTAGCAACCGTGAGGAGGCAATTGCGAAAATTGCAGAGAATGGCCTGCGTATGCATGACAGGGGCAATGCGCACCTGTCCCACAATGGCATTGGAAGCCTTAATGGAGCTCACGCCACTCCACCACACCATAAGGCTCCAACAGAAATCCACACTATTAAGGATGTCAGCAGAAGGAGTTGGGAACAGACACATACTAAGTCATAAAGATGCCCAACTCCTTTCAGACGAACTTCCCCTCCTGTTACAACCTAGGGATGAAATGAAGCCAGAATATCTATTCGAGCGGAATTTCAAAGTTCGAACAAGTTGCAAAAAGGAATGGACATCACTAGATGAAATCCACCCTATGAAACCGCACACCATAAAATGGTATACCGATGGATCACTCACCAATCAGGGAACAGGCCTGGGAGTGGTGGGTCCTCGGATATTATACCACGAATCTCTAGGGATGTACACCAGCATATTCCAAGCTGAGGTATGTGCCATGGGAAGGTGTGCGGAATTTAATCTAAAGCGTAACTATCGGAATGCGGATATATCTATCCTTTCCGATAGTATAGCAGCAATTAATGCAATAAATGGGACGAAGGTAACTTCAAAACTAGTCCAAGAGGTACGATCCAAGCTTGACCAACTCGGGGCTCACAACAGACTCACTCTAAGATGGGTCCCCGGGCACAGGGAAATAGCAGGGAACGAAGCAGCGGATGAACAAGCGAGAATGGGTGCAGAGGGACCCCTTATAGGGCCTGAACCGTTTTGTGGCATAGGTAAACACACAATACGGCTGCAACTCAGGAACGAAGAAAGACAAATGAGACTGCGGAGCTGGGAGGAAACACCGGGACTCCGACAGGCCAAATGTCTTTTGGGCGGCTATAATCAGAAACGATTTAAGCAAATAATATCCATGGGCAGGAACAGGCTAAGGATACTTGTCGGTCTACTAACCGGACATTGTAGACTAAAAAGCCACCTGTCCAAAATGGGTATCTTTAGCAACAATCAGTGTAGGTTTTGTGAAGTCGAGGAGGAATCTTCAACTCACATCCTAACGAATTGCATCGCCCTTGCCAGGAGAAGATGCAGCATCCTAGGGAAGCACACTATGAATGTCAAAGACATAGTAACCCTCGACCCATCAAAGATTCTGACATTCGTTCAGGAGCTGGGGTTGATGGGGGAGCTATAGGCTCAGAAGGGGGCACAATAGATCTATTAGGTCGCAGTGCGCAGAACCCCAATATAATAATATTTTTGGATTTTATATTCTTTATTAATTTTTTAATAATATTATCTTTTATTTCCCATTTTAAGAATCTTAAAATTAAAAAGTAGAGAAAATATTTCTTAATACATATAAATGTAGTTTTTTTTTTGTTGTTATTTTTTGGATTTGGTATTCTTTATATATTTATTTATTTATAATATTATCTTTTATTTCCCATTTTAAGAATCTTAAAATTAAAAAGTAGAGAAAATATTTCTTAATAGATATAAATGTAGTTTTGTTATTTTTTGGATTTGATATACTTTATTTATTTATTTATAATATTATCTTTTAATTCCCATTTTGAAACCTTTGAAATTGTTTGGACATATATTTAATTGCCATTGCTTTATCGACAGGAAAACAGGCGCATAAAAAATATTGCCAAGAAAAACTTTCACCAAAAACTCACTTATTCTCTTACTGAGACACACACACACATACACACTCACACACAGATGAGCAGTTCGAGAAGTGCGTCTTATAAATATTCAATCAGAGCTGCTGAACCACAGCTATAAAACTTGGTTTTAGTTGCTTTTTCTGCCAACTGCAAACAATAATAAAAACTCTATTAAATACGCATAAATTAGGGCACGATGAGACTTTATCTGAGACCCCCTAGAAACCCAAATCCTATATGTCTATATATATATATATATATAAACCTGCTGGATTTACAGTCTGATTTAATATGCCCCTCACCTCTTTTCCCCATTTCCATCGTTTTGCACCGCAAAGTTCATGTGCAAACTTTTATACCGTTTTGTGGCTATGTCAGAGTGTGTCTGTGCGTGTGTGTGTGTGTGTGTGTGTGTGTAAGCTTCCTCATTCGCATTTAAAGCAAATGAACACATTCACGACTCCAGCCACAAAATGCAATGAATTCAATGCAAAAGTTTCGGCAGGGGTGGAGCAGAGAAGTTGGAAGGGGTGGAAAGGGAAAGGGGAGAAGGTCGCCACACCTGGACCTGGACCTGTCCCGAGCAGCAAATCTAACAGTTTTTGTCTACGATTTGGGTGCTAAGCTGCCAGCCTTAGTCACACAAAAGTTCAGACAAATTATGCATTAGACAGTTAGTTAGTTGGTTAAGGCCAACTTGAACCCCCCCCCCCCCCCCTCCCTAACTATTTTATTTCTACCACATAAAGCCGCATATTTTGAGCGAAGTGTCGTAAACTGCAAACGCCCCCCCAGAAGCACACGCCCCCCCTGACAATCAACTGAATGTAAACTGACACAAAGACGGACGATGACATTGAAGGATGACCAGGATGATCTTGGTGTTGAGTGAATCTCTGATGTTTATTATGGTTGTATTAGTTGCTAACTAAATGACTGACTAACTGCCTGACTAACTGATTGACTGATTGACTGACTGACTCTATTTATGTCAAGTTGTGCAAATATTTTGCCAGAAAATTTATGAAAATATTTGGAAAACCGCTTTTGTTTCGCATTTTGTGGTAAATTCGATTAGAAATAAAAGTTAAATAGCGAAAATTAAACAAAGTTTGTCTATTTATTTAAAGAAAAATATTCAGTTTTAGTTCTTAGTTGTGATTTCATTATTATTATAGCATCTGCATAAATAATCACAATTTTTAAATATATTCAGGATTTAATATGCGCAAAAACTTCAAAATTAAAGGAAAAATTTAAGCAAGCTGTGAATTCAACTATAAAAATTTAAATAAAAGCAGAAGTCAAATATTTAATAATTTTATGTTGAAAATGCTAGTAAAACGACTAACATAATTTTGAGAAGTAAAACTTAAATTCTAAATGAAACTTTAAGAACATTAAATTATGAAAGACATTTTGTAATGAGAGAAAATTAATTTTATTGTATTTTATTTGAACTTTGCAGAAGACAATAAAACTTTTGTCTGTCAAATACTTTACATTTTCAACATTGTAACTTAAGAATTAAGGGTTTTCCATGGGAGCTTATCTCAAACCGTCTATTAAGACTTACTGCATACCCCCCTCCCACCACAAGCGATCGTCCTTGACGAGCATATTTGCGATTCACACTTGATGCGATGCGCAGTAAAAAGCCAAAACTTGTGGAAATAAAAATCTAAAGAGCTCATAAAACATTTAATGGTTTTTAACTCGTTTTTATGATAGTCAGTCTGACAGTTAGAGAGATAGACAGACAGGCAGACAGACAGAGAGAGAGAGAGAGAGAGAGAGAGAGACAAGCGTGTGTCAAGCGGAAATTGCACTGTTAGCAGCCATCAGTCAAATCACATATCATAACCGGTATGAATTTGTTAGGGTTAGTTTTGGTTGATGGAAAGTTGAGTTTGCTTGTTGTTTTTTTTTTTTTTTTTTGTTGAAGCAAAGCAACAAATAAGAAGTGATATAAATTTTAATTTTTCCTAAAACCCTCAAGCGTTCGCACAACTACAAAATATTAGACACTTAAAAGTTATCAAGAAATTGTGTGCCATTGAGAGGATTTATTACGCTTGTCCTTTTAACAAATTTTGCGCATTATTTACGGGTTTTTGCCAGCATAAACCACACACACGCACACACACACACACACACACACACGCACACACACTCAGTCAACCAAGTATTTATTCATGCCCCCCACTCAGGGTTTTATTTCAGTTTTTGTGGAGCTTAAACATTTTTTAAAAGTCACCAACACTCACTCATTTGTCAATCTGTATGAAAAGGGGAGTGTGGCTGTGCGGAAAAAAAAGTAAAAAAAAAAATGAAAAAAAAGCAGGCAGCCCAAATGGAGAGCTGTGTGCGCCGAACCCGCATGCTGGCTGCCAATCCTTATTGACAGCAGCACTTCCGCCTTGGCTGCCAAAATAGCTGCGAGCGCCATAAATTAAAATCATGTGCCACAAATTTATTTCAAGCAAAGTGTGTGTGTGTGTGTGTTTGTGTGTGTGCATGTGGAAAACTTCAAAGTGAAAAGAGTCTATTATATCGAATCGAAAAGGCGCCACAGCCACGACGCACTTGGTGTAAGCCCTTTTACAGTTTAGTGTACGGTAATTGACATGTAATGCGGCTACGATTGACAACAACAACAACAACAACAACAACTGCTTGGACTTGCGATTGGCAACAATGTTGCCCACATCCGGTCGCCATTTTGACTTGCCCTTGCGCCAGTGTTGTTGTGTGTGACAAATACCCAGACATTCACTTTGCCAGAAAACCACCAAAGCATTTGCACCGTAAAACTTACCTTCAACTTGAAAGCGCACAGTGTCAACATTTATTAAATTAAATTAAAATTAATTTATTAAAAATTTTAGTTAAAATTAAGGCATAAGCTAAAATAATAACAATTACAAGCGGAAATGTGAGAAAAAGAAATCTCAAAGAATATATAGTAAAAATAATATTTTAATATAAAATAAATATAATAATAAATATATATATATATATTAAAATATAATAAATAAATATTTGTATAAATATTAACAGCAGAATAATTTGTAGCACTTTAATTCATTTTATAATAATCTAAAATTTAAATATTCTATTAATCCAAACTATAAAATAAATTAAACTTTCAAGCTGAGCTACCCCGTATTTTACTAGATTTTTTAAAAATTACTGAAATGTCTAAAAAATTTCAACGGATTTTCCCTATGGTCCTTAACCAATGTAGAGCAGGTCTGGTGATTGCTGGAATCTGGCTATAAAAAGCAACTGAAATGAAATGAACCCCATGAAAAATGGGCAAAGTGTTTGCCAAGAAATGTTTGGTTTGCTTTTTGCACGGCCATCCACCTGACCATTGAGGCGTACACTTGGCCACGGCAATCGAATGTCGTTGAGAAAGAAAGCAACAACAACAACAACAACAACAACAACAACAACAACAACAACAACGACAACAGTTATAGGAACAGCCACAGGATGTCAGCATAAATCAAACGGGAAAGGCAGCCAAAAGCAAGACTAGAATAGAGTTGCGAGCGAAGCCATAAGAAATCATTTCTAATCCCAAAAAGTTCGTCCGGACAGCTATCAGCAGACTTGGCCGTGAGAAATGCTGCTTACCTGTTACCAATTCGCAACGGGTGTTGGCAAATTTCACTACCAACATTTTCGCCGACACTTTGAGTCCTGTTCTTCGATCAGAGCAGTTTGAGTTTGGGTTGGACTAGTTTGCCACTTGCCTGGGGGAATGCATAAATTGGACAACCAATTTAAGGCCCAAAAACCACTTTTACCGTTTATATTCATGCGCTCGAAGTTTTTTTTGCGGAACTTAAATACCAGGACATTGGCTAACCGTATCCGCAATGCCTGCTGGGGATTTGTGCAGCTCCTCTTGTCTTGTGTCGTGTCCCGTCATCCCCCATCCCCCATCCCGCCAGCTCTCTCTTCTCCTCTTCTCTAGTTTATGTCGCTTGGTAAGCACGTGCAAACATTTGTCGTGGTTATTTCGTTTGGATTTGAATCGCTCTCCCTTGTAGTTTACAACCTGCTGATGGACCCGGACTGTCACTGATAATGCCCGGCAGTCAGCTGTAGCATTGAGCAGCCCCGTGTTTCCACAGTTGGCCTTAACTTGGCTTTTCGGATTGTGGCGTTAATAGTCCGAGCGATAAGATTTGCTTCACACAAACCGACTACCTTCTTTATTGGATCGAGAAGGGGCAGTGGCTGTGTTAATTGTTGTAGGTGGTATCACAATTATGTCCCACTGCTTTTTATGAGCCCATTTGTTGTGGCTTTAAATGGTATAGTTCTTGGCTTAAATATTTGCTTGAAATGAACATGCAGAAAATATTATTTAAAAAGCGAATTAATTAACCAATAACTCCAAATTCTATACAAAATATAATACATTTTATCTTATTTCAGATAAAAATATAATAATTATTAAGTAAAATTAATTTAATTATTTTTTAGCAATATTAACATTTATTATTGATTTATTTTTCCTATAAAATTCATTGTACTTAAAATTAAAGCTGAAGAAAAATATTAAAATCGTTTTATTAAATTGAATCGAATTGACTTAATAAATATGTGAATACTTAGCAAAATGTGATTTTAATTGTTTGGTACTAACTGGTTTTCTTAAAGACAAATAGAATTTATTCGTAGAAGTAGCTAGCTGAAAGCCAGTTGGCATCAAAAGAAAACCCATTCAACTTAGTCACACTGGCAAAGATCAATTGGTGCCAAGATATTCATTTTGCTGGCTGAAATCCATTTAATATGGAGACCTCGCTTAGAGCCAAGTATTCAACACAACATAAAAGGAGAGCATATAAAATAGTTGCCAAAACAACTTTGAAACGACTCAAAAACTGGTTTTGCCATTTTAAGGACCCGTGCTTAGTGTGTGTGTGTGTGTGTGTGCAATAATTTTCAGGACATAAATCAGCAAAAATGCCGTGCGTTAAACAGCTGATTTTTTATGGCCCGCTTGAAAGGCCGTCGAACCGCCTACTAGAGAAAATTGCATTACTCTTTTTAACTTTACTTTTGCTCCATTCTCAAGTTTGGTAGTTGGAATTTCAAATTTTCTTTGCCGCTAGCGGGTTTTTTTTTTACATTTTTGGCAGAATGAAACTTCCTGTTCGTATTCGTATTCATGTGTAGCCCCAAAAACGGTGCCTTAATTTGAGCATAATAAGTGCTGCTGCTGCTGCTGGTGCTGCTCAGCCACGCTGGCGTATGATGAATATTCATAATGCAAGTAACATCTTTCTGACAGCTCAGAAAGCTTGAACAAACAAATGAAAAATGATTTTGCTGCTTATGTTTATGCCTGGCATATGTTGAATGCTTCACTCGACTTGCTTGCACTTTGTATATGTGTGTGTGTGTGTGTGTGGCTGTGTGCTACAAGGCGGACAAAAGCAGAGCGTGAATAAATATTACTCATACAAGCTGTTGTGCAGCATTCTGTGATGCCATCAGCAAGTATTTACACCTATAATGCCAGCTTGTAGTTTGCAGCACAATCAAATGCTATATAAACGTATACAAAAATGCATAATATGCATAAATATGTTTGTCTATATGTGTGTGAGGTGGGTGTTTCTCTAAGTGTTTTTTTGCTCCAACAGACTGCAACAAAATGGCTGCTGCCACTACAACAACAACAACAGCAACAGGAATAACAATAGCAGCATCTAGTGCCGTCTGCAGCCACACTCTCATAATGATTATCCATTGAAATGGAAATGCCAGCCAAGGATTTAATATAATTTCCAACGCGTAAACTGCACTGTGAAAACTTTTCACACTGCAACAACAGCTAAAGAATAAAGATGCAGAAGAAGCCGGTGCAGGAGCAGGAGCAGGAGCATCGTCAGATTCAGACGGGAATGCATCTCTACGGCATGAATTGCGATTCGAAGAATAGAATTCAATTTAAATAGATTTCCGCTTAGAGGAAATTTAAAAAGTGCAGCTAAAGGCAATTGTTAATGCAAACTGAAGCTTCGTTTCTTCTCAGATAAGAAGTGTGTGAATGTCTGAATGTGTGTGTGTGTGTGTGTGTGTGTGTGTGTGTGTGTGTGGCACGTTGATTGAAAAACTGCTAACTACATACACTTAAAGAACACAAAAATAGCAAAAAAGAAAACACACACACACACACATATTCACACACAAGAACTTCAGACGAGTGTTAGTAAAGGTATTGCAACAGTCATTCATTGAAATGTGAGAAAACTGGAAATGGAAAGATGGTAACTTTTGCCTTACACTTTATAAAGACAAAATCTAATTTCAACTTGTGATAATCTTTATTTTACACTTGACTTGATTTAAAAGAAAAATCTAATAATAAATGTCCAAAATCTTAAGTGCTCCGTAACGTTAAGTTATCCATGAGATCTTCAAAAAAAAAATAATAATAGTAAGTGTGTAATTTTTGTGGCATACATTTATCGATAATTCATCAATTTGCAGCACTTCCTTGCCAATTCATAGGTTTGCTTTTTGCAAAAACCCTCCAGAATGGCGCCGGTTGCTGCGTGGACTATAAAAGTCTCGCACAAAGGCAAAAATGCTAAGCAAACGTGCGTGCGATGAAGGTAATAAAAATAGTTTTCTTTCCCATTGCCAATACTATTGCAATTTCCTCGGCACTTCATCGACGATTGCAATTGGAAACTATTCCATATCCGATTGGCAGCTGCCTTCAATTGGCTGCAATTTAAATGCACTTTAAAATGCTTAAAATGTCCAACTTTATATAAATTATATATTGACCCAATTAAATATTAACCATTAGAATTGTAAACCAAAATGTGTGTTAATTGTATAATATTAATTGGATATTTAATTGCACTTAAATAAATGCTCTCAAAATGGTAAATGTGAAGAGTTTGCTATGCTGGCTTCTGGCCGCATGCTGAGCTCATATTTCAGTGTCGACCAAAATCGCAAGCGAACAACAAATAGAAATCTTTGAGCACGGCTGGAGTAATAAAACAAAATAATTAACATTTTGGGGACGTCCGAGTTTGATAAATGGCGCGAATGGGGCGTTTCATTAAAGTATTGCATACTTTCGGGCGTTATGCTAATGGCCGACTGAAAGCGAAACGGAAGCGGAAGCGAACATGAATATGAAAATGAAAACTCAACCGCAGACTTGCATGGAAACTTTTAATTACATTTCACAAATGTGTGACGTGCGTAGGTGTGTGTGTGTGTGTGTGTGTGTGTTGCATTTGCATGTGTATGACAAGCAGAAAGTGACTGTTCAGGGGGAGAGTGGGGCATGCAGCAAAGACGAGAGCTAGCAAAATGTAAGTAATGACTAAATGCGCACTGTGACAGTTTAACATGACAAAAATGTTCCCTTTTTTCCGCTGAGCTTGATAAATGATACGGGCGACAGGCACAACACGAATAGCTTGCAACATGCCCCTCAAAAGTTGCCGGACTTTACTTTGTTGCCGGCCCCAGTTATTGCTGTTATTTTTTTATTTATTTTTTTTTTTTGTTGTGCTTCACTTTCACTGTGCTTTGTCATATTTTTTTAGTGCCTACTCAGCTTTAGCGGACATTTGACTGAATAAAGTGAATAAAGGAGATTTTCGCCATAAATACGACAACACCTCGAAACACAAATGCACAATGAATATGAATAAGACCATAAATGCGAAAATGTGAAAAGCGAAAAACCAAACGAAATGGAAAAACCCCCAACGACGCGTTAAGCACTGAATGAAATGAAATAGAAATGCCACCAGAGAAGGGAAGGGAAGGGCAAGAGCTAAAACAAGGAACAATATCTTTGTTAAGAGAGAGCTCGACTAGAGGATACACTAAACTCAAGTCTCTACCTATTATAAACACTCAAAATATTCAACACAACTCCATATGTTGGTGGACATATATATATATTAAACTTTAGTTGTATATCTGTGTCTGAATATATATTCTCAATGAATTGTAACAAATTATACATCGATTGTCAAGACAAATACATACAAATAAAGCAGCTTTATATATGGCTTTAATTATTATCGTTAAGCGAAACTCATGTTTAGACAGAATGTACAAAACTTTATCTTAACTACAATTTTAACTTGGTTTTTTTTTTCAGACAGCGATGTGCTCAAAGTCATGATTAGATCGAAGCATCTATTAATCCTGATCAAGAACACATTTTGGTGTCTGCCTGTTACATAACTTTCCACAACTTCAATATATCCCATTTACTCATTTTCAATGAGTCAAGGGCATACAAAAATGAAATAAAATAATATATAAAACACATTGTAGAAAAAGGCGAGATTATTATTTATGACTTTGCGGCTCGGGCAGATGTTAAGTTTGAAAATGTTATTTCTACTTGCTATTAAATTCTATTTAAATAGACATTTTGTATACCCTGCAAAGTCAGAATTCAGCTAGTAATTAATATTTAATAAATGTATAAATGTAGAAATACCAATCACAAGCTGTAATTGCATTAAAATTGCTATAATTTCTAATCTTTCCCTAAATAATTAATAAATGTTGAAAATACCAAACAGAAGTAAACTTCACAAGCTGTAACAGCTTTAAAATTGCTGTAATTACTGATCTTTCTTTAAAATAATTATAATTCTTAACTTTTCTTAACAATTAGATGCTATTTTCTGTACAATCTTAAGTGCTGGAGGCCATCAGACCACCATCAGGCCAAAAAGCAAATGTCCATTTTGTGTGGCACCCTTAATTGGTGTGTTGCATAATTAATTAACCATTGTTCTTGGTCACCTAAAAGGGCACAAAACAACAAAATTAATGTGCTTACATTTTTTTCTTGACTGTTTGCTTTTGGGCCAATTTCCATTGTTGCTGTATTTTTAAATATTTAAAACACAGCAAATGAAATTTGTATTAAGGCCTGCAACAAGAAAACCGAGTGCCAAGTGTCCAAGGCAGAAGGGAAGCCATCAAGGGGACTGGTAAAATACGAGATGGAGTCACTGTAGCCTTTGGCCACTGACCGCTGACTGTGCAAATTTTAAGTTTCATCGATTTTTGTTACACACTTTTTGGTCTTTTTGGCCTTCTTATCTGTGTGCTTGGCTCGACAGCAGGCCACGGCTGCATTTTTAATGCCCATTGCAGTCGACCCGGTTCGACAAAAATATTTAATATGCATTTCTTAAATGCATTTAAGCCACAAGCAACCAGTTCCAGGAATTCAGTCATAACGCTTTCCAAATAATTATATTCGTTCCCCACGATTTCCGTGTTGTTAAGAAAATCTTTTAATGTCTCTTTTACATTCGATTTCTCTGTGAAAATATTGGTTGTGCATAAGCAAAATGATTATATATAAATTAAATTATTTTACAAATGTGAGAAAAGAATAAAAGAAAAATTGTAATATTCCGAGTTGCTTTAAATATTTAATTCTTGCTTTGCAGTTAACCAATTATTGATTTCTTTTCCGTTGTTTGCTGCGTTCCATCAGAGCCGTATTGGCAGCACGCAGTGTAAAATAGTAGACAAACTCGATGGCACTTTGTATGCTGGCGCCAAGGAAGAGTCCCAGGATGCCACCAATCGATACAACTGTATCCAGCGACGTACGCAGCACCTGACGTCGATATTGTTCAGTGGGCCAAATTGGCATCACCAGTGTTATATTAATACTGCGCTCCCTGATGGTTTTGCTAAGGAAAGTATTATATGAATGATACTCGGAGATGGTAAACAGTTGGGAAACTCACCCATTTTGGTCCTCATATATGGCCCTTAGATCACCCTCCGTGCAGGAGGGCAAACAATGACAATTGATGGTCGGTGAATTAATGCTAAAGAGTCGCTTAACATCCTGTTTGACCATCGATGCCTTCTCCAGACACAAATAGCCTTGGAAGTCACAGTCGGGATAGCGTTTATTCTCGTACGGTGTCAAATTGTAGATGGAACAGTTGCACAGCTCCATTTGATACAATCGAGAGCAATCGCTGATGCAAGCACTGAAACTGTACGCCTTGTACATGCTCCACGGCTGCACCTCATCCGGGAAATAGCAGTCGCGTGCGGCGACCGGAACATCCCTCATATATGGATCATTGACCATATCCTCCTTGTGGAACTGCAGCGTCTTGTGCTGCCCCTCGAGCACAATGATGCCCACCGTTGGCAGCGGCTGATTCGTGATATCCCCCTCATTGCGCACACTCACCTGTGCCGCCCGCGTCAGATGCAAACGCATCTCGGGATGGCTGCCACGATCCAGCATTGCCGGTAGCCAGTGCTTTGAGTCCGGATGGTTGTTCTGCAGTGAATTGAAGAGGAAACAGCTGCCGAACGGTGTCACCATGGGCAAAAAGTATTGGCAGCAATCGAATGGCTTGCGAGACAATTTGCATTCAATAAACAAATCCGAGCAATTGAAGGCAAACTAGAGCAAAGAAAAATGTATAATTTATTTAAAATAATTTGGTGTTCTGCCTGGCTTCATTGATGACACGCACCCTGGAGGCAATATGTCGATATCCAGTTTTGGGGCACTTTGCGCACTTCTCACAATTCTCAAAAGGGTCGCACCGACTGAACATTCCAGTTGTATATTGATAGGGAAACAATATAAACGACAAATACGACTCAACATCCCAATTATACGGTCCATTTAGGTCTGTGCCCAAGCTGCAACAAATTTAGAGTTTATATCATTTATCTGTGATATTTCAGCTACAGACATACCTGCTTACAAAGTTCTCCACTTCTTCGGAAAAGTCCGTCTTGAAGCGTACTTCACAGACGCTAATCGATGGAAACTTCAACAAGGCAAATGGCGACAGACTCTCCGGAACAATACTAACAGCGCGGGAATTATAATCCCGCTGGTAAATATCGATCAGATGATAGACCTCAAATGTTGAGGCAATGATGCAAATGAGCCAGAAGATGCGCTCCGTTAGATGTAGGCTATGTGGTAAGTACTACATAATATCATATATAGATCGCAAAATGTAACCTAGACTTACTTGTGGTTGGCTATATAGGAGAAGCCCGCAAGGCTGCAATTTTGGCAGTACTCCTTCAAGTAGTGCACAAACCGCCAGCCCAAAGCAAACTTGATTTTCTTTTGTGGAATTTGTTTATCCATTTTTTGCGTCTGTCTGTCGTCTGTCGACTGAGGGTTATTGTCGCACTGTTGGCCATATATAAGTGAAAATTCCCTAACGTATTCTGGACCTGTGGTGCAGTAATTAAATTGCATGTTCGCCTGCTTGTGTGGCACACATTTGGCCTTGGCCAACCTTCTCTGGTTTAAATGGTTGGTTCGCTGCATGCGAAAAAGCTCTTAATTGGTATTTGTTTTGTGCAGGTGCCATAATAAGGATTTAAATCACACACACTTAAATGTGTGTGCGTGTGTGTGTGTGTGTGTATAAATGCATGCACTCGAGACTCAGAAAATTATTCATTTATGAGTGGCTGAGTGAATTAAATACAGGCGACACATGCGTCAATTTCTCAGTGAGCAGCATTAAATTTTATATTTTCTAAAGTTGAGACGATTTATGAAACTATTCAAGTTCACTTTTATTCCACAGAAATTGTCTAGAAATTTAAATTAATATGCTCACAATATTAAATTATATTTATAATTTTTTGAATCGTATTTTATATACATATTTGTAATTTAAACTGCCAAAATATGCTCGTAACAATTATTAATTTTATTAATTTTCATTAACTAAATATATTTTTCATAAAGCTTTTGTTAAAGCAATTAATCAGTTTTTTAAATTAATAGTAAACTTTAAATTTCTGCAAATGGACTCGGGTCTACAAGGGTATATTATTTGCAAAGTGTCAGATATATTAATATATATTCTTAAAAAAAATATCTTAATTAAATACTTTGTTTATTTACATTTCTGCATTTTTTTACCATCTTAGTCAAATGGCATGCGTTTCTGGCATCACCTGTGCCAATTTTCAGAGCCATAACTCGTAAAGTTGTCAGCGGCAGTAACGACACAGAACTCCTGCTCAATTACAGCCAGGCAGGCGGGTTAGCTGCAAAATAAGTGAATGAGCAACCCATTTACCCCACTTACCCCACATACCCGAAAGACCCTAATACCCACACCGATGTGCTTAGAACTCGACGCTAAATTAGAATTGTGCAATTACGACTCATTTGCGTTGTTTGCTGGCTGGTGAATAACACTTAAAAACAATTAGAGTGCTTATTGAAATTTGAAATGCTGCCTGACTGAAAACATGCAAAATGCTGCATGCAACACTAATGCAATCATTTTAATAATTTATGCGCCCAAACATGCAGTTTAATTGTTTTGCTAATCACAGTTGGTGTCCCGCAGCCAACGCATTGTTAGCAACACCTACGCTCTTTTTTCCCCTCAATTGGTCACTTTTATTTAGAAAAATACATTTTTTTTTTACCAGTATGCATTTCAGGTATTTGGTGTTCATTTTCAAAATGGTTTAATTAATCGCAGTACGTGCTCAGAACTTCGATAAATTACTTTATTTGGCGTGTGCAAAATCAATAATATGAAAACCACAAAAAGTAATCAAGGAAATAATTACAGAGGTGTTGTAGTCTGAGCAGTTTAAATTAAATTTAATTAATTTAATTAATTATTTTCAAACTCGTTTGCGAACTAAAATTCACAACAATAATTCTCTTCTTCTTTAAACTGACGATCACACTATTGATATCGATTGAAATCGATATCCATTTCACCCACATTACAAATTGCCTGCTACAAATATTGGTTTTATTTAAGCGAAGTGCACCAAAATATTACTCAAACTTAAATTTATACAAATTTGTGAATTGCATTTGAAGTGCTTTAATTATTTATAATTAATTAATAGCTTTTTTAACCATAACTAAAACACTTGTGATTTATAAACCCCACTCTATATATATCTATATATATCCACAAGTCAATCCATTATTAAGGTAAGTGCATATTTTTCTTTCACTGAAGTTATTATACATTTTTTATTTACTTAATTCGGTTGTTTTTGGACACATTGTTGAAATCGCCAAAATGGCAAACAAGACATTTCAATAAAGCCAAAACGGAAACATTTATGCAAAAATAAATAAAATATTTAATAAATAAATTAAAACAAATTTATGTGGTTTGTTAACGTTTATTGTGAAGCGTGACAGCAAAAAAAAAAGTTGAATACTCCAGCAAACAACAAGCCATTTAATATTGAACTGAACCAAATTGTATATTGTATTTTATATAAACAATACAAACAATCAGGATCAATTCGATAACCCTTTTATTTATATTTCTTTTCTACTGGGATACACAATACACGAATAAACTTTAGTTGAACTACACTTTTGATTTGACGTTGTTTAACTAAGTTCGGGTCTTAACTATTGATCTTTTGGTATTGTGTTCAATCTTGATTGTTGTTCAAAAGCAGAATACCCACAAGCAATTTGTTTAAGTTCAGTTATGCGGCTAACAATTTTATGGGTAAAAGTGCTTTTGGAATTTTGTAAAATATTTTCCACTTGAATCGACAACAATGTTTTGTTGTAGTTTCTTGTTTCGATTTGTTGTTTTAGTTGTTATCCACCTACGCAGCAGGCAGCGTTGCACTTTCTGGTGTTTGGGAGGGGGGAAAACGGGTCAAATATTTTGGCTGTTTGTTTTTCAAGCCAGTATCAGCTTTGTTCATTTGCATGTGGAAGCCCGATGCGTAGCGCCAACAATTTTGCAGGTGTATCGATAAAATGTCAAGCGCAATAGCAGCAGCCACAACAACAACAACAACAACAATAACAACAACAACAACATCTGACAACAACAGACGACAAGGCAATTTAAATACAAACATGTGTATGAATAGAGTCAGCTAACGGACAAGTGGATATTTTCTCATTTTATTTTGGATCGTGAGGGGGGGTCGCTGATTGAGAGGTGCTGTGGTTACTGCTGATGTCGACACACAATTAAGTTTGAAAATACTCCAAGCTATGTTAAGTGTCAATTAGTTAGGCAGCAGCTAAAAAATATTATTTACATTTTACATAACACTTAGCAGCGTAAGTTATCTAATGATAAACATCGGCTTTTCAATCAGATATCAACTAAACCATATCTTTAAATGTTTGGCCAACCAATTATTTTTCAAAGTTTTTGTAAAATGATTCACATAAAAAGCATATGTGCACAATATTAAAAAACTTTCGACAAACAACCAAAAATTTTGCAACTTGTGGGACATCAAAATTGACATTGGTTTTAATATTGGCCCCTCGTCGCTGAACTCACATAATTTCCAAGCATTTTAAATAATAAATGAAATTGATTTTGGCCAAGCAAAACCAGCCAAAAAAGGGCAGCCGCAATAAACAAAATCGAGAATCAATAAAAATCAAAATGATATAGGTAGAACATGAATGCCCAAATATAATATGCAGCCACAAATAATAAACGTGGCCAACGAAAAAAATGACAACAAATAACAAATGAAATATCTGTGGAAAAAACATAAAACAAAAAAAATCGTGTTCAAGTGCCACGTTTTGTTGTCTAAGCGACGAGGCGGCAGAGCCTGCCAACTGTTCTTTGTTTTTTGTAGGGCCATGCCCCATGGCCCACATTTACCTCCCCATCACCCACCAAATTCGAACTCGCCCACGCCCCCTCTTCACCCGCTTTTACCTCACGCCTGCCACGTCTAGGCAAACAAAATGTGGCTGTTGTTTGTGTTTTTACATGCGCTGACAATATTGCAACAATGTCGTTCAACGTTCAAACAACAAACAAATACGAAAAAAAAAAATTTAATCAATGAAATAACAACAACAACAGTAACCAATCAAAGTTCTCAAAAGGGGCATGCAACATTAATAAATATCCAGCAAATTTTCATTGACAAACTTTACATTTGTATTTAATTTCGATTTTTGATAGGTGCTGTTTTTTTTTTTTTGTTAGAAATTAAAAATGAATGAAAGAAGATTAAATTGCATGGGATTTTTATATCTGGTGAATATTGTGTTGCTCAGTTCGATAATTTCCAGTTGAGCAATTGATTTTGAGCAAGAATTTATATTGTAATAGTTTACTTCTACATATTTAAAACAATTTTTTTTTATATATTTTGCAGGATATATAAGAAGTCGGTAAACATTTCGGCACCGCCAACCGCCAACTGGCAACTGGGAACTGCACTTAGTCAATGGCCACTCCAAATGAGCCTAAATGGGAGCTACTTGAGGGCTAGGATTTGAGCAAGAAACCAGTTTTGCATGCGCCGCTTCGGCTTAAAGCATTAAAGTAGTCTGGAGCAAGACAGGGAAGCCAAAGTAGATGAAATAAAAAGCCAATAACATCATAACAATAACAACTGCAAGCCAAAAAGGCTGCCCGCAATGTTGCTGCGGCAACAAACGGAGGCAGGCAACAGTGGCAACAGTTGCTCGCAATACCAGCGATAAAAGTTGTAACAATTATCATTTGAAAGTGCATTGTTACAGTTGTCACTGGCGGAGCTCAAGTGGCAAT
Source organism: Drosophila longiperda (assembly GCA_035042125.1). Lineage (NCBI taxonomy): Eukaryota > Metazoa > Arthropoda > Insecta > Diptera > Drosophilidae > Drosophila > Drosophila longiperda. Next base: position 21,432 of record JAWNLV010000115.1, read on the forward strand.
GCAAACACGACAGCGAACTGCAGCTCGTGCCGTCAACAACAATCACAACAACAACAACAACAATCACAACCACAACAACAACAACAATGATTGCGACTAGAAGCAACTTGTCGATGTCAGCGCTATGAAAATTAATATGCAGAAACTGCTGCAATTGCAATTTGTTGTAAGCGCTTGAAGAAACAATGCGACGAAGAAATATTTTACATATTGAGGCATAAATTTCCATGATTATCGCTGAAGAATATCAATTAGCCGTGCTTGCCCCAGGGCTTTCAGCTCGCTGCCATTGTCTAATGTGGAGCAGGCGGCTCATAATGAGTTATAGAATTGTCATTCACATGCACAGTTATATTGAATGAATTATGGCTTAGCCGTCGATGCATTTTAGCTTTGCTGTTGGCATAACAAATACGGGCTTAGTGCGTGTGATTGGTTCAAAAGATAAATAAAAAGTGTCACACAAAGAAAGTTTGCTATACTTAATAATTTGTAACTAATTAAAAAACACTATGAGTGTGTCGAAAAATTAGATTTTTTTTAAATTAAATTTAAGGTGTCAATTTGGAGAGAGAAATTTTAATTGTAGCGGGTAAATCGCAGCTAAAGCCAAATCCTGATTTCAACTCCAAATCCCCATTCACACAGTTTAATAAATAATTCGAGGCTAAAAATATAAATTCGTTTGCCCCCGCAGTGTTGCACCAGCTGCCAAAACAAATTAAAGCAATAAGCTTAATACTGAAAACCAAAAATTGTTGAGCTTTTGATTATTGCAGCCACATAAATCTTTTCATTAAAGTTCAATTAATCAAGAGCTTCCTGTCATAGCGCATAAATCTCATAACGCACAAAGTGGAGCCAACAGCGACAGCAGCTAGAGATACAATTTCCAATGCAGTCAAGGACCTACACACACACACACACACACACACACACACACACATACACACACACACCCAGACACAGCACACACAGCCGTTCAAGTTATTTGTCACCATTTCGGAAAGCACACACACCCACACAAACCATTGCAAATGTGCAACGTGTTGTACTTACAACAAAATTTGCCACGCCTATAGCTTACAGCAAGGCTGAAGCTGCCACCAAACCACCCACCCAACCAGCCAGAGACAGGTAATAACAGCGTCTGATAGTAAATATTTGCATAAGCGAAGAGCACGTGAGTAACACGATATAAAAAAAATATTAATATTAAAATTTGATAAATATAAACAAAAGTGAAAATGCAACCAGCAATTTGCGAAACTCATCTTTAAGTGTTGTTTGTGAGTTGAGAAGAAAACCTTAAATAAATAGTGTGACTCGTGTCACTTGGCAAATGCTCATCTTTAGTTTGCACAGATTGCAGCACAGCTGCGACCAGGTGCTGAAGTCGTAGGTGCAAGGCTTCCGAGCGATGGTGTGCTGACCACCAAGTGCTTTCCACTCTGATTACATTTTCAGCAATGCTAACAGGGCAGTGTCCAATGGGTGGAGTTTGCCTGCCCAAGTCCGTGGTCAGGTAGTGCAGCGCACGGTAAAGGCGTGGCTGTTGTGGGGGCGGGGGGGCGGTGCTGGGGCGTGTTTGTGTTTCTGCTGGGCAATTAACAAGCAATAAAAGCAAGCAGCAAGCAGCAGTCAGTGTTGATAAATGTTTTGTCGCTTAACAAAAGTGCCAGGCATGCAATTAACCAAATAGATTTCGTAACGCCCAATTGAATTTAACTGCAACTGAAATTTGTGAGCCTGATTAATGCTGCTAAAGTTTTTGGGGGCACGTCTTTCGCCTGAACTTTAGCCAGAAATATAAGTTCAATGCGCTTGCACTTTGCATGCCAAATGCGGCAATCAACACCTGAACAACTTTTTGCCCGCTTGTTCTGACTTTTATGAATGGAAACTGAGTCAGCGGAAAGCAGGCAGCAGCCAGCAGGCAGCAGTCAGCTGGCAATAGTTGCGTGGGTGGCCACCCAACACGAAATGCAAATTAAAAAGTCAAAGCCAAAATGCAAGTGCAAAAAAGTGTTACACGACTTGCGAGCGCATTCATTGACTGTAAATCGAAACGTGCGCCAGCCAACGCCATCGTCAAAGCCAACGTCCAACGCCAACGCCAACGCCAACGCCAACGCCAACTCCAACGCCATTGACAATTACCAGCTGCCGTCTGTCTGTCTGTCTGACTGCCTGACTGGCTGACTGGCTGGCTGGCCTGGCCTGGCTGACTTTGCTGGCAAGGTTATGGCCCAGAGTCGCGCAAATATTTGGCATGCCGAGCGGCACAAAAAAAAAAGGAAAATGAAAAAAAAAACACACCAAATACCATTGCATTACGCATACGCAGCGTACGCCCAGACAAATTCAAACAAAGAAAATTACTGAGTGTGAAAAATAAATTGAAATATGCAGACAAAGCGGCTTACTTATTAAAAACCCACAATGCACTGTGGTAATTCATACGAAAATATTCGGAAATATTTGCACATTATTATAAATCACTTTATAAATATTAATTTGTGTTTGTTATTGCAACGCTGAACCCATTTTGGTAAATGCTCAAATCACATTTTATATAAGCTTCATTTATAAATTAAAAATTTAGTTATTAAATATTCTTTATTTTTGTAGTTTGTTATTTTAATGTTACCAAGTCAGATTTGGTTGCTTCTTTAATAACTTTGATTCAATCCAACTCTGTTTATACAGCTCAAAAAAAATTACAATTAAATTAAAACTTTTTTAACGGCAATCACTTAACAAAATCAAATCTCAAAGAGAAGAACAATTTAAATTGATTTTCAGTAACATTAATGGCAATGATTGTTCCATAACCACTGTACATAAAAGCCGATACCATTTTGTTTACAGACAACCCACAGTTTAAAATAATTGCCACCGGGCACCACACCGCACACACAGTCACACACACAGTCACCGTCACCTCATCCAATAAATGTTGTGCTCCAGTGGATGGCTCGATGGGAATCTTGAATGGCCAACGCCGCTAAATGTCACACGCACATAAGCGGAATTATGACAAGCATTTTAACGACTGCTACTGATATGCGCCTTTGGGATGGGCTGGGCTGGATTGGTCTGGGCGAGGCTGGGGCGATATGGCAAAGCCTGGCTGCCCGTGGTCCCATAAAAAGCAACGCGAAATTGAAACCCAAACAGCGCAGCTTGAGCCAAGAGCTGCTCAAATGAAAACGCGACAAACGCATAGCCGATGTACGTGAGATTGCGGCTCCGTTAATTGGCAAAAATTGGCCAAAACTTTCCAAAGGGGGGATGGTGGATGGTGGGGCCGATCGGCAGAGTGGGTCGGCCGGGCAGCGTTCTAGACATGTACATAAGTATTTATGCGATAATGCGTAAATTTTAATGAAAATGCAAAAAATAAAGAAGACAAGCAAAACATTTACTTTGCGGATCGTAAAGTATGCCAATGCCGAGCAGGCACATCCCGATGATGCCGCTGATGCCGCTGATGATGCTGATGATACTGCCGGAGCTGTGCTGTGCAATTGCCTGAAAGTTGTTTTAATGAAGATTTCACAAAATGGCGTCACCGTCAACTGTCTGACATGTGGAAATCTCGAAATTTATGTCTACCGCACGTGCGATGCGGTCTAGTTATGAAGTTTCCCTTCCCCCCCTTTTGTGCGTGGCTTTAATTAAGTGTTCTCAAGGCAAAAGTGAAGCCAATGAAATGCAATTTGAATCTTAAATATTTTTCAAGTTAATGTAATCGACTTAGATATGCTGCTATGTCAAGAAAATTTATATTATAAATATGCTTTTTAGTTATGGTTGAAACCAAAGAATAACTTAACTTAAAAAATGTATGTATATATTTTTTTTAATCGATATTTTTTAAACCGTTTAAACTAAAGAAAAATGTAACTTAAAAAATAGATGTATGTAATTTTTTCATCTATATTTTTCATAACGTGTGACATGTATTTCAATACACTTTCTTGTCGTGACTGTAAAACATTTTTGTGTCAGGCTAACTAGCATAAAATACCGATTCTCTTTATAATTATAGAAAGTTCTCGTACGAAGCAGTGGAATCCAATTTAAATTGGTTGCTTAAGGTATTTTGAATGATATCTTGCTTGTGGCTATATGTGAAGCAGACTATGCAATAACAAGCGAAAATCAAGGGAAAAACAAGGGCCGACGGCTATGTTCAATTTCGGTGCTCATCATGAGAACCATTTTCAAAGCGATCAAAAGCGAACGTCCTTGAACAAGTGATTTCATAACTGGAGCTCATTATAAGTTAATAGCCAAAATAATGTAAACCAAACTTCAAGTAGTTTATTATTTTTTAAATTTGCTGGCAGACGATGTACATAAAAGTCCGTCCATCAAATTGGTAACATTGTTTGTCAAGTATTTTCGCCCATAGCTGCAGGCAACACCTCATCTGCATATCGATGAAATCACAATAAACAATGCATTGTTACAACACGGCCACACACACACGAGCCTCATCGCGCCAAGATATGCCACAACAGACACCCAAAAACAACAGGCAACAACACACAATGCAACACAGTAAAACAAACAAACAAACAAACGAACAGCGAAGAGTGTTGCATAATTATGCAATATGGTTATGAATTGAGCTTGGCTGGCTGGCTGGCAGGCAACCCGTGGCTGGTGGCTTGTGGATTGTGCCGCCAATCTTTGGCGATTTAGCGGCTGATTTGGCTTTTTTCTCGATTGCCACAAATCCTTTTTTAGGCAAATTAAGCGCGAAAGAAAAAAAAACCAAGTTATGAACAGCGAACAAAAAAAAAAACAGCGCAAACAAGGCAACACGACACAAAATTATGAACGTGATTAATTCATAGATGGTGGCGCTTAGCCATTGTTTTGGCCATGTTAAATGCACTGCACGATGCACGACGCGGGGTCTAAGCCCCCGAGGGGCCAACGATGTCGAGCCGGCCCCCACTATTGACATCGCACCAACTGAACTCTGGCCAAAAGCTAAATATGATTATGTGCGCTCGATTTAATCTCAGTCGATTTATAAGCACCACCAACCCCTCCAGGCTAAAAGACGTCTACACACAGCGTGTTGTGTGTGTGTTTTTTTTTTATAATTTTTTTATTATTGATTTTTACAAACGACAACGCAATAGCCCAACGAGCTAGCCAACATATGTGACCAGATGCTGTGGATGCCAAGCGCATTAAAAATGAAGAGATTTTCCTTGAAAATTATTCCACTGTACATGTGTCTTTGTGTTTGTGTTTTTTTGTGTGTGTTATTTTGGTCAAAACGACTTTGTGCTCAAAATTGGAAACCCAAATGGTATAAAAAAAAGAGAGGAATAACAAGAGTGTGAGCAAGTCAGACAGACACCCACTTTTATGATAGTCGCACTCGCACTTCTGGCTGCAAATAAGTAGTTGGCGGATTACGGGTAGCCACAAACAAAACAAAAATAAAAAATAAACTGATAAAGAGTCAAAAACAACACCGACGACAAAAAATTGGCTACTTAATTTGGTAATAACAATAATTACGCCTGACTGACTAAACCCTGACCAGCGCCATCATTGCCTGACCAATACCAGCAGCAGTAGAAAAAAAAAAAAATAAAACGTGCCAATTTAATATTGCCGTTAAGAGTAATCAATTGACGGTTCGTTGAATTCCCTGAGATTTTGCAAGTTAAGTCAGCTATAAAGAAACAGTTAGCCAACATGAGCATGTTTTTCAGTGCAGTGTTGGACAGTTCTTAAGTGATGAGTTTACTAGCAAAGCTCCACTGAATTAGTTCGACTTCTAAATATGGCTCAAATCCTAATTGATTATTTTAATCCTAGCAGCTAAAAGTGGATTTTACCCTTACTACGCAATTTTGCTCATTAAACACATTATTTTTCGTTTAAATTCTTTATTTAATTCAGAAATTTAAAATAGTTTAGAATTTAAAAAATAATTTAATAAATAACCAAATCAATTTAAAAAGAAATTTAAGTGAAAGTTACAAACTAATTTATAGAAAATTTACAGGAAGTAAATAAATAAAAATAATAAATTTAAGTGCTTACAATTAATATCTATATATGTAATATTGAAAAATAAAATAAATATTATAATGAAATTAATATGTAAAGTTTACTGCATATATTCAAATATATATTATTTATGTAAATATATATTTTTTTATTCGCTTAGTTATTTCAGAGCATTCAGCCGTTTACTAGCTAGTTGCCAATTTGGTCAATTTTTTGTGCGCCTCGCTTTTCAATTAAATCGTTTAAAGATAATCAATTAATAATTTTTAAGCTGCTTTGACAGCGCTGCTTCTGCTGACTGCGGCTGCTGTTGCTGTTGCAGTTTATGCTGGCAGCATCGCTGTTGAGTCAGCGGCACACTCAATTAGGTGCAAGACATTTTGAGACGGCATCGACTTGCTGCGAAGATTTACAGTAGATTTATTGGCTATGCTATGCGCTTTGGCCAGTGCGACGAGCAAGTAGTTGGTAGTGTCTGGCCTAATTGGCGACTCAGCTGGCGTTTGAAGCAGCTCTCAGCTCGCAGCTCTCAGCTCAACGCTTGAATATTGATACTGTTGGTTGACAGCAAAAAGTGTCTGACTCACACACACAGAGCAAACGAATCGAATCCAATCTGATCCAAGTGCATATTGCTGCTGTCTGATATTTATCGAATTTAATTTCGTAGTTGCTCGAGGCTGACGCTGACTATTTTTGGTAAATTTTTCACATTCGAGACTCATAATTCGTGCGATAATTTACACAAAATTAGGCAAGTGTCTCGCCAGCGATCCTTTTAAAGCACAACAGCACAAATTTAGTTGCGTTAACAAAAAATAAAAATAAAAAAACAATTATATGAAAACAGAGCACTCATTGTGTTTCCCACGCCAATTAGAACTAGAGTCGCATTTTATGATATTTTCTCTGCACAGCAAAATAATTGGATATCGTTTACAATGAAAAAAATTTCCGAAAATTGTATGTTTTAAAATTCAATTTATGCTGTGCAAATTGCCCCCACAACGATACTTGCTAATAATATTTATCACAAAGTTGCAACAGCTTGCCAACCAGATACTAGATTTTTTTTTTAATGCTGCTGCTAACAATTTGTGCTACCAAAACTTTTGCCATAAAACGTGCGTGTAAAAGCCATAAAAAATAGAAGCGTCCAAAATATAATTAATGTGAGCAAGCTTATCCAGTGGAATTTTTTTCTTTATTTTTCGTTTGACCCCCGCTGTCCAGCATATTGCTCTCTAATCTGTTGATATCGAAAAATAAGTATTTAAATGAAAAGCAGCTGCACACCAACCTACCACCCACCGCCCACGTCCCACCGCCCCCGCCTTAATCCACGTCTCAACAAAGAAAGCAATTAAAAGTCCAATTAGAATATCATTAAGCTGCGGCTGTGGCCAGGTCAACAATTAAGAAGTGATAAACGCCAGAGGAGATGGCAAATATAAAACACATAAATTAAAGACAAATTTTGTAAAGAACATCACGATTTACAATGGTCTAATAATAAACTCATAAATTCATAGAAATGAAACAATCAGGCGGATTCCCTGAGGAAGGAAACAATATAAATTAAAAGTTTTTCGAAAAGAGTTAATTACTTTACCAAGAAAAGTTGTTTATGTATTCTGATGGAATTTACTTTATAGAGTTTTGTAGATGTTTTCAAAAATACAAATTGTATATTCCTTTTTTTTATTATAATTGATAAAAAAGGTATATAATTTCATATTCTTTTTCTAACAAGTTAGCTAAGACTTTGAAATATTTGTCTATTGAATTATTTACTTTAAATTGCCTGTTTACTGTTTGATTGTGTTAAATTTTGAAATTGTTAATATTTAGCTAAATTTTTTTGTATAACAAAATGACCGCATTTTTCTACTATCCGAGCCAAGAGGTGCAAGACGAATTGGCCGGCATTGCCAGAACGCTTGTAACTCCCGGCAAGGGAATCATTTGCGCGGATGAATCGATCGCGACAATGGGCAAACGATTCCAATTAATCGGGGTGGAGAACACCGAGGAGAATCGTCGCCTGTATCGTCAGCTGCTCTTTACCACAGAGCCAAGGATATCGGAGAACATATCTGGGGTAATCTTGTATCACGAGACGCTCTACCAGAAGACCGACGGCGGTATACCCTTTGCTGAGGTGCTAAGGAAAAAAGGCATTATTCCGGGCATTAAGGTGGACAAGAATTGGGTGCCCCTGTATTGCTCTATGGATGAGTACACCACTCAGGGCCTGGATGATCTCCATTTGCGCTGTGCCCAATACAAGAAAGATGGCTGCGATTTTGCCAAGTGGCGTTCAGTGTTCAAAATCGATAAAACTAATCCCTCATACCAGGCCATCATGGAGAATGCCAATGTTTTGGCCCGCTATGCATCCATCTGCCAATCGCAGCGCATGCTACCCATTGTGGAGCCCGAGGTGCTGGTGAACGGAGATCATGATATAGAGCGTTGTCAAAAGGTTACAGAAACCGTATTGAGTGCCGTCTTCAAGGCGCTGCATGATCACCATGTCTACCTCGAAGGAATGCTGCTCAGACCCAACATGGTAACTGCCGGACAGAGTAGCAATAAAACCCATTTGGTCTCTGAAATTGGATTGGCCACCATTCTATCCCTACGCCGTACGGTGCCACCTGCTGTGCCCGGTAAGTGTTAAACGGAGGATTTAAAGTGAACTCTTCCAACTATGTCGATATCTTTCAGGCATTCTTTTCTCCTCTGGCGGCATGTCTGAGGAGGAGGCCTCTGTCAACCTGAATGCCACCAACAATGTGCCACTGTGTAAGCCCTGGGCTCTTACATTTTCCTTTGGACGAGCCCTGCAGGCATCGGCGTTGCGCTCCTGGGCCGGAAAGAAGGATAATATAAACAATGCCCAAGCTGAGTTGATCAAACGAGCAAGGGTAAGATTTATATTTTAATATTTTATATTTTGTTTTATTATATTTAAAATATTTTCATTTCGAGATTTATTAGCTTTTTTTGTTATATCTAGTTAATTTCCTCTGAAATTTATATTGTTTTTTTTGACAGGCAAACGGCTTGGCTAGCATTGGTAAATATATTCCAGGCTCTACTGAAAGCTCCGCCGGAGGTGAAAAATTGATAATCGATGAAATGGATGTGTAAATTCTTGAGCTCATCAAACTTAATGACAATAGGTATCATCAGCATGTGGTAGTTACAATTAACAAGCGACATGTACATATATATATATATATAAAATACATGTGCATTTAACGGCATTTGGTCAACTGCCCCAGTGTGGCACTGATGGCAGCCACTTGGCCGCAGGCCGCATGTTCGATGCCGCGCGTCAGCGTTCAACAACTCGAAATATTGTTAACAAGCGTGCAAAAGAGCAAAGAGTAGTGTCAGCAACAGCAGCGGCAGCAGCAGCAGCAGCAACACAACACGACTTCTGTTAACTGCAAAGTGTCGCATTAATCCGCGGAGATTACCAAGCGCCTGGCCACATGGCCAACACGCAGCCAGCGTCATGCGGCACTGCTGTTGCAGCTATTGCTGCTTCTGTTGCTGCTTTTTCTGCTGCTGCTGCACTGCAGCTTAATTAACGCAAACGCATGCCAAAAGCCAATCCGAGTTGAGTCGAGTCGAGCCAGCCCGCCAATCCAAATGGCTATAAGCATGTAAAGCAGCAGGCCAAGTATTCAACTTAATCAGTCGCTTTACACTGTTTATGTGTGTGTGTGTGTGGGTGTGTGTGTGTGTGTGTTGTTAGTCGTACTCTTGGCTCTGACTCAGGTTTTGACTCTGGCACTGGCTCTGGCGTCAGTGTCATGTTGCTGGCAAATTAGTCAGAGCCACATGCCCGCATTGGGGCAGAGTCGAGCAATAATTAAAATTAAAGCACTGACTAAGTTATGGACAACTTACGCTCGAGCTGGCTCCTCACACACACACACACACACACACACAAACTGTTGGTGCACAGCACAGTTTTTGTGCATTTCCAGCACATCGATTAAGATACAAAATGCAGTCAACTAATTGCAACAACTCTGTGGATAAACACATAATTTTAAATTGAAATAGTTGAAAGAAAAAATATTATATATTAAGCTACACATTGAGATAAATTATTTATGTTCTATAAATATTATTATTTTAAATAAATAAATCAATTATAGAAATGTTTTTTATTAGCTTTACTGGATTTTTTAACTATTTCTTTGTCTAACTGTCTCTTTTTTGATCATTGATCGTTGTGCACCCTTTAAAAGGGAATTTAATAGTCGTTGAATTGATTTAACTTTCTTGCTGGTTTTCACCTGCTGTCTGCTGCCAGGTGCGATAACTGAGTTCTGTGGTTAATCCAATCGCTGCGGCCCAATCAGGCCAACGTGAGCAGCATGTCATGTTAATTGCGTCGAGTAAGCGTGTGTGTACGTGTGTGTGTGTGTGTGTGTGTGTGTGTTTGTGTGTGTGTGTATGAGTCTGTGGGTGTATGTTTAAATGTATGCTGTCTGAGTGTGTGTGTGTGTGTTCGTGTGTATGAGAGAGTGTAAATTGCCATTATGCTCATGTTTGCTTAATATGTGGCACACACACAGTTCGCTGAACAACAAGAAGCACGCAACGCGTCAAGCCAATTAAAGCAAAATTATAGTAGCGCTTTTTAATGATATGCGGCGTTCTGTACCGCCCCTCACCACTCTCCACCGTAACGCCGCAAAGGCCAACCAGCGTCACCACCGCACCACCAGTCTATCAGTTTTGCGCTCATTTAACTTGGCGTTGAAGATTTATGGGCGTGCCGCCTGCTAATGTGGCAAATACAAAGCCCAATTCTAATGGACTGATCGAGTACTGCTGGCTCTGCTGGCGGCACGCGTTTAATGACCAAGTGGCAAACAGATCAAAGCAAAAGTGCCGAGCTCGACCTGGTTAACGAGCTCTTTGACTGCTCTTGGCTTTTTGCCTTAAGCTTTGCGCTGTTTCTTTTTTTTTTGTATATGCAAACAAATCAAGCTGCAAGTGGGCGTCTGGTTACGCCTACTAACGCTTAGATTGTTGCCTGGACTGGAGCGACAACATTTAATCGAAATTTCCGGCTAGATAGTGGCGCCAAAGTTTGTTATTCAGCTGCGGCACAAATCACTCAGCTGTCAAACGCTTGTTGATTAATTTGGTGTTAATAAACGCTTTGGCCGCAAATCCTGTACGAGTCACAATTGCCCAGTCCCAGTCCACGTCCACCAATTAATGTTTGCCCATTATTACATTGGCCAACTGTCGCGACCAAACTGCCTGGCCCCAAACTTGGACATGGAGCGTGAAAACGTTTTGCAGCAGCTGAGGATGCACTTTGTGTTAATTGAAAGTTTGAGTGACCATATAAGCGAGGTAGCCAAAAACTGACTACCGCCGACACAGACACACACACACACAATCACAAAAAGAGACCTGAGTTCGATTTGGTTGTCTGCTGATAGCCAAAAAACAAAAATCAGGAATAAAAAAAACATAACTTGCTGCTAAAAGCCATAAAAGGCCACACACGCGTCGCCAACTTACCTGCCTGGGAAACTGCCAACAGCAGAAGCAGCGCCGACGGCAGCAGCAGCAGCGGAGAAGAGGCTGCGGCAGAATGAAGCCAACCAACGCTTTCCATTTGCCATATCATTTGCCCAAAGTAAGAGGTGTTTAAAATGCTAATTTGGACAATAGCAAATGGCAGGCCACCAAGCTAAATTCAAACGTTGCTAGCCAAGTTTATTTTTGTATTTCATTTTTGGTTTTTTTTTTGGTGTATAATAAAGTACGGCAGTAGAACTCAAAGTTTCACTGTACATGGGTCTTGCCACGGATGTGGGCATTTAAGTCAAAGTCATTTTTATTATGTATACCATTATTTTAATCCCCAAAAAGCGTTCAATGCTGCACAGTGGCCGAAATCATGTTACCAATTTTTGATCATCAGCTTTAAAAATTTGAGATGAAATTAAAGGTGTGGTAAATGGGTTTTTTGTCAACTTAAAATGTGTTCACACATTGTTGATTATATTATTATTATTATTATATTATTATTATATTATTATTATAATATATTTATATATATCAATAAAATTAATTTAAAGTAAATTTATAACCGTATAGTAAGTAACAAACAATTGAATTTATAAATCATTACTAAACTTTTCTCAACAACTATCAAAATACTGGCAAATTGGTTTATTAATACAAACAACTTTAATTTTACATTATTTAATCTGCTTAAAATATCCTATTGCAATTTAAGCCATTTTTAAATGTTTTTTAATATGCCAACTGATGTTGGAAGTATGTAAATAATTTTCGACTGCCAGCTGCTGCCATTCCATCAAAGCGCTTGGTCAGCTGTCACCACAACAGCTTCCTGGGCAGGCTCTGGCACAGCCTGTGCAAAAATGTCAAAATGTCAATTCGAAAACGTTTAGGAAAATTCGTTACGCCCACCCGCCAAACCGCCTGACGACCAGCAAAATGTTTGTTGTTTGCTTGAGAAATAAAACAAAAAACAACTGGAAAAAAGATAGAAAAAAACTGTGACTATTGACTAGACCAGGCGACAGGCGCGTCACAGTCCACCAGTCCACCAGTCAGTCGCTCACTTATTTGTTTGTTGGACTAGGTGGGCAGGAGTGGGGTAGAGGGTGTGATGGAGAGTTGGGAAAGGCATCATAATCCCGGTTTGTTTGGTCAGGTGTAGGCTCGTTTGTCAGTTACTCGTTACATTCGCTTACTTTTCTTTTATGCAAATCCCAAAGAGTTTCCACTTTTTTGTTGTTTTCGTTTTTTTTTTTAACTTTTATTGTGTAAACAAATTGTGCAATGCGAGGAAAGTGGGGCACAGCATTGGCAGATAGGCTTTAATAACTGACAGATCTCATATCCACAGAGCCGAGCTGTGCTGCAAACTGAGATGCAGCTGTCAGTTGGGAAGACCTCACCAGAAGCATTCGCTTGACAATCGCACGACATTTCTGACAAATGCTGTTGACAAAAACTTCTTCTTTTTTTTTAACCAAAATGTATTTTCTGGCTGACAAGACGCTTAAGCGTTGTGTGTGCTTAAGCAAAGCTTGTTGACAGGCCAAGGAACCACGCCGACATGTCGCAATTTTATGCAATTTTTTTCAGCAGCATTGTGTGTGCAGTAAAGTCGCCTGCAACAGCATATAAAAAAAGTATGAGAAAATCAACCAAAAAATAAAATAAATTATAGTGGCAAATTCAATAAGATATTTGCAATTTAAATAATGTTATCTGGCATTTTGTAATGTAAATTTTTGGTGGCTTAAGATCAAATATTTTGGACAGCTGCCGCAGTTGCATCACAGCTCTTAAAGGGGGTGGGTGGGGCTTGCATAATTACCAAGGCGCTGAGGCGCATATAAACTTATTTACCATATTTAGTTAAGCAAAATCAACCAAATGGGGGTATAGAAGAGACTAAAATATGTTCAAATATCCAAGTAGAATAAACGAAAATAATTGTATATATATATTGCAATTTTTATCCTGCAGCAAGCATGCAAAATGTTGGATATTAAAATGCAAATAAAATAAAAGTCACACGCACACACAAATGAAATTGGGGGGGAGCAGCCATAAAGCACACATATTCATTTACACACACACATATACATAGAGATATATACACAGCAAATAAATTCAATTTACAATGAAAAATGGCAGCGATGATGAAGATGGCGACATGGCCAGGCACCAAGGCAGCCGTCGAACAGGTGCTGAAAAAACTTTATTAAAATTTTTCGCATGCTGCACGTGCAGCACTGACAACGTGGGCCGCGTATTTTGTGCTTTTTTAATGAAGTTTCATAAATTGTGAGAATCGAACGTTAATCAAATAAGGTGCGAGAGAAATCAAAAGCCTTGTCCCAGGCGCCATAAATGGCGGCCGCGAAGCGACAAACTGCAGACGCTGTCATCGCAATTGGCCGGCAGAATCTGTCAATAAATCAATTAGTGTTATATAAATTAAAATCGACAACAAAAAAAACAAAAATAAATATAATATCAAATAAAAAAAATGTAGTGATGTTTCTATTTCTACGGCTTTAATTAATTGCAATAAATTAATGTTGGCCTGTCAAAAATCTTGGCCTACGGGCACAATTAGCCAAATGACAAAACCAACACGACACAAAGGCCCATAACTCATGCCACTGCCACACATCGCGTGCGTCAAAGGCTGCTCGCACTGTGAATGCTGTCAGTTGTGCAGCATTGTACATTGCTGCCCCATCGGCCATAAATTCAACACTTCCTTAGCCACTTCCGCCGCTGGCATTACAACCAACCATATCATGTGCAATCGGGCTTTTACAAAATACTAGAAAATTAACCAAAATCAATGCCAAAATTTAATCTTAAATTCTATTCCAAAGGCTCTTCAATATTGGCATTAAACGTGATTAAAATCCAAAGAGAATAATGACTATTCATAGACAGCAACTTTTAAATAAAATACTTCTTAAGAAAGTTGAGCAGTGTTTTAAAAATGTATTAAAATATTTCCTTTTTTTCTTTTATTTGTCTTACCATGTTCGATTAAATGCGATAACTTTTGCAAGGTGTGCATAAAAATCGGACCTGCAACTTGTGTAATTTCCTAGGTTGACCTGCTTGAATTGTTTGTTTTTTTTTTCGCCAAATAAATTTGACATTTGACTAATGCGCCGCATTAGTTCTGCCAAAAAATTCTTTATTTAGCTTTGCAGTTGTCGTTTCTCTCACGGTAGACGTTCCTGGGAAGAAATTGAGGGAGGAGCGGCGTGGGTTTTGGGGGCCTGTGGGTGTGCATGCCAAATTTATGTGGCCCGCAAAACCCGTGCACAAGTTTTTGAGTTTTATCTGCTCAAAATTTGTCACAGCAAATAAAAAGTTTTGCCTTTTTCATTTTGCGCTCCGATGTTTCCCTCGTTGCACTTGTTTTTTTTTTTTTGGTTTTTTTGTACCATTTGCTTTTAATCCGCAGAGCAAGAAATAAAGATAAAACTTAAGCCAAAATAAGTTTCTATAAAACTGTGCAAAAAAGCGAGTGGCAAGAAACAGGCGAAGGACGCCAGGATGAAGGACCAAGGACCAACAACAAATTTTTGAAGTGCAGCAAAACTGCAGAAATAATGAAATAGCAGCAATGCAATTAAAAGGTAGCAGCTGCTGATTTGCTGGATTAAGGTACTACACACAAACAAACACACACACAAACACACCCACACACACACACACATAGACAGATAGAAGGGCAAGAGGTGCATTGTCGTACAGATTGTTGAGCTAACCTTGGGGCGAGTCAGCGCGTTAAAACTTGAAGAGACCAAGGACTATAAAACAACGTTGTCAAATTGCGTTAACGTTAACGTCAACCACTTACAGAGTTACATAATTGCTTGGCCAGTGAGCATTTGGGTTAACGGCACCTGAAGAGCGGAGGCCACCTAAGAAAATGTTTGGTCGCAAGAAAAGCTGAAATGGTAGTAAAAATACATAAATATTGCAACGGAATTAGGAATTAAAACTGAGGAAATTGCACAAT
The DNA here is from genome assembly GCA_035042125.1 of Drosophila longiperda. NCBI lineage: Eukaryota > Metazoa > Arthropoda > Insecta > Diptera > Drosophilidae > Drosophila > Drosophila longiperda. The sequence continues at coordinate 37,072 of JAWNLV010000115.1, forward strand.
AAAATTTGTACTTTTAGAAGATGCAATCAACATTTTCTTGTTACAACTGTCTGCGAGCCACAAATGTCAAAAATTGGAAATGCTAGGGGAATTATCATGGCATGTCATCTGACTTAAGCAGAAGTCATTCAACCAAAATGCTGATTAAAATACAAGTTTCATATTTTACACTTACCGCAGTTTTGTGCTTAATAATTCAATATTCATCAACGCCAGTCACTAACAAAGCGAACATTTTGCTGAAAATGTCGCGACGGGCGTCGGAAAATATTGGCAACCAAAACTTTCGAACTCACACACAAAAACACACACACACACATCAGTGCAGATTAAGATACATCGTTTTTGCATTCACGGAACACATGTTCGCCCCGGAATTAGCTGTCGTTCTTGAACGAAGTTTTGCCACAGCTTCGCCCATTGCACTTCACATTAAAGCTATTTACGATAGCTGGGCGTGACAGGAAGGCCAAAATGAATATGAGACACGGGGGGAACTAGGGGGAAAAGAACGTCAAGTGTGTGAAGTGGATATGCGAAAATTCACCTTGCTCATGTTGTCTCTGTTGAAGTTTTAGTTTTTGCTTTAGGGGTAAAATTATAATATAATTTTAACCACTACTCTCGAAAATAACTCAAATTAAAGTTTTTGTGCCTGTGGGGTAAAAGCAAACACACACTCACATGAATGCAGACCAAAGCCGCCATCTTGTTTTTTAGTTTTTGGGAATTTTGAATGCACCCTGAAAACAAGCAGACAAGCATCACCGTCAACTAAAACCAGGGATGCAGCAATTTATTAAAATAATATCAACATAGTTTAAGTTTAATAGACTGAAAAACTCAATCAATTTCGTTTTAAATTATTTAAAATATTTGTCATGAGTGGAAATGTGATAATTAAAATTTGTTATGCCAATCATGAAAAAAATAAAACATTAACCTAAGCATAAATTGAATTTATGCTCAACCAATACAAATATTAAGCTGACTGTAATTAAGAGATACGTCTTAAGACCTAAAGTTTAGAGAGAAAACCCATTAACGGAAATATGAAGCATAATTATTATGCTAAATGTTTTGAGGGTGCATTTAAGCAATTGCAAGGAAGCTTGCAACGTCAGCTTCAATAAAGTTTGACGACAGGCGAAATGTTGAATGAGTTGAGGAAGCAGCCGCAACAACAAAGCACTGCAGGACACAGCCAGAAATTATAGCCACACTCTCGTTTTTTGCAGCCAGCCACAGGACAAAGACGAGTCCGATAAGAAAATAGCAATGCAACATTCTTGAAATCCGGCCAACAACAAAACGAATAATAACAGCCAAGAAAAGGAAAAAGACTGAGTGGGAAAAAGGGAAAGAGGGAAAGAGGCAAAGAGGAGGAACGCACTATGGGCCATAAACTTGCGACAACGTCTTTTAAAAGTTTTGGCCCGCAGTTGCTGGTGTTGGTGTTGGTGCTGGTGTTGGCTATCAGTTGGCCAGAACTTTACTGCTTACGTTCGTCATATTTACGCGTGAGTTGCATTGCTGCAAGGCAGGGAGCAGGGAACTGGTAAGTAGAAGTAAGGAACAAGGCTGCTATCTCGGCCAGGGCACATGAAAACATGCGGCTATTGAGGCAACTTCAGCCTTTCTGACAGTTGGCGGGTGCCAACGGGCACTGCTCGTTGCAGTTGCTGGGAATGAAGACATGTCGAGGCAGTGGTGTGGCAGCCACTTGTGACAGTTTTAAATTGTCCAACAAGCCACCATGGACAGTGCCGCAACAACTGACTGATAAATGTCGCTGCCCAGGCAGCAAATAGCACTGCTGAAAACATTTCCTTATTTCCTGCCTTGCCTGCCTGCCAGCCAGCCAACATGGCAAGTAAAACTTTTAGGCCAAAAGGAAACCTCGAGCGGCGGAAGCATTCGAGAACCATTTTAATGCAAGTCATAGAAATTTACAACCCCCGGTGACAAGAATGGTATTTTATGGTGTCAGCGACAGCTCGTTCTGGAATTTAGCTTCTTTGTTCTGGCTAGAGAACTAATTTTGAAATAAACTCAAACTCGAATTCGACTTTTTATATAATTTTCAAATTAATTCTTTTCAAAACTGATATCAGTCTAAACTTAACTTAAAATTGATTTTGTATTTATCTATACCAGTTATAATAAAATAAATAAATACTTTTAAAACAAACTGTTTTCATTATAATCTATTTTCATTAATTTCTCTGGATTTTAGCTTCTTTATTCTGACTAGATAACTACTTTTGAAATAAACTCGAACTCGACTTCTTATGGTAATTTCAAATTAATGCAGTTTAAAACTAATTTCAGTCTAAACTAAATATTGATTTTGTATTTATCTATACCAGTTATAATAAAATAAATAAATACCTTTAAAACACACTATTTTCATAAAAATTTCTCAATAAGCTTTGCCTCAGTAAAAAAAGCTAAATGTTGTTTTTTTCAGTTTAGTGTCATCACTGACGAGCTGGGTTAGAATTCTGTTTGAGTAAACTTTTGTAACATTGGCATATGCAATTGGGTTTGCTGCACATCCTGTCGACAGCTTGGACTTGCAAACTTTTTCTACTGCTGTGTTGCTGTTAAATGTTGCAGGCACTTTTTAGGCATTTACAGTGGCTAAAGAAAAATTGCTCAAAGTTTTTAATGAATTTCATAGCAGCCGCCGAGCTGAGCTGAACTGATCACAAATCAACCAAGTACAGACTAAACTCTCAGCTAAAGCTCTGACCCGTTCGATTACGTAAGTTAAGCGTTTAAATTAAACGTTGATAAGCGGAGCCAGAGTGCAGTGCAGGCAGGCAGCCAATCACGCTAATCACGCAAGACTGCCAGACGGACAGATGGGGAGACGGACAGACGGGCAGACGGACGTAGAAAGAGGTAAACCGCTTTGACTTTGATGCGCTGTCAACACTGTGATCGTTGTTGTTGTTATTTGTTGCTGGTGTCGCTGCTGGTGTCGCTGTTAATGTTGTTGGTCTTGGTCTCCGTCTGGTCATTAAATGCAGCACATTAGAGCCGCAGGAGCTAATGTCGACGTCAAATGTTGTCTGACAAGCGTTGAGTCAATTACATGGTAATAAACTAATGGCCAATGTCTACACGTCCGTCACACTGTCTGTTGGCCTAAACATCAGCAGCAGCAGCAGCAGCCGCATGACATGTTTCGTTAATTTGCTGCAATTGTTGAACTTTTGGCCAAAAAAAAAACATGCGCCCACCAGCATCAAAATAATTGGCTCAACGACATGAGCCTTGTTATACCTCGTGGACGTGCTTGCTTAGCCGTATTCCCTTACCTGATTTTATATAGTAAACTCCACTGATTTAAATCAAAGGCTATTCAATATTCGCATGGCCAAAAAGAGTATTTTATTATTTTCTTGAAATGTTTGCTTTAGTGGCTTATCTGTGCACAGACAGCACACATTTTATTGAGAATAAAAGTGTTTTAATAAGAACAAAACTTTTGTATAAAAATCTGTAGAAAAGATATGGCTTAGGCAAGGACGCACTTGTTGATGTTCACCTGGTAGTTGGAGCCGGGCGTACAGGTGCCATGAATGGGTCGCTCTTGGACGCATAGATTCTTCTCGTTGTTGAAGCCTGTGGGGCAGCTGGAGCCCCAGGCACCGCCGAGCACAGCCAGCAGCAGCAGCACAAGCCAAGCACATTTGTAGTTCATAATTCAGCTGAGATTTACCAGAGTTACCTGTGTCTGGAAGAGGCAATTGTTCAGTTTTTCTAGTGCTAAGTGCGCTGTTCTCACCTATAGTTAGTGCAATATGGAACTACTTAGTGCTGTCCATGCAGCTGGGCGCTTTTATATAGAATTATTAGCGACTTATCAGCGGCAGATGTTTACAAAGTTCACCCATTTGAGACTAACAACAGATTAGATCATCTGTGGCTCTCACAAGGTCAACTGTGCATTAGGTTAATGGCACATAGATTGATAATGAAATGTGCACAATACGATGCAGTTTAGCCATTAGACAAATCAAGACAAAATTTTCATATATATTTCAGTTACATTTTTTATTTGTAATCAACTCTTATGCGCCATAGACACAGGCGTTCACATTTATTTTGTAGGTGGATCCGTGGGGGCATTCGCCGCGAATTGTGCGCTGAGCGGAGCAAAGACCCTTCTCGCTCTTGAAGGGGGCGGGGCATGTGCTAGCCGAGACAAGGGCAGCAATCATTGCAAAGATAAATATACCAAACCACGAGAAGTTCATTCTGCAATTAGTTGCAAGTATTAAATATTTCATGTTATCTTTAATATATAATATATAATAAATATACAATTTCAAAAATATAATATATAATAAATATATAAAAAAATTTTAAATATACATTTCGCTTATCTTCGTTAAACAAAACAACGTAAACAAAATAATAAAATTTTCAATTTTAAAGACGAACTGTATTATCAAATGCCGACCTAGCTAACTGGAATATAACTCACAAAAAAACTAATAACACATTAATAAATTTATATTAAATGTTGTTTTGAATCAAAAGCTGAGAATACATTTTATATTGCAAATAATTTATACAACTTGCACAAACACTTAAATGAACAGATAATATTAAATAAAGTAAGCAAACGCAACTAAATTAAATTCGACATATTTTTTAAAATATTTAAAAGACACTTTAAATTGAACTTTTTTTTGGCACAACATTCTTTAACAATTTCGAGTTCTTTTGAGCAATTTCGCCACTTACTTTTTGTCGCTGCTTGAGAATAGTAGAAACTAAATTTTTTGGATCGCTGCCGTCCTCTTTTATAGGCAGCATTGGACATGGAAACCTTATCATGCGAGGCTAACCTTTGACACAATCAGCCTCACTTAAGCGACAATTGATAATGGCTGTGAAAAAGCAGAAGCCAAAAACTGAAACGAAGGTTTGACACATGTGAAAAGTTGCAACAATGTGATGCATGGAGACAACAATTGCGGCAGGAACAAAAGGCCATTTGCATGGCATTGCAGAGCCAAGGTAGGCGTCAAAATCAGCGAAATCTGAACCAGAAATTCCAGCGAGCGGAACCAAATTGTCAAAGGTAAACGGCACAGGTGAAACCCAGGATGCCACATTGTCCAGGCAAAACAATGGACATGCCAAGGTGAGGGGTGTGCTGAACGGTTGGCGCCTCTTGAGCCCGGTGGCCTGTCACTGCCATATTGGACAATGGACATGTGCCTGCCCAGATGTCGACCCGCTGCTCGTTGCTCCCCGCTCACCGCTGCTGCTCTCCGTTGAATGTTGCCCCCAATGAATGCATATGTCATTCAAATACAATTACATTCAGAGGCAGTCACTCGGACAGCAAGAAGCGGCTCCAAACGAACGAACGAGATATGAAATCATTTTCACTACTATTAATACCCAGCAAAATAAACAGAGAAGTTGATTTCGACTTTAAATTTGTGTACTTATACAATTTGCTCAGATTCATAATTAATCAAGAGAATGTTATCAGTTAGCATAACTAAGCATTGGGCAATCTCAACAGTCGTTCAACTATACAAAATGTTAGTTTTATAAGCTAGTCCACATATACAGGGTATCTCCTAGTTGAGTTAGCACTGCGCACTGATTTATTTTTTTTTTTTTTTGGCAGCTAAGCATAAATCAAATGCTAACGATCCATAAAGTTTCATTGTCGGTTACCATTTGAAGTGGCATACGGGTAAGTTCAATATTTGTATGTTATAGTTTGATTTTGATGTACGACAAACAGTTCACTCTGCGTCTCTCTCTCCCTCTCTCTCTCTCCGTCTCTTTAAGCATTTTGAGGGTGGCCACTCGAACTGAAGCCGAACTGTGCGTCATAATTCACTCAACACTTGGCCAACATTCAATAGCCGGTAAATGGTTGCGTGTCCGTACATTGGACAACAATGTGGACACAGAGGCAACTTCGAACAATTTTGGACTCTGGTCGGTACTGTTCTGGTCTGGCATGGACTGCTCAGGTCTTGTCTGGTCTGGTCATGCCTTGGCTTTGAATTATTGATGGGCGTATTAAGAAGATTAATGTGATGAGCCATTGCACAGAGTTTTGTCGACGACGACGACGACGACGCTGTCGTTGTCGTTGGTCATGTTAATGTCTTCATTGTCGGCTTAAAGCTTTACCTTTACCGTTAGCTGTTAGCTGTTTGCTGGCACCTTTACTCTTTCTCGTTGTGTTGGTCTTATATTTTTTTTTTGGATTGAACGCCATGCTGGCAATAACAACAACTACAGCTAGTAGGGCCATAACGTTCATCAACGTTGCCATTTGAGGGTCAGGTCGATTGGTCATTTGGTCGCCTCGCACCGCAGTACACCCCCCCCCCGCCCACATTTCGATTCATTCGTTTTTGTTCCGTATCGCGTCCATAAGCAATTTTTCTTCCTGATGCACATAAGTTTTAAGCTGTGTGTAATTTATTTTTATAGCCATGTAGTCGACGTAAAGATTGCAAATATGTAGTTGGCATTTTCTATACTATATACTAAACAAGAAAAGGCAAAAAAATAAACCGTTTCGTTAGTTGCAAATCAAATGCTTGGCCAATTGGGATGGGTGTCTGCTACTTTTCTAGTTACCCGATACAGTTCACCCTATGCAGAACGAGTGTGTGTGTGTGGGTGTGTGTGTGTGTGTGTGTGTGTCCACAGAGGATTGCATGACTATTAACTGTGAATTTCCTATTCTGCCACAACACCTAAGAAGCAAAGCAAATGTTAAACAATGGAACTCATTTATAATTTAAGCATATAAACAATTGCAGGGATTTCATGCCAGTCAAAGTTAGTAGAATTGTGGAATTTATTGTGAGTTCAACTAGTAAAAAGTAGTGTCTAAGATAATAATTTTATAAGCAGCTCAAATATTGTAATTTAAATCTGATATCCAATCAAATATGTTTAGAAAAGTGATATTTTGTTTATAGAGAGAAAGAAAAAGAAAAAAGAAATAGCAAATCTTGAGAAAATCTTGAGTACTTAGTAAATTAACATTAAATTAAATTAAAATTAATTAATTTTTTGAACAACATTACAAATTGATTCTCGATTAGCTTAATATTGCAATTACCGATTTACGTTGACTTGTCTCGCTCTTAGCAGTTTTTTCTCAACTTTTTCTCATTTCTTTTTTTTTTATTTTGTACTCTTTCTTTGCACTGTTTAATTTCATCAGTTAATCTCCGAGTAACTCCATTATTAACTACTTAAGCAGCTTCCAGCATTGCTTAACACTTTTAATTACAATTTTTTATTTAACATCTCATTTAGGTGCTCCACTTCTTAGTTGCCTTGCTTCTTGGGATGACTTTTAGTAACTCCATTTTCTCATTTGTTATTTAGCTATTTTTCTTGACTCTTTCTGGCTTAGGTCACCTTGGTAACTACTCCGTTAAAGTCAACGTTTATCACAAATCTTATGTAACCCGAAAGTGGAGTAATCACAATATATAAATCACTTTATGAAATTCCATTTTTGTTCCACTTTAGTTTCCGTTTTCAGGGATTTGTAATGCCAGCTGGGCTGCCCTTGTTGTCAATGAATGATGTTGTAATTATTATTGACTGCAGATTGAAATCCTTATTGCACCCCGTAGCATGCCGCAAAGCCAAACAATTTTGTGCCATTGATGCATTTCTCATTACGTTGCTTATGCTGCGGCTGATGTCAGCCACAGACATTGACTTTGGTGTAACTGTGGCAGGCAGGCAGGCCATGCAGCCCGGCGCAGACCTGGGAGCTATCAGTAATACTGTTACCCAGCTACAGACATAGCCAAAGCCATGGCCACAACAACCCTCCCCCCCCCCCCCAGCTGGGCATCGTGGGACTAAAAGCCAAAGCTAAAACCGAAGCGAAATGCTGTTTTTATTGCTGCCGCAATGTTTTAACTTTTGTGCCACCGCCAACGAACCAACTGTCGCGTTGCATGTTGCCGCTATTACTGCAGCATTTAACCACTCAGGCACCCGGGCGATCACCCGCCTAGCTTACCACCACACACACAGTGCGGCACGGTGGGGCAGTGGGACTGGAACACAGCCACACAGCCAGGCCAAAACGTGCTAAGTTTTCGTAATTAGTGCGACGGAGTGCAGCTTGGCCACGTACTATACAGAGGGGGGAGGGGAGGTTAGGAGGCATGCATAAGGTCCTCTACATTGGCAAAGAAGCTGACAGAAATGGCTACCAACCGACACCCCCCCTTCAGCACCATCCCCCCTATCCACTTGGATGTCTGACAACTGCACGCTTATGTCGCTCAGCTACTGCTTAGAGCCTATTCAGTGTGACGTGACAGTATCTTCGTGTGTGTGTGTGTGTGAGTGTGTGTGTGTAAGTGTATTCTTTTCAGTTCGTTTGTTGACTTAAGTAAGTTGTTAGTTGCGTCGCGTATGACACACAAGTTGTCGCCTTTAAGCAGTTCCTTTGAGTACTTGTTGCCAATATTAAATCTTGCCACATAACTTACAGCTGCCATGTGCAAGTTTTTTTTTATCTGTACGAGTGTGTGTGGGTGTGTGCCACTTAAGCTTTGTATAAACATAACCAAGCGAATTTATTTTTATCTACTGAGCAAATGTGGTTAAAATTTATTTAAATTGCTTGTGATTGATGCAATAATTATTCAAGGCTAAGAATCGTAATGCATTTTAATAATAAATAATTTTAATTTGTAATAAATAATTTTATCACCTAAGCTCAAAAACAACGATATATTTTAAATAATTATGCTTCGCATATGTGAAAAATGCATACACAGCGAATAATTATAAGTAATAAATCATGTAAAAAAAACTTTTACTTGGCTAATTAGTCTTTAATATATATAAAAACGTATTTTGAAATGCAGTTCGAAGGTCATAGCCAATCTATGAGATAAAAAATGCATGAAACTAGCCAATAACTGCTTTTGGCTTTGTGCACAATGTTCTAGCCGAATGCTAACGAGATTGGCAACGAACAGCTTTCAGCCTTCAGCCTGTAACGGCCTTAATTTTACTGATTATGGCAGCAGCAGCAGCAATGGCAAACTTTTGGCCATTAAAAGGATTCGTTTTAATGAGTTTGGCAGTACAGAACAGGCAGGAACAGTCAGGCGGGGAGGGGGACAGGCGGGCAGATGGGCAACAAGGTCTCTCAGCCGCCAAACTATCGCCCACTTTATCGATGCCTGCTGCAAAAACTGTCGCTGTGTATCTTTTTTTGGCAGCACCAAAAAGAAGAACCCGCAAAAGAAACAAAAACAACAAAAAAAAACAAAACAGACAGACAAAAAAATACAACAAGAAGAAAATACCATCATTTTGGTGCAATTAACAATTCGAAGGGACAAAGAGAGAGAGAGAGGTGCCTCTCTGTTGACTAGTGACTGCATAAATCAACGTAAATACAGTGCGTAAATAAAGTAATCGTCCAAATGTGCCCTTATGCAGCACTTGCACTGAGCACTGAGCATTGAGCACTTACCGCCCTCCTTTTATGGCTGTTAATTTCTGGGCCAACACCCAGCGACAGGTAGCGACGGTTTCGGCCACAGTTTTGCTGGACTGATGTGCACTTTATTTATATATAAGAAGAAGAAGAAGATGAAGTCTGTAAATTTAATGAATTGATTGCGGGCGCTATAAAATCACTTGTACCGCTAATTGAACGGCCGGCACAATTAAAGTTGCCAACTTTCTCGTAGCAGCGATGCATCAATTTTTTCTTTGTATTATTTATATTCCTCTTCTTTTTTTTTGTAAGCCAAGAGCAACTGATTGACAGCTGTCATGGCGATAACCGCAGTGGGACTGGGAGCTTGTAACTGGCCACTGGAAATCCACTGATGCATCTTTTTTTTTTGTCTGCATAAAATGCAGATGCAAACTGTCGCATTGCTCATTTTCTCACCGCGATCGTCGTCTGTTTGCCTTTTCGACATTTTGGCCGTCTTCGTCTTGTTAAGGAGCTGCTTGTATAATTTTAATATTTCACAATAAATGGCAACGCCAACGCAGTGCAATTGGAGTTCACCTAAGGCCCTCCAGGGTCCAGGCACTTTCTCCCAGTGCGCCAGCGCATAACGGTTTGTCAATTTGCAATGCCAGCCAACCAAGGATGGACCCATGAAAAATGCATGAAAAAAGCAGAAACAAAAAAATACAAAGTATATACAAAAAAAAAAATAAAAAAAAAACTTAAAATAAATAAAGCAATACAATGATGGCACCACAGCAATACTTAAAACTGCTGACCGACATAACCAAATATGGACTTGTTTACTCTTTATGTTTATTAGTTGGACACATTGTCCAACTGCGCCCACTGCAGTGCCCAGTCCAAATGACCAAAAGCCGCCAACGCCGCAAGTTGCAAGCTGCGACAGCAACTAAAACAACAACAACAACAACAATCAGCGACTGCAGCATCAAGCAAAATAAAGTCATTTTTTTTGTCTGTGGCAAATTAGTTGCAATGAGGATAAATTGTCGAGTCACAGACAAAAATGCTACTGCCAACTTTTAGCAGATTTTAATCTCTTGTATTTAGAATTGAGAATTTAATGACAACGTGTTTTTTAAGTATTAAGATAATCGCTTTATTATAATGCTATAGTCAAAATTAAATTACACCTTGACTAATTTTATGCTTATTTTAAACATGAAAAAAATAAGTACCTTTTATAAAAAAGGTCATGCAAAAAAAAACGTTCATATAACATAAATAAATATATTTCTGCATTATTTATATAAATTTATTAAAATGTTGTATTTTAATTAACCTGTAATGAATATATCAGGGTGTTTCCTTCTCTCGGGAGATTATGATAGTAATTATATGGAATTAAGAATAATTTACTTTTTTGTTGTTAATTTTTTTATACTTTTAATAATTGGTTTATTGTTAGGGAAAATTATATATCAATTGAATTGATATGTATATAAAATTGCCCTTTTTATCGGCAATTAAATTGTATCGATCAGGGAACATAATATGAAAATTAAAAAGTTTTGTTTTTTAAATTGCTCCTTTTTATTCAATCAGAAATTAATTCATAATCGCGTATCTGAAAATTAATTTTATATTTATATGCATCACCAATTTTTAAGTAATATTCCCACGCACCGCAAACCTATATGTATTTTGTAGGAGGGGCCCAGGGCACACCGGTTATTTGGCCAATTTGCGGTCGTTTTGCTCATTTACCTGTGAGTCAATGTTGAATTTGATGCGAAACACGTTAAATATTTGGAATTTGTTGAATTGTAAATGTGGATGATTTTGAATGCCAGTTATTTGCCAGGAATACTCAAATTTGCAGAATTTGCAATGCGCGTAATTGGATTGGGTCATTTAAGTGGCTCGCTTGGCACAAGAGGCAGCAATTTACGGCAATTTCTCCCGTAATCAATAATTGTAATAATCATGCGAAAACACTAATTTCAACACTGTAAGCAATTAAGAATCAACAAAAAAAAATTGGGAAGTCAAAGCCTGAGGGGGGCAGGGCGGCATCTGTTACAGGCAGTGCCCCAAAAATTGCTGGCAGTTAATTAATGCGTGCAATTTAATAAAAGCATAAGCGATATATTTAACCGACAGCGCCAAAAGGCACTCCAGCCAAACACACACACCAACACACACACACAGACACACACACAGATCCAAATACAAGCAATAAAATTAATCAAATAATTACGCCTGAGATCGAAACGAGGATTGAGCATGGGAAAGAATGGATGAAAGAATTGCTCTTCACTTATCAGCATCCATAAGCGAGACATTAAAAATGGTTAAGAAAATGAGGCTATAAGCAAACTGGGTCCAGACCAGAGTCAGTGACTTCGTCTGTGGTTTTTCGCTATTGTTTTTTTTTTCCGAATTTCTTTTTTGTTTCACTTGAGCGCAGTGAGGCATTTATCATTTTTAATCGAATGCGGAAACAATGGAGCGCGTCTAAGTGGAGCATTTGATGTGGGCTGCCGATGCTGCCGGATTGCCCCCGATTGCCCTGGTCTAGTGGGCGATTTAGTTGGCTAATGGCAACGTGGAACGTAGCCAACAAGCCAACGAACAACAGAAGTAACAGCACCAGAAGTCGCTGCTCCAAACAAATCTATAATAATTTAATTTAATTGTTGCGCTACACAAACAAAGGCATAACTGATTGAACATGCAACTGGTAACAGAGAATGGGTTAAAATGGTTTATTTCGACTTAAATGAGCTATTGTTTTTACTCGCTTTTCTGTATCTTCTCTTGTGTTAATTCACCCCCAAATATGGGCAACTCAATTAAATTAAAATGTATACGAAATGAAGATGAAAGAATATTAATTAAAATGTAAAATGCATTTATAATAATTCATTTTAAAATGTACAAAATTTTAACATATGGCAAATAAAGGCGAAGCTTTGTTTGTGTCTGATTAATGCCCCATTTATGCCTCAGGCTACTCCAGACACAAAGGAAAAAGGGTCTAATTGAAAATATGTTGTTAGTATTTAAAAGTTAAAATTTCAATTATATATATCATAATTAATAATACAATAATTATATAACATAAATTATTTCTTATAGTGTAATATCAATTTACTTCATTTTTAAATGTAGAAAAAGTATGTTATTTCTTTAAAAGTAAGTAATTTATTCAAAAACCGTGAATCATTTCAAAATAAATGTGAATCATTTGAAGCTCACATGCAAATAGCAACTGGATCACAAATACCCTAACTATGGCCAAAACAACAAAGCTGTTAAGCCAAAACAAAATTGCTTTGCTTAAGCGCTAATCAATCAAATGGCTTAATTATTTTTTATATCACACTTTAATACCTACGCGATTGACTCTTTAATTTGCAACTCAAGGCAGCGTATTTTGAAGTCGTGGCAAGGCTGTAATTCTGGGTCGATTTGCCAACTCGGTAAACGGCAAACCTAATGTAGCAGAAAATTACTTTATATGCACATGGCATACAGTGCCGCCAACAGCCAGTAGATGGCGCTACACCTCGACAACGGCTAGTCGCAACACGCCTATCAGCAGCCAATCATCGTCGGCTGCACGAAAAATTTAATTTGCTATAAATTGTTGTTAAATGCGAGCAATTGAAATTTATGCCAAACGCAAAAAAGAGCAAAACAAAACCAACGATAATCTCTGCAACTTCGATTCACTGTCTTCGTTTAAAAAAAAAACCCCGCCCGTCTCCCGACTCCTGACATCGTAGTCGCAGTCGGCCACAAACGTTGTCATCATCAATTTAGCCAACAGCCGGCGACGCCATCGTCGACGATTTGGCGCCGTCTGGGGGCGCATGCGCAAATGTCCTTGTGTGCTATTTCCAGTTAAATTTAACATAATAATTTTTGTGAAACGCCGCAATTTGCAATTGGCCTCAGTCTCTCAGCTGTCTGTCTGTCTGTCTGTCTGTCTGTCTGTCAAACTGTCCCATGTACAAGTTGTCGTTTAATTCGGCATAAAATGTCAATTGGAGCTGGCTTAGATTCTCTTGTCTCTTGTCTCTGAGTCTGTCTGCCTCTCGGTCTGTGTGTGTGTTTCTGCCTCAGTGGGGCAACCTGTGCGCCCAATAACTTCATATAATCAAATTCAAAACAAATTTGTGCTGCAAACAGTTCTCAGTACAAGCGAAAAGCGTTAGGCCAACTTGCAACAAGGCTCGACAGCACAAAACTGGTTTAAAGTTATTGTCCATCTTTTGATTTCTTGGGCCTGTCGACGACTTTGCTTGTTGTTGTTGTTGTTTTTGTTGTTGTTGTTGTTGTCGTTGTCTGCTTTGTGGCACTTGCTGCTGTTGCTGTTGCTGTTGTTGACTCTTATTGGCTTTTTGGCTCGGTGATTAGTAGGTCAGAGTTTTTCATTTCCAATTGGATATGTTGCACAAGCCAGTACAAGCTTCAAGCTTCAAGCGACACACACACACAATCTCGCTTACAAGTGTGTGATGGCGGCCTGCCCATATTAGGAAAGGGTACAGCTCACAACTCAAAATAAACATTGACTACGAGTGTACTACTACCACTCGTCGTATATGTAACTACAAGGCAATAAGAACTGGCCAATACAGGCAACCACTTTGATTCATTTCAAATGTTGATTCATTTCAAACTTGTGGGAAAGCGCAACGCATATCCAAGGTAGCCAATTGGTCGCGACATAAAAAACAAAATATCAAAAAAAAATAAAAAAAACACAGGAAACATATAATAACTAAAAATAATATGTAAAGCGAAAAAAAATCACTTCCATTGAAATAGGTTTAATTTAAATACTTCTTCCATTTATTACTGACAATTGCATAAAATTGGAAAATCTATGTGCTTCACTTTTACTTTTACTTTCATATATCTATAGAAATATATAAATACTAAATACTACTACTTATAGAAATATATAAATACTAAAAAAAACATAATTTTACTATATTGTTTCTAGGTCATAGGAAGTAATATTTTCGTAGCATTCAAAATACAGAAAATGCTAAATAGTTGTTTGTGTTTTTTTAATTAAAGTTTATTAAATAACTGCTAAATAATTTGCTACGCTTAAAATGTAATTCAAAAAGGTGCGATTGGCTATTAAAAATTGCAAAAATGCTAAGCATGCCACTTGGTTATTATAATCAAGGTTTTAAATTTATAATTGACTTGGTCAACTCTTGTTTACCTACAGAGCATTTTGCGGTGGCGGCCACGCCTGCGTCTTAAGATTCGGTTTTGTTACCTCGCCAGTGGTGCTATTTTGTCGAGAAAGCGCGAAAAACAAATAGAAAAACGTGCCAAAAATGTGAACTTTTGTGGGGGTGGCGCCAATTTGAGCCAAAACTGCTGCTGGCCTCCAGTAACAAAAAAATTCGCACGAGTATTTAACGCCCAGCTAGTGTCTGTTTGTAATAGCAATAACAAGCGAAACAACAACAAAAACAACAACAGTCCAAACAACATCAACAATCATTAAAAGCGAAATAACAATAAAAATACCAAAAAATTTAATAATAATAATAGCCGAATGGCAATCAATTTGAAATTGAAACGCGTTTTTATTGCCCTGGGTAGGTGTCTCTGTGCTCTGTGCAAACTGTGCGTAGGCCACTTTATTTGCCGCCTTTTCACTCTTGGTTTTTTCCTTGTCCGCTCGACGGGGCTTTTTGGCTTTTGCTAGCGCCACAGCCACAGCCACAGTTTTGGCCACGCCAATTGACGCTGATTATTTGCAATTACAGCCCCGAAACCCAAGGCGACATTCGTGATGTGACATACTCCAACGACGCTCTCAGATCTCAGCTCGCAGCTTAATGATCTTTAAATACCTGACTTCAGTCGTACAAAAATAGATGCTGTCATAATTTAATAATTCTCTGACTATATATTTATTTATGTTTCTTTTTTTTGTTTTCGATTTTTGTGAACTTTTTTTTTGTTTTGCTTGCACTTTAATATGCGTGAATTGCAATTTGGCAACATGAAAGACCAAACAATTTGTCCACAACTCAAAGCCTTTAAAGCGTATCGCCTGTAATTAATCATCTGCCATTTCTGAGAAGCATAATTCACAGATTTCGAACAGCTATCGAAAAAAAAAAAATACAAAATAATTCAACAGTTTTTTGTGTATTATTGTTGTGAGTCATGGATGGCACGGGATTAATGGAAGTATGTCAGACTCTTTAAGGCTCTATTTTTATCGTCATGACATATTTATGTAGTCAAAAGATATCAGATCTTTGATCTTCTCACATAATATTTAAAAACTCTCCAATTCAGAATGACTGATGACATATTATGTGTTTTTGCTTGTATGTTTTTGGTATTTAAAAATTTATAGTCCGAGCCGAAGCTAACCCAATTCGCAACGCATTCAGCCTCAGTCGACTAGCTCACCTGATCGATGTGGCACATAGCGCTTTACCTCAGCTACTGTATTTATAAAACAGACACACACACACACATACACACACACATCGAAAAATACAGGCCAACAAATGGCGTTGGCGTTTAACGTTGGCGCTGTGTCAACTTTTTCGGGGGTGCCACCAGAATTGCCCACGAGAGAAGTCACTTTGATGAGCATCAGCATTGACAAGTTGCTGAAATTATTGTTGCCACCAGTCAGTTTGCATACGCATTTATTCACTCATCAGTGGGACAGCAATCAGAAATCCGAAATCAGCACTCAGCACTCGGCAGCTATCTAATCATTTTGATTTTCATGCAACAATTATAATTAGCAGCAGGACAGCTGATTCAATAGATCCAAATCAATATTAGTCCGCTTCGTTTTGATTTTGATTATTGTTGCTGCCACTGCCACTGATGAGTTAATGCAGCCAGCAGACATTTATGGGACAAAAGCATGTCAAGCATATTTACATTTAGATCCGTGTCCTTGCTTAGCCAATGTCATGTTTGCTGTTCATTTTGGGTTTTGTGGTCAACGGAGATTTGGCATTGGATTTTAACTGGTGGCAATTGGGAGGGATTTGTTGTGCGTCTGCGGTTACGTTTTGTTGACAATTTGTAGCTTAATTGATTGAAGTCAAATTAATAAAAGCAGGCAACATAAACATAAACATAAACAGCACCAGCAGCAGCCACAGCAGGCAAGCTGATGACGACAGTGCTGCTGGGGGATTACAACTGGCAACACACAACTGATATATAATGTTAAATGACTTAAATGTTGACGGCCAACAAAATATAAAAGACAACAGCAAAAACAAAACAAAAAATGACAGCAACTACAACAATAAATGGTCAATCACAAGTCAAAATCACGTTTCAATGAGCAGCAGACAAAACACGGAGAGTCACAGCCATCGCTCACGATTAACTGGCAAAGTCTGCTGCTGCTGCTGCTGCTGTCCCCTCGTCTTGGCCTCTCTTGGCCTATCCCACATCAGCTGGCGCTTTGGCAGTTTGCAGTTGCCACTTCTAGCGCCTTCGAGTGATTTGTTATGCTTTGTCAGGCAGCCAGTGAATGCGTATTAATTTTAACACACGATTAATTTTAGATTATAATAGTTCTCATTTGTTGTAGTTTTGTGTTTTTCGCTTTTATTATTAGAAGTCATGTAAAAATTAGACAGAAATTAATTCTCAGATTGTCAGTCAATTTCGCTGTCATTAGTTAATCTAAAAGAATTTACAACTAATTAATCCGACTTCAGAGACACCTACTCGTTGTATTAAGTAATTAAAATGAGTAATTTGAAGCATAACAATTTCAATGATTGCACGCCTACAACAAATCCATTTCCACATCAGATTAGGCATTTGGATTTTGTGACAGCACTCGTTGTGACAAAACAATTTAATTTGTAATGATTAATGTACAAACTTAATTACAACAGCTTTGTAATAAGTCCAAAACTATTGAATTTCATTTGTATAAATAGAAAAAAGTTTAACATGTTTTTTGTTTTTTTCTCCTAATAAATTCACAATAATTCACAATTATAATCTCGCTCATACATTCTACAAAGTATTTAAATTTACATTATGCATAATTATCTTAAGATATTTCAATGAATGACAACTAACAGCTCGTTATGAAAATAATATTCTCATTAACATTCTTGTTTGTCTAACTTCAAGTTTTCAAATATGTTTTGTGGGTTATACCATGTCATTCAGAAAAACCTGAGTGAATTGAAATACAACACCCACATGGGGTAGGCCATGGACACTTTCTAGGCGGCCGTCAATAATGTAAATTATTTGTGTCTAAAAACCAAAAAAAAAAAAAGCGCATAATGAAAATGCGTATATAAAATTAAATGAAAACAACAACTTAATTCGCGGCACTTCCGCTCCACAGTACGCTGGTCGAATCCAAAGATAGACAAATATCTTTCCCATTCCAAGCAGCTTCCACTTCCCCAAGTGGCTGAATGAATAAATGAATGAATGAGTTGCCTCAGTGGCACAGAGTGCAGGTGGTTGTTGTTTGAGATCAGCTATATGTGGCACGTGGGTGGCTGCTTGGCTGGCAGTTCGAGTGTATTTCCGCTTGAAAGCGGCAATAACAATATTTGTAATATAATAAATTTACGTAAAATATAAATAAAATCAACATCGCGACGCCCCCGCACATAAGTCAGTTCAGCGCCAACGCAAAGCGAAGCTAACGGCAACGCCAACAAACTTGTCAAGAAGCTTGGCCCAAAGCGATGCTCACAATTAGCCAACACAGACTGAGATAATAACTGAGTCTGGGTCTGAGTCGGAGAGGCTTTGCTTTCTCACCGCTTTCCCAAAGCTGGCCATAAATGGCCCGAGAGCACTACGAATCGTCGTCGTTCAGTTTTTCAGTCGTTCAGTACCCCCAAATCGACTCATAGACTTCGAATCGCGCTTTGTGACCATATTCAGGCAAATACGATTTTGCAAGCTGGCAATTAAAAGCCAAAGCGAGTAAAAAATTCAAATGCGTGAATGGACAGCCAACTTAGAACATTTGCATAAGCAATTCATCAGCAGGGGTGTCACTAAAAAGGGGTAACTTGGTCATACAATATACATAAAAGTCTCAGAAATTACTTAAATCAAATTAAAAAGCCAATAAAAAAAAATTAACATAAGCTCAAAAAAATGTAAATTCCATTGTAAGTATTATTAAATCAAAAGAAAAAACCTAGCACAAATCCCATCGTCTAAGCTTTTGCTAAAAAAAAAAAACACTAAAGAAAACAAAATAATTAAAATAAAAACACAACAAAAAAAACACATAAAATAATCAGAATGTGACGTTTGTATTTTTAATTATGGCGCGTTTGGTCATGTTCCTGTCTTCGGACTTGGCTATAGATTAAGTTGTCAGCATATTATGGCCAAATGATATTGGCCAATTTGTACACTTATATAAGCATTTTTAGTATGTATGTTGGTTTTTTATGTTGGTTTTTTTTTTTGTCTTTTGCAGCCCCACAGAGAGCAGTCACTCCCCAAAAGCGTCACGATTCGCACGCAAATCAAATTAATGTTGCATGCCTTAATTTTTCACTCGCTGACCTTGCGACATGAACAAATTTATGCAGCTTATTTCAGCAACTGACGATGCTGTTGAAAAATTATAATCAAATTTAATTGTTATCATCATGATGTATATGTTTTATGTGTGGCAGAACAAAAAATCAAAAGACCAACAATGACGAATTGATCGACAGACAAATGAGCAGTTTGGCAGGCAGCTGCTGTTTTTGTTAGGTCGATCAGTCGTTCTGTCGATCAGTCGTTCTGTCGATCAGTCGTTCTGTCGATCAGCTAGCCATTTATCAAACAATATCTCGAGTGAATACAGCACTTGTTTATAAATGTCGTCATACAACTTGTTTTGCCCGCAGGAGCAAATCCACTTTGCAATTACCTATCGCCTCTAGCCAGCAATAATTATAAATATTTGCTAAAAATAAATGACCACAACACAATAGTTATATAAGAGAGATCAAACTTGAACCAATCGAATGCAACATTGAAAGCAGCTCAACTAATTTAAATGCCAAGTAAATGCAATAAATTGATAGATTTGTATATATAATTAGAAGAGGCACATTTAAAGAATTTGCAGCTGTAAATGTATATATTATATTAAACAAGTGGATGAATCAGTTCTGTATTCTTTGAAAAAATTATAAACTCCCCCATTAGAAATTCCCTAATCTTGAAAAAACTCCCTTCGTTACTCATTAAAAATTCCCTAATCTTGAAGTCTTGTAAGTCTCACAAATCGTAAACTTGAAATTTAATTTTATATGAATGATCTTAACTTATTAATAAATTTTTTTTAGATTGCTCAAATTCAATTGAAAGTAACCCATAATTATTTAATAAATTTATTTTATAGTCATAATCATATTATATTAAAAATCGAATTCATGCAAATTGGAAATATGTGAATATTTAAAATAAAATAAAAAAAAGG
This sequence comes from Drosophila longiperda, assembly GCA_035042125.1. NCBI lineage: Eukaryota > Metazoa > Arthropoda > Insecta > Diptera > Drosophilidae > Drosophila > Drosophila longiperda. The sequence continues at coordinate 57,054 of JAWNLV010000115.1, forward strand.
CAGCCCTTTTGTGTAAGATAACTATAAATGAACAATAATTCGACGTATTATGCAAATTTGGTATTAACGACTGATATATTACTTAAAACAAATGACATACATAATTAATATGATGAAGATGAACACAGATTTCTATGCGTTCATCATTTTGAATAGTTTCTAGCTATGCTTTAACGAGATCGAATAAAGTTCCAAAGTCTGTTTAGAAATCTTGAAGGTAGACAGAAATGAACATAGTGCAATGGTATTTGGTGGCCATAACAATACTGATATATATAATGTCAATCGGCAAAGCAGCGACATAAATAAAGAAAAAATTAGTAATAAATTTAAATAAATAACTGCCTGGCAATATTAGATCATAGCTTTGAGCGAGCGCTGTCAAAAACAAAAAAAAAATCTTAGAAGACACTCAAGCGAAATGAGCTCAACTCGAAACGAAAACGAAAACTCAGCACGAATATCAAAAGTGTACTCGAAAATGTCACTCAAGAGCAAATCCCAAACTGAACCGACCGGCCTGCCAACGCAGAGACACCCACACAGGCCGAGTGAAACGAGTGGGTGAGTGGGTGAGGTGAGTGGTGCGATCGGAACGAGTGGAGAGCAATAAGAACTGGTTTCTGTTTCTGCTTTTGTTTTTGTTTCTGTTGCGGCTTCAATGACGCTGACGTCGTCGTCGTCGTCGTCGTCGTTGGCGTTGGCGTGTTTGGGCGAGCAACGATCTCGGCGAAGTGGAAGTGGGTTTAGCGGTTTATTGGTCGGCTGTGCGAGGCTCGCTTCCAGCTCGTAGTCGTATCTGTAAGATACAAACGTAAAGTGCTGCTTTTTAATGCCGCATTTCATTCATTGATTGTTTCAATAGTGCGCCGCACGCTCAGCGCAACAGACAAGTGCCGGTGTGTGCCCGGGTTCCCGGATCGTGTTCTGTGTGGGCAACCAAGTCAATAACAAAAAAACCAGACAGCCTGAAGTCAATAAGCCTACTCGCTGACTCGGCTAACGGAGTCAAAGCCAAGTGCTGTTGCTGATGTTGCTGCTGTTGTCCCCACATAGACGCACATAGCTGATTGGACGACATTGACGACTGATGACGACGTCGTCGGCGACAACGTAAAACGCTGCTCAGTGCATAGCGGACAGGCGCTGCAAGCGGACGCAGCACTCAGAGAGATACGGACACATAGACGGATACGTACGACGTAGACGGAGACGCACCTTTCTCCAAGCAGCAGCGACGGGCTACGTGTATTTTTGTGCGCCATCTCGGGTTATTGGATACAGATACATAGATACAGACAGCGGCGGCATTGCCCGTACTCACGGATATTTTTAGCAGCCGGCCGCACATAAACACACACACGCACACACACACACACGCACACACACACACACATACGTGCACAGTTGCAGGCACACGCTGCGGACACACGCGGCTCACACGTTTTGAAAAAATACTATTCTTCGAGGCTTTTACAAACATACAGTTGCAGTCAGTGTATCCGGCAGATATTTCACAAACTGTATCAAACTTATCAATAAAACAACAAAAATGAACCAAAATATAAAAACAACAAACTAAAAATACGGAAAATTTGCAGTGGAAGTAGTCGAAAAAAAACAAGTTGTGCTGTGCAAGTTTGAGGAAATAAAAAGAATTTATTCGAAAAAAGAGACGAATAAAATCAAAAATCAAAACAAAATTATTTGTATTGTGTTAATCTGCCAAAATATGCATGAGGCAAGCGTTAGTTTTAAATAGAGTCGCACAAAAAAAAAACAAAAAAAAAAAAACAAAATTCAAATTCAATGACTAATTGGCTGGTGCTGTGGAATTTAAATTGATTAAAATTTGTTTTCGTATTATAACAATGTTTGCTGGTTGGTTTTAACGAATCAAAAATTTAAATCAAATAACAACAAATCAAAGTGTGAAAAAAGTACAAAAGAATCGAAAATAAATGTGAATATATAAAGCTAAACTGAAGTTACGATAATATCAAATTTAAATCTCAAAACTACAACAAACAGCGGCAGCTACAAGCAACTCGCACATTTTTGGATTTATGAAATCAAAAAGGTAAATAAATATATATATATATATGTACACAGTTTATATGTTGTTTTTGTACCAATAAAAATAGACAAGCATATAAGCAGCAGGCAGCAGGCAGCAGGCAGCCAGCAACTGGGAGGTGGGCAGCACCATGCTGCCATGCTGCCGGGGCAACCCGGGGTGTGCCGCAGCGGCAAGCGACGCATTTATTTGCCCAAGGTGTTGAAAAGTTTTTGGTCCATTGGGGTTGAGTTGGGGCCCAGCAACTTGTCAACAGTTTCCATGTGCCATGTGCCCCTCCTCCCGTCTTGACGTTCCCCAGGCAGATCCCTTCTCCTTCTTCTGAATGCCCCTTTCCAAACATTATTTAGTTAAGATAGCGCGAAAACAGAAATTTCTACTCAATTGAATACAATTTTGCAAGGAATTGCCTTAAGACAATAAATTTCAATTAACGCATCAGCTGTGACTCACTATACTCAGAATACTATTTAAAGCATTATTTACTCTACATCACCTTTTTCAATTGAGCTGATCAATCGATATTTGTATATGGAAATTTATTTGATTTGCCTTTCATTGGTATGCTCCAAAATTATTATTTATAGTTTATCGTTTTTGTTGAGCTTGTAAAACATATAACATTTTCTGAGAATATTTGCAAATATATTGCTATAACTTTACTTAATTAGAAACCGCAGATAAAGAGTTGGTTTCATGGTTTTATATATATTTTAATTTTAAACTATGTATATTGCTTATCAACTCGTTCAACATTTTTGCGGCTATTTAAAAATACATATAACTAGCTATAATCTTTTTGTGGAAGCTATGCCAAAAATAATTCAATACTATTTATTAGTTTATTGTTTAAAGTCCCTGGCACCATGACCCAAAAATATTGTTGATCGTGGGAACAGCTGCTGTTGTCATTCCCCTATTCGAAATATGATTAAACAAAAGGGAATTATTGGCAAATGACAAACACAGCAAATCTGTCGAGAAACCGACAAATGAATATAACAAAAGAAAAAAAAAAGATATTAATGGGTAATACAAAACCATACAGTGCCACCAAAATATCTAGACACGTACACACAAACAAACATAGACGGTGCCATCTCGAATGTAAACACAAACAAATTACACATACGCAACGTGTGCCAATTTTAATAAACAAACTCAACTTAAATGGAAAGTCAAACAAGCAAGCCAATAACAATATGAAAGAAAAAAAACCCAACCAAGAAATGGCAACAAATCAACGACCAGCAAAACAACAAAAGACATAAAACAAAAATTGAAAGATGCAAAAAACAAAAATTGAAATAAAACAGAAAAATAAAAAAAGAATTAAAATCAGAAGACCGCCGCAAACGGACTAAAAATAAAATCAGCCCAACGGCAAAACAAGAGGCGCTAGTGGAGACAGAGACACAGTCACAGACATAGGCGAAGGAGACGAGGGGCGAGCCGAGTGTAAAAAAGGCGGCCACATGCAACTGGCAACAGCACGATACAACAGCAACAGCAACAACAACAAGCTAAAAAGGAAGCAGAAGATTTTTGATGCTTTCCACAAAAAGCAAATTAAGAATTACAAATCGAAAAAAAAAATAGAAAGAAAAACTTGCATACAATAAAAACTAATTTTAGAGCTGTGGCAAAACAGAAATTCTGACTCAGTCAGACTTTACAAAGATGTGCACAAAACGAGGGCTGTTCCTCAATTTGCCACACATTATCCACCAACTTCATAGATCCCTTTAACAAAAGTAAAAATGCAGATTTACCTAATTGTAAAACAGAAAATGTACGAAATACGATGTTTATTTTAATTAATTCTTATAGTCTAGGCATATATTAATTGTTTTTTATTAGTCTGTTTATTCACTGTATTTTTCTAAAACATTCAATTATCATAAATAAATATTTTGAAAATCATTTCGCTGCTCCGCTTAGAAACATTTACAGCTTTCCTCGCAGACTTTGGGCATTTTTCAGCAGACGCTTTATTTTCCATTTAACCGCACCCGGCTGCCCTCCTACTACTCCTCCACCCCACTCCGCTGCCGAAAGCCACCCACCCTTTGTGGCGTGCAGACAAGCGTGCAGAAAAAGTTCTAAATTTAATGGCTACACCTAAAAATGCAGCGACTGCAACTGCAGAGGGCGGGTTGGAAAGGAATAGGAGACGGCACTCGTCAGCAGTTTCAAGTGCACTTTGGATAGACAGCTACTCACTGTCGTGCCAAAAAAAAAAAAAGAAAAACAGGCAATACCGAAAACAAAAAATTAACCTCGCCCTGCGCCCCCCGCCAGCTGCTAGTTGCCCCTTCACGGCTGGACGCACGCACGGCACGCCTTTTGTCTGATGTGCTCTTGCAGAGCAAAGAAAGAATTTAATTTAGAAAATACTGAATAGAGCAGATCAGAATATAGAGTACTAATGTACATATGGGAGTTACTATGGCAGTTGCCAGTTGCGCAAGCGCAATTAGAAATGTTAATAATATAATATATTTATTTAATACATTATAAAATATTTAATATATTTATTTTATTATTTTATTTATTTATGAAGCCTTTTAGTAACAACAAATTTTTCTGGGTTTTTTTTAAATAATATTTGAGGTAGTTATATATAGATATAAAATTCAGTATTAAAAATACTAAAACATACAAGAAAACTCCATAAAATATAACCTATTTATATTTTTAGGAGTAAAGACTTTAGGAGTAAAGACTAGGAGTAAACTTTTTTATTTCTATAAAGTTAGAGGAAAATTCAAAAACTCTAATAAATATAATAAAATCAAATCTTTAAATCTGTATGCTACTGATCTCTGTGTAAAGTTTTTAATTAGGTCAACTCAACTAAATTCCAGGCCAAGCTATTATTTGAAACGTGATTTTGCGAATTAGATTTAATCTACAATTTATTAAAAAAAATATATATTTTTAAATATTTACAGGCTGAATTACGAAAACTGAAATTAAGTTAAGACATAAATAATCAAAGATAATTCGTCTCATTTCCGTTGGCAGTCTTTATTTGCAGTTTTCCTAACTTGTTTCCGACAAAGCACTTCATTTCCATTTCCCTGTTGCATGCAAAAAAAATAGCGTTCTAAATTTAATGGATATCCCTTGAAAATGCAGCGATTGCAACTGGGAGCGGCATGTGGCTGGGAAGCTATCTCGTCAGTCGCCAGTTTCGAGTGCACTTTTGAATAGACAGCTACTCCCTGCGGAGCCAAAACAAACAAAAAATTGAAATAAAATCCAAAAAAAACAAACAGAAAAAAATTCTACTTTTGTTGCACACCCCCCCCTTCACACTCGAGCGCACGCATAGCACGCCTTTTGTCTGTTATGTTGCAGGCACAGTCCATGCGGGGCAAGCGGGTAATGGGGCAATAGGGGAATAGTAATCCATGTGTGTGTTCGCATTTCAATTGCTTTCCCATTGTGCAACGCGAGCGTAATTGAAAACTTAAGCGCAGCGCACGCTTCAAAATTTGACCAATCAACAAGTAACGAGCAAATGCCAAAGCCAGTGCCGCTTCCTGTGGCGCTTCCTTCACATCCTGTTGGAACACCCATGCAGTCAACATTTTGCTGCCCTTGCAACTTGCTTTTGCTGCTGTTGTGTTGAACAACATGTATTAGCCGCGAATATTGTTAATCGCATGCAATTTGTTTGGCCACACACACGGAACTTGCTAATTTTCACGTCGTTGGTTGGCCACCTGATTTTAGCATTAGTTGACGTGGTGCCGAAAAGGGTGGAAGTTGAACCGTCAGTCAGTCTGACATTTGTGGTGCTCTTAATTGCAACTTGTTTCTTGCCACGTCACGTAAGCTTTTTATGCACCTACTTACAATCAGAGCCACGATTATTACTGTCTTTTCGCTGGGTACATCATATTTATGACCTTGTTAAGCACAAAAAAAATTATTTGAATTTTAAAGTTTATAAACATGCAAAGATTTGTATGCTTGGGAGATCTCTGAAATTAGTTTGAATTTAGTTATAATCCGTTAAAAAAAAGAGCGAATAACTATTGCGAATTTAATTAAATCATAAAATAAGTTAACACAGTAGTTTTTTTTTTTTTTTGTATTTTAAATCAGATCTGTAGGTCATCACGAAGTCGTTAATTTTCTAAATTTTTGCGGCTTTCATGCTTCTATTCAACAAGCGTCGCGTGGCAAAAATTAATTGCCATGTAAATCACGAGAGCAACAAACCGAAATCAAAACAGGCACGAACAGAACAAAGTGAATTCCTCATTTTTTTTTTAATTTTTTTTTTTTTTTTTTGATTATTTGTAGACCGTGTTGAAAGTGGCAGCAGTTGAAGAACTGTTGGAACTTATTCACGATGATTGCATAGTGAAGCATATAGGATATGTTGAGGCATTAGCATTAGTTGCTAGTTGCCAATTGGATGGTCGATGGATCAACTTAAGAGAGAGATCTCTCCAACGGTAAATGATGAAAAGTGCAGCATTGCCAGACATGAGTAACTTGTTTTAAGCGACGAATCGCTTGGAATGGTCAAAGCTATGCAACAAGTACCAGCAACTAAAAAACCAAGTGAGTCTGGGCCGGGTCGGGCCGTTGCAAGACTGACTACAAGAATCTGTGGTTGCCCATTTTGGCAGTATGCACTAAATTGACCATTTATGTGAACCTGACTCTCTTGGTCTCTCTTGATCGGAACACGCTGAGGCGATGATTGCAATCAATCTCCACAGATTTACACCTCTGCACGGCTTGAGAACTGGCCCGGCTATTTATGAGGCCAAGGCGCAATCCAAGCAGCAGACAAGGGCGTTAGCATCGATGCAGAAACACTCGTCATTTTGCTTAGGCGGTGGCAACTAGTTGTTGTTGTTGTTGTTGTTGCTGTTGTTGCTGCTGCTGCTTTTGCTGTTGTTATTCTTGCTGCTTGTTGATGACGCTGTGACGGGCCTCAAATTACATTTAATGTAACTTAATTCTTGCATTAAAATGCATTCATTAATAGTTGCCATTTGCCTGGCTTTGTTTTTGTTGTTGTTGTTGTTTCGGTCTTAGCCGCAACCACAACAAATATAAACATAACTAAAATGGAAAAAGAAAAAGAAAAACTTGTGGAAAAAGTAATGTAAAATATTTAGTACAGTTGACCTACCGCAAAAAAAAAAAAAATACAAAATTTATATATGTGTAGAGAAAACTTTCTCAAACGTTTGACAACATTGCTTAAAGTTGATTGTGGACCAAACATTGAAAGACAACTTTTTGCAAATTCATTGATGAAAGTGAATTTTGGTAGTTGGCATTTTTGTGCTTTCAATTTGGTAGTTCAAGCAGATAATTTTATTTATTTGGATGTTTCAGAAGATTCTGATTCTGCTGCTGAGGCCTGTCAAAGACCCAAACTTTTAAATTTAGATGAATTTAACTGGGATTCAATTTTGAGTTTAATATTTTGATTAAATTTTTAATTGGAATTAAAAGTTTTTATTTTATTTTGATGAAAACTCCTTCGAGCAGTAAGCCCATAACTAAATAACGATATCATTGGTCAACAATCTTTTTTCAATTTACATTTTCTCACATTGTCCACGCCCCTTTTTGTCTGTGTCTGTTTGTGTGTGTGTGTGTTTGTCCAAGCGATTGATTATAGCTTTAAATTTGATAGGCACTCGTCAATTGCGAAGTAGCCTTCAAGTTTTCATCGATTAGCATCTTTGGCCGTTTTATGTACGAGATCTTTAAAGCGAATTGCAACCGAGTTGCAAGTGACGCCTTGAGGCAACCTTTTTAGGATTAGCAACTAGTCGGGGAACTTATTATGAGTCAGGCTTGAGCAATGAATGCATTTGATTGAATTTGTTTCGTTTGCGATTGCGCAATGCAGCAAATAGTAAAAAAAACAGTTGTCGAATTGGTTTCATTAAATCCAAATTTGAAATGTTGAACCCTGCCCAAGAATTAAAATTTGTTTATGACTTTTTGGTTGATGCGTTTTTCGGCTTCAGTGGGTTTTACAGCCGAAATGAAGGAAGCGCCCACACCACCACCACCACCACCACCACTACTCAAAGCCTAAATTGAGCCGCTTACGGAAGTTACGCTCCATTGAGTAGCCCCTTTCAGAAGTCGATTCTGATAGAGAACAAGCATTGAGTTTTTTTTTTTTTTTTGTATTATTTGGGACAATTTGAACAAATTGTTAATTGCTTTTGATTGCTGGGGCGGCACAGCCCACGCCTAAGCCAAGAAACCTAATCAAATAAATTGAAATCCATGACTGACAGACTTCAACTTTCACTCATTTTACAGATGAAATCCAACACATACGAGCTGCACAATTACGCGGATCTGGACATGGATTTGGACACGGATCAGCCCAAGGATTCGCGCAAGCGGAAAGCGACACCAGCAAACAGTCGACGTGGCGAGAAATATTCTCTGCGCCAGAAGCGACAAAAGCGTCAGCCCAATGAGCCAAATAATCCAATGGAAATGACCACGCTGGCAGCGGAGGAGCAGCCCAAGATAACTGCAAGTGCAGCGGCCAAGAAGTCCAGCAAGAACACGTCCAAGGCGAAAGCGCCGCCGCTCAGCAAGTATCGCCGCAAGACGGCAAATGCAAGGGAGCGAACGCGAATGCGAGAGATTAACACGGCCTTTGAGCAGCTGCGTCATTGTGTGCCGCAGGCGATCACCGGCGAAGATGCAGCCAATACCAGCGAGAAGCTGACCAAGATCACAACGCTCCGACTGGCCATGAAGTATATTGGCATGCTGAGCGAGTCTCTGCAGGATCCCAGCTATGAGAGCGAGTTCTTAGTCGAGTGCCTGCACGAGAGCGCCAATCGCGAGGCGCACGTCAGTCTGGACTCTGATGCCGAGTTGGACCCGGAGCCGGAGTTTGAGCCAGCGCCGCCGAAGAAGAAGCAAACGAAGACCAATAAAAAGACAAGCGCCAAACGGCAATGCAAACAGTCGAAGGCAAAGACAACAACAACAACAACAACAATAATTACAAAAACAACAACAATCGAAGAGGCAAAAACAACAACAAAAACAGGAGCAGCAGCGAGTTCACCGGAATCATGTTATGCATCCTCCTCGGTGGGTTCACCAATCTGTTGTGTGGCCGCCTGTTCACCCAGCTCCGCATATGCATCGCTATCGTCGGCCGCCTCCTCCAGCTTCAGCTCTTCCTCCTCCTCCTCTTCCTCGTCGAGCAGCAGCAGCAGCAGACGAATGTTGGATGCGGACAGTCTGCTGGGCATACAGGCACTATCGGAGCTCAACTCGCTGCTGATGGAGTCGGACAGCGAGTCGCTGCACTGCCTCAATGTCAACGCATATCAACAGGATCTGCTCAGCTCCATGACGAACTCAGTGCTGCCCTCGCGTGGTGATTTACCCATTTCAATGCACTCGACGCTGGATAAGCCGGATGTTGAGCTGAGTTTAAGGCTGCTCGATCATTCGACGGATTCGTTTGACTTTGCCAGCGATCAGCAGCCGTCAGCGTGCATCAGTCCTTTGGCCACTTTGGACACTTTTCATCCGTTTGCCGATCTGCTGCATGGCGATTTTCCAGACATTTTCCTCACGTGACCATCTGTTTAGTTGCATGTTTATGAATTAATTAATTAAATATTAATTATTGATAATTGATAATTGTAATTTGTTATTTTCTGAGCTTAAGTATAAACTAAGTTTTATTTAGATATATTTGCGCGATAAACCTAACCTCACTTTAGCAATAGCCGCGGAATTCATCGTGTCATAGCAGACAGGCATACAGGTTATGCACAATTCTCACAGCAAGCAGCCCATGTCCATATGTGTTTCTTTCAATAACCAAATTAGTCAATTAAGTAAGCATTTTTCTAAAGCATTTTTTTCGCTCTCTTTTCTTATCACAATTTACGCAATATAAATATAAAATAAAACACAAGAATGTTGTTCAATCTCAAAATTCTGTCTTTTCATATCAATTTTCAGCTATGATTCCATGGATTGTGTTTCATAACAGGTAGTTAGCTACACATGACTCACAGCAGCCAGCACTTGTCCGTTAACAGACATAAATTCAAATTTAAAAAGCTGTTAGTTAACAGCAAAAAACTTTCGGTTAGCTAAACACAAAAATACTCCAAAAACACACAAAATGTAAAATTGACATTTTGTTTTATTTTTGTTTTATTTTTGACAAATAAATTTAAATGTCAAATGTTGTATAATGAATCCTAAGAAAATCTGTAAATTCTCATTGATATATAATACAAATTAAAAGTGCATACATATTATATTGGAATAAACATGGCCAGATATGATCCCGAGTTGGATTTTCCCGATGCGTATAAGATGTGCCAGCCCTTTATGCTAACTGACGATAATTTAAAATCAATACGGAATTCGATGACGCAGGAAGTAATCGCCGGATTAGGTCGGGATACGCACTCACGTTCCTCGATACCCTGTCTGCTCAGCTATGTGCAGCATTTGCCGTCTGGACGGGAGCGAGGGCGTTTTCTTGCCTTGGAAATGTGGTCGACAAATTGCCGGATTATGCTGGTGAAATTTAGCAGTGAGAAGGACATTTACATGAGCTCCAAGTGTGTGATTGTGCCCCAAACGATAACGGGATCACGTGGAACGGTGCTTTTTAATTTTCTGGCCGATAACATTGCAATGTTCGTGAAGGAGAAAAATGTGGAGAAGGACAATCTGCCCATGGGCGTGGCCTTTTCCTTTGCACTAAACAAATTGTCCCTGGATGTGGGCATTCTCATCTCCTGGACAAAGGGATACGGCTGTGTCGGTGCTCTGGGCAAAGATGTTGTGCAGCTGCTGCGAAATGCACTCGCCGAGCACTCGGACATTGCCGTCGACCTGGTGGCCATTGTCAACATTTCGGCTGGTTCGCTTATGGGCTTGTCGTGGTCGCAGACCAACTGCAGAATGGGTCTAACTGTGGGCACCGGCACAAATGCCGCCTATGTGGAGCAGACCGATCAGTGTGAACTGTTCGAGGGCGATAATGACTTCCCGCTGATGATCATCAACACCGAATGGGGCAACTTTGGCAACAATGGCCATCTCGACTTCATACGCAACGAGTTCGACAAGATTGCCGACTCGCACTCAAGCAATCCCGGCTTGAGATACTATGATAAGTGCATCAGCACCCTGTATCTGGGCGAACTTGTGCGTCTCATCGTTGTCAGGCTCATGAAAATGGGCGTTATATTCCAGGAGCACAATTTGGACTACATGGGCATTCAGTGGAAAATGGAAATGAAATCACTGATGGCCATCGATTCAGATCCACCTGGCGTCTACGATCAGGCCCAACTGGTGATGGACAAGTTTCGCATGCGACACTGCAAGGAACGAGATCTGGCCATGCTGCGTTTCATCACCCAATGTGTGACAGATCGGTCCGCCAAGATGGTCGCCGCCGGCGTCGCCTGTCTGCTGAATCGCATGGCACTCGCCCACATCTCAATCGCTGTAGACGGTGGCATTTATCGACTGTTTCCCAGATACCAGCAAGTGCTCAAAGCTTACACCAATCTGCTGACCAATCCGATGCACAAGTTTGACTTCGTCATTGCCCAGGATAGTCCTGGTGTCGGCGCTGCCATTGTAGCCGGTTTGGCAAGGAATTTGCACAAGTTCAGTGTGGCTTTTGCCTAGACACTCAATTCGATTTGTTTTTAATTAAATTATAGAGTTAATAACTGTAATTTTAGCTCAAAATTTCTTTAATAAAAGTTGTAACAAATTCCACTAATTTCATACATTAATTTTTTGCATAAAGTTTTTGATTTAATATAGACAAATAAATTTAAGATCTGCGAGGAAACGCAATTATTTCATATAGTAAATTCTTAGTTTAATTCCATTTAGAAAAAAATTTTAATCAAGTAAAATTTGAATTTTTTGACGCTAGAAACTAGCATGGATGAAAATTACGTTTTAATATGTTAGGAAAATTTTGTTTAAATTTGAACCCGAAAAATTCAAAATTCTTGTTACCCAAATTAGCAATCCGTCTAAGAGTTAAACCATTGGCAATGGCACAACAGGCTAATTATCCGGAGGCAGTTAAGATATTGCAGCAATATGCGCTTAGCGAGGAGAAGATGCAAGAGATTGTGCACCGTCTCACCAAGGAGATGAACATGGGTCTAAAGAAGGAGACCCATCCCAGGGCGACGGTCAAGTGTTTTGTTACTTACGTGCAAGAGCTGCCGACGGGCAGGGAGCGGGGCAAGTGTTTGGCCCTCGATCTCGGCGGCACCAATTTTCGTGTGCTCCTCGTAACGCTGAGGAGCGAAACGGATGTGGATATTGAGTCCAAGAGTTATGTGATCAGCAAGGCGCTGCAGGAGGGGCAGGGCAAGCAGCTATTTGATTTCATTGCCGAATGCTTATCGGAGTTTTGCAAGGAGCACAAAATTGAGAAGGAAAATGTTCCGCTGGGTTTCACATTCTCCTTTCCGTGCAAACAAAGTGGCATTGACAATGGCACCCTGGTCGTCTGGACGAAGGGCTTCCGCGCCGATGGTGTTGTCGGCAAGAATGTGGTCGAGTTGCTCCGGGAGGCTATCAATCGGCGTGGCGACTTAAAGGTCAAGATTGTGGCCATACTCAACGATACGACGGGTACACTTATGTCCTGCGCATTCCGGGAGCGCAAATGTCGGATTGGCATGATTGTCGGCACTGGGAGCAACGCATGCTACGTGGAGAGCACCTCAAATTGCGAAACCTTCGATGGCTATCAGACGAGCAACAAACCCAACATGATCATCAACTGTGAATGGGGTGCATTTGGGGACAATGGCGTTCTGGACTTTGTGCGGACATCCTACGACAAGACGATCGATTTGGAGTCAGTGAATCCGAAGAAGCAGATCTTTGAGAAGTGCATCTCGGGCATGTATATGGGCGAGGCTGTGCGTCTTATTGTTGTGGAGCTGATGGAAAAGGGGGTCCTTTTCAAGGGCAAAACGTCACAGATCATGCAGCAGAAATGGGTGTTCGATACGCGTTACATAACCGAGATTGAGTCCGATTCTTCTGGGCAATATCGGAATGCCGCCATGGTCTTGGATCAGTTGGGCATCCGCACGAGCGATGAGAGGGATTTAGCCTGTTTGCGCACCATCTGCGAGGCAGTATCGGTGCGCTCCGCCAAGTTGGCATCCTGCGGACTCGTCGCCTTAATCAATAAGATGAACTCCAAGGATCTGGTGGTGGGCATCGATGGCAGCGTTTATAGATATCATCCTCATTACCATGCGCTGCTAACAGAAAACGTTAATTTATTGCTGAAGGGCTCTGTGAAATTTGAGCTAATGCTTTCTGAGGATGGATCGGGACGTGGTGCAGCACTTATCGCTGCTGTTAGCGACAAATAGTCACAAATTTATTAATAAACTTTGATCACAGATAGGTTTTTACTATTTTATTTAATCTTTTAAATTTACAAAGCATTAAGCAATTGACACGCAGCGAACCGTGCGTTGCGAAGCATGGAACTTTCAACGCAAAAGAGAGCTAGCCGCATCTACAGAATTTTTATCATATGAGACATATTTACATTAAGAATATAATGTTAACAACTACATTTTCTTATTAAACAGCTGACAATTCAAGTAATTTATGTAACAGTATTCAACGGTACAATATTTCAAATTGCTCCTCAGCTAACATTTGCATTTTCTGTTAGTTGACAGTCGATAAGTTTTTGGTATTTTTAGTATGCTAGTATATCTTATGTGGATGTAGCTATTTACTTTAGTATTCAGCTGATTGTTGGTTGCTGCCACATTGATTACAAAACTTGTGCCGAAAAATTTCAGAATGTACGTAATTTAATAATTGTGCGCATAGAGAAAGAAAATTAATCCAATTCAAATAGGTATGCACTGTCCAGCTCACTTGTGCGCTCGCCAGCTCTGCGCCAGGGCCTGCAAAAGATAGCCGCCAGTCGCCAGGTGTCGCTGAAAGTGGTCTCCGTTGGATCGACCGTCAAGGATGAGTCGTTTTTCGAGAAGAACGAGCGTCTGGGACGCGAGATGTCGCCTCATCTGACCATCTACAAGCCACAGCTGACTTCCATGCTGTCGATCATGCACCGCGGCACCGGCCTCGCTCTCGGCATGGGCGTGTGGGGCCTGGGTCTGGGCGCCCTTATCGCCTCGCAAGACATCAGCCACTATGTGACCATGGTGGAGGGTCTTCAGCTAAGTGGCGCCACTCTGACGGCCATCAAGTTCATCATTGCTTATCCCGTGGGCTATCACTCTGCCAACGGCATCCGCCATCTGCTGTGGGACACTGGCCGTTTTCTCAAGATCAAAGAGGTGTATTCCACTGGTTATGCAATGGTCGCCGCCTCCTTTGTGCTCACTGCGATCTTGGCTCTGCTCTAGACTCCTTTCTTAAATCCTTAATGAATTCTAATTGCGAACATGTCTTAAATTTGTTAAATGCATAATATATGTAAAGTTTATTTATACAAATGTTATGTAATAATTGTCGAGCGTTTGATGTGTTGCTGCTGCTGCTTCCGCTGTTTTTTGCCAGCGCCTGCAAATTAACAATTTATCAGATATCGTGTTTGTTGTGATTATAGCCAGCTCAATTTGTTAGTCAACTAGTAGGCAGCGAGAAGTCAGTCGATATATGTGCCTCCTATGCAAATACACTACTTTTCATTATGAATTTTATGATTTTGTCACTAAAAATGAATGTTCCCAAGCAGCTGGGCAGATTTTTAATTCAAAGTTAATAAATGTTATCATTTTAGTAAATGTAATTATATTTAAAATATTTAAATATTTACTATACAATACTTAAGGTCGATTAGAGGACTTGAATAATATACTAATATGTCTCCGATTTGTGCTCACTAAATTGCGCATTATTTAATCTGTATGATAAATATAGTGGAAGATTTATTTTTACTGACTTATTCGATTCTTTGCAATTGTTTTAAGCATAAGAATAAGGTTTTGTCTGGCTGAAAAATTCTAAATTTGCGTTGCCTTTTAAAAGGAGCTGTAATAAATGGTAAATAGTCCATTAATAAAATAAAACTCAAAGCATTAAGCTGCATGGAAGCGACATGTCTCCTTTATATTATTATCTTCCTTAAATATTCTTCGAAAATACGCATTATCGAGTTGAAGGATTTGTTTTAGATTACCATCCGTCCCTAAAAGTAAAATCTAGCTTAACTGCTTAAATAAAATAATATAATTAAAAGAGAAAATTCTTCATAGTACGGTCATATTGCGGCGAATCCTGGTAAGCCCTATGACAATTAATTTGTTTTGACCATGGCTAAAATCGGGCTACAGATCATGCCAATCGTCCCGATAGTTTCCGAAAATAATGGATTTTCGGATTAAGACACATTCTTGTTCGCCCTTGCCAGTGCAACCCTAAAAGTATGCTTCCTTTTTTTGCTTCTGAGAAAATTAGCTAATGCACCAACATAATTTGTCGCATCCTAGACACAAACCTGCAAGAAAAACATTCTTCGACCTGACAAAACAAAATACATTTTTCTTCGTACAAAGATTGTTTGTTTGTTCGTCATTTAGTTACTTACCTACAATAACAATGAAAAATATATAGTTAGATTCGCTAATTGGTGAAATTGTAGTTTAATTTCATTTAGCAATGGTTTCTGCTGTGTGCAACATTCATATACAAGAGGCTAAAATATATCTAATAACTAATATCACAATTGATTATGTAATTGCTGTTTGTTTAGTATGTTTGTTTGTTTGTTTGTTTGATTTGTGCTGGTGCTGTCGCTTCTGCTGCTGATTTGCTGCTTTACTGTATGGTGCCATGCGAATTGTTTTTGCTATCTGTTTGGTAATCGTCCATTAGCTCAAAGTCACAGACCAGCGAAAAATGATCCGAGGGATATTGAAAGCTGGGCGTCCGATTCTTGCCAATCTGTTCGCCAGCTGGAAACTCGAGGCAGTTCTTGATCTGTTCAAAATAAGTATTAGATTAGTGATTCCGTTAAGCGCCACGACCACTTACCTTTAACTGGTCGGACGTGTAGAAAACATAGTCAATGGTGTGGCATTCCTCCCCATCCTCGCGGATTTTCCAAGTGGTGTAGGGCGGCTCGCGTTTAATTGATTGCGAAACGAACTCATTGACATCCTCCAGGCTCTTAGATAACTCTTCTTCCTCTCGCTTCCTCTCCCTCTCCCGCTCCCTTTCGAGTGTCATGTCCGCGTAGGCACTGCCTAATTTGAGCAGATCACAACTCAGGATCGTAGAATAGATGGGCTCAATGGGCTCCGCATTGAAGTCACCACAGAGCAGCAGAGGACTCTCGCCGGCAAACTGCTTGACAAAGCGTATCAAGTCGCGTCCCTGCTCGTTACGCAGCTTGGCCAGCAGAGCGCCATGACGAGCCTTCAAATGAGTGGTGCAGACGCAGAACTCCTTCCCAGTATCCTTCAGCTGTAGTCGAGCTGCAATGGCCACCTGATTGCTCTGCACACGCCACACCTCCAGGATGCGTGTATCATAGCCGATAAGCTTTAGTTTGTCGCGCTTGTAGAATATGGCACAGCCATCGGGTCCATTGTTCTGCTCTATGTACAGACAAGGGGAGTCCGGCTTGGGAAAGAAGATGCCAGCATAGTTCTGGACACCCAGCACAGCTTGCAGAAACTTGAAGTGATCCACCTCCTGCATAGTGTTAAAAATGTTGATGTTAAAGCGCGACTGCTTGCCACTTAAATGTGGGTAGAAATAAATACTTGCAGACAAACCACATCCGGCTGGTTCTGGAGTATCTCCTGGACAATCAGATACTTGCGATGCTCCCAAGTCAATGCCTCGTCGGGGCAACGCACAAAGCCATCGTTGTGCTGGCCGAGAGCTAAAAGAAACATTAATAGAATATTGATTAAAATAGAGATTACCAATTTAGGAATAAAATTCAAATAATTATAATAATAATGCAGCTATGAATTTCACAATATGATTTAATACTTAAATTTCTAAAAATTAAAAATAAATCTTTCTTTGCCTAACTTCTTAATTTCATAACTAATAATTTCACTAAAAGTCAAAAATATTATTTAATTTAATGCACTTTATTATATAAGACAACAAATTTTTTTTTAGTTTTTTTTTTATAATGAATTTTCATCTTGAATATGAACTTTTGCAACTAGAGAAAATACTTTAATTATTGAAAATATATGATTTAAAATTCACTTACTTTGCGAGAGAATGTTCCATTGCAGGAGCCGTATATTTTGCGAGCCATCATTCTGAACGGAAGCACTGCAAACTGAATATATAAAAATAAAAAATAAATAAAAATATATGTCCAGAATGTGAGGATTATTTGAACTTACCACGTGAGACTGAATTGAGTTTGAGGGAGCGTATTCCATCGGTGATATCCTCGCTAAGTGGAGATGGCTTTTGGAAGCAGCGGGTGAGGAGTGTGGGCAGCTCGATGCCCCCGCCGCGCAGTTGCTGCACATGCTGCAGCAGTGCGGCAGTGCTCAATCCATTGGGTAGCTCCAGGCCATCGTCCTGTGAGTCCACATTGTTGATCTTGGGCGCTGAGTTAAACGAGCCCATTCTGAGAATTATAAAAAATTGAATAATTAAAAAAATGCATTTCTTTAAAATTAAAGTGAATATTCTAACAAAAAACGTGCTTAGCAATTCTTCATTTGATCTTCTATGCAAATATATAAAAAATAAACAAATACATTTTCAAATAACCGCAGCAACTAGGTAATTTATACAATTTATAACTTTCTTCAAATGCATTTTAATCAAAAAATTTAACAAGTAAAACATGTACAAAAAAAACAATGCTTTTAAGCCCAACAATAACCACAACAAAAGCGATTTCACAGCCTTGCAGATCATAAGTAATTCGATCAAAGACATATGAAATTCAAATACTCACAATTCATTCGGTTTTCTATATAGAATTTTTCGTAGTATTATGCTGAAAATGAATAAACTATGACTATGCCTTTCACTGTCATAAAACTTTGCCATTGAACTCTGAACTCTGTAGAAAAGAATATGTGGTGAAATAGTTTGTCAAACATTATTTGGCATTTTTAAATTGAAATTTTAAGTGTTTAATAATGTGTGTATTTTAGTATGTTGGCTTGAAGTGGTGTTGACAGTAAAATCGATTATATTGCAAGGATTAATTATAATACGCACTGAAAATAATACAAATAAATATGAATGAAAATTAATTATTGTAAAAAATAAAGTTCGTACTGCAAACAGCTTAAAGTGAATGACTAATTGGAGTTCATTATTAAAATATAAATTTATCAGCTATATATTAATATATTCAGGAATTATGACATCATTTTGATTGATATAAATTGAAATTTCATATTTTAACACTGCACGTAGAAACTGTTTTAATAATTTTTTTTTTTTTGTAATTTCTATCTACAAGAAATTAGGAAATATAAGCTATGAAGAAAAAGCATTTGGAATAAGTATTTGTATAAGAATAGATAACTTTCTGACCAACACAATTTCGTAGCTTCAAGTGTAAAACTATGTAAAAACCTAGCAATTAACTTGGACACAAAAGTAATGCTAGGCTTCAGCTCCAGCTCCAGTTTCAGTAGCTTTCACAGCAGCTAGAGAACTCGCTTCATGCCACTTAATGTCCACCCACACAAAAGACGAGGCATGGCGGGGAGAGCGAAGCACGCGGCCCGAACACAAAAATGATAAAAAAAAAAATTAAATTTCGCACACAAAGAGAGAAATAAAAGTGGCTCGGTCAATAGCTTTACAGCTGTTTAGCTGGTTTTTTTGGATTTGAGTTTTCGGTTTTCGTTGAAACCAGTTGGAAGCGTTTTGTCAACGCAATCAATCACTGTGCCGAGTGCCGAGTGCCGTGTCTCACCTGGTCAGCATCACCCTTTGCAGGTAGGCCTTGCGATCGTTCTTGCAGGGCGGCTTATTGGCGCGTTTCAATTGCATCGCTTGCTCCATATTCTGGCTGGCAGGATCAGAAGCGACTGGATTGGAAATTGATGTTGGTGTTGGTATTGGGTTTGGGTAAGTTTTGTTTGGATTGTGGGTTTTGCCGAAAAATGTGCGAAGTGCGCTTGTAAGCGACATTTGCGAAACTGAATGGCAACTGAAATGCGGCGTTTTATTAGAGATCAGCCAGCCAGACAGACAGACGCAGAGACGGCAAGACGGACAGGGAGAGAAAACAGAAAAAAAAGAGAGCAAACACGCATAAACGAGTATTTCAAGACATGCACACACTCACACACACACACACACACACACTGATAAGTGAGATGTATCTGCAAGATACAGAACAAGATCAATACGTTCTACTCACGTGCGTTGCTCAGTTGGGCAACAAATGAGCAGTAAAGTAACAACAACAACAAAAAGAACAAATACAACAATAGCACTCGCTTAAGCAATAAGATACATTGAATACTGACAGCTTGCTAAATATTTATGCGTAGCATTCTTAATGTAGATACATTCACATGGAGCTGCACGCCATTGTCTCGCTTTCATTTCGTTTTGTTTCGTGTTATAATGAAAACAAAAGTATCTTTTCCAAATAACACTCAGTCTGTCCGCCTGCCTGTCTGTCTGTCTGTCTGCCAGTCTGGGTGGACATTGGCAAAGCTCTAACTGATTTATGCCTAAACAAATTTTTTGCTCGCATGCAAATTTGTGTAGAACCCAAAATGCGCATATTCAGCACATTCAGCGCGAAATATGCTGCAGGCCAAAGATACAGATACATATCCTATGGTGTATCTGTGGCCAATTTATACAGCAACGCAGTTACATGCGTAATGAGATTTGCCAGCTGCACAAATCGACTAAATTCTGCTAAAAAACATACAGTATCCGATTTATTATTATTTTTGATTTTTTACCTGGGTATTGGCACCGCAACACGTCGCGCAAACGTCTTGGATGTGACAATCAAACGCGATGTTTTCATTAAAAACTCCATTTTGTTAGTTTTGCTTTCGATTCTATCTTAGACTAGGTTTTTTTTTTATTAGTACACCTCACGTTTAGTTTCCTAATCGCTTTCAATTGAATTTGCTTTAAGTTTCAATTTGTATATTTTAGGTTAACGTGAAATGTTTTATATTAAGTGTCAGTACGACAATGTCAAAGAGATGCGTTTCAAGCTGTGTTTCCTAAAAGAATAGAATAGAATTGTAGGAAAAATAGTAAAAGCATTAGTCGGGTTAGTTTGGGGTTTTATTTATGTTGAACCACTTAGTAAACCACTTGCAATGCGGCACAGATACAACCCACACACACACACACAAACACCTACACACAAATACTATCATTAGCCACGTGACTTGCTCTAAAACAGCCCAATTTGTATGTTTTTGACAATTCGACACGAATCTGTGGCTGCATTTTAAGCAGATATTATAAAGTTTTATGTGTGTCTAACAATGCCAGAAAATATATAAGAAAACCAGTTCTAAGTTAAGAATTAGCCGATTCGATGCTATAAAACAGCAGACAATAATACAAATTGTGTTTCGAGCATATAATTTGAAAAAGACTCTCTTTTTTTTCATATAATTAATATATGCAATTGAAATATATTCTAATTAATCTGAATCAACTTATAAAAAGAATTGCTTTTATAATTTGAAGTTTTAAAATAAGAATGAATTTGCTCGAATGGAAAAATGGTTGAATATGTATTTAATCTAATCACAAAATGGAATGGGATCAATTATAATATTATAGCTTAGATTTGATTAGATTTGATTAAGTTATCTCAAAATATAAAATTGTGCTAATTTCGATGTTTGTCACGAATAAAAGCAAAAACCTACTAAGCATCGATGTCGTATAAATATTTATCTAAAGTTCACCAACTAATTATAAACTGTTTGAAATTCCAACTGAACTAATTTTCAAATTAATCTTTCAATGAAGGTTGATATCTAGAAATATATCTATAGATATTATTGTGTATTATCAATTGCTGTTGTTCCACTTAGATCCCTTAACGACAAGGCAGAGATAATATTGTAATTGTTGAGCATAAAAATATATATTTTGCACGAATTGTGCAAGGTTAGTTATATTTTTTTGGAGTGAAGTTTTTAGAGGTCTGATTGATTGGCTAAGAACACTTGACACTCTGTCAGCGTGTTTGTCCATGAACTTGATTTATAAACGCAATATTGCTGCGGGCTAAACAGCAACAGCAACAACAACAGCAACAGCAACAGCAACAACAACAAGAGCAACAGCAACAGCAACAAGTTTTTTTTTTTTTTTTGGCAGCATGAAGCACGCCCGCTCGCATTTATCTCTCTCACCTCACAAGATACAACAGCAGATCGCGCGGCAGCGGCATCGGTGTCTCATAATCAGAGATTGGCGGCAACGTGTCTCCAGCAGCAGCAACAGCAGTTACAGCCGTGGCAGCAGCCACAGCCTCGTCGCTGGGTGTGGTCAGCTGCCAGTCGGGTGTCTCGATTTCCATTTCCAGTTTACGTGCGGCCAGACGCTGTTTCATTTGCGTTGTCGAGGTCATTGCCGAGGTCTTGGCCAGCGCTTCCGCAATCTCGTACTGCTTGAGGAAATCCTGACGCAGCTGCTCACCATCCTGTCTGGCCAGACTGAGCCCCGTCAGACTGAGCCCATGGCGACAGTCCTCGTTGCACAAACGCTGGCACATCTCATTCACAGCCAAATGTGATATATTCAAATGAACTGGTGCACTGTGTGTGCAATTAAGGCAGGTCACCTCCGACTTGGCACTGCCCATTAATTCCATTGAGTCATTCTCATTTGGCGAGGGTGGCTGCTGCAGTTCCTCTGCTATGTTGAAATAACGCGGCGGCGCCTCATACTCATTGTCCTGTCCACTGCGCGCCTGATTGCTCTGCGAGAGATTCAGATTTAGGAGGAGGGCTGTGACGGGCATCGCTTTGCCCAGCGCTGGCTGGCGACGATGGCCCAAACGCTGTTCCTGATTATCCATGCTCAACAAGGCTTAACACTTTTTTTTATATATATATATTTTTTGTATTACATTAGCCACTCGTCGTATGCGCAATGTTGTGCGTTTAGAACCGTTCGAACATCGATTGTATTAATACGCGCGTGCGTTGCTTTTCCTTATTTATATATCTTTGGGCCCGCTCTAGACAGATCGAGGCAATCAAGTGGACGCTGCCTCGCTGTCTCGCTACTCATTAATTGAGCTTGTTGTTGCCTATGTTGTTGCTGTTGTTGTTGTTGTTGTTGCTTATGTTATTGTTGCGTTGCTGTTGCTGTTGCTGTACAGTCATAAGTACATGAATTTTGCTACTCTCTGGCTCAGACTGTGCGCTCCTCTAGTTAAGGCAAACAAGATTTTGTGTGCGCGCACTTTCCAAAATGTCAAAACACACAGATAAAACAAAAAAAAGGTGCACAAATAATTAGAGCAACAATAATGCTAAGTACAAATTAATATTTGTTATATATATATAATTAGCTTGCTCACTGTTAGCAGTGCAGTTCAGCTTAATATAGTATTAACTGTAAGCTGTAAGCTGAGTTGACGACAAGATTTGCATTTTACAACTCGTGTTTGATTAATTCGCGTTTCTATACTAAGCAAGATTACAAGGCATTCCAACGGATTGCCGCATGTTTAACTTTTATGTAGCGTGCCAGCGATAAGTATATTATTTAATTAACTCTTTGTAAGTACTTTGTTGAATGCACTTGTGCGTCAAAGTGACAACAATTGGCCCACACATGTCTTACTTGTTGCAGTCATAAATCTTCCAAATATCTACATGAGTTTTAATTTACACTAAATTAATCAGCTGTCACAAATACAAATCTATAGAATATTTCGCATATTGTACATGAATTAATATTGTTTTAATAAAAGTAATTATCTCAATTGAAATTTAACTTTGTCTCCAATATTTGCAAATGTTATTTATAAATGTTATTTTCTATTTTCATTATGATCAATTGTTGCTAATTACCAATACAAATACATCTAAAGAATATAAGTATATAGTATATAAATTAATATTGTTTTAATAAAAATAATCATCTTATTTGAAATTTATTCTCAATGTTTATATTTCTAATATTTGCAAATGTTATTTATAAGTTTTATTAACACATTTCAATTGTTTCCTATGAATTTTACCTTCAAGCCAAATTGTGGCTAATAAATTCTCAAATAATTTTACACTTGTCCGTCACGATTAGCATTCATTCAAGTGCAAATTAATTGAATTTCACTTCATTTAGTTTCATTTTATTTTCTAATAAAAAATTGTTATTTATTTCCGCAATATGGAAATGAAACATTTCTCTGAATGTGTTGGGGGCTAATTGAAAGTGAAAAAAACAGTAGTAAATTGTGGTGTTTGCATTAACAGAAATATGTTTAAAATGTTTTTTTCACAAATAGCTTAGTTCAACTTTTGTTAACATAATTTAAAATTAATTAGGTAATTTTTTCAAAGTTTCAGTGAAATTTCCGCAAAGAATTCTAAACATAAATCGCAGTTCCGATTGTCAAAAGTGTAGCATATTTTTTGGCTGTTATAAAAATTCTAGTTCTTTCAATGGCAAAACGATTACGATTAAAGTGGAATATGTCTGGCATGATTTCTATTATTTGATTAGCTGATAAGCTGCACGCCGATAATTAAACACAATTTTTTTCAACTATAAATGCCTCAAGGTGGTTAAATTTTTTTAATAAATAATGTGAAATATTAGTCTGAACCAAATAATTTAGGATGCTGGTGCTAAATAGATGATAATACTTTACTTATTTTATTCTGATTATATTTGCTCTAGTATTTTTGATTTTTTTTTTTTTTTGGCAATCTAGTACGGAAAGCGTAGAAAAATTAACGAGAGCATTCGGTCCGTCATTGAGTTTTATTTATATATGCCAAAATACATTTGTATGTATTTTGTATATACGTTGATTCTATATATACATAAATAAAGATATGTCTCGACAGTCGCGAACATGCTGAAAATGTTTCATGAACTTGACAATGAGCGATCAACTCTCGGCCAGTTCAATGAGAGCATTTGCAATCCTATGAGACACAAAATGGGAGTGTCGGTTGGGGAGGGGATGTGGTAACAACACCTGTGAACTTTCAAGCCAAAGGTGATTGTTCGTCCTTCACTCTTGGGTACTTTGGTACATTGTAGAGGCAACAAATCAAAAATATAATGTAACTTTTACTCGTTTTCTGTAACTGATAACCTTATCAACAGACGAAAGAGATTGTGGAATAAGTACTTCGACAATGGAATACCCTATATATTTAACAAAGGCACGTGTGAATTGTATACATTTTCAAAAAATATATTAAATCAAATATATTAATCAACAGCTGCATCGAGTATAGATAAGTTCTAAATGACAAGAATCCCCTGGCTAGTATAAATAATTTTGTAAACTGTGTAATCCATAAAATACACATTGATACATTGTATTCCATTGTAGTATTTAATGCTTTGTGTTGCGAGTGAAACGAGAAGATTACCATATGCGATTTCGTTACACAACATCAGCATTGGGGCACATGGTCGGTCGCATGTCGCGCATATCGCTCATTGGAAATAACTGGTTCTGTACCGGCGTAGACTGAAACTGTCCGCCTAAAGTCGGCACTCTCCACACCAAGTACAATATCTGACTTTGTTTGCTAATCATGTGTGGCAAATGGGATGTAAACGCATTGCAAGTGGTTCTGGTTCAGGCAGGTGTTTGGCTTGTCTTTAATTTTGCAGATCATCAACTCACCATTGTTATGCCTGTACCTCGTCACTCCACATTATACAAACGGCGATATATTTATGTAAATAAATATATATGTTTATATATTTACGCGTTGGCAAAGAATGCAATAATTTTTATAAAATCGCGTTAAGCAAATTTCGAAACTGGCCCGACGATGGCCCTTTTTAGCGATCTGCCCGTGACTGAATCTCGCCGCCAAACAGCAAAGAACTAAAAGCAACAATTGGTGCTTTGCGCCATTTATAGGGCGAGCAGGCGAGCAGCACTCTCGCCATGTTGGCTAACTGATAAGGATACAGTCGAGTTCTCTCCATACACACTCTGCGAGCAGAAAACACTTGCGATATGATCTATGTAAATATATTGCACAATATAAACTAAATCAGAGAATAAAATATTTACAATATTCCCTTTCTCTCATTCTCTCTCACTGTGTCTATCTAACTAGCTCACTTGTATTAAGTTCAATGGCTGATTCTCTCGGGAAAACATGCTTTAAGAGCAATGATTTAATACGCTCTGAAGTGTCTAATCTTGATAAAGATTGACGTAGAAAAGTAAAAAAAAAAACATATTTATTAAAACGAGAAGTAAAAGAATAGTTAGGATTAAGTTAATCTAATGATTTGATAGAACTTTTAATTCAAAATTAATCAGAGTTATTTTAATTAATTTTTTTTGTAAATTATAAAGAGTATGCAATAAAATTTGTTATTGTACGGACAATAAATAAAAACTTTATAACATAAAATCTAACAATATACTATTTTCTAAAGTTACTTTAATTGTTACACATTTTTTGGTAAAGTAGAAAAAAAAACTGCTCAAACAGATTTTAAGGAACTGAATCAGCGTATTGCAGTTGAGAATAACACTACAAATATCTTATCAACACAAAAAAAAAAAATAAAAATAAATAAATAAATAAATATGATGGTAAGCCAAATAAAAAAATGTCATTGATATTTATGTGTGAACAATGCGATAAGCCAAACACTGCCACACACTGCTAAAGACTGCCCAGAAGCAAACCGCACCAGAACTAATTGGTTAAATATTCGCACTTAAATAGGCAAAGATAGATGTATGTGTATATAGTGCCGGCCGGCCAGTCTGCTTGGTGTGAATCAGTCAAGGGCGTTGGGTCTAGACCACTATTGTTTTAGCTGATTAGAAATGCTTGCTACGGATTTAATAATGTTCACAGTTAGTGGTCTAGCCATACAGATTAGGTTAGTACAGATTAGATAGTGCCAAAACGTGGACTGCTGCACATTAGCAATATTCTGTAATGCAACACACACACACACACACACACACACACAAGTTTACACACACTTTGTAATATGACTGTACTGCTGTGTCAGTTATGATTTAATTTCTGTTTACAAGTCGCAGACAGCCTTATCAATTTGGGCAAAGTAAGCACATCACTTGTTTATATATATGTATGTATATATATATATATGTGTATGTGGAGTTATGTGTAATCAAACATACATTCATAATTTGGAATTTGAACTTTGTGCACTTATCACTAAAAGTGTTCTGTTCTATTAGCAACAAGTAGATTCGAGTGTTGCCTTAATACATTTATTCGAGGCCACTCAACCACTTTGTATAGCCAATTAATTCTTTGCCTTTCCGGTTGCAACTGGTTTTATGTTTGCGCTTTTTAAAGGACTCTCAAATGATCGAATATGCACTAGAAGCAATTCATAAATGGACTTGGGATAGGTAAGCAACCCATCAATCAATATTGATAAGCTACTTTCGAAAATGAGCATTATATATATAGAGAGTCTAGTGCTGAATCAGCAAGTTCGAAAGATAGCTCGACTAGAAGATACCCTAAACACAGTTGTCAATTAAATTAATGCTAATTAATTAAATAAATTCGGTGTTGCATATATACGCATATATATGCATACTGCATACATTATAAAGCCGACTGTAGAATAAGACAGATTTCGAAAATTGTTTATATATATATATATGTATTTACACGCCTCTCATATCAAGTTTTTTTTTTATTTTATCGATAGCACGAATATAGATGCAATTCGGTTTTCAATACCATAAATAATATGCGATATCCATATAGACATGTTTCAAAAATTGTTTACCTAATGTATTTGGTAAAGAAAATTGTAAACATTCATATACATTTTCTAGAACTTTTATTATAACATATGGAACGGTAAACAAACAATAATGAAGGCTAATTCAAGTGCCCAATTATTGTTATCAACTACATACCAACAGTGTGTGATAGCCATCAAGTTTTCGAGCCAGACGAGTGCAGTGAACCTAGCGTTTCACAACAAAGGACATAATTTCGATATCAAATTAATTAAATTAATGTAGGCAACGCCCGCTATTAAGCCACATAAGTCAAGATATGGCTTCTGGACAATGTCGCACATGGTTACACAAGGAGTTATTATATTAATTAAATGCCCATTACAGTTGTCATCACTCGAGCACGTAAATATTCAGTGCCAAGGGTATTGTACCAGCAACTGCTGCCAATTGGGCAGTGGCCTTAAACCCAAACAATCGTAGCAAGAGAGAGAGAGAAAGAAAGATAGAGAGAGAGAGAGCCAAGTGCACTCTCTCTCTCTCTCTCTCTTTCATTCGGACTCACTCTCTTTTTGACAGTCTGAGTAGCTTTTTCAGACGCATGGAAATAGAAGTCAAAAATATTCTGTTTGTGTATTCAACCATAAGTTATACATACACACACACAAACATATTCAGAGAGTAAGAGAGTGTGCAAAAACGAAGTAAACAAAATCAAAGAAGGAGACCGTTAAATGGCTTTATAAATGCACAAAGCGAACAGTTAAGCTGGGGGATACCATAAAAGCGAAAAAAATCCAATAGTATGTAAATTCTTGTTGCTGTCATTGTTGTGTATTTGTATCGTGATTTCTGTTCTTGTTGTTTTGTCAATATTTGGTTAGGCTGCCGGTGACGGTGTCGTGCTAAAATTAAAGTATTGTATTACACAATAAACTTACATAAATTTCTTGATGAATTTGTAGAATGTCACCAATATGCACACAAGCACTGAGATTAGCTTCATATTTCGTTTTCGCTTTTGTTTGCGAAGACAATAATAACATTAAAAAAAAGCAGCTACAAATTCAGTTTAAACTGAAGTCAAGCCAATTGTCCAGCCTCCAATAATTTCACTTTCATAACAAAAATTCGAATAATAACTTTTTTATATTTTTTGGTTTGTATTTTTGGTTATATTAAATAAACAATTTTTTTTTAATTCATGCACTCAGCTGAAATTTCACTATCAATGTCATTTCCGCGTTGAACACGTTTTCGCACTAAGCTAACTCAAAAAAAGGGAGACGAAGCGCTCTCTGGCGTATGTATGTATGTGGTGCCGTCGAAGCAGACAAAGCGCAACTGAGACTATCCGAGAGACAGACAGAGAGGGAGAGAGAGTGCGTGTGTTTTTGCAAGCCGAAAGAGCTGGAGCGGCGCAGCTGTTGAAAGGAAAAGCATGGGCTAGCTTTTGGCTAAAGTTAACGAACTTGAAATAGTTTCATAGACATTGTAATGCCCTATAAGTTGTACAATTTATTAACTTACAAATGTTTAAAACATTTAGATAAATTTGAGAAAACTTTTTTGGAAAATATTCAATTAAATCTTTATGTTGCCCAATACATTTTTAAAACTTTATTCTTTAATTATTAAAATATTTTAGTTAATAATAAGTTTCTTTGCTCCCATTCCACCTGTCTGTGGCACTTGCCATATCCAAATGCCCTGAAAGTGTAGCGCACGCAGCACACTCATTTGTTCGGAGCGGTGCAATAAACTTTTGTGTGGGCGCATTTAAGAGAATAAAGCAACTGTTGGCTTAAGAGCGTTTGTAATAAAAGCTCAGTTAAGAGTAAGCAAAGCATGCTGTAGCGTTGAAAGCTCTGAAAAGCTGCGCAAGCACTGTAAGCTCGCCACACGCTTTAAAGTTTGGCACAGTGTCACAAATGCTAATTGTTGAGTATAAGATTAAAGCTTTTAAAATATTAGCTGAGTGCACACAAATAATAATTTGCTTTAGATTATCAAATAAATTTTACTATGTATTGAATTTTTAATTGTATATGGAAAGGCTTAGTTGGCTATTGATTCGATGGCCTATAGTCAAAGGCAGGTCCGATGCGTATCGATATATTAATGGGCTGATTCAAGAAATCCTTGATGCGTCTAAAACAAAAAAAACAGAGTAAGAACAGAAATCAAGTATTTAAACACAATTGGGTAAACAAAAGTGGGTGGCAAGTGGCTTATCTCACAAAAAACTTACTGTTTATCTGCCTCAGTCTCGTACTGCTGATAGCCCTTCCGCCTGGCCGATTTATTCATGCGCAGCGATCGTCGCAGCTCTTTGGGCATCGGCTTGTTGGCCTCCCTGCGCAAAAGGTCGCCCAGCTGCTGACATTTGACGCTGAATGTCTGCCAGGCTAATCTGAGCAATCTGGATGCTTTGGCGCCGGCGTTCTGGCTCCCATTTGGCGCGGTTTCGTGCAGCCTGCTGCTGGAGACGGCCCACGAAGACATTTTTAGTTGTTGAGCTGCCTGGCCGCGGACGAAGACTGAAAACTGAGAGCTGAGTTAGCAGTAAACACTGAACGGAAAATACAAAAAGAATATAAAGTTAAGACAGCTGGCCGAGCTGATTAGATTTGGCTAAGTTCTCGCTATCGACCATCGATAGAGGCCAATTGAAAATCGGCGTATTAAATTCGCTCTGCAACAATGGGGCAACTATATTGCAATTTCAATGGCTAATTAACTAGTTCAAAATGAAATTGCCATTGAGTCGATTACTATTTGAATACAAACAGAAATTCAATAATTTGCCATCGTTGAGAGAATGCACAAAAATATTTTGTGCTGCCTGGGAGAGTAAATGTGCTGGGCCTGGTCCCGCTTCGGTTTGCTGGTACAAAAACCAAAAAAGGCATAATTTGTTGCTATGAATTTTTCGCATTGACAATTTTCAATAATATTTGCCAGCCTGCAGCCAGCAATTTCTATTCACCCCACCGCCCCCACTCCCTCACCATCCCTTTTTATAAATACGTTCTTACAGGATATGCCCAATGACAACATGTCCTGCAACAAAATACAAATAGCCAGCGCCTGCCCCCTGCCGACTGCCCCCTGCCATTTGGCTAACACCTCTACCCTCTGTGTTGCTCGCTTGCTTCCACGCTGGCTCGTTGTGGCAATTGGCCTGCCCCGGCCGCAGCTGCCCCAGACTTGTGCCACACAAAAACACTACAGCAGCGCCTACATCCACAGTGTGCAGCAGATATCTAACAAACAAAATTGCATGTGGTTTAACGCAGTTTGCCTACACTAGCCGGCTCAATTGGACTGGTAGATGGAAGTTGGTCCGAAAGGGTTTTGGGGGGAGGTTGTGGGGGGTTTGTGGTTTTGGGGGTTGTGGGAGTTTCAGTTTTCAGTCAGCACAGCTTACATTGTTATAACGAAAATTCGTTTATTGCCATATTGCTGGCATGGATTTCAAAAATTTGTCTTCAAAATGTTTTCGTTTTGCCCGACGGCCACTTGTCTGCCTCAATTAGAGGCAGAAATGAGTCTGCACCAATTGCCAGCCAGTGTCAGCTGCTGACACTTTAGGCACTGACAGCGCTAAATTGGGCAACTGATTTGATTTGCTATAGCTAAAATTATTTCAAATTATGAATTATATATTCATATATACTTTAAATAATTCAGTGAATTTATTTAGTCGAATGGCATAATTTTTTTTTTACATATTGCCCACTTTCTGCAGATTGTATCTTAATGGACAGAAAGTTAACTGAAGAATAGCTCCCACAGGAGCAATCGGAAAGAATTTATATAATTTTGTTATTCTTTATAGTTTTTATTATAAATTACATTTAGATATCAGCTATTTTTATAATATATTCTTTTCATTATTTAAATAAATATATTTAAAAGTTATTTAAAAATTATGCTTTGCTTTTTTAAAGATATATTTTTGAATACTGCTAAAATATACATATATGAATTTAAATTTAATTGTGGTAATATTTGCAATTTAAACAGATTCACCGAGTTAAACATTTACTTAAGCGAGGCAAACCACATTAAAAATGAGTTTATAGAAATTTGTTAAGAGCTGCATGGAAATCAGTAAAAATGGTAAAATCCAATAGACTAACTTGGCCACCCCATCGTATCACACACTTCTATCTCCAATACCAAAAACTATTTCTTTTTTTTTTGCCATTTGCTTAACTGTGTTGGCTTCTAGCAACGTTTATTGAAAATATGTCGTTGACAACTTGCTGCATCGAGTGCCCGCCTCAAGCTGTTCCAAAGCTAAAAAAAGTAAGCTTTGGTCAAATAAGTTACAAACACACACACACCCCAAAACACACACACACACACACACGTTTACACATACATAAATGAACTATTCGTTAGCTGCAGAGTATTGCATTTGACATTCCATTTAAATACCAAATGGCAATAACGGATATAAAATCTTTTATTAACAGGTAAGAATCAGCAAGTTCAATGAGGTTAACTAGTAGTTACCCAGTAATCGGAATATATATATCAATATATATATATACAAATATAAATTGCATATTTTCTATCACTTTCCTATTTAAATAAATATACTTAGCTTATCAAACAAAAAACTATCAAACGAATCTGGAAAATATCTAAAAGAGTTGCAATTTCGAATTGACATTAAAAATCGGTTTATATTTCAAAATTTATCTATTTCATACAGTTGTTTAGCTAAAACTGCATACATTTTCACGATTACTGGATATAAAAACTATGTTCTCAATAATGTTTATTGGTTTTTACCTTGTTTGTCAACTAAAATGCAATAAGAGTAAATATCACACTTATTACATTTTTCAGCAATGGGAAAATGCATTTATGCATTGGCATCCCTCGATTTTTGCCCAGAGATTTATTAAATTTTTAATAATATTCGTATTCGAAAATTGTACTATTTGATCGATATGGATTTTTGTTTTTTTTATTTCCCGCTGAACTACTGAAGCTTAAACGACCTACGCTCTTTTGGTTTTTGATTTATTCATTTATTTGTGTATTTTGCCTGGCTTTTGCTTGCTTTTAAATATTTTGCATATTTTCCGTTGTTTCATATGTTTAGGTTGACTTTTGTGCATATCAATCATATTTTTATTTGTCAACCTTCGCACTCGAAGTGGATTTCGTTTTGCAAATATTTGTGTAAATTGCAAATGGAAGTTTTCAAGTGTGGAGCAAAAGTGCGATTTAGGTAACAGTTGGCAACAAAATTAAATGTCCCTGTGCCCGTTTTGCCAAAAACTAATGTCAATAAGCTCAACTAAAAGGCTGCACCAGCTGCTAAATTAGACCAACTGCAAAGAGAGGGTGTGAAAAATATAAGTTGCAAAAAAAGACAAAAAAAAAGAATACACAAATAACAAAAAGAATATGTAAAGAAAACTTCAAGGATTCGCTGCACGTTCGCATCTTTAACACCATATGTTGACTTTTGCTACATTTTTGCGCACATATCCTTGCACATATCCTTTATCTTATATGCGCTATTTTATGCCTGCTGACAACAACAGCAACATCAACAAAGTTCGCCGCTGGCCTACTCTTTTTCCTCTACTCTTTTTCAAAACGAGTATTATTATTTTCTCACAAATTATGTAACATCTTCAAGTGCAAATGCATGGTCGAATCGGCTTAGCCAAAAACTGACTACTTATAAATTTATTACTCATTACTATTTATAAATATATTGACAACATTTGTGCATTCTTCAACTCGATTTAGATTACTATATTATGTAGGTATTTTTAAAAACTAAAATGGTATATTTTCATTTTGCATAATCCTTTTAGCAATTGTTCAGTTTTAATTTTTAGCTATTAGTTAGAGTATTGAATATTCAATGGGCCATTTGAAGCTGTTCTTGCTTTCAACAGTTTTGTTATTGTTGATACTGTGGCTGCTGCTGCTGCTGTTTCCCTTGCCTTTTTTGCCAATAGATTGTGTGCCACACTTTGGCATTTTATAACATAAACTTTCAGTTATTTTCGCTCGTCTTTTGGCACATCTTTGCCGATGTGGCAGTGCCGTTGCCAGTGCCTGTGCCTGTGCCTGTAATGCGCCGATGTTGTTCCATCGCTCGCATTGTAATGGCCAGCCACATATGCTATGGCCACAAACAACTACACACACACACATACACTAACAACTAACCACACACACATAGACTCTAGCATTTATAAGCGAGTACACAAGAAGTCGTCTGCTTTCTTGACATCTGTCTACGAGGCCCCCTCTTGAAAATCGACAAAAAAAAAGAAAAAAAAAACTGAATAAATAAATTTACATTTGCATGCACATCAGCATTTGGCGTACGTACATTTATCTCGCTGACTGTGTCGGCAGCGGTCGCCAAAGTAGGCCAGTTGTTGCTTAATGCGGCAAGGATATCAAAGCAGGCTGGCTGGCAGGAAGGCGGGGAGGCAGGCAACAGACTGTTCTTGGCTTAAACCCGCCCAGGCCACAGTAGCAAATGGCTCTTGCTTTTGCCTGTTCTCTGCTCAGTTTACTATTTTTAAAGACCGAAAAAGTTTCAGTGAAGCCACAAAGTTGGCTCAGATTGAAAAACTATTTGTTTTTGCGAAAACTTTAAAGAATGATATGGATTTTTTTTATGGATTTTAGCATGAAAACATAATTTAAGTTTTCTGTTAGCTTGAATATTTTTGTAAATTATATGACAAAAGCATTCGTTTTCTCTTTAAACTTTATATTTTTATCTCACAAGTGAGTAAATTGAAATAAAAAGCACTTTAAAAATGAATCAGGTTTGAAATAATGATAAATGGTAAATTAAAAGAAGTTTAAAAGTTGAAAAAAATGATTGGATTTTTTTTTTAATTTCAATAATTTATAATGATTTTTACAGTTTGAATAATTTATGATGACTAAATAATTAAATGCAAAATTTGTATGATGACATTTTAGACTGTTTTCTCTAAAATATGCTTTTAAGAACTTATATTTTAGCTGCAGGTCTTTTCCAAGATATTTTCCTCTTTTTTTATTTTTTTTATTTGTTTTCAATGCCATAAAAACAAAACAATTCATATTGCCTCAGGTATATTTAACGAGACCCACTCAGGCATTTAGCCCAATATTTGAATATTAGCTGAAAAAAAAGCAAATAAAAACAACTCAAAAAGTGTTGCTCACTCCAATAAATGTTTTAAATTTGACAACAAATCCAATTCGCATATATCATGGCGAAAGCGAAGAAACTGTCGTCCTTCCTGCCTAGCCTCAGGCTGTCAAAACAGCCAAGTCCAACGGCCAGCAGGACTCTAAGAAAGCCACTCTAACTTTTCTCGATATATATATATATGTATATATATATATATGTATATATATATATATATATATATATTCTTTTTTTTTTTGTAGATGGCAAACAACCCACACAATCGACCGACCATTTGGCTTAAATATTTTATGCAAATTTTCAATGTAATAAAAAATTCTCCATGGCTACACACACACACACACACTGAAACACAGTCACACAAAAGCAAATAAAAATTGATGCCAATGCCGTTTGTCTTTCAATACATTTCTCTTGCTTTTGCCCCCCTCCCCACCACCCTCACCACACCCCGCTTAAAATCCTATCCATTTAGGCGTGTTTGTGTGCAAGTGCGATGCCAATGATTTTCAATATGTCGCCACTCTCGGCACTCTGTGGTGGTTATGGGGGGGGGTTAGTAGGGTTATCTTGCAGCACAGCCCAAAACCCTTGCCACAGCAACAACAACAACAGCAGAAGCAGCAGCAGCCTGAAACAAATGTCGAGTTAATGCTTTTGCTGACGAGGATGTCACCAATACCACCGACAATGAATGCCGCATGGGCATGACCTCAATTGCATTGGCTATACACACACACACACACACGCACACACTGTGGCATACAAATTGGTTTGATCGACACCAATACCTAAGGGTTGCAATATATGCGAGTCAACTTCCCCTTTCCTTCCTCTCCCCCCCCCCCCCTACATGCGCTTGCAAGTGACAAGGCCTGAGTAACACATTGCCATCACTGTCATCTTTTAGGCTGACAAGTGCGAGTTCGGAATTACGAGATGTCATCGCCAGCGCGGCTGCAGCAGCTGTACGTCCAACACCCAGTCACCCAGTTAGCCAGTCACTCAGCTCACGCCACACACCCCGCACCACACACCCCCAACACCCATACCCATCCATTGAGTCTGCTTTTTAAACCCAGCTCTAAAAATACTAAAAAAAAAGTGTTTAATGATGTGCTGTAAATTAGGTCAAGTCAACTGCAATTTGTCGCCCCGAACTGCAAGTTTTTCTACAGGGTATTTCTTAGTCTGGTACTCTTACTTTTTTGTCTTACTGCATTTTTCCCTTTTGCCTGACATCGACAGTTTTCCAGTTGGTTTTCACTTTACTCATTTTGTTCGTTTTAACTTCTTGGAGACATCAACACATTTTGGGGAAGGTATCTTTTCATTCCGATGGCTTAGATTCGATCCTTTGCCTTCTGGCTGCTGGTTGCATTGTCTTGTGTTTATGGTGCACTTAAATTTAATATTTAATTTTTATGTATTTTGACAGCAAATGCAACTACAATGTTTCCACATGTTATTTGGCATTAGCAAAATGGCAGGCTGCTTGCTGGAAACGAATTTTTGGCACACCTTTTGAAAGTAAAATTTTAGAGAATTTGTATTATTAATGGACTTAAAAATATATATTTAAAATAATAGTATGGCATAATCAGTTTCCAATTTATTGTGTATTACATAAACATGTTTTAGTTAATACAAAAAATTAAATAATTTTAATAATGATATTTGCAGTGCATCAAACAGATTTTTAAATACTAAATTAACTGCGAATAAGTACATAACTATTAAGATGTTAATTCCAAAATATACCAATTAGTTTTATAGATTTCTTAATTCATTAATCTTGATTAATTAATTAATTGATCTTTTAACATTTCTCATATTTTGCTGTAATTATAACATAAGATTTGATTATACTTTGAGCTCTTCAGTTCCATCTGAAAATTATCTTTTAGCTTGTCTTGATTAAGTGTAAAATATCAGAATATTTAAGGCACATTTCGTTGCACACTTTTGTGCGTCTCTAGTGTGGCACGTGTCTTGTTTGGTGCCCCTTCTGGCTGCTGCATTGCTGAACATTCCATTTTTGTTCTTTATTTTTTCATGTATGCTTTACATAATTCCAATAAACAGTTTGTATCGATAAATACGATTAGCGGGGCAAGCAACTCCATCCGCTAATGAGTACCCCCCAGCCACCCCCTAAAAAAATACCTGCTGGAAGGGGCAGCAAGAAATGTGGAAGATGAATGCTCTTTTCTTAACACAACATTCGAGTGTCTCGTAAAAATTTCAATTATCCTAAATGATTAACTTTGTTTATTACACTGGTGAGGTTGCCGGGCAGGGGCAGGGGCAGTGGCTGGGTTCTGGGGCGTTGCAAGGACGCGCCTCGTCCTGGCGCATCATTTATCAGTTTATGACTTGATTCTATTATTTATTGGCACTCGAATTGAGGGTGGCTGGCAACAGGCAACAGGAAGCAAGTGCGACAGCATATCGGAGAGGGGGGGGGGGGGACGGGCGGGCGGCTGCTTCGACGCGTCGTAATTTCAATTATAATTATGTGCAAATCATAAAAAAAAGAAGGGAGACTGCTACCTTCTGCGCCTTAGATAAGAATCACTTAGTGTGCGTGGCACACACACACCCAGCCACCCACACACACACATATACACACACACAAACACACACACAGACACACACACACACACATATATGCAAAGTTTATAGCTAACAAAAATCGTTAATAAATTAAGCGGAAATATATTTTCCCAGCCATTGCCGGAGGTCATTGTTGTTGCTGCTGTTGTTGTTCTTGTTGTTGTTTTGGCTGCTGTTGTTTTTGTTGTTGTTGCCTCGCTCCATTTGGTCCTTTTAGCAAATACTCGTATAATGCTTTGGCTGTGTAATGGTTTTTTAATTTTAGTGTCGTTGAAATTATGGTCGAAACAATAATTTAATAAGTTAATGTCTTCTTCAGCATCTTATACCCATCTCGCTCTAACCTTTTCCATTCCTTCTCTATCGCTCCTTTGTGTGTGTGGCTCTAGCCAAAGGCAATAGCTGCGCTTTGGTAGCGTAAACAATTTTCATTTAACCCCCTTCCAGCGCTCGTATGTGGCAACCAACAATTTTCTCGCAGTGGCAACAATGTTATTTATGTATACAACTTGCTGTTGTTGTTGTTGCTGTTGTTGTTGTTGTGTTGCCGCTGTTTTCGCAGCTAGCAGCAGGTGGAAAGTTTGCGGGGGTGCAGGTGGCAGATCGTGGCTTTGAGGGTTGTAATAGTCCTTTGTACGCCTGCTGCTTAAATTGTTTTCCCCAGCGGGGCGCCAAACAGCTGCTAGATTGTTGCCATAGCCAGTGGCTATTAGCCACTACCCAGAAACAGGCCAAGAACCACAACTTAAGTAACTGATAAACTTTAAGTAAATACCCATACAAATACATAAATATGTGTTAGCACTTGACTTGCGTTGATTGCCAATAGTTGAGCTGCTCTCTTGGCCAGCTTCAGATTTAAACCTCACCCAAATCATTTTCAATTTGTTTTAGTTGTCTGTTTTTTTTTTTTTTTTTTAATCCCAGGCTATCCACAACTCTCCCAGCTTAGATCCCTTTAATACTCCATCTGACACAATTGCGGCATTTTACATGGCCACAACTTTATGACTTGGATTTTTTGTTGTTTTGTTTCATATATCGTATGTAATTTGATGTTTTATGTTTTTCGGGCACATTTCGAAGGCTTACTGTGGCCAGTCAGCTAGCCAGGTTGGCTAGCAATTTTGCATAAATATTTTATTATACTTTACGATTTTGCTTCTTTTTTTTATTTACTTTTCCCAGACCCAGAAACAAAACAAATAGCTAAAAAAAAAGGAGGATAAAACCAAACAGACAGATTCAGGCTTCAGCAAATTTTTTGAAGCAAGCCAAATAAAATAACATGGCCAAAAAATAACGAGAATGACGACAAGCCTGACATGCCATGTGTCCTGTATCCTGTCTCTAGGTAACCTGACATTGTTCGATGTTCCTTGGTTAAAGCAAAAAAAAAAAAACAAAATAAAAGTATAAAATAATAATAAAAAAAGGGGGCAAAAGCCGAGAAACAAAAACACACACACGCAAAACATAACCAATTTGTGTCATCATAATTGTAAATCGTAGACGGCTGCTGCTGCTGTGGCAGCTGTCTCGCTCTACGGCAAGTAGCTCTCTCTCTCTCTCTCTCTCTCTCTCACACACAACGGACGCTGCCAACTTGTCCAAATAGAAAAACGAAAAACAACCGCATTGCGAAATTTTGCATTTTATGTATTTACATTTTGCAAATTTAATATTCACCAATAAAAATATATTTTACAAATTTTATAAATACACATTTTTTCCATAAATAAATTATATTTGCATGCGCCAAAGGGAATTTATTGTAAAAATAAACCAAAAGACCGAAAGAGATAGCAAATGAACAAGTGAGGGAGAGGCAGCTATTATATTTATCAAATTAATTTGACAAATTTAAAAGAGGTAGAGCGAAAAGGAGAGAAAGAGAGAGAGAATTAGGGATACAGGGGAAATACATCAATAAGCAGGTTGGAATTTTGGTCAACTCAGACAGACCGAATAAAGGATTCAGTGGATAAGTTCAAGTTGATAAGATGAAAAGGTAACTGTACCCTTTGTGGGCAATCAGTCATGAAATCCATTATGATGATTGTTAAAAGTATTTCTTGTGGCATTGCGCAAATAATCGTTGCCCCCCCACAAAGTATTTAAAAAGTAATAAAAAACATTGCCAAAAAATGTGTTCAACTCAAATTATAAAGGTTTCGGATGGGGAAAAAAAACTTTGTGGCCCGAAAAGGAAATTAATAATAACAAAAAGGACAACTATGTGGCCACAAAAACAAAAACAAAACATGGCCAAAACAATGCGAAATCAAACAAAAAGTAAAGAGCCATTGCTCAATTGCGATGGCAAAGTCAGCGCCAACAGCAGCTTTCTCTATATTAATATGTGATTGTGTGTGTGTGTGGAGATAGAGAAAAGAGAAAGAGAGAGAGAGAGAGAGAAGGAGAGGCCAAGAGTTCCACTCTTATAGCCAGGCAATCAGCGCATAAGCACGCCCTGTAATCAAGCATTGACCCCTGGCAAGGACCCCAAACCAAACCAAGCCAAACCAAACCAAACCAATCCAACCCAACAAACCAAACTGTGGCGCAGCATGGCAAATTTAAAAGTTTTATAATTAAAATTGGGAAATAAAAAAAAAAGAGAATGAGTGGCGCATGTTTTCTTGCACTCACTGTGTGCGCAGATAATCACGGAACGTTCTCAAAAAAAATAAAAAAAACTAGAACAATTAAGAAGCTAAATAAAAATTGTTTGATTTTCATTTTAGTGTTCAGTTTGTGTTTTATGTAAGCAAAGCAAAATACCACAGCATATTATTTCTATTATTATATATCGATGTGAAAACGCTTTTGGGAACACCCTTAACAGCATCGCTCTTTGCTGACCAATGGCGCATGATTGAAGCTTTTCAACGTCATTTGCTAAAAATAACAGCAGCGATTTGGTAAGAGCAGCACTCCTTTAATTGTACCATACGTCAGTTGCAAAGTGGCTGTGTGTGTCAGACATGCCCATAATGACGCCACACCCTCCCCGTCCCCCCTCCGTTTTGCTCCTCTTTCGAAATTGACGTTTGTAATTGCGGCACTTATCATGCAAGGCATATAAAAGCCATGCTCAATTCTCCCAGACATAGTTCAATGAAGTGCAACACTAAAGTTGCAAGTTGAGAAATTGGAACACATTCGGTTCAGGCGTGCATCAATCAAATGCGAGAGAGAGCGAGAGAGAGAGGGGAGAATAATGAATGAATAATTCAATTTCATATTAGTTGACAATTAACAGTAATTTGTGTGATAAATAGGCAAAATCAATTATTCGGCCAAGCGACGCTATTATTATTGACATGGGTGCACATTAACAGTTATGGTAATCCATTAAATATGCATTTGTTTCAATTACCACACAAATCTTTAAAATGTGCATTTCTCTCTATGTGTGTATGTGTGTGTGTGTGTGAATGAGGAAAAATGTGCAAAGTTATTTCCATGCTAATTACAACTTCAAGAGATATGTGCAACTGAAGCAGTTGTGTGTTGTGTAGCTGCTACTTGTGCACCAGTTGAAGATGTATCACTTGGGGCATTTAAATTTTCAAGTTTTAATGTAAAAACCACACACACACACACATGTGTATACACACTCGCTTGCTGACACATATGCATATATGAGACGCAAATTAACTTATGGAAACAATGCGACTAGCAGGCATCGCCCACATCATCAGCAACTTCATCATTTCCATCATTATTCTCAGCATTTTCTTCGTCTTCATTGTTGTCGTTGACGACGCTGGATAAAAGCTAGGTATACTATGTGGCACATATATATTTACATATATATATATGCTGGAGGTAGACTATACACACACACACACACACACACATGTAGGTAGAATTGTAGGTATACAGAACTGACACAGTTATTACCCAAATGCCTTGACGACGCAGCCAAGTA
This sequence comes from Drosophila longiperda, assembly GCA_035042125.1. Taxonomy (NCBI): domain Eukaryota; kingdom Metazoa; phylum Arthropoda; class Insecta; order Diptera; family Drosophilidae; genus Drosophila; species Drosophila longiperda. The sequence continues at coordinate 97,831 of JAWNLV010000115.1, forward strand.
GTTGGAATTGTTAACAAAAGGAAGAAAATTTGTAAATCGACAACACTTTTAATGCTCTTTTATTGTTGACTTGTTAAATAATATATAGAAATATGTATATAAATTGTAAATTAAATACATCTTCTTTAATTATGTTTCTAGTATTTGGTTTCTTTGTAAGCTTTTCTTTTATAGAATTTGCTGGGATATGTTTTAATTGCCCAATTAATTAATCTGAATTATTTATGGAGTAATATTAAACAATCAAAGTAATAAATTCTATTTTTTAAAAAAATTTATTTTTTCAAAAGTGTGTTTGATGATATAAAAACTGTTAATGAATTGTTACATCATTTAATGATAGTTCCCCAGGGACAAATTTAAAAAAGAAGAAAACCGATCAAAAAAAATATATTGTTTATATAAATAAATTGATAAATAAATATCTGACAAAATGCAAAGAAATAAACATTGTGTTATTAGGATTAAATCCAATTAACGAAAATATAAAATATTAAATTATTAAATATATTTTACATCCCATCGCGAAATGTTTTTTCCAGAATTATTTTATATTCTATAAAAGAGCAAAAGATTATTGAAGAAATCAAAATAGAATAAAATCAATAAAATCTATGCTAGTTTTGCCACAAGCAACACGCTTGATGCACCGTGCACTGTGCCACTTTGAGCATAGGGTATAAATGTGTTGCATGGCCACGGGCGTCCCAGGAAATTGTGGCAATTTCGCTAGACTTTTGTGCAGCGAAAGTGCGCGCATGCAACTTACTTTGCTTGTTTTCATTCTTAATTAATAATTAAGAAATAAGCATGACAAGCGGCAGGCGGCATGCAACAGTGCTGCGACAATTTTATTGTTGTTGCTGCATTTGTTGTCGTTGTTGTTGTTGAGTGTGGCACTGCTCAAGGCGCTCAATTCATGTGGTTTAATTAGCCAGCTGGCTAAAACTTGGCTTAAATCATCTGCTTTTCAGCTTAATGCTAATTGCCATGGCTAGCTAATTGCCAATTTGGCAGTCAGCTCGGCTTTTGTTTTGCCAACTCCGTTGCTGCACAGTCAATGATTGTATACGACTTTAAATTGACTTACACACACACACACATACACACACATATATATATACACATGTACAGAAACAATAACAAATCGCGCCGTTTTCAATTCAATAAAATGCAAAAATATTGGTTAAAACAAAAGTGGGAAATCTGTGGAGAGGCTCATAAAAATGTAAAAATTGTTCAGCCAACGTGCCACTTAAAAAGCAAACCACATTGTGTGTGTGTGTCGGGTGTGTGTGTGTGCGTGTGTGTGTCTGAGTAAATGCGTTTGAGTGTGAGCTAGCAGCGATCCATTGACAGCGTTGGCCGGGTGTGCGTGTGCACTCAAACCAACGCACTTCCGGTTTAATTAAACGGAAACTGATTTAATTGCATATTTGATGAGCGTTGAGGCTGCGGCCAAAATGGATGGCTAGGCGCAATACCGAGATTCTTGTCGTTGTTGTAATCTTTCGCCAACGCTGTTGATATTATTGTTGTTGTTGTTGTTGTTGTTTTTGTTGCTGTTGCTGTTTTTGTCACTAGACACACTAAGTTATGCAACAGTAACAAGAAACAGCCGCAACGCCCAAAGACTATGTATTTGACTTGACGCTTTGAGAGCTTAGCATAAATTGTGATGAATACTAAAAAGGCATTTTATTTATGCCTCACTTAATTACACACCCAAAAAAAACCCCCGCAACTCCCACACACACACACACACACACACACTGATGAACAACACACAGTGTTGATCTTTGTCGCCTTGTAACTGTGAAAAAGTGGCAATATCCTTGTCGTCCTTGTCACCTAAGCGAAATAAATAAATAAAATGTTAACGCCACTAAAGTGAAGCAATTCACAGCAAAGTCAAGCAATTTCTATCTTCGCTTATGCGTGAATTATTTCATGACAGAAATAAGTATATAAAATACTTTTTTAAATTTTCAAAAATAAAGTAAGAAAAAAAAAACAAAATGAAATTCGTTTATTTCCGGCAGCTGATTATTTATGACACTTTAATTAAAAGTATTTTCGATTTTTTTAAAACTTGACAAACGACATTTGCCGCTTTTATCAGTTCGCGAAATGACTTTGCACGAGTTAACTTTTCGCATAAACATTGTTTTGACTTACGTATTTGTGCTGTGCTTCTTGGCCAGATAGTTAATTTTTATTATTTCCTCTTAGCGACACATAGCCAATGAAATTGACATTGTCCGGCATTTTGCAGTCACTTCTTGGGCACGGCTGCTGGCTTTTAATTTAATGTGCGTATTTTTATGAACATGTTAATTTGATATTCAATAAAGTTGGTTTGATTTTCGGCATTTAATGGATTCTTGCATTTAATGACATGCCGCCTGGCTCAGCTGCCCCGTCTGCCACTCCCACTTCCAATCCAATCCTCTACTCGGTCCTGTGTTTTAATGCCCTTCCCTTCCCTGCACTCTCTCTCTCTCTCTCTCAACGCTTCGCTGAAGATTACCAAGTCCACGTTTTCTGCCCCAAACCACCCCCTACATCTCGTGGTAGTGTGGCAGGGGTGCAAATTGCTGCACAGCTTGTTGGGTTTGTGATTTGTGTGCAGAATGCGTACTTCCCTACAGCAGAGGTGTTGGGGGGGTGTGCGGGAGTGGGTGTGGCCAAAGTAAAACTGAGATTGTGAAATGTGAAAATCTATGCATAAAAGTGTGCTATTAATATTTTGTTTAGCACTTGGATTCGTTTTGAGTCGCTGCAGCTAATTAGCATAAAAAAGTTTACCAAACCAAACCAAACCAAAACGACCCAACCGAATTTCAAATGAAAATATTTGGGGGATGTGAAACGAAATGTGTGTGTTTAAAAATGGAATATTTTCGAGTAAAAATAAATAAAATATTAATGAATAAGCTTTATGAATTATTTTCAACCGATTTTATTTAGCTTATCGATTTGAGCTGGCTTTAATTGTATTCATTTGATTGAAATTTTGAGAAAAATGGATCAACTCTTTTTAGATTTTTTTTTATATGTTTTCATCTTTTGTTGCTGATAACCAACTTTTCATTTCAGCTCGAATTTTTGTCAGCAGGTTTTAGTGGGTGCTTAACCATCTCGCTCATAAAATTCAACTGATTTTAATTTAAGGGCTTGTTGGAGTGCAAGAAAAGTTGGAGGCGCTGTTTTAACCTTTTCACTTATTCGTTTTTACGATGTTGCAGCACATTATTGAGTAATTATGCGGCATCAGAAGGTAAGCCATTCATCAGGCAAACCCAACTTATTATTACGACTGTCTAGTTGCACAAGAAGCTGAAAGTGCTCGACATCGTCATCTCAGTCTCAGTCTACGTTTCCGGCAATTTTTATGAACACTCAAAATGCAAACACATAACATTAACAGACTCATTAACTGCGAACAAAGCAAATATAATTTGTAGCCCAATAAATCTGCTATATTCAGCCTACCCAGCCAGCCTACCCCCCACTGCTCACTGTTGCTGTTGTAATATGGCCTTAACAAATAAGCAGGGCCCAGAAAAGCGGAAGCCACAAAACAGGGGTGAAAAATTCGAAGCTAGATAAAATGAAATGTGAAACGGCGAGACCAGAATAGAACGAAAAAAAAGAGAAAATAGCAGAAAGAATGAAAGAAATGCAAGAAAAGAAGAAATCATTTTATTACTTTTGGCGCGGCAACAGATTTCGCCGGCACAAAAATGAATTTAGCATAAATGAAACATTTTTACGAGCTGCCATTACGGGCCAAAGCAACATGACAACAATAAAAACAAACAGAAAACACATAATATACACAAAAAAAAGACAAAAAACAAAGAGAGATACAAAACGAAAACAAAGCAACAGACAGACAAACAGACTGCAAAACAAAAACAAATATTTGGTCAGACAAGACGCAAATGATGAACAGTCTCATCCAACAATTTATGTATGCGCAACGCGTCCTACATACTTATATATATAAATCTTCAACATCAAGTATGTATGTTGTATGTTGGACCAATCGTATGTGTACACTTACAAAAAGTAACTTATTCAAGTTACAAATTAGGAAATATAGCAAAAGCTTATTTACAAACACAGCAGTCAAAAATAATTTATGTTTCTTTCACAAACACATCTGCTTACTTTACTTTATTTACATCGATTGATTGCTTCTTCTTTTCTTATCGATCAATATCGATTTCATTTGTTATTTACAGATGTTAAGTTGCATTATTACTACGTCACTAGTCGCCTGTAAAGTTACAGTTTTTTTAATAAAAGTATCTTGTTACCTTTATTACAAGTAGATTGCTTTAAAAGTGCATTTTTAAGCATAGTTTACACAGCCAAAATAAAGTTATCGATGATGAAAAGCTCCGTATAAAAAAACTGTGTCCAGCAGGTCGCAAAATATTTGAAGCAGAATTTTGAGTGCAGGTTTAGAGATGCTAAAGTCCACAATTTAAACTCATTGTTGACTTATGTGAATTCTGAGCACAGCTGTTCGACAATGTCAAAATAATGAATGATGTACATAGAATGATGCCATCGAAACGGCAAGTGGATCGAAATGGAAATAGGAAATTATAAATGAAAAATGATTTTAATCATTAATTAAAAAGTGTACTTATTTACTATACAATAGAGAGAATGTTTCAACTTGCCGACTTTTTTCGTCGTTTTGTAAACAGGGCTTTATCCCCTTTATCCTGCTTATCTTATAGCGCTTAAATGAATCTTCTAAGCATTAATTTTTGTACAAAAAAGAGCATTTATTAATAGCTGAAAAAGCTTTCAATTAGTTGTACCAATGCTGATATATTTATTTAATAAAAAAAGAGCACGATAAACTGCTAGATTTCGTTTCTCTGACTGCATGTATTTAAGCGCATGTGTGTCGCTGTCACAAACTAGTATATACTCAACATACACAACACACACACAACACACACACACACACACACACACACAGACACGCAGAGTTGAGCAGATAGCTCTGTGCAATAAAAAACATCATCGAAGCCATTTGTCAAAAGCAGCAACAGTCCAAAAGAGGGAAGCCAACGGAAAGCACTTCGTATTTCGTATTCATTGCCAAAAATCACAATAACTGCTTTGCATGGCGTAGACGTTGGAGGGGTGTGTGAGGGTGTAAGTGTGGGTATATATGGGACAAGTTCGCAACTTGGCTCGTTGTTATAGCGCCACGAAGTAGGCAACGCATAAAGTGCCTGCCACCAATTTCCCATTTCAGCCATGAATCGCTGGCAATACGCTAACTTTTGTGTCCAAAAAACGCGCGCGTCTACAAAACGTGTTGGCCAAACTCACTGACGACCCATACAGCAATCCGGATCCGGGGCATTTTAAAGTGTGCCTGGAACAGCGGCAGCGTCGCATCGTCTGCTGCGAGTAGCGCATAAATAATCTTGTTGCCTCACGGCTGTTGAAATGGCGTGAAATAATAAAAGCGACGTGAAAGCAATAGCGACCAGGCAATCGCAATCGCAATGGCCATGGCAACTGTCGCAGCAACAGATACAGCTACAGCAACAACAACAGTAGCGGTAACTGTAGCAGTAACAGTAACAGTAGCAGTAGAAGTAGCAGTTACAGAAGCACAGCTCAAATGCCGTTGAGCTTTGAAGCAGATATTTCCATTGTTGTTGCTCTGCTTCTTGTTGTTGTTGTTGTTGTCGTTGCTGTTGGCTCGTTGTTAGCTTGTTGTTAGGTTTTTGTTGCTCTTGTTTGCTGGTATTTGGTATTGGCAAAGAGTCCAGCTGCAGGCAATGTAGTCGCGTTCACTGGGCGGCTAAGCGAAATCGCAGTTTTTAGCGCCGTTTGCGAGTATTTTTGCATAGTGCATTAAGTGGTTGCCTAGATTGCGTATACGCCTCGAGTGTGTGTGCCTTTGTGTGTGGCATGCCATAGAGAAAGAGAAGTGGCAAACAAAGTATAGTGGAATAGAAAGAGCAGAAAAAGAAAAAGCTAATCGCACTGTATATGAGATATCGCTAAAGGTATTCGTAAGTCGTGAGATTTTCTCTCTCTGAAAAAGCAGAGGTTTCTTTTTACTTTTATTTAGATTAAAATTTTATTTTTTTTTATGTTTGTAATATATAATTAGCAAGCATTAGTGTTAAGATTTTACATATATTAGATTTTACAAGACTTTTACTTTTACAGAATCTTAAAACAGAATTAAACTTAGCAATATTGGTTTTTACATACATACTTTTTAGTAATAAGTTTCTTAATAATAACAAATAATATTAGGTGGATTTTTTCCAGTGGATACCTTTAAATGCCATAAGTAATCAAGGTCGCTGATGAGGTTGCTGGGCAAACTACTTGTGTAGTCAGTCAGTTTATAGTTTTACTTTACTTTACTTTCCGCTGATTACGTCAAAGCAACAGCGTAACTGAAAATTATTAAAATTTATGCATCACTCAAAGATAACAAAATTTACATCAATACAGTTGGTTAAATTTTATAAGTTTTGCCACAGACAGATGCCCCACACACACACACACACACACACACAACTTGTGCTACTTGCAAGAATACTTAACTAACTCGAAAACTTGGAAAATTCGCTTCTGACTTTGCAGATTGTGTTTGGCATATGCAGCATTACAATACAGCCTGATTGAGCCAGTCTTCAATCAAGAAACAAATGCTTGGCATGGACATTTAAAGTTCGGTCCGTATTTACCTGTCAGTCAGCTACAATATTGTTTATATCTTACATGATTTATGGGTGGCTAAGGGAAAACTAAGCAACGAGCATTCTGGCACGAGAGGAGTGGAGTAGAGGAGTAGAGGAGGGCAAACTGAAACCACAAAACGCCTTCAGGAAACAGAGGGACATCAACTACGACCTCAGCTCCTTGCCCTTTGGGATTAGAGACAAATTAAAATTGTAATATTTTATTTATGTGAGTTGTGTTTGTTGTAAATTATATTGTTGTAGCACAGTAACTGCTGAGGCAGGACATTTGTCCTGCCACATTGTCATTCGCTTGGCTGAAATGGAGGCGGGTGTATATATGGGGAAGGCGGTGTGGCAGTTTTCTCAGTTCTCGGCTGGTCTTTTGGTATTAGGGGTTAATTTGTGTGTTTATTGCAGTTGGCCAAGTTTGCGCTTGTGTTTTGTATTTGTATTTGTGTTTGTGTCGTCGTGGGTGGGCGGCAGATACTTAAATGTATTTACACGCGATACAGCAGCAACAACAATAACAAATAGGACCAAACAGCAACAATAACAAACAATAAGCAACAAAACAGCAAACGGCAAATGCCGAACGCCAAACGAAAAATTGTAGACTATTTAAGAAATTTATGTGCGGATGTTTCGCCGTCGGGATATTTCCGGTTTATGATGATTATGTTTTGCGCGCTGCCACCCCCCACTTGGCCTTCCCCAATGGCCGCCATTTAGAGCCCTGACCCTGTCCTCTGTACGCCTGTCCACAGTCTGCCTGTCTGCCTGTCGCCTCCTTGTTTTGCTTCGTTTTATTTTCGTTTATTTTTAACAAGCGGATTACTTCTTAGCCACGTTGTTGTTTTGGTTGTTGTTGTTGTTGTTGTTGCTGCTGCTGCTGCTGTTGCTGCTTTTATAACTCTGTCTCTATGCAATAGCTTTGAGCCGGAGCCTGGGTAGCATTTTCATTTCTTTTGTTGCTGCCAGCATAATGCATAATAATCATAACAATAATTTCTTTTATTTTTATTCCCCTTTTTTATGTTGACCAAAGTTGTTTTTTTTTTTATTCCTTTCACGCATAATTCTTATGTGCATTTTAATTATTATTTAAAAAGCATTTTTATGCACTTCAGTTTTTTTTTCTATATTTTATAAGCTTTCGTTCTTTAATTTAATTTTTTTTTTGTGCATTGCCCATAATCCAGCTTAGGTTTGAGTAGCGTGCGAAGACTTTAATGTCTGTAAATTGTGTATCAGTGAAACTTGCAAATGCATCTAAATATTTTGCAGTTTATAAATTTGTATTTGATCTCGTAAATACCTTCTCTAAATTATTTTGCAATAATATCTGCCTGTTTATCGCTTGAATGCGTCTCGTATTTTAATCCGCAACCTGAGTACAAAGTATTTTTACCACAATCCTCCAGTCAAGTGCACAGAGACGGTAAATTGTTGGCGTAACCACAACAAATGCGGCTAACAAAGCCGGCAAAGCCTCTCTCCAACTGCAAACTGAAGTCGCAGCTTCTTTAAAAAAAAAACTACTTCGAATTTTTCGAGTACCAGCACAGAAAAAAAAGAAGAGAAGTGCAAATTAATTTGCCTGACAACAAGCAAAGGACAAAGCAAAGGACCCACGGCACACACACACACACACAAACACACACACACACACACACACACACACACACACACACACACAAACACACACACACACATACACACACATGCTCACACATGGAATTAGTGGTATTAATTTTATTTCCTTATACAAATGCGACATCGTCTGGTTTTTATTATGGATATGCGCCTACCCATTGTTGTGTTTGCTGTTTGCTGTCGTTGTTGTTGTTGTTGTTGTTGTTGCTGTTGTTTGGTCAACGGCCGACCACAAAAAGTAATCTCTGAGCATAAACGCATATCCTGGCTGCAATTATGTCCAATGCTTAGCATAATGCGACCACAATTTTCATTACCACACACACACACAGAACGAACACTGGACATGTCACCCCAAAAATATCAGTGCGACACCAAAAATAATGCTAAATTTTTATATTAGCACATGTGTGTGTTGGTGTGTGTGTGTTAGGGTGTGTATGTGTGTGTGTAAGCGTTACATCTATGGCTGGTGTTAAGCCTGAAAACGCGACCATGACAAAGTCGCTTTTAGAGCCAAAAACAATAACGGGGCTTTAACCCGTCGCCTAGCTGCATGCACGCCTCATAAAAGTCTAATTAATTAAAATCGTGCCCAAGCCGCCCAGAGGCACCACAGACAACGCGACAAACGCCCGCGTCATTGGTTGCCTGACTCAATGGCGGCGTCAGCCAACGCGACGTATGCGTAATGCGCGTTGGGACTCAACCGGCAGACGCTAATTAAAAGCCTGCAGCACAACTTTCCTAACAAACAAGATATGAAATGTGTGTCATCGATAGCACCGACATTTAAATACTCTCACAATCCATCAGTTGAAGGATTAACAAGTATATCAGTAACTGGGATTTATGAGGATATCTCTGCCAGTTCTCACAAGGCTCTCTCTCATAATTCTTTTGAGTTGGCCACAATCAGTGGATAAAATAGTTACAAATTAACTGCTCACACTCGTTTCGCATTTGAGTTATAAAGTTAATCAGGCCTCAAATGTTATCCCCAGTGAAAAGTAGAAGCAACAGCAGCCCCATTGGAATTGGATTAAAAGTTCTTTTAATAAAGTTCTTTGCTACCATTAATGATATTTATTGCATGCGTTTTTCATGCCCCCAACCCCCCACTCCCCCCACCCCACAGAATGTTAATTAGTTTTCATGATATGCATGTGAGTGTGTTTGAGTGTGTCTGCGAATGTGTGTGTGTGTGTGTGTGTTGTTGTGTTGTGCGCGTGCACAATCCAGAGAATCCCGGAAAGGCCTGCGGGATTATGGCTTATTAAAAGGCTTATGAAAGTCAAAAGAAAGTTTACTTAATTTCAGTTAGTTAAGCGCCAATGAAAGCCGCCCACTTGAGCATTGACCAAAAACTTTTCGCTGCCCTGCCAAATGGTTAATAAAAATGGCTTAGCTCCGATACACACAGCAGGCCAACAGGGACTTGGCAATTTCACAAGAATTTTTGGATTAGACACTCGCCATTTGATGGCCAGCACATAAATTCAAATGCTGCAGCATAAAATCAAATAAAAATATGCAATAAACATCAAATTGACAACACGTTGCGCACATTTCTTCCTTCGGGGATTTTTCAAACATTTTCATGTTAAATTTCGACCCACATTTACTCTTTTTAGAATAACATAAATTTGATCAATTTGATTATTTTCTATTACTGCGAGACTTCAAAGCTGAATAATTTGTTGTGGTTCAGCAAACGCAGCACAAAAAGTGACTAAAATAAAAAAAGTAAGTATATAAAAATATATATATATTGTTAGAGTATTTGCCTCTGCCAGTTTTTTTTTCATCTGTCATTTATTTATAGCACATTTGTCGCCCTAAGGCAGCTTTCACTGTAGTCGGTTTCCATAACCATCACGTTGTTTTGGCCGTGTAATGTGTACTACTGTGTGGGGGGGGGGGGGGATTCTTAGCCACAGAGAGAGACACAGTCAGACAACGCTTCAATGACTAAGAATTTTATTCGGTCGCCTGGGAAGTGTCCGCTGCTTGTTCCCAGCCACGTTTTTTGGGTATTTTACCCAGCAATTGTGAACGCAATTGTGCGCATTTTTCTCCCCGGCTTCGACTATGCATTTTAATGTTTTCTCGCATTCTTTTGCACTCTGTTCGCAAGGAAACCTTTGCCACAAAAATACAAAATCCCAAAAAATGGTTGCGGAAGAGTTTAAAATATGCTGGACACGTGCTGATTGATGTAAAATGCGTAATGAGCGCTGGTTATACTTAAACGAGGGGTGCGAAGGGGGTCAGACCAAAGGTATAGATTGATAATTGCCGCACGATAAAGAAAACTTTTCAAATTAGAATATACGTGGCATTTGCAAGTGGTTGACCCTTTTTCTAGCTACGACCACTTCAAGGAGCCAATTAGATGCAATTTTATTCATTATGCTCGCCCTTGAAATGCATATAAGAAAATTCAATGTTGATTTTAGTAATTTGCTGTTTTTTTTTTTTTAATTTGCGTATGCCTTTGATCAATTTATAGCTTTTGGTATAACTATATTATACGAAAAACACAGCTTGGAACTGTATAAGTTATCTTATCCCAAAGTTACACTTCTAAATTATAAAGAATTATCGTGATTTGAATTGAATGTTTATTTTTACCTTTCTTGTTTCATATATATATTTGTATGCATTGATATGAATTAACGTAGATTCTGCACAATAATTATCTTACTTTTAAATTTTTAAAATTATGACAATGTTCACAATTATTGTACATAAACTTAACTACTTTCTTATAATCTGATAACCGCGACAGAATAAATGTTTAATTTGGGTCAATTGAAATATTGAAATGTATATTTTTAGAAACACCCTTCAAAAGTGCAAAAAAAATGTCGGACCAATTCGGCCAAGGACTATACCTCACGCAGTTTTGAGCTAAAGTTACCAATTTCCTCCAAACATTGGTAATACAATTTGGCCATCTCAATCATCAAAACAGCCTGTATCTCATCTCTCATTATTGAACAGCTGAAGCTATCAAACAAGGAATTTAGTTTACTAGAAATCTCTTTTTAAAATAGGTTAAAAAAAAAACATTTCTTGTCTAGCCAGTTCTTTGTCTCTGGTTATCAGCTGATTGGTATCAGTTTATGGCAGTCGCATTGTTGTTTTGGCTGGGCTAATTTTAAATTTGTTAAATTTATGTGATTTCGTCGCATATAGCCAAATAGTTCTGTTATTTAATTATCTACGCTGTTAAATTGCCTGTCGAAGCGGAATTTGTTATTATTTGCCGGCACTTGGCAAATTTTCAATTCATTATTAATCTAAACAAAGCAAAAACTTGTTCTCTCACTCACTTCTTCTCTGTCTCTTTCTCTCTCTCTCTCTCTCTCTCTTTCTACGTTACTGTTAACAAAAAGAGTATATATTCTTGAACAGCCAAGTTTTCAGAGTCTTCAAAATTTGAAATATATGTTCCAGAATTTTCCGCGCAGATCAGGTTTACTTTATTTTATCGATAGCTGCCTCCGTGTCGATTATCGATTAATTTCGTTTTCCTATAGCAATAAAAGCCATGACTTAGCCTGCTCACATTTGTATTCCAAATATATTAAAAGTAAATTAACAAATAATATTAAAATATATTTAACAACTGAGTTCAGAATATATCGTAGTCGAGTTCAAATTATTACTTTTTCACTTTGATATTGATAAGCAAAGTTTTAGATGAGAATTGGTACAGTAAGACGGAAATTTAATGGCTTTAAAAAGTAGTTGAAAAACTTGTAACCCACAAAGCTCATAATCAATATGGCCAGTCCGATGCGGCCCAGAAGTACCGATATAAAGTCCAGGCTGTAATACTGCATGAGCGACAGGTCCTGCTGAGAGATGCGCATATGTGGAGCTCCTTTGTGTCGCAGGACATATTCTATCCACCAGAGGGCCGTTTGCATCGGACTCATTGGCTGATCGTGGAGGCGACGAGACATCTGTTGGGCATTGGACGTATAGATCGGATTCTCGATCAGCTCCTGGATAGCCTCGATTGCCGACTCATAGGTCATTTTGTCAAAGTGCAGTGTTTGTGATACGCCCGCCAGTTTCATGCGCTCCGCAATGACGAAGTGATCACAGTACATGGGCAGGCAGAGCATGGGCACACCATAAAAGGCGGCTTCGATTGTGCTGAGAGTACCGCATTGGGTGATGAACAGCTTCACCTTGGCATGGGCCAGTAGTTCCCGCTGCGGCAGCATTGGACTTATGTAAATGTTTTCTGACTTATTCGGTATAGTTTGTTCATATTTCCAAACGATGCGCTCCTGCAATTGTGCAAAGATGCGCTGCATCATGTCTATCAGGGTACCGGGCAGCCATTTGGAATCGAAATCAGTTCCCAGCGAGAAGAGGATAACGCCATGCTCCGCCTCATCCACGAATCGCTGCAGCTCATCATCGAGCTGTTTGCTTGGCTCATCCAGATGCATGCCCGCCACCTCGATCACATTGGGCACATTCGATCTGGCACGTCCCAGACTAAAGTGCTGATTGATTAGCATTAGCGAGAAGCTATGCCTGATTTTATACAGACTTTCGGCGGGTTGGTTGAAGAACTGCTTATAAACTTGCAGCTGAGAAGGCACATAAATAAATCGCTCCACCAGCCACTCCTCGGTGATGTAAATCCAATTCTTCAACTTATCCAACAACCCAAAGCCATTGGAATAGCCAAGTGGAACCATGGGCTCGTATATACTGGGAGCCGTATTGCCTGCGAGAAAGTCGATATTCCAAGCGGTGGAATACACCGAAAGACCCACAAGGGATGCATTAAAGTGCTGTGCAAATCCATAGAGTGCATCGGTCATCGATGCCTGCACGATGACCATGTCAAACTGTGCATTTCCACCATGGAGCAATGCTTGGACACCAGCATCTGACAGTATATGGGTGGAGGAAAGGTGGTAATGTTTCGCTATCATCGACGCCTCCTCCCACTTTGTAAAGGTAGCATCCCAATCAAAATCCTCTTCCAGCAATTCTGTAAAAGAATTTTAAAATATGTTCAAAAGCTACAAAAGTGACAGGTGAATATAGAATAAATTTGGGAATGTTTCCAAATCATAAAGAGAATTTAAACAATTAAAAATTAATAACAATATATCAAAGTAAAAAATAGAGCAAGCGAAAGACATAATCAATCAGACAGATAATAAGTGTATATTTTTATAGTTCCACAAAATTGGAAGAAATGTTTATTGGTCAGCAGATTGACTCCGCTCTACACGTGTATGTCCAAGAAATTCGTTCTTTCTTTTATGTATATAATTTGTTAATTATCATTTGACATGCTTAATAATTCGAAATTGATAAGGTTTACCCTCCAATAACTGATCCAACTTTTTCACGCGAATGTGATGTGCACCATCAATGTCTGCCAAGTGTTTGCCACCCGAAACGACGGTTACTTGATGTCCTTGGCGCACAAGCGCCTTCATCAAGGGTTCCACGACATAGAAGGGTGCGGGAATGATGTACGCGAATACGGCTAAAATGTTAGCGGCCGTTGCCAGTGGAAGGCATAAACCCAATACGAGCAAAATGACACCCAGGTGCCCTAACATCGTGCTGTTCCAAGGTGCTTACATTTCAATGCTCTGCACAGTACTGGGCATTATTGAATTTATCGGGGGGGGTATTATGTTGTGGAGAGAGCATTGGTAATCTTATCACTGGGCATTGCCACTGATAGTTGGCTCTTTGGTTAGCGCCAATAGGCCGTCAATTTCAGTTCTATTCCGCATTTGCTTTGCGCTGGAAGCCTCTTACAATGCGGCTGCAGCAGTTGCTGTTTGGTGGATTGCTGCTGCTGCTGTTGGACCTGTGCCTCCCCAGCACACATGCTGCCCGAATACTGTTTGCTTTCCCGTTTGACATGCAGTCTCAGTGCAAGCTATTAACGCCCTATCTTCTGGCTCTGCATGAGCGCGGTCATCAGCTGACCGTCATCCATGCCTTTGAATGCGAGACAATGGAGCAGTTCCATTCGATATTCATTAAGGATCGTTACGACACAGATATGGGTGAGTTGGCCGGAATTTCAAAATCTCTTTACTGGGGTTAGGAAGGGTTAACTACTTACAAATGCAAACACCTTTTTTTTTGGCCGGGTACATTAAACATAATCTTTGCTTCAACTTAAATTTGATTGCAAAAATTATCAAAATAAAATTGAATCAATCAATATATATATCCCCATCCCCCCATATACCCACAAATTATCATTAAATGTGATTACTATTTTATTTAGATTTTGGCTCAGCCAGTCAATGGACCACCTTGTCGAAATGGGGTGGACTCATCTCGATACGCAATTTTTTTTCCAAAATTGTGTTAAATGTTTTGGAGAGCGAAGAAGTGCAGCAGCTGATGCATTCCAATGTGACCTATGATCTGGTTGTGCTGGAGCCATCGGGTACAGATGGGCTCTTTGGACTGGCAGCGCATTTCAATGCGATTCTAATTGGATTGGCAACTTGTGCGCCCGATTGGACCATAGAGACACTTGTCGGCTACAGAGGATCATCAACGTTTGAGCCGTTGATGTGGAACGGCGTTAACAAGGGCATAACACTGCTAGAACGTTTCCACAATTGGATACACATCTCCGAAGAGTGGTTGTTGTACACGTTAATCTTTCAGCCAGCACATCGAGCGATTCATGAGCATTTTTTTGGCCATCTCAAGCAAAGCTTTATGGAGATTCGCGAGAGCTTCTCGTTGATATTGCTGAATCACCACTTTAGTCTCCTCGGGGCAAGATCTAGTGTCCCCAACATGATTGAGGTCGGCGGCATGCATGTGCCAAAGCAGTTACCAACACTGTCCACAGAGCTGGCGCAATTTATAGAAGAGTCTCATCATGGCGTTATCCTCATGTCCCTCGGTCCAGAGCTGCAGAGCAAGGATCTGTCCGCGGACAAGTTGCGTATGATTGTGGACACCTTTGAGGCTTTGCCACAGCGCATCATATGGAAATTCGAGGGAAATGCACGACCCAATGTGAGCAGCCACATTTACCTGAGTGAGTGGCTCCCACAGCAGGCGATCGTTGCCCATCCCAATTGCCGGCTGCTCATTAGCCATGGCGGCATATTGAGCATCATTGAGGCAGCTCATTATGGTAAGCCCGTGCTGGGTTTTCCCGTCTTCTTTGATCAGTTCCAAAACTTGGAGTGCCTGGAGGAGAAGGGCATGGCACAAAAGTTGGATCTCAACACGTTGACCAAGTTGGAGTTTGAGACATCATTGAGAGAGTTATTGGGTCAGCCTCAATATCGTCGGCGGGCGCTTGAAATATCACAGCGTGTTCGGGATCAGCCAATGCATCCGCTAGATATGGCTGTTTTTTGGACGGAGTACATGCTCCGACACCATGGTGCACCCTACATGCGTGTGTCCACATCCAAAATGAAGCTCTTGGATTACTATTACCTGGACAATATACTTGGAGTGTTTTGGCGGTTTGGGCTACTCATTGGCTTGGTGGCCTATGTGCTCTGCAAATTGTTTAAATGGCTGCAATAATTTTGCTACTTACAACAATTAAATATTTGCCATTATCTTATCTAAATGACAGTTCGTAATCACAATCGTAAATACAAACATGGAAAAAATATACTAAATGCATTTGATATGTTAAATCGAGATTACCAATTATTTTTATTATATATATATATTTACTGTGTATTTTAAGCAGACTGAAAATTATTTAAATATCATTAGGAGGTCAAAAAAATGTTCGAATTGTTGAGATAGTAAATTAAAGAGGGTATTTTAAGTAAGATAAGTATACATAGAAAAAATGTGAATAATGCACAAAATATTAATTAAGTTATGTAAAAATAAATCGATTAAATTTGTATTAAAATAATGCACAAAATATTAAAAAAGTTATGTAAAAATAAATTGATTAAATTTGTATTTAAACATGCACAAAATATTAAAAAAGTTATGTAAAAATAAATTGATTAAATTTGTATTAAAATAATGCACAAAATATTAAATAAGTTATGTAAAAATAAATTGATTAAATTTGTATTAAAATAAAATATGTAAAGAAATTCAAAACTTTTGTTTTGTATTCAAAAATGTCTGGCAGTAGTTCAAAATATAATCAAAATACAAATGCGTCGCATTTAAAGTCCAATTTATCGCTTGACCTTGGTGGTTTTCACTATATATTCGCTAAAATGTGCGGCATATATCAAGCTAGCAAAATATTTTGTTTTGTAAAGAGAGGAAAGAGAGAGAGAGAGCTTTTTACAAGTCGAAAGAGAGAGGGAGAGGGAGAGATAGACATAGAGAGAGAGAGAGCAACGACTCGTCAAAGCCATAGTAACTGAAAGTAAACAACTCTTTAATCAAATCAAATAGTTGTCAGGCGAACGCCGATGCCGATGCGGCTCCAATTAATCATTAAATCGGTTCTATAAATAAAAACAATAAAAATTAAAAACAAATTCATTTGAGTATAATAGAAATAACAAAGCTTCGTTGTGCTTCAATGGTTTTGCCGTATTTAACTCGCAACCCTCAACATTTGGAGACCCGTGAGTCGTAATCGCAAAATTGGCTACAAATTGCTGATAATTATAAATAATTTACGTTTATTTATTTTTTTAATTTTAGTACTGAACTAAACACAAAACCATTTGGTTGTTTCTCATTCAGACAAATGAAGCTGTTTTGCTCTGTGTTTTATTTAACGCTTCTCTCTGCACTTGGAGTCGGCATTGAAGCTGCAAATGTTTTGGCGGTTTTTCCATTTCCCGGCAAATCGCAGTACATATTTGCAGAGCACTATCTGAAAGAGCTTGCCAGAAGAGGCCACAATGTAACTGTGATAAATACCTTTGGCAGCAGCCAAATCGATCCCCACTTTAGGGTAATCGGTGCCACAAAAATACATGATCTAATGGCTGGTAAGTGTTTTTTTTATCAGATGTCCATACAAAGATCGCTGATGGAATAATTTAAACAAGTCTTCGGCAGTGCGGATTATGATCAGCAGGCCAGCCAGTGGACAATGCTCAGCATGACGACCCAGTTCTTAAACATGCTGACGACCAGTGTGCTGGAAGATGCAGCTGTGCAACAGCTGCTCCAATCCGGGCAAGCCTTTGATTTGGTGCTGCTGGAGACTGTGCAGACTGAGGCACTCTTTGGCCTGGCCCAGCACTTTGGGGCTCTAACAATGGGCATTTCCTCATACGGCACAGATCGGCATATAGATGAGCTTATGGGAAATATTTCGCCGCTCTCCTATAATCCAATGCTGTTGTCATCGCGCACCGAGCACATGACCTATGAGCAGCGGCTGTGGAATCTTTGGGATGCCTGCCTCAGCTGGCTGCATAAGCATTGGGTTCATCTGCCCAGCCAGGAGAAGCTCTATGCGCAATACTTTCCCCAGGCGAGCAAGACACTTGAGCAGGTGCTCGATAGTTTCTCACTGATGCTGCTGGGCCAGCACTTTACGCTTAGCTATCCGCGTCCCTATCTGCCCAGCATGATTGAGGTTGGTGGTTTGCATCTGCAGCAGGAGCGAGATCCTCAACCATTGCCTGACGATCTGGCCACGTTTGTGACTGGGGCCAGCGATGGTGTCATTTACTTTTCAATGGGCTCCAATATTAAAAGCTCCGACTTCCCAGCGTCCACGCGTCAACTGTTACTCCACGTCTTTGGCAGTCTCAGGCAGCGTGTCTTGTGGAAATTTGAGCTGGAGCAGCTGGAGGATCTGCCAGGGAATGTGCTCATTAGCAAATGGTTTCCACAGCCTGATATACTGGCGCATCCCAATGTGAAACTCTTCATCACACATGGTGGCCTGCTGAGCACCATTGAGAGCATCTACTTTGGCAAGCCAGTGCTGGGTCTACCTGTCTTCTATGACCAGCACCTGAATGTGGAGCGCGCCAAGCAGGCGGGCTATGGCCTGGCCTTGAATCTGTGGTCCATGAATGCCACCCAGCTGCACGATCAGATTGAGAAGTTGCTCAGCAATGCCAGTTATACGCAGGCAGCGCAGCTCAAGTCCAAGCTATTTCGCGATCAGAAGGATACGCCGCTTGAACGCGCCATCTGGTGGACGGAATATGTACTGCGGCACAAGGGCGCTCCTCATCTGCGTTCAGCATCGCGCGACCTAAACTTGCTGCAATTGCACGGCCTGGACACATGGGGTCTACTCGTTGGCGCCGTTTCACTGCTCGTTTTAGTGATTCTGCTTGTGCTTTCGCGTGTGATCAGAATACTACGCTATTTTCTCTATAGACGTTGTAAAACTAATAATAAGCTAAAGACCCAGTAGAAGCTAAGTTCAGAGCAATTAACGACACGCTTCGAAATTATATATGATTATTTATTTAATTTGTTGAAGATTTTGCAACAGTTTTGTATTAGATAAGACTAACAATTATTACATTTAAGAATGCTTTAAAGTGTTTACTTATGTAAATAACTCAGAAACTCCATTTATTATTATAGCTGTTCATTATTATATTACTTAAATAAATTCATACTCCCTTTACTGTCTTTAATGGCTGAGGAATTTTAACCAGAAAACTGTGGAATAATACCTACAAAATCCTTTAGTGTACACCATGACTTTTCCAAAAGTTTGGCAACTGATATGGATTTGAACCATTTCCAAACCAAAATAAGTCATTCGTCTATTTGCAACTCTAATTTATTTTCGATTTGCACTATGTCTATTTCTCTATAATTCAATTATGCGCAGTTTCTGTACATTATGGTTTTTTGCTTTACAGTCAATTAGAAAATTGTAAAATTTTCTAACTCTGCCGACTCAGCCAAATGCCAAAGGCAAAGTCAAAATATCAAATTAAAATGTTAAATAAATGTTAAACTTATCTTATGTTAAGTCATATGTTACCTTAACAGTTCATAATTATTTTCGGCTTTTCACGTTGCTGTTACACTGTTTTAGTACTTCTGTTAATTTTGTTCGGCTTCTCTCACAGCTGTTTCGTATTTTCGGCAACTCACCACGAGTTCAATGCCCCAATACCAGATTATAGGCGTAAGCCACCACTGATTGCCTCTCTCTGTACGCACGTCCTCTGCTGCTGCTCTCTTGATGTCGTCTGCTCGCGTCTCTCGATTCGATCCGCTCTAACAGCCTCAACACACCAGCCTCTGCTTATTTTGACTTTTTTTTATGGTCGTCTTCACTTCGGTTCGCTTGCTTCGCTACTGGCGCAACTTTTACGGTGTCCTTCTGCTCCCAGCGAATTTTACAATCTGTACACGAATTTCACAACTTCTCAAAAAATCTGTTTCACCGCATATAGTCGTCTCTTTTACTCGCTTCAAGCCTTTGATTGCAACTAATCTCAGAAACGACATTTATTAATACAATTTTTCATTTATTATTATTATTATTTCTTAAATAATAACCTATTCACTTCATTGTACATTATGTTATTTTTAAAAAAATATTTCATTTTTACACGCTTAGCAGTGTTATGTTTTTTTTATTAAATCATCATGACTTGAAGTTTGTTATCTTTCAATGTCAGATGATGAAGACCTGTATGACATGTATATAAATGAGTTCGTGTGCAGCTAAATCGAATGATAGCTGTTGTTAAGAAAATTGATAAGAACACGCACGATTACAGTACACATTAGCGTATTTTTTTTATATAGGAAATGTTTTCATCTCTACATTTATTACTGGTCCAGGTTAGTTTCAAATGTGAAATTGACCGTGCCAAACGCTCTCTAAAAATGCTGCTGCTTCGGGTGTCCTGTGTCTTACCCCTAATATTGATGCTGCCACATTTGATGGAATCTGCACGTATACTGGCAATATTTCCCTGTCCGGGCCCCTCGCAGTACATTAATGCGCTGAACTTTTTGAAGGGACTCGCAGCGCGTGGTCACGAAGTGACCTCAGTTAGTGGATTTCCCCAAAAGAAGCCGGTGAAAAACTTTCGTGACATTAGCCTGCCGGAAATCTTTGAAAATTACGAAGGTGCATAAATAAAATATACATAATCCTTACAGTTAGGCTCTATGTGGCTATTTCTAAGATGGGAGTAACTCAACAGGTTCTTGAATACTTTAACAATTTCTTCTTCTTGCTTCAGAGATCATACATAGCAGAACTGTACCAATGTATGCGTTTATGGCAAATTTTAGATTAAACGCGTTATTTTACGGTGTGACGAAGTCTGTGCTTCAGAATGCCGAAGTGCAGCGGGAGCTACTGCAGCCGGGCAAGAATCACTACGATCTGGTCATTGTCGAGACTGGTCGCACGGATGCACTCTATGGCTTTGCGGCGCATTTCAATGCACCATTGATTGGCTTCTCCCCTTTCGGCACAGACTGGTATGTGGACGAGACGATAGGAAACACCTCTCCACTCTCCTTTAACCCGCTCCCGACGTCTCGATCACTTTTCAGCGATCGAATGACCTTCGGTGAACGATTGCATAACTTTCTAGAAACCTCGTCGGACTGGCTATGTTGGAAGCTGTTAAATTTTCCAAAGCAGGTGAAGCTTTATGAGCAGTATTTTCCACACATTGCCAAATCAAAGCCATTGATGGAGGTGAGCAAGAACTTCTCGCTAATGCTGCTCAATCAGCACTTCTCCTTGAGTCATCCCCGACCGTATATGCCGAGCATGATCGAGGTGGGTGGACTGCATATAGCACACAAGCCAGCACCACTGCCTAAGGATATTGATGACTTTATTGCGGGCGCTGGATCGGCGGGCGTTATTTACTTCTCGCTGGGCTCAAACATTAAGAGTAAAAATTTTCCATTGGAGAGACGCCAGATGCTGCTTCAGGTATTTGCCAGTTTGCCGCAACGCGTAATCTGGAAGTTTGAGAACGATCAACTGGAGAATAAGCCGGATAATGTATTTATTGGGAAATGGTTTCCACAATCCGACATTCTGGCACATCCTAATGTGAAACTCTTCATTACACACGGCGGCCTGCTGGGCACCACTGAGAGCATTCACCATGGCAAGCCGGTGGTTGGTTTGCCCTTCTTCTTCGATCAGTTTCTGAATATAAAGCGTGCCGAGCGAGCGGGCATTGGCTTGGGTCTCGATCACCAGCAGATGACAGCCTCAGAGTTTAAGCAGACCATCGAGCGAGTGATTGGGGATCCACAATTTGGGGTAAGAGCACAGCAAATGTCAGCTCGCTATCACGATAAGCCCATGAGTCAGCAGGAAACTGCCATCTGGTGGACGGAGTATGTGCTGCGGCACAAGGGTGCCCCACATATGCGTGCGGCAGCACAGGACATGAGCTTTATTGCTTACCATAATCTCGATGTGATTGGCTTGCTCTTGGCCGTAACCACTTTAATACTTGCTGCCATCTCCTTTGTGCTGTTTAAAATGCTCTGGAGTCGAAGTGGGAGTAGCACACAAAAACCAAAGAATCATTAACAAAGAAGCGAAACTTCGCTTGGAGATTCATATTCATATAACATTTATTTTTGTAAATAAATATTTCAATTGAAATTTAAGTCACTTCAATTTTAATTTTATTTTTGGTGCAGCAACTTAACAATTTTAATTAAATATTTGGTATATTATGTGGCAACAAATATCGCTCATTGCTATGCTGATCATTATTGTGTTGGCCGCCCAAGAATGCAATGCATTAACCGCTGTCCAATCAGTTGAATACGGTGGCGTATGCGTAATTTTAAATTGCGGCACCACTTCCGTTGCATGTGCAACGGGTATTTTTGGCTGCATCGCCAAATGCGTAATCAAAAATTCATGAACTTTATTTACTATTATTTTGTTGTTGTTGTTGTTGTTATTGCGGGTTTTATTGGTTGCAGCAGTTGTTATTAACGCTGGCATTTTGCATAAAATTCTGCAGTTTCCCTTATTATTGGCATGGAAATGTAAATGATTTCATCTGATTAAAGCTGCTCATTGTGCCGCTTGATGATATGTTTAAAGCCAGCCACACAAATATTTCAAAACCGACTCCGGTCCAGCTTTGTGGTTGACGAACTCTTAATGAATCCTTAAATTGTTTTATTCGAAAATTTGCTATACGTGTTTGCAGTATACAAATTACACTGATAAAATAATAAAAAAAATACAATTAAAAATTCAATTTAAGTGCTTCCATTATTGATTTATAAATGAAGATGTCCCAGGGCATAACATAACATAACCTAACATACTTAGTGTGTCTTCTGCTTATCGCCACGGGTTCTCTTTGCCCCCAAGAGCCAACAAGTTAAAGTTATCAGCAACAACAGCAATAACGTTGGTACGGCCAAGAGCACCGCCAAAGTATCCAAGCTGTGCAGCTCCACATAGTTCATGTCTCGCGATAGTGCTCGCAAGTGGGTGGACTCTTTGTGCCGCAAAACATACTCGGTCCACCAAATGGCGCGATCCATCGCCGACTCTGGCTGATCGCGATAAATACTGGAGAGATCAGAAGCAACCTGCCGATAGCTCGGCGTAGTTAGCAGTGTATTTATCGCTTGCTCCAGCTCGGACTGCTTTAGATTCAGCAAATCCAAGCCCAGTCCGAACCCCCTATTTGTGGCTTCTTTAACATTCATAAACTGATCGTAAAAGACAGGCAAACCAAGGACAGGCTTGCCAAAATAAATGCTCTCAGTGGTGCTGAGGAGACCGCCATGTGTGATGAAGAGTTTTACCTTGGGATGGGCTAGGATGTCAGCCTGTGGGAACCATTTACTGATGAACACATTATCGGGCTTATTAGGTAACTGATCGTCCTCAAATTTCCAGAGGACTCGTTGCTTGAGTTGGCTAAAGACTTTTAAAAGTGTCGCCTTAGTTTCTGCAGGCAAATCCTTGCTTTTAACATTTGATCCGAGTGAAAAATAGATGATATCATCCGGGGATGACTCAATAAACTGACTGATATCCGCTGGCAAGGGTTTCGGCTTGTGAGAGATGTGCAGACCACCCACCTCAATCATGTTGGGCATATAGGGACGTGCATAGCTCAGTGAGAAATGCTGACCCAGCAATATGAGTGTCCAACTGTCCAAGACTTCATCGAGTGTTTTCGTGGCCTGTGGAAAGTACTTGGCGTACTGTAGCTTCATATTGGGATGGTGTATTAACCAGTATGCTGCTTTCTCTAGCCAAAACTCGAAATGATTCTCCAGACGGTCGTAGAAGCTCATCGGATTGGATCTTTGCGAATTGATTAGCGGGCTGTAGGACAGCGGCGATATGTTGCCCAATAGTCCATCAATATAATAATCGTTGCCGTAAGTGGAGAATCCCATGAGGGTCGCATTGAAATGTTGGGCAAGTCCAAACAATGATTCCGTACTGATCACCTCAGCAATTAACAAGTCGAATGTTTCACCCGATTTCATTAGCTGCTGCAATTTCTCTTCCTGCAAGAAGCACTCGGTAACCAGTGATACTACCCGATTGAACATCTTTCGCTTTTGCCAGTATCCAGGTACGATCATTTCGTCCATTATTTCTGTAAATCAGAAATTTTGATTTTTGCTTATGTGTTTATGTTTCATTTACCCTTGTAATGTTCGTGCACTTTGGGGGCTGTTATAAATCTCATATTCGGCACGGGCTTATTCTCCAAGGTATTGATCACAGTCACCTCGTGTCCACGTTCTGCCAAAGCTTTTAAATACGACTCGGCAAAGATATACTGTGAGCGGCCGGGAAAGGCAAATGTGGCCAAGATCTTGGCACCCTCCGACTCCGAGACAATACCGAAAAGTGACATAATCGCCAGTAATAAAATCGTTAGCAGTTTCATATTGAGTTTTTATTTGACCGATCGCTCGACTCAAACAGAGCGTTTCGCATTTATGGAAAAGGTTTTTAAGTCCGCTCGCTCTCAGCTGATCTGAGCTTTTGCTGATAACCCAGTATAGATAAGAGGGGGCAATAAAAGCTTCCTGTAATGCTGATAAACTGAGAGCGATACTGATGCATTTCATTTGGTAGCTCTTTGACCCTTTATACGATCGGTTGAGGTTAAAGAATTTCAATTTACTTAGTAAATATCAAGTTTAACATGGAGCTCGTATTGTCATTGAGTAGTATGACATGAAAAAAACTACTGAAAAACCTTCTTTTTTTTTTAAGTGCAATGTGTCAAAAATTCAATTGCAATCTGTGAAAAATATGTGCCAGCAGCAAATCAGTCGACTCTATATTTTTTTTCTCAGTTAGCTTGTTATATGTTGTGCAAAAAAGTTGTGTCTGCGATTTGCATATTCGTTTCCACGTCTGTTTTTATAATAACTTTGAAAATTATTTGCAGGTGCAAGATGTGATAGCTCGATTTGCTGGCATCGCAAATTGTCGGATAGTTTTGGAAAATATGCTGCCAACGCTAGAAAGTTATTCAACTGCTCCATCAGACAATGTTGCTCAGATGCACGTGGCAAAATCTCGTTGAGAGCTCACAAATTTCTCACATAGATTGCCAGTTAGGGAGCGCCTCTAATTTTTGTTCTCAAACTGTGAGTATACATATAAACATAATCGAGCTAAGCACTAAGAGAAACAAAAAGAAATCATAACCATTTTGTTACGAATAAAAAAATTAAAATTTTATCCAACTAATCTGTATGTATTTTTAGTCAATTTGTATATATACTAATATTTAATTTTCTTTGTTTCTGACATAAAATAGTATATATGCGTATACGAGTATATCTATAATATTTGATAGATAATCTATTTCTAAAATATGTTCGGTGTATTTATCTTAAGGCTAAAATGTTGACACAACTTGGAAAAAATAAATCAGCAATTGAAATTTTAGCATTTATTTAATTTATTTGAATATCTATATTGATATATGAAATTTCTTGTGATATAAGCAAGAATATGTTTATTATTTAACAATTTTAAGTTTTGTTATAACGAACGAAGATAAAAAAACGTTATTTCAATTGACATATTCAGAACGTCGGATAAGGAAACAAGTTATCCCAAATTTTGTAACGTTCTTCATTTATGTTACCACTTTTTGGAGACAGATTTGTATCAATTTCCAAGTATTGGCGACCAACAGGATTGTACAGAGGCCAGCGAAGATCACGCAAGTATTCATCAGTAGCGTTGTGTGGATCACTTTAGGAAGTTTATTGTTTAATATTGGTACTTGGGTTACATTCATCTATACTTACCCCTTCCTGGCAAACTCAGTCCACATGCGCGTAAGGCGTTCAATTAGCAAATTCTCGGGATCAGTCTGCTTGAAGAGTGGAGCTAAGATTGGCATTTGAAACAAGTACAAGAGCTCATCGTGGTGCACGGCGCCTGTACAAATTTAGTAATCTATATACAAATTTCTTCTTTCTTTCAGTAAATGCATACCGAATGTTTGATTGGTCTCCGGATGCTTCAAGAAGCTATATCGTCCCTTGTAGCGAAAGAAATACGTATAAATGGGCGTATGTGGAGACATGAGGCGCATAAAGCGATGATACTCGACGCCAATCAGGGCATCGCTATAGAGTCTGCCCAGGCCCTGTAGGGATTCAGGATACGCAATAGATCCGTTGCCCAAATACTCCTGCCGCAGCACTCTGCTGGCTTCCATTGAGTGTGGTGTATCCCGCTCGTAGAGCAGCGCAATGGGTGCCAAGTGGTTCCAGTTGGCATTCAGCTGAGTGCGTATGCTTTCATTGCGCAGATCGACTATTAGCTGAAGAGGATTAGAAATCGATGACGAATAATAATTTCATTTACTTACAGAATGCGCCCGAAAGAAACTCGAATTCGGTGATGCCAGTGATGAGGGGCACCTTGTAGAACTGGCCACTCTGTGCCGTTTTATACGGATGCTCGATCAGAAAACGCTCCTGTCCGTAATCCTGTTCGATTACTGGCAGCCAGTTGAGTACCGGATTCCAGCCAAACTCAAACATGCCATTGTAAGTGCTTACAAAATCCAGCATTGGCTTACCGCGCAGGCAACCAACCAAATCCTTGGATGGCTGCTCAGGACACTTCAGCAGACGCGCCTGTCTCTGCGCCAGCCGTAAATCTGTTTCCTCGTAGCCCCACTGCCCATACGGCGAGGCACTCATGCAGATGCCGCGATGGAAGAGACCCCGCGACATTGGTGACAGCATGTGCAGACCGATGCTCAAGCTGCCGGCGCTGTAGCCCAGCAGCGTCACTGAATTGGCATCGCCTCCAAAGCGATGGATGTGCTGCTGTATCCAGCGCAGTGCCAGCACCTGATCCTTAAGGCCAGCGTTGCCGGGGGCATCAGCGCTGCCCGTGGCCAAAAAGCCCAGACTGCCCAGCCGATAATTGAGCGTGACAAGTACGCAATCGCGGTCCATTAAATTTGCTGGTCCGGCAAAGTATTTACTCTGCCCGGAGAAGACATAGAAACCACCGGGATGCAGAAAAACAATCACCGGCAAACGAGTGCTTGGATTCAGGCTCTTCGTGTAGACATTCAAGCGCAGACAGTCCTCGGACACATCTGTCATATTGTCCCACGGTTGCGGGCACATTGGTCCATCCTCGCTGGCATCGAAAGTGGCCGGTGCCCAGGGCTTTACGGGTTGAGGATTTTTGAAACGCAGCTGAGCCAAAGGCGGCTCTGCATAGCGTATGCCTCGAAATGCATGAAAGGACACGCCCAGCCTAGAGGTCAGATTGACGCCCCTGATGCGGCCCAGATCCAGATCCAGCTCGATGCCCAGAACTGATCCACAGAGCAGCACGAAAACAAACGCTGACAAATTGAACATCTCGAGGCAACGCTCCGACGTATACTGATTGGATTCAAGTGCAAAGTTGCACTTTTATATAGATAGTCGGGGGTTCTCCAAACAGCGACTGGGTTTTACCCAAATGTGAATGACAGATTTAAAGTATACTAAAAAAACATCTAAAATTTACACACTGTTGCTGAACTGTTTGCGTACTGCAAAGAATATTACAATTTATTTATGTAGTTGAAACATAAAAATTAAGTATATTCTATAGTTTAAATTAAATTCTGCATATTCACTTTATTTTAATTATCTTTTATGTATATATAGATATTAATAATATGTCATGTTTAAATATTTTAGTTGGATTTATTTGATATACTTTTGAGTGTCTTTTATATTTTGAAGTTGAATCAATATGCTTAGATTTCATTTAAAAGAATCATTTTTATTATATATGAAATACATTTTGTGTATTAATACTTTTCTTCAGCAGTGTAGTTAAAATAATATAAAATAAGACCAACACAAAAATTGACAGGCAATGAGCATTTGCATTTACATTACATTTGAAAACTATGCCTCTCTAAAAACTTAAAAGCTTCCTGGAATAATAAATTAATATCTAAATTATTCTAATTTAGAGAACTAAAGCGTATCAACAGAAATCCCAGATAAAATAACAGCGAACACAGAAAAAATAACTAGAAAAATAGGACTATTTTTGCGCTGCCACTTTTCCCATAGTTTTACCATCGTTTTTTATCTAGTTTTTTTTTCTAATTTTTTGTTGTTTGTTTTGTTTTTGTTTTGTATATTTCTTGACGTGCAGTTTTAATGCGGCAGCCGCCATTACAGCCGCCAACATTTCCGGCGCGGACGCTGATTTTCCAGCGCGGCCATGGCCCAAAACAGTTTCAATAAGTTTCGCTAAAACTTTTACACGCCTTTTGCACACCACTCCCCCCTCTGCCAACCACATCCTCACCAAAAAAAAAAAAAACCGCCTTTACAACATCCATTCCCTCCATGGCCGTCCGGCAAACAACTGTCGAAAAAAGCGACCCGCGAAGAAAATAAAAGCGTTGAGCCTGGTCGTGGCGCTTTGGGGTTTTGTGGGCGTGGCCATGGCATTAGTTCTTCTCAGCTAACTGTTAAAATTTTAAACGCGCTGATGGCTATTTTTACAACTGAAGCGTTAACTATGTACACAACACAAAAAAAAAAAAAAAAAAATGAATATATAAACTCAAAAAACAACAGTTCCACAAAAAAAAGTGGGCCCGACCTAAAGCTACTCTCTACAAATCTCTGAGCTAAACAAAAATCAATAACTATTAAATTAAGTAAATTAGCGAACAAATAACTGAATCGACAGAGAGTAAAAAATGTATAAACTATATAGATTTTTAGCTTTCCAGGGTATGCAAAACGAGAAAAATAAAGCATTGAAAAATCGATCGAAAATAATAGTGACAAAGCTGCGAGGCAAAGTGTGAAATGAAAATCTTCAATGGCCACACAAAATATTTTTCATTTTATTGTACAAGTTCGGATCCGGCAGCGAAAACAACCGTAGCTCCCTTAGAAATTGTGATGAGACGAGCTTAAAATGTGGCTCACAACTTATAGTTACCATGTACAAAATAGATTTAATGGCTTAAACGTGATTTTTACTCAGTTTTGTTTCATTTTGGCCTGCGACGTTTTTCGGCCCATAAACAAATTCTGCAGTGCAAGCCACACGCGACGTATGAGCAATATGATGCAGTAGAGCACAAACAAAATGCCGCCATAAAGTATCAAAATTGCATCCAGGTTGTGGTACTGCACAAAGTTCAGATCCTGCGAGGCACTGCGCAAGTACTTCGCACCAGAGTGTCTGGTCACATGCTCCACCCAGTAAACGGCACGCTCCAGCGGCAACTGGGGTTGATCCTTGTAGCGAGCGGACATACTCTTGACAAGATCCATGGCTTTTGGATCCTCTATAAGCTGCTTAATGGCTGCCAGCAGTCGCTCAGTAGTCAGTTGCTCATAGACTACGGTCTTGCCATAGCCATTCTGCTCGGCACGCGCCATATTCAAGAACTGGTCCCCAAAGATTGGAATGCCCACAAATGGTTTGCCATGGTAAATTGATTCCGTTGTGCTGAGTAGGCCACCGTGTGTGATGAACAGGATAACATTCTCATGAGCCAATATATCATCCTGTGGGAACCAGTCTGAGATGAACACATTTTCCGGCTTGCCGGGCAAATCCTCCTCGAATTTCCACAGAACACGCTGTTTCAGTTTTGAAAACGTTTCGATCAGGTCCAGACGCTTCTGCTGCGGCAGATCCTTACTCCTCAGATTCGAGCCCATGGAGAAGTAGATGACGCCATGTTGAGCACCCTTAATGAACTCCTCAATGTCCTGAGGCAGAGGCTGGCGCTTGCGATTGATATGCATGCCACCCACTTCGATCATGTTGGGCGCGTAGGGACGGGGGAAGCTCAGGGAGACGTGCTGATTGAGCAGCACCAGAGCCGCATTCTTGCGGATATCGTAAAAACTCAGTTTGTTGTTGGGGAAATACTTTGTGTAGAGTTGCTCCTGCTGCGGCAAATAGTACAGATTCATAAACAGATACTCGTAGGTAATGAAGGCCAAATTGCCGATACGCTCCACCAACGACATATGATCCGAGAACTTGAGAAATGCATGGGGCACAAACGAAGGCGGAGATGGTGTGCCAACCTGATCAATCAAAAGGACTTGGATTATATTTGGGAATTCGTGAGAATCATATTGCACGGGGCAGCTTACCAAATCAGTAGTCCAGCTGGTGGCACCAAAGGTGCTCACTCCAATGAGCGGCGCATTGAAATGCTCCGCCAGACCAAATTGAGCCTCGTTAAGGAACACCTCAGTGATGACAGCATCGAATGTCTGATTGGATTTCATCAGCTCAATTACACTTGCTTCAGTTAGCATTGCCTCAGTTATCCGTAGGCCTACAACGACAACGATGTACACCCATTATCCATATGCATATTAATATTTATTTGCTTGTGAACTTACCCAAATCATAGAAACCCACAATTTGTTTGACAATGGGCTCTTCGGACTTCTTTAAAAGGTTGTCAACATCGCCTAAAATGTCAAGGAAAAAGTTGTACTAAAATGCCTCCAAGTAAATTTTAGTTTCTATATATTTTTGTTATGTGATATCTGAATCTGAGGTATTATAACTGCCATTCTATAAACATCATTTTAAAAGTTGTAAATGACATATATAAATTTAGAGTAGATAATATAAAATAATAAAAATTTGTATTTATTAATTGATTATTTTCTTACTCAATTTAGTAAAATTTTTTTTAACATAAATTAAATATTTCTAGCAGCACTAAAAATAAAACAAATTTAATTTCGTGAAATATTATCAGAAAGGTATAGATTTTTAAATTAACAAGCTTGTCACACTCGCTTACGTAACTGATTGCTAATTGTTTAATTAACAAGTTGTTGAATTGCCAATTGTTTGCCTTATTTTTAGAATAACGTTTATTATATATACAAGTCAAGTGAAGAATACTTACTGCCCATAGCTTTCATGATGCTCGGCACTTGCACATCAATTATATTTTTAATGGGTTTCTTGAGCGGCAAGGGTGACACTATGGTCACCTGGTGACCAGCAGCAGCCAGACCCTTGGCCAGGGCTGAGCCAACATTGTAATGGGAACGAGCTCCAGTTGGTAGCACCAACAGATAATTGTAGGCAGCCACGCTGCTCAGCAAGCATAGCAATGTGAGACCTATGAAACTAGTTCTACTACTTGAATACGACATTTGTGTGTATATATATTAATCACAATATTTAAGTAATGAAAATACGAGCAATTAATTGAGTAATTGTTGCAAAATTCACTTTAATCACTGGCCATGCGATCGTTTTCTACTAACGATCCAAACGCGTCGCCTGCTCGTGCAAAACTGATTAGATTCGCATTCCAAAGTAGTAAATATATATAAAAAAAAAAAAAATGTACGCATCGGCGAAACAGCTGCTTGGGCATTAGGTGAATCATATGTGACTAGAAATGTGCGCTACACCAAACAGAAGAGAACAAGTCACAATGATTCTGCTGTTATTCAAGTTAGGCTACTCAAAAATTTCAATCAAGCATACGCACTTATATATATATGTATATATATATATATATATATATATATATATGTTAAGATTTTGAATGTAGTGTATTTCCTTATGTGGCTGATTTATCTGTTTTTTTTTTTATTATTTTTAAGTTTGCTTTGACACGCAATTCGTAATTCAATGAGTTGCCGGTTTTTTGTTTGTCTACACAAATATTTATTTTGGCTACCCAGCCGTCGGAGGTGGGCGTGGCATATGACGATCATTGAATGACATCGCAAATAACCAACTAACCCAACTTGATAACTATAGACACAAAATTGTAGGAGATATGTGGCCTTATCAATATTACGAATATTGATTTTATCGATTTGCTAGCCACAAAAAGTGGGCGTAGCACTCCAAATTTATCACCTCTAACGCGTGCATAGACCAGTAGGTGTGGAAAGTTTCAAGTCTTTATCGCTAGGGGGCATAAGTATAAAAATCTATGCAGCTCACATGTACCCTTCGGACATTGACTGATCGTTGAAATTGATATTTTGTTCGTGTGATGTTCCCCGCATAGCATATTCTACTATGTTCTCTTAAATTTAAAATAAAGCGCTCTCAAATGTTTACAATCGTGCTTTCAGCGGCTGTGTTTTCTCAAAGAGTCAATTGAGCTTTATTGCTCAGTTCTTCTTCTTTCTTTTGCCCGCCTCTCTTTCAATCAATGCTTTTGGAAGAGCAAAAAACTGTTCACTAAACGTTTTGAGGCGATCCATTTTATTTAGAGAAAGTTTGTTTTTCTGTATTAAACACAAATGTATTTTGAAACGCCGAACATCACCTTTTACTTATCACTTACACTGCTGATAAAATACTAATAATTATGCTAAATTGACTGTAAATGCTTGGGCAAACATATAGGCAAATCTCATCTGGAATTAAAATTTACTTTCTTGTCTGAGTCAAAGAGAACCAGCACTTTAAACGCGCTCTTTGTGGTGCAGCTTATAATTAGTCTTTTTGAATACTTTTACACTAAAAATAGATTTATCTATATATTTTACCTTACAGTCAAATAGAGCTTTGTTAATAAAGAGTATATTCTCTGAAATCTTTTAGGATTGTCTCTTATTGTATATGAGTTTTTTGAAGAGTGATAAATGAAATCTTTAGTTATTATTTTGTTATTTAACAAACCTTTAAATTAATATCTTACGGATACTTTCTGAAACTAAAAATTCAAATTCACAAATTAGCTACTGTAAAATAAGAGATTTATACATACTGTGAAGAATTTGATAGGAAGACAATTTGACTAGTTAACTTATTTTAACTATTACAACATTATTTACAAAACTGGCATCGTATATAAAATAAATAAATCATTTTTATTAATTACGTTTTACTTTCTTTGGTTTTCCTACAATTTTCCTTGTAATTACTTTTATAATAGCTATCAAAGCGTAGATAAAAGTAAACATAACAAATCCCAAGCCTCCAATAATCATAAAAATAACATCTAAATTATAGTACTGTATAAAGCTCAGATCTTGTGATGCACTTCTCAGATATCGGGCGCCCTTCTGCCTAGTCACATGCTCCACCCAATACACAGCGCGTTCCAGCGGTGTTTCGTGCTGGTCCCGGAATCTGACGGACATCTCGAGCACTTTTTGAGTATAGCTCGGATCACTGAGAACTTTAACAATGGAATTCTTGAACGTCTCAACTGTCAGTTCGGCGAATCTTAAAGTTAGTCCATAGCCTGATTGTTCAGCTCGTGCCATATTCAAGAACTGATCCCCAAAGAACGGTATGCCCACAAATGGTTTGCCATGGTAAATTGATTCCGTAGTGCTGAGTAGGCCACCATGTGTGATGAACAGGATAACATTCTCATGAGCCAATATATCATCCTGTGGAAACCAGTCTGAAATGAAGACGTTATCCGGCTTGCCGGGCAAGTTGGGTTCCTCGAATTTCCACAGCACTCGCTGCTTGAGCTCACGGAGGGTCTCCACTATTGCCTCACGGATTTCCAGTGGCAAAGCAGAGCTCTTTAAATTAGAGCCCAATGAGAAATAGATGACGCCATGCTGAGCACCCTTAATGAACTCCTCAATTTCCTTAGGCAGAGGCTGGCGCTTGCGATTGATATGCATGCCGCCCACTTCGATCATGTTTGGAGCATAGGGACGGGGGAAACCCAGTGAGACGTGCTGATTGAGCAGCACCAGAGCCGTATTCTTACGCATATCGTAAAAGTTCTGCTTATTGTTGGGGAAATACTTCTTGTAGAGCTGTTCCTGCTTGGGAAAATAGGAGATCTGCTCTAGAGCACCCTGGTACAATGTGAAGAGCAGGTTGTGTGCCCGCTCAAAGAAGTTCATGTGATCGCCAAACTGGAGCAGAAAGTGGGGCACATACGAAGGTGGTGATGGTGAGCCAACCAGATCAGCTGTCCAGGCGGATGCACCAAATGTGCTAAATGCTATCAGCGGAGCTTTAAAGTGTTCTGCAAAACCAAAGTGCGCCTCGTTCATGAATACCTCACAAATAACCCCATCGAATGTGCGATTCTGAGATAGGAGCGATTTCACTGCGTGCTCCTCCAGCAAAGATTGGGTCATGCTCGTTCCCAGTTCATGCATAACAGGCAGGCGAAATGCTAAATTTGTTTTAGAAACTGACAACATTTTGTCTTTGTGTACTGAAATATATTAAAATTGTAAGTTCATTGTTAAATAAATAAATAATATTAATAAAATATTATCATTACGATTGTTTGGTTACGCATGTATCCGCGCCAAACAACAACTAAAGCAGCTTCTCTTAATATTTAACCTGTTGATAAGTTATGCTCTGCGCAGCATAAGAGCGAGTCAACGTAACGGTTGTTTTTGCATATGAGAGATAAGACTCTCCTCAATAGTTTAGTGGTTGCTCTCCGTCTGGGAGCAACAGCACCAGCAGCTGCAATTCGGCAGCTAATCAGTTCTAAGTGACCGATCAGAAGTTCAAGGCGCGGCGTTATTCGACATAGCTTGCCGAAATATAATTTATTTATAATTTGCTCAACTCGGAGCAATTAACAATTAAAACTAGTTTAAGTTTGGCCACGAATGCAAATAAACTCTATTTATATTAATGCAAATTTCGGTGCATTTTTATTTTGTTGAAACTTTCGATAGCTATTGAAAAAGCTCAATAGCTCAACAACGATTGCGTATAAATATGGACTATCTGTCGGCGATTACTGCTGATTAGGACTTACCAGCCATTACTGCAATTGTGTTTGGCGTTGGCACATCTATATAGTTTTTCAGGGGCTTCTTCTGTGGAAATGGTGAGATAACGGTGACCTCGTGACCTGCGGCAATCAAACCCTTGGCCAGGGCCTGTCCCACATAAAAGTGCGACTTGGCCGCTGAGTGCGATACCAAAAGATAGGAATATCCCCAGACTTGGCACAAATTGGCCAGAAGTATTAAACACAAATGCAACAGGATCATTTTTTGACAAACCCACAACTTTCAGTTCTAACGAAAGACTGAAAAACTGTCTAGACTTTAGTGCCATTTATTCATATTCTGTTTGTGGAAGACTGATAAGAAATAACGATCAAACAGATCACAAAATAAATATATATTTAATAGTGGAAAGAGCGACAACAAGTCGAAGAGTGCCTACACTTAAAGTGAGAGAACTTAAGAGATCTTAGAATTAATGAAAACTCTTTTTGTGCAAATTAAAAATATATCTTAGACTAATATTATAATAGTAGCTGAATAGTTCCGATCAAATCAAATAAAGTAATCTAATGTATATTTAAAATTGTTCGAAATTCTTTTTTGGTTTTTAAAAAACTTATTTTTTTCCAAAAGCTAAAGTAATTTTAATTAACACTGCATACTTTTAGCTATAGCATTATTTTTGAGTTGAGAGTCGCCTGACAGTCTAAAAATGGAATCTAATTTAAATTCGAGTTTTTCTACTGGATTCCTATTTGCATATCTTCACTGCTTACGAATCATTGTAAAAAAAAAGGCATTGTGATGGAGATAGCTATCAGCCCCTAACAAAATACACGCCCGCTGATTGATTTTAAAATAGAATGTCACAAAAAACAGCTAAAAAAAACAAACAATATTTTAATGCAGACAAGGGAAAGAATTTAAAAAAAAATCAGCCGAGCATAAAATTAAACAGAATCAGGGCAACATTGAAATCTACACATACGCTCGAGGTGCAAAAGCCCGAAATGAACGAAATGAAATGCCAAAAAGACAAAGTTTCATTTTCCCCCACAATGATTGTGTGTGTGTGTGTGTGAGTGAGTATCTGTGTGTGCATTGACATTGAAAAGCAGTTGGGAGAGAGGAAAAAAAAAGAATTATGAAAATATACGTTATGTGAGCCAAAAGTTAGCTGGGCAGGAAACTTTTCTGATGCCGGGCGCTGAAAGTGAAAAGTAAATTTACGCAAAACTCAACGAAATGCACAGTAAAAAATTGTGAGACATATCCAACGGCGTTGAGGAGGTGTGCTGAGTGAAGACGGAGAACTTTCAAAATAATATGGAATGACAAAAAAATGGCAAATGAAACGGAAGTTCAAGCTGATTTGTTTGCAGGCAAAGTCCTCAGTCCTCAGTCCGCAATCCGTATTGACAGCCCTATTGCCATTTTCAAAACGGAAACGGAAGCTGCGTTTCAATCGTGCGCCTGATAAAGTTACCAGCAGCAACAAAAGTTTTTATCACACACTCACTTGCCCCGAGCTCATGTGTGAGCCCAAATAAATTTAGCATAACAATACTTGGCAATTTGTGATATAAGCTGACGTCGACAATGCTTATGATTTTAATATAATGCCCATAAATTTTGGCCAACTTTAAAGTACTGCGCACGCCTTGAATTGATTATCTCATTGGAAGAATGTTTTTTGAAGCGTTTGCCGCAAATCTTAAGCTCATTCCATATTCATTGTGATGATTCATTGGCAGACACTGCGGTCCTTAATGGTGCAGTAACGTAATTAAAAAAGGCATTGCGGCGACAACACTTTTTTTTTATTTTTGGCTTTCCCAGATATATATCGAACAGACGCTGCTCCACAATAACAATATCCTCTCGAACCGGGCGAGCGTTGCTGCTGCCTGTGGAAATGGTGTGCCCATCGACTGCAGAAGCAGCAGTGTGCAAATTGATTGCGATTGTTGAGTTGATTGGCATGCGAAATATGCGCACACACTCTTACTCACACACATACATACACACACATACATACACACACACATACACACACTCACATACAGCGTAACTGCATGTGATACTCACATATAAAAACGTCGCTTTGTGGTTTTCATTGTATTTTCTTTTTTTCTCCCAGTTGTTAAATTTTTTCAAGCATTTTTTTTTTTTTTTTTTTTTGCTTTGTGTTTAAATTAAGTTGGTATTATTTGTACTTTTTTTGGTTACTGCACTTGTCTGATTTTTTCAGTTGCTTTTAACACGCGCAAATTACAAGATGACAGATAGGTTTCTGGATTGGTTAGGGACATGGCTGCTGTGTCTGTTATCACAACAGAGGAAACCACCGATGATTTTGATGATTTAACTTGCGTTTTATTGCTGCAATAAATTACAATAATAATAAATCGTAATGTTATTTTAATTATAATTTGACATTTTCATTATTACTTTCGTATAACGAATTTAAATCTGCTGCCTGTGTTTTCTTTACAAAATGCACTGTTTTTAAACCGTTGATTAACGTTCAAAGTTTAAAAATGCAAACCTCAAAAATCTGAAAACGTATTTAAAAATATTTCTTTAATAACAAATGTTAACAAATAATGCCAATATGCAGATAGATACAAAAGTGCGAATAAAGTAGTTATATGATGATTTAATTTGGTGAAACTGCTTTTAGACGATAAAGTGATTATTATCTTACTATAAAATTCAATTTACAAATTCAAAATTTCTTGAAAAATTGATGAATAAGTTATGTATGCCATTTGGTTGTCAAGCTGTTTGACACAGGTTAACTATGAGTTTTAAAGGCAGAGCCAATTCCCAAGCTGAGCCTTCTGGGGTCAATGTCCAGTTGACATATTAAGTATTTTACAGCTAATCTGCTTCAGTGACGTGCAACACATCACAAAATTAGTCAATATGTGTCTTTGTAAAGTTTTTATATAAAGCCAGTCTGCGACAGAACCGACAAAACTTAAAGTCCCCTGATACGACCAATGGCTTAAAAAGTGGCCAAGTTTTTGTTTTTCTCATTTTTTTCGCAGCGCACTTTAAATGATTAAAATTAATAATAAATGTTAACAGATTTCATTTGTGTTAATGTTGGGGCAGACAGCTTTATTTTTGTAAGTGTGTTGTCTTTATTTTGAGCCACGTATCTTGCCCCTCGAAGGCCAGCTCCAATGGATTCATGCCACTTGTTTTTCCATCTATGCGTGCCACACTCACACTCAATGTTATTTTTTCCTTGGCACAGAGATTGTAATTTTGTTTGGCCATTTGTGCATTTAAAATTGACTTTTTCTGTATTTTTTTGTCCACCTTTTTTTGTTGGCATTTCAACTCTCATTGACTTCGTTTTTGCTGGCATATTAAATTTTATTTAACTGTTATGAATGAAATTGATTACGATTTGGATGGCATTCTTATGTTTCATTGTTCCGCACACAAATGGGCGAAAAAATGCTGCTAATTTATTTTTAAATTATTTAACAATTTTGAACTGCCAGTCGGCTGCTGGCGCCAAAAGTGGCGTCGAGAAAATTTTGTAAGGCTGCCAGAACAATCTAATTAGATGCTGCCACGAACTGGAATAGATTTGGGCAGAGGCAGAGGCTGGAGCTGACGATGATGCCAATGCCGATTTTCTCTGTAGCACTTCTTGCCTTGGCAACAGTTGTCGTTTATGGATGCCAAAAGGAATTTGGCAGGACTTGGCCAGCCGGCGTCAGCCGTCTAGCGACAAATGTGCTGGCAGTGCGGAGATTTGTCCAAAAATTGGCTTCAGCAATATGGAAATCTTGGCTAATAGTTTTTGCCTATATGCATAATTGTGCAAAACACATAAATTCGGATGTTTACAGCATAAAAGAAGATGGTTTTTCGCAAAAATAATGGCTGGAATTAGTAATTTACTTTTCGAGTTTTGAATACGATAAATTACCAAAGACATCCAGTTTGAATTATATAAGTGATTATAAAAAATGTTAAGGCTTATAAAAAACGTTTAGTTGCCAAAAAAACAAATAGGACTGCGAATTGTGAAAAAGCGAACTGTGCATTTAATTATTAGTGATAATCAAAAATGTTGTTATACAAAAATCATTTTTTCTATGAGTAAATGTACATTGTAAGAAAATTAAAAATTTCTTAAATTGGGTTTAAGAGTTTCTCAATTTATCAGCTCAGAGAATTTCTGGTATATCATTTATATATATATATATGTTTTTATGTATATTTATTCAGCAGAGTGAAATATTCTTTAAAGATTTTTAAACTTTCTTTGATTCGAAAAATATTTAATTTAAAATCATTTTTAGTGACTCATTGTTCTTTTAGTTAGACTCATCCATATTCTGAGTGGTCAGATATATGTGGTTGTGGCTTTAATAAGTGTATTCAGTGATTGGCCGTTACCCATAACGGCCATTTATAATGAAATTATAAAATTTACGCTTGGTGCACTTGTCAGACGATTCGCTGGCCGGGATCAGGATGTGGAGACGAGCGAACTGACTTCGGTCTGGGCCTGTGCCTGTGCCTGTGCCTGGGACTGAGTCGTCGACTTGCATCAAGTCAATTGCCAATTAAATCGCATCAACATTAATGCTGGCCCTGATAATGACGATAACGAGCCGCCATCGGCCATTGCACGTATGCGCCGGGGCAACAACAATGCCGGAGACACAGACACAGAGAACGACCAGCAGATCGAGTGAGTTGAGGTGGGTAAAGGGGAAAAGGGAAAAATAAAGGCAATGACCATGATTGCCTCTGGCTCTGGAATCTAGCGTTGACTACGACTACGCTGGAGTTTCTGTGGCGCTGACATGTCACCCACAAAGTCGTGGTCCTTGGCGTCCTGCTGTTTTTGACCTGACGTCTGACGGTAAATTAAAAAGCATAAAGCTCTCCAACAAGCACAAGCTGCACTACACTGAGCAAAAAAATTGCAGCACGAAAATTTATGCACGACTTGCATATTAAACGTGTGTTAATTTTAAAGCAGCCAGCAGCTATGATGCCATCCATCTTCCCTCTCTTTCTCTCTCTCTCTCTGTGTCTGCTCACGCTCCCCCCTCCACCGCTGTCGAGGCCATTGCTATGCGTTGGCAGAAAGGCGCTGTCAATTTCCATTGCACCACGGTATGGTGTCCAACGCGTCCTCTTCAAATGGCGCATGAAACGTCATTCTGAGGCAGCCCTGACTGACATTTGTGGTCATCGCTGATGTTATTGTTGTGGTTGTTGTTGTTGTTGTTGTTGCTGTTATTATTATTGTTGCTGCTGTTGCCATGTTGGCCTTCAAGTGTGTGTGTGTTTGTGCGTCTGTGTGTGCTGCTAAAAAGTAAGTTCCACTCGCTGCAGATCTCAGCGTCGCTTGCTCCATGCAATTTTCCAGTTCAAAAGCTTAAAACTAAATTAAACTTTATGACTTGCCACACAGCAAGCGGATTTGCAGCCAACTACAAAAAGGATTACCACATGCCATATGAAGAAAAATGTGCAGATCCCTGTTATTGTTATACCCAGTGACTTTAATACACAAATCCCCCACTCATGCTGAGCATATTGAGTTTAAGCATGAGCATGTCTCTCTGAATTAGTTGTAATACAATGGAATAATATTTAATGAAAATTAATATCTGCACAAATTATTTATTACTGACAATATTTGTTATAGATTTATTAGTGAAGTAACTAAAAATTACAATCAAATATATTATATAAAAAGTTTAGCAATGCAAACTTAAATTTATAATAACCAAAATGAGCCTCTTTTCTTTGATTTAACGAATTTATTAATTTTTATAAATACTCAAATTGGAATTTTATTTTAAAAACCTTTTTTCGATAAATGTTTGTTTTTAAATGTGATTGGAATTCACAATTGAATTAATTGTGATTGACTAATATAAGTAATTATTTAATATTTATTGTAAATCTTTTGTAGAACTTTAAAAACTTAAATAAAAAGCTAAAATTTCTTCTGTTTTTACGGTTTTTAATTTAACAAATTGACTATTATGATAATGTATAATATATTATTCTAAAATTGATTTAGGTTTTCTGCTTCGAGTTGCACATTTTGATTCAAGGGAATTCAAGAGTATTACAAATGCCATGAAATATTAGTTATTCCGCTTGGACCGAATCGGATAATCTGGTCAAGGCTAATGGTCGAACAAAATAATAAATGTAATGAGTTTAAGTGGCAAAGACGAAAATTGTCAGACATTTTATTGAGCAAATATTAAAAATATTACGAATCGCTGGCCATTAGAGGCAGCCGTTGCTCTACAAGCTGTGCGGATTACAAGCACAAACAGAAGCACAAACAGAAGAAAAGTTGGAGATATAGATAGGGATGCGAGGAACAGCACCCACTTAATGCTGATATGTATAAATGTGGTGTGTGAGAGACAACAAAAACAAAGAGCTTGAAAGGAATGGGGGGGAAACTGCACAGGCAAACAGACAAACAGACAAACAGACAGCGAGATAGCAAACTAAATGTAATGGCCAAAAGAGCGAATCTAACGCGGACAAACATTTGTATTTCTACTTTTTGTCCTTTCAGCTCCTTTCTCCATTTTTACTGCTGCTCAATGCTTATCCTGCCAGCAAAGTCGTCCACTGTTTGCTGGACATGTGTTGCCAATGGTTTTTGCGCCAACAGTTCTGCCATTTAAAAACGCACAAAACTTGGCACCACGCAAAATGATAAAAAGAATGAAACCACAAACTTTTCAAAGAAAAGCCCCAGTTTTCATTGCAGTTGCAGCATTTATTTCATTTTTACACACCGATTTTGAGCTATTCTTTTTATTACAATTTCGCTTGACGTTAGCAATTTCGTTAAATTTTCTTCGATTTTTTTTTAATAGGATTTTTGTTTTCTTCCTCAGCATGTGTGTGTTGTTGGTTGTTGTCCGTTGTGAGATTTGATTTTAAAATTGTCCAGACAAAAAGGAGAGTGGGGAACAAAAGATGTACAAGCCACTGACAAGATAAATGTTAGGAAAGCGCAAGGGAAAATAAAACTGCTTTAACAAACAAAAAAAATACAAAATATTTCTAAAATACATAAATATTTAAAACAAACTTTTACATATAAAAAAACCATTTCTCTAAAATTTCTAATTTGTTTTTAAGTTTTTGAGTGTCCCGAAAAATCTAGATTTGCACAGCCAAACAAAATTCTAGCAGTGTTGCGTGCAATTGCAATTTAAAATCATTACAGTAATAAATAATCTACCACAATTTATCACATTGCCATCGATTTAATACGGCACCAAATAGACAGCAGCCGCTACAGATGCCGTTTCCTGCATCAAGTCGGGAGATGTGCCCACTCAGAGTCAGGATCCAGCAAACTTGGCACGCCACGCCCATTCCTAATATGCTCTATATACCCTGCACCCATAAAGTGTGTTGGACCATTGTGACTAATGCAGTTATTAATAATTCTGTTGTATTACCAAAATATTATTTGGAAATAAATCGAACTAATCACAGATTTGTTCACCTGTCGGTTGTAAAATACAGAATTCCGACTAGTGAATTCAAATTATAATCCTGATAAAATTATAATGAAGGAAAGGGATATTTTCCAGTCGAGCATTGTACAGATGAATAAATGAGTATCCATATCTTGATGGTGTGTGTTGAAGCAGTGGCTGAGAAAATTCATATGTTGGTATTGCTGCTCCTGTTGCTGCTCTCAATTGCTTTTGGCATACGACGATGTAGTCGACGATGTCGACGATGCCATCGATGGCTGCTTTCAATATATAATAATATTGCGCATACGCGCTGTGCGACGGGGCCACTGAAGTTGCTGCTTCACTTACACTGAGTGTGTGTTGGCGCAATAATCAACAGTTATATTATGAATGCAGAAGCACATGGAAAATACACACGCACACACACACACACACACAAAAACTATATGTGCTTAATGCGCATTTTAACCCCTTCGGATTTAAGGGTATGCCGCTAGTGTGGCATTCCCAACATGACACTCCATCTCAGTGATACGATAAATTTGGGATTTTCTTTGCATTATGCGCAGATTTTGGTGTTTCCTCCAAACCCAAACATATAGCATTTTGGTGCACACAATTTTGCACACTGGCAATCTTGAAACTTTTTTAATAATAAATAAAAGAGCTTAACTTAATTCGAGCTGTTCCCAACGTTATTTCAACCCTCCTGTGTGTGTGTGTGTGTGTGTGTGTGTGTGTAATGGGTAATGGGTTTTCCACTTGTATTTGCCCATTTTATTTGTTTCTTTAATTTGCCCCGCACGACTATGTGAAATAAAATAAAATAAAATCAATGAAAATAATTTCCCGATTATTGTTGAGTTTTGGTTTATTTCCCACTTGTTCCTTACTTTTTCCGTTTCCTCACTCATTTTGTGCCATTTGCGGCTGTTTACCTCTCCGGCGGACAAAATGCTATTTATGTGTATATTGGACAAGTGTTGATCGTTCGGATTTTTCTTTTCCTCTGCAGACTTGTTGTTTTTTTTTCCTTTTTTTTTCTTGGGTTTGGGTTTCATTTTATGTTCGTCTGATGTTATTGGCACTTGTCATTTGCGTGATTTACGCTTATCGCTGAAGCCAAGTGTGTAATTTGCTTTGCTCGTCAGCTTATCGATATTATTGTTGATACACGATGACATCGCATTCTTACAACGGACTTGCACATACTCTACAAACCCAACTCAAATTAAGTAACATTTTGTACAAAGAGAAATATGTTTATACTACTTTAATAAATTCAATTGTGACAAGATATAATAATTTTTGAGATTGCTCCTCACAAAAATCAACACATAGAAAACCATTGAGTAGATTTTTGAGTAAGTACAAACTATGCACATGACAAATTAACATTTGACAGACCCAACCGATAAATATTTCGACTATCTGTGGCCAAAAAAATAAATTCGTAAATATTGTTAAGTTCAACTGAAATGTATGTGTGACATTTTCTGCATAGAATAAGCCAGTAAATCTGAGTGCTTATTAGTACGTGTGTGTTTCGGAGAGGACTGACAACAATTTCAGAAAAACCAAACTACATTTTCAACGTCAATATATTCCAGCAGATACCACAAAAGACAGTTTAAGAGAGATGCAAACGTGACATGTCGAATACAGAACAATATTTTCAGCATATTAAATTATTTATTTTCAGTATATCGATTTTATCCAAGGCCATCCAAGGTATAATAATTATTGTTGTCATTGTTTTGAGAGTACTTTAATTAATTTATCAAGAGAAGAGATTAATTGTACAATGCAATTTTAAATTAACAATTTTTTATACGCATCAACAATTTTTTACTCACTTGTTGAACACAATTTAAGGTGCAGAAAAACTTACAATATATTTTTTTATACTTTTCATATCTATATTTAATTATTTAATGTTGTAAATATGTCGAGGATATGAAATGTGCTCATCTCTACACGATGCCACAAGGTTGCTGCTGTCTCCACGTAGTCCACATTCCATCATTATATTATAATAATTGAGCATTTTCGGTTTTGGCAGTACGAATTGCAGTGATTTAGGCCAGTCAGAGCTTGTTTCCAAAGCACAGCTTACTGTAAAATATTTGGCGTTGGACTATGTGCAATTTTGGCATCAGCAGCAGGAACTGGGGTAATACAGACCAACTCATATATATATATATATATATACATTTTGCATTTGTACGTTGAACTTGTGCTTTGGCATTGGTCGCTACTGACGACGGCTTTTCTTCTTTTTTTTTTTAGCTCTCCAACTGACTTTTTGGCACTAATTAAAAGTAGAAAATAATTTTGCATGCCAACTAATGCAAAGTGTTGCAAATGCAAATATGTTTCAGTATTTCTATATCTCTTTTCGTTACTATTTTCCCACTCGCTCTCTCTTTCACATACTTTGGCTTATTGTCTATTTGTGTAGGAACAGAAAATGTTGTTTTCGAAACTGGTTCGGGAACTGTGCAATTTAGTTAGTTGCCTACTTGGCCACCTCAGCCACTAAACTGTGAGTCTGTGTTTTTTTTTACAGTCGGTTATGATTGTCTGAAGATTATTTAAATATCTATTTGAGTTGCAAGATAATTGATAGG
Organism: Drosophila longiperda; assembly: GCA_035042125.1. Taxonomy (NCBI): domain Eukaryota; kingdom Metazoa; phylum Arthropoda; class Insecta; order Diptera; family Drosophilidae; genus Drosophila; species Drosophila longiperda. Next base: position 142,537 of record JAWNLV010000115.1, read on the forward strand.
GTTTAGTTTGACAATCAAAGCGACTTCAGTTCTGAGCACGAATTTATTGGATTTCTGCACACTTTTTAGTTTTATGGCTTCACAATTCAAAAACATTTTTACTTGTGCACAAACTGTTGTTGAAAATGTGTTTTTAAGAAGCCTCAGTATACGTGAAACTATATTCTAAATTTAAACAATTCATTTGTAGCTCTTTCAACTCATTCAAATTCACAAATATATATATCATTGAAGTAAAAATCAATTTTTTAACCAAATGAAACTCACATTTCAAAACCAAGTTTCACAGCAAATGTTGTTATTTCATTATACTCCATTTACATCAGATTAAACTAACTTGAATACATAAGTTTTGAAAAAGTTACTTTCAACTAACATTATTTCACAAAATTACAAAAAGTTTTAGATAAAGACAAAAGATTATATTTCAACAGACTCGAATATGTTGAAAAGATATTCAAAGACAGCACTTAAGCTGCGCAAAATAGCTCTTAATCAGCTGATGAGACACAAGTCCTGCGATGTGGCCATGTCCAATTTCGAAGCAGGTCAACCTTTGCCCTACAAGCAGCTGAGTGAGAAACTTGACTGCGTAGCTGGCCGATTGAACCGACCACTCACTTTATCCGAAAAGGTGCTCTACTCGCATCTCCAAGATCCCACAGGACAGGAGATCAAGCGTGGAGAATCATACCTATTGCTAAGTCCAGATCGAGTGGCCATGCAGGATGCCACAGCTCAGATGGCACTTTTACAGTTTATGTCCTCAGGCTTGAAAAAGGTGGCTGTCCCGTCGACAGTGCACTGCGACCATTTGATCGAGGCACAGGTGTGTGGCGAACAGGATCTGGAACGTGCCAAGAAGCAGAACAAGGAGGTTTTCGATTTTTTGGCATCCACCAGCGCCAAGTATGGCCTGGGCTTTTGGAATCCGGGCAGCGGCATCATACATCAGATCATTTTGGAGAACTACGCATTTCCCGGCCTTCTAATGATCGGCACCGACTCGCATACGCCCAATGGGGGTGGCCTTGGCGGGCTTTGCATTGGTGTGGGCGGATCCGATGCTGTCGATGTGATGGCTAACATGCCCTGGGAACTGAAGTGCCCCAAAGTGATTGGAGTCCACCTTACTGGCAAAATCAGCGGCTGGACATCAGCCAAGGATGTCATCCTAAAGGTTGCCGAGATTCTCACAGTCAAAGGTGGTACGGGAGCCATCATTGAGTACTATGGCCCAGGAGTAGATTCGATCTCTTGCACGGGCCAGGCCACTATTTGCAACATGGGCGCCGAGATCGGGGCGACCACCTCGCTCTTTCCCCTCAACGAGCGCATGATCAGCTACCTGTGTGTCACCGGACGAGGAAAGATTGCGGCGGAGGCACAAAAGTACCAGAAGAAGCTGCTGTCACCAGACAAGGACTGCAAGTACGACAGGGTCATCGAGATCGATCTAGACAAGCTGCAGCCCCTGGTAAATGGGCCCTACACGCCCGATCTGGCACACCCCATCGACAAGCTAGGCGAGAACTCCAAGAAGAACGGCTACCCCATGGAAATTAAAGTAGGACTCATTGGCTCCTGTACCAATTCCTCTTACGAGGATATGGGTCGCTGTGTAAGCATTGTCAAGGACGCTCTTAGCCACGGACTCAAGGCGAAGATACCATTCAATGTGACTCCCGGTTCAGAGCAGGTACGCGCCACCATAGAACGAGACGGAATGATTGATACTTTCAATAAGTTTGGTGCAACGGTGCTGGCCAATGCATGTGGGCCATGCATTGGTCAGTGGGACCGCAAGGACGTTAAGATGGGCGAGAAAAACACAATTGTAACTTCCTACAATCGCAACTTTACTGGCCGCAACGATGCAAACCCAGCGACACACTGCTTCGTGACCAGTCCGGAAATAGTCACAGCGCTATCCATTGTGGGTTGCCTGGACTTTAATCCTCTGAAAGATGAGCTGACAGACGATAAGGGCAAGAAGTTTAAGCTAAAACCACCAACAGGTGAGGAGTTGCCTGCTAAGGGATTCGATCCCGGCGAGAACACCTACTCCGCTCCACCCAAAGATGGTTCCAAAGTGAATGTGTCCCTAGCACCGAAGTCGAAACGCCTGCAAATGCTGGAGCCATTCGAGAAGTGGGACGGCAAAGACCTCACCGATCTCACTGTTCTCATCAAGATCAAGGGCAAATGCACCACCGACCACATCTCAGCCGCCGGCCCCTGGCTCAAGTACCGCGGCCATTTGGACAACATCTCCAACAACATGTTTATAGGGGCCACCAATGCCGAGAACAACGAGATGAACAAGATCAAAAATCAGCGCAACAACGAGTGGGCAGCTGTCCCCGATGTGGCCCGCGACTACAAGGCCAACAAGGTCAAGTGGATCGCAGTCGGCGAGGACAACTACGGCGAGGGTTCCTCCCGCGAACATGCTGCCCTCGAGCCACGTCACTTGGGTGGGGTTGCCGTCATTGTAAAATCCTTTGCTAGAATCCATGAGACCAATCTCAAGAAGCAGGGCCTCCTTGCCTTGACCTTTGCAAATGCCAGTGATTACGACAAAATCCAACCCACCAGCAAGGTATCCCTGCTCAATCTCAAAGACATGGCACCCGGAAATCCCATCGATTGTGAAATCAAAAATGGGAGCAGCTCTGACAAAATCAAACTGAATCACTCATACAATGCCGAGCAGATTGAGTGGTTCAAGGCCGGAAGCGCCCTCAACCGAATGAAGAGTAAACTAAAGTAAAATTGTATCCTTTATTCTGCATTTTATATAAAGGAATAATGAAATCGATTTATTAAAATTTGCATGACAGTTATCTGAGCTATTATTATAATAAAACTATTAGAAAAAACAACGTTTCCATTGTATGTTGTTTATTTTGTATATTTTGTTAAGTTGTATTGCTCTAAAAAGAGCGTAAATATAAGCGAAATATTTATTTTGATAAAGTATTTGTTATCCAGTTATTCCAAAGAATTTTTTGAGCGTTAATCCCGATGTGGAATAGTATATTAGTCATTCTGTCTGCTCGTTGTACAGACTGTATACCATAACAGCATCCATTTTTTCCAAAACACCTTTAAAGCTAAAAGCCAAGGAAATTAATTTAGAAAGTATATTATCGGTATTTGTCGATAAATACTGATAAATACAATTAAAAGGCCAAGTCCGCCCAGTAGATAAAACCGTATATCTCTCACATTTTGGTAGCTGGAGTCAACAAAATTTAAAAGGTGCATTGTTCTTAAAAAAGCCTTGAAAATTCTCTAAAGTCTATATCTATCGCTATTCGAATGACACAATTTGAGGATACCTTATTATAAAAACTCTTAATATAAAGGTCGGACTAAACACCCTTTTAACTGTGGCTACTCTTAAAATATGGAGTTCCTTTTTTGTATCCGAGTATTTCCCAGTCTTCCTTATTTGTTAGTGAATTACGCATTATTAATCCTAATTATATTTGTTGATGTTAATTCAGTGGATTAAAGACTGCAGATTTAATATACGTGTTCTTTATTCAATGACGTTCACTTATCTACTCCGCTCTGCTCGTGGCGCGATTACTCTTCCTTAAGTGCGCTCACGATACATCGATAATACATCGATTGTTATAAGGGCTACCAGACTTACTAGTAGTTACATTTTGTGTTGCTTAGCATAACTTAATTTTAACAATATTATCGTTTTTAAAAAATAATCATCACTGCACTAAATTTAGATTGAATATACTATTGACTGTCATATACTATTGACCAAAACTAATTTTTGTATATTTTTGTGTAAGAATTGAGACTTGATATGGTGTAAAATTAAATTAATAATATAATACTATTTAGTATATTTAAAGTGTTAAGCACAAATATATTAATAATATATATTTATTATAATTATTCATAGAGTTTATTTATTTATTTGGTGCTCCTTATTCATTTCGGGGATCGAATTGAGTTTCAGATTTCGCAAAGATATTATTTTAGTTTACTCTTCATTTGGTTGAGAGCGGTTGGAGTCTTGGGTTGGGATCTTGGAGATGCGAGTAGAGCACCTTTTCGGATAAAGTGAGTGGTCGGTTCAAGCGGCCAGCTACGCAGTCAAGTTTCTCACTCAGCTGCTTGTAGGGCAAAGGTTGACCTGCTTCGAAATTGGACATGGCCACATCGCAGGACTTGTGTCTCATCAGCTGATTAATAGCTATTTTGCGCAGCTTAAGTGCTGTCTGTGAATATCTTTTGTCTGTAACTAAAACTTGCAATAATTTTGTATATATGTTGAAATATTTAATAAATTTGTTGAGTTTGTCTACCAATTTCGTATAGACTTGCTGAATAATTGCTTATATTTTATTTTGACAAGTTTTAAGCTGAATAATATGAAATGACGGAAAAGTGTTTGATACATATTTAATTTTTTTTATAGATTTAATAGGCACTTAAGATTTTTAGAGGGTTTCTTTTAGAACTTTTGTGCAGTAAGACAAATTCAACTTTCTGGAGCAGTCAACAGGGCACAATGTATAAATTGAAGGTGAGTGAGAGTGAAAGAGATAGAAGTGGAGAGAGTGAGGAGCACACATGTCAACGGATGTGATGTTGCCACAAAGTAAGTCAAGCGATTCAAATGAAACTATGCTCAGAACTGGCGACTCGAACTCTTGACGAGAGACATTCCTGCCTTTGCCTAACTGACGTGCAACTACAATGCCAGTGGCAAACAGAAGGACATCGCGTCATTTACTCTACTGGGCAGTCGGAGAGACCAAAGTGTCAACTGCAAGTGGAGCAGGGAGTACGAGATGAGGACCTAGCAACATTTTGTGATTGTGTTTGTAGCGCTGAGTGTCACAATGGATGGAAGCAGAACAGGACAGGCGAGACAGACAGTACAGTACGCCTGGACAATGGTCGTCCAGAGCCAATAGATGGCTGCGCCACATTCATTGGACACACATTGAAATCGACGTGCCTGTTTACCACAAAACCGTTGACAACGGCTCGCTTCTGTCCAAGTGGTTGAATGAGTGGGTGCGGGGGGGATTAGGTAAGTAGGCAGCGACCGTAACAATGCCAAAAATTGATTGGCAACTACTTGACACAAACTCGGAAACAAAGCTTTTCCATATGGCAAACCAAGCTTCGTAGTTGGCACAATGTTGACTATGATTTTCTATAATTGATGGATGTCATTTGGCGCAACCCCCCCCCCCCCCCCCTCCAAAAAACCTGTGAGAACTAAATTCCACAGCTTTTAATTGACCAATTGAGTTGTTCAGCATTTCGAATTAGCTGCTACAAAAGTAAATTATTCTAAATGCCTGTAAGTGATTCCAACAATTATATATTTGTATGAAATTTTTTTATTATCTTATATTGATTAAATAAATTTTTAAATATACCAATATAATTGTTACCATTATTTCTCAATAACAATTAAAATGCATATTGCCGATTCCAATGTTTACAGGGTATTAAAAATGTCAAGGCTATGCAAATTGTGCACAGAGACTAAAGTCCAATTGCTGACATACGAGTGTTGTGTGCCTTGGCTTATTAGATTTGCTAGATTGTAAATGAAAAATATGCAATTAGCTTAAATATATTTGCTGTAATATTTTGTCCATCGATAAACTTGTTGGGTCGGTAAGGAAGCTGGAGGCCATCTGTACTATGCCCTAAATTATTGGGTTTGCGAACTTTTGCAATAAATAATGGAAAACTTATTGCATGCGATCGAACTAGCGCAAAAAAATATTACAAAAAATATATAAAAAAATAAATAAAAAACAAAAACTAACAGTTAGAAGAAGTAGCAAAACACCTATGCGTGAGTATTATTTAAGTGATGCGGTACAAGGAAAACTTTGAGCATATTAAAATGTTTAAATGCTTTGAAGATTGCAGCTATATTAGTTCCTAAGAAGTTTTCATTCTGTTATTATAAGAACTAAATATATGAATCGAGTTATTTAATAGTTTTTAGTGGTGTGCAGCGCATTCGAGTTTCGTGGAGTTTGTGTCAATGGAAGTTTTTGGTTGGGTGACTTGTTGTCTGATTGGACGCTAAAGTAAAGGCAGCTGCAGTGGTAAAATGCTAGAAAATTGCTGAGAAAATTTATGTACTGCCTCCCAGTTAGGCGTGGGCGGTTGGTTGAAGCCGTATAGCTGGGCGTGGCATTGTGGCCGTGTGGTGTCGGTGTCTGTGGCCAAAGTTGCAACAAAACTGAAACTTTGGACATCACAAAATAATAAAAAATAAAAAATGAAAAAGATAAAAAAGTAAATGTTAATCCTCGTTTTTGCAGCAACTAGCGAACAATACGTTTGTTTTTGGGTTTAGTGCGCCATGGCAGCAGCCTCAGCATAGCTTGCGGTAAAAGTTTTCAATAATATTCCCAAAAGTCCAGTCCAGTCCAGTCCAGACGCCGACGATGACGACGACTATGGCTATGACGATGGAAACCAAAAGGATGCGCAAGAAACAATGAACGGCAACGGAAGTGCCGCCATGGTTGGACATATAGCATAGTTTTTGGCGCTCGCTGGCAGCCATATTGCACAAACAATACCCCTTCAAGGACCTACAAGCGGCACACATTTATATGTATTCTGAAATCCGATTTCTCAACCAATTCACAGCTAATTAATTTCAGTTTAAAACTTAATGCTATTATGAACAGAAGCCAATACTTAAGCTAACAAGATGAATGACATTGGCACACGGTAAATGGATTTAAAGTTAGTTTAACATTAATTAACCTTTGGCAACTGCAATAATCAGCATTTAAAAAAACATTTACTGAAGACGAATATTTAATCGGAGCAGTGCAAAGTAGTTTAAACTTTTCCATGTGAATTCAAATCGAGTTATTTTCTAGAAAAAAAAATAGTCAAGTTTATAAAGAGCAAATTTTAGTTGGAATTGATCATAGATTGTGAACGAAAGTAATTTTTATTAATTATAAGGATTACATTAAAAATAATTAATTTCACTTTGCAGTTGAATAATTATTTTTACTATTCACTTACTTTATTAATATTCTCAAAGTTACACATCAATTTATTTTCAAAACTAATGAACATAAAAATATTTAGCATTTATATATTTTTAAATGTATAGTTAATATATATTTATGCAAATAATCAAATATTTCTGAAATGATTTTAGAGTCTTGTTGCTGGACTACATAGTAGTTTAAATGGCGATTTGTGGAATCTATAGAATTTAGCAGCTGTAGATGTAGTTGGGTGTAGTTGGATCGGGAACATGGGATACCCAACCATGAGGGCGCCCGGCAGACAAATTCAGCATTTCCCACACACGTGGCTTTGGCGATTTCCTTTTGTGCAAACATATTTTACCGCAATTGCGGCACATGAGTTCTAGCTTCATTGAGGCGTAAGTAACTGAGCCGGCCCCCTTGCCACGCTCAGCCTGCCGCCACCTTGCAACGCTCAGCCTGCCGCCTGCATCACCATAATGAAACTGAACTCTCTCTCTCCAACACACCGCATTTGGTGTGTGTGTGTGTGTATATAAATAAGGATTCTTTTCTGTTGGTGCGTCGGAATACATTCCATAACTCGACCATAGTTTAAACCTTTTACTAGGCATCCCTCTCGATTCAGCTGCTTCTTGTTTAGCTTTATTTTTCTATTTTTCTTTTTATACCCTTCAGCAGTACGTAAAGGGTAGCTGCGTTACAATGTATGTGATGGATTCAGGAAAAGATGGAGCATCCTAGGGATGCATGCTAAAAGCTCTCAACCCATCAAAGATTTTAGCATTCGTGCAGGAACTGGGGTAATGGAGGAGCTATAAGCACAACAGATCTAATCGAATAGAACCCTCAATTTATATATATACTTATGTGATTGATTGGAACATATTTAATATATTTTATATTAGGGATTACCTCTTAAACTTTGAATCGCACTGGTCAAAATATATGGCTATAATTATTTAATTTAATGAGTAAAGGGTATTTTCCAGTAGTCAAATCTCGACAGATCCCTCTTGTTGTTGTTGCTGTTGTATTCCGAGAGGTCTTTTTATTCTCACTTACTGGCATCGCTGCGCTCTGATGACGTTGCTATTAAGGCCAGTTGGTGGTCAACTGGCGCACCTGAACCATATCTACCTGCTGACTCGCTGTGCTGTGCTGTGCTGGTGCAGCTTTTGTCCGCATTGTTTCTGTCAATAGCCGCATTTGTGCGGGTCAGCTGGACACGGAAAAAGCAAAGCTGGACGCAGCTTGACTAGCTGGGAGGCGCCACTCCAGCAACGTGCACCTTGAACGATGCGCCAAGTCCCTGGCCACTGTTGTGACTGGAGTTGTTGGCCGCACATAATTAGATTTAATTTGCAGTTTTTCATATAACCTAGCCAAGTTGCAGCTCACGGGACTCTCCGTCTGCAATATTAATATACAAAATAAAAAGCGTTGTTTTAAAATGGATCCGTTTAGTGGCACTGCAGCTGCACGGACATTATAAGCTGCTCCAGGCTTGTGGAGCAAAATGGAAAATGTTTAATGCCTGATCTATGACCATTAAAGGCAGGTTGTAAAGTAGAAGCTTAAGAGTACTTTCTGTACTTTAGCTGGCGAATTACTGCTGTTTATTGAGCTACAGATGCCCAGGCCCCATTACGTTACTTTCTTTCCAACGTAAATAATCTTTCAGTGAGCAGCACTTAAAAATACGCAAATTTATCGCTCATCTTTCATTTCTTGCCTTCGACTCAACCAGACGAGATGAAGGCAAACAGTTTGGAGGCGCCTTATGTCCATCACGGCGAACGTTAAACCCTTGGCTTTCTTTTTTCCCACTATCATAATGTGTACACAATAATTATTCCCCAGATGGATTATAGCTTGAACTTAGCGCAGTGGAAACGCCACAAAACAAACGAACAGAAAAAAAAAATGTCTTGAACCTTTCCTCGGCGTTGTTCAACTCCCTCGGCTGCGGCCAGACCAGCATCCACTCGAGCGCAGCAAAATGGACATGAAACCGAGAGCGAGATTCGAAAATGAGCTTCAGAAAATACTTGCTTAAAAATCAAGTAACTTTTTGTTATTCCTGCTACGCCTCAGATGTGTCTCTCTCCTTTTTTTTTTTCAATTCACCTTTAGCATGGCATACATAAATTTCCAGTTAACTTGTTGGGGCATGATTAGGGCGTACGCAGAAATAGGTTGCACACTTGAAGGCTATGCTGTCATCCGCTCATAAATGCAGTTGCAAACACTTTAATTTCCTGTCCATGTTGCAATAACTGCCGTAAAAATATTTTCAAATGCGAGGGACAGCAATTTCTGTACCCTTTCATAATCAAAGACAGTTTTATAAGGTATAAGCAATTTGTGAACTCACATGAATTTCTGAATATATTCGATTGAAATGTTTATAAAAATATTGCATTTTGTTTCCTGTTAATTTTGCTTATTTCTTAATTCAGTTCTTCGCATTTTTATTTATAATTTTGTAAAACTATTTCGTTTTTTTTTGTATCGATTTTCTTTTTATGAAACGAATACATTTAAAAATAAATTATTTAAATAATATAAATAAAAAACAATTCTTTAAATTAAAAATGAGCACTTTAATATTAAATTATACTGCAATACTAACGAATCGATAAGCAATCAATTAAATTTTCGTAGAGTCAGTGAATCTTTTGAATATATGAAATGTTCAACGAGTGAAAGCTAAAATACAATTGAAAAGTTATTAAGAATGAAATACTTGGAATGAGTCTAGGGTATTTAATTTTCGTTTTAATGAATATAATTTAGCTTTCTTGAAGACAGCTCGGAATGCCTAGATGCCATCTGCTTGGTCTTGGATATTTTTGTGGAAGCCGGAAATTGAGCTTATGCAATTGCCATTGACATAAGTGCACGGCGCTTGTCCATATCCGGGCAAAGGCAGTGCTGTTTCAAAAATGTGAAAAAAAAAATGGAAAATGAACAAGAAATGTCGAATATTTCCAACTGAAAGACAAACAACAAAATTCTCAACTCCCGGACTGTAGAGAGAATTGTGCGTAATTTGCTGAGATGTTAAGTAAAACGTAATAGCTGTGAATTGACAAATTCGCTACTGGGAATCTGAACCTGACTCGGACTCTGACTCTGACTCTGAATCTGAATCTGACTGTGACTGTGTCTCTGTGACTCGATTTTGCCCTGCACTTCCAAAATGCCATCCCGCCTGTCAACAGCAATAAAAGTCAATTGTCAGCGTTGTCTGACATTCCGTTTTGTTGTTGAATTTTTTGTTGTTGCCTCGTTTTGCAGAGTTTCAAGAAATATTCAGCATTGCAACTAGTGCAACTGGCAGCCATCGTTTTGCATGAGCGATTTGCTGGTATGCAGCAGCAGCACCTGGACCACCACCACCACCTCCTTCACCTCAAACTGCTCCTTGACCTGAAGACCATGCAACATGCAGCTGTCACTTAACATTTTGTCGAGCGTCAACTCACTCACACACACAGAAGGAACACATACCCACACTTGCCTCGAACACTTGCATATATCAAGCGAATGGAAGATTGTTGGCCATTGTGTGGCATCTATGCAGAAATCAAAATGCATCATAAAACGGAAATGAAAACAAATGAAAAATGATTTTTACTTATTCGCAAATTATTCCAGTGACATTCAGTTATTGCCATTTGCCAATTGTTGTTGTTGTTGTTGTGGTTGTTGTTGTTATTGCTGGGCAGAAATGTGCACAAAATGCTTGTTGCAAGCAAATTGCATTTGAACTTTGAGTGTCGTCAACGTGGCAATTGCTGCCACTCCTCTTGCTGCAGATATAGCATGGACAAGCTGTGGCTGTGGCATTCAATGGAAAATAAAATAGTCAAGGTAACAACGATTAATCAAAGTCTAATGAAAACTTGGCCATATGTTTGGCATCTACTATGGCTTATATTTATAGTTTATATATAAAGTTAATTTAGTGTGCAAGTTAGAACAACGGACTACTTAAGAAAACAGCAGCTGTGAACCATATACTTTCCCTACTATTTCATTTTCTCTGCTCCTTTCAAGATTTATAAAACATTGCGTCACTCATGAAAGGAATAAAAACATGGACATTTAAATTGTTAACCGAACTGAGGCAACAAGTAAACACAAAGAAAGGGGTAACATTTATTTTTTATTTATATATTTACTTTTTATTTTCGGTGAACTTAATTGAATCAAGCAACAGGCCAGGGTGGGGGGGGGGGAAAGGCCTAATAAGAGACCAAAGAAAAGGCCACAAGAAAGCAGAACAACTACAAAAAGCAAACAGAGAAAAGAGCCACAAAAACTGGTGAAAAGGAGTGAAAATGTGCGCAAGAAGGCAAATAAAATTGAAGTGAAAACAAATAGACCAGGCCCAAAGCAGCTGCTGTGGGTAGCAGCAGCCACCCATAATGGCACAAACTTATTTATAAATTAACAGTAACAATTTTTCCCGCTGGACATACACCCAAAATTTTTGGCAAGCATAAATGTTTAATATAGTCTATCAGAATTTATATACACGCGCATATATATATAATTTTTTTTTCACTTTGCTTCCTGGTTGCGTTGGCAGCGAAAGGACACCCGGAGAAGGTCCTTTACCGTCGCTTAAGCAAATAATTTCTTTTCTTAGACAACGCTGGACTGTTGCGGCTTTTATGGTTGCGCCTTTTCACTCCCACTCGCCACCGCCCACATCTGGCCAGCATGGTACTGTTGCATTCCCCTTTGCTCACCCTTCCACTATCGAACCGTTTCCTGTTGTGCGCCTTGTTTTTAGACAACTTGTTTGGCCTGCACTTCTCACGCACTCACGCTGGGGAATTTGGCCAGCACTTTGTCCGGTTGCTGCTCGGAAGCATTCTAAATATCAGGACAATTTTTAAGCTCTCGCTAAAATTTGATAAATATATTTGAAATTACACTTGCAAGTGAGTTTATGTTATTATAAGTGTGTCCATTTTTGGTAAATAAATAATAAAAAAATATTTAACCAAGCAAAAGTAAGCGAAAATATATAACTAAATTCCATAGTTAAATATGAAATTTAAACTCCAACTTCCATTTAAAATGCAAATTGGTTATTTTAAAGGGGCAACAACAAAACTAAACCAAACAAAAACTGCTTTATTTATGGTGTTGAAATTCTGAGCAGTTCTTTGGTAGTTGTTAATGTATGCAAATTAATGCAGCTCTGGTTGTAAATCTAAATATTGCTTATACACTCATTTCAGTCTTCATTTAGAGAAAATTCCAGAACGGAACTTGGAATTCAGAATACTAACTCTTCACTCTGCCAGACATCAGTTAAAGTCATTTGCGATGTGCTCCACTACTAGAATACCCGATATGAAATAGTACAGTTTTAGAAACGCTGAGGAAATAACATTAACCCTAGCATAGAACACAATTGATAAACAAATGCACTTTTTTATTCTAAGATAGATTTGAGAAATCAGAGCTTGTGGTCCCAACTAATTGCTGACTAATTGTCGAGGTGTTAAAACTCTAAAAAGTTTCATATTAGCCCAAAACAGCGTACTGCAGTTCTGCGCAATCAATACCAAAATATTTGTATACATTTTTAATACAAGCTGACAAAAGGTATCAAGGAATAAGGTTGGTGTTGCCGTGGTTATCATTTTTTCTTCGGGTTTGTAAAGATTGTTATTAGCAATATACCTTCAAAACTTGAAATATGGCCATTTAAAATTGTGGGAGGATTGAAGCTTTATCTATTTGCGAATTTCAATATACTTATACTACTTATACTTCATTCATTTCGAGTTTTGGCTATAAAAAGCAGCATATTTGTTAATACACCATCCCAATATGAAGCTACAGTACGCCAAGTACTTTCCACAGGCCACGAAAACACTCGATGAAGTCTTGGACAGTTGGACACTCATATTGCTGGGTCAGCATTTCTCACTGAGCTATGCACGTCCCTATATGCCCAACATGATTGAGGTGGGTGGTCTGCACATCTCTCACAAGCCGAAACCCTTGCCCGCGGATATCAGTCAGTTTATTGAGTCATCCCCGGATGATATCATCTATTTTTCACTCGGATCAAATGTTAAAAGCAAGGATTTGCCTGCAGAAACCAAGGCGACACTCTTAAAAGTCTTTAGCCGTCTCAAGCAACGAGTCCTCTGGAAATTTGAGGACGATCAGTTACCTAATAAGCCCGATAATGTGTTCATTAGTAAATGGTTCCCACAGGCTGACATCCTAGCTCATCCCAAAGTAAAACTCTTCATCACACATGGCGGTCTCCTCAGCACCACTGAGAGCATTTATTTTGGCAAGCCTGTCCTTGGTTTGCCTGTCTTCTACGATCAGTTTATGAATGTTAAGGAAGCCTCACGTAAGGGCTTCGGACTGGGCTTGGATTTGCTGAATCTAAAGCAGTCCGAGCTGGTGCAAGCGATAAATACACTGCTAACAACGCCGAGCTTTCGACAGGTTGCTTATGATCTCTCCAGTCTTGGATATTTTGGCGGTGCACTTGGTTGTACCATTAATATTGCTATTACTGCTGATTACATTACTTTATTGGCTTATCTGAGTCAAAAGAACGCGAGGCGATAATCAGAGGATACACTAAGTAAATGTTTTGTGTTAGTGTGTTACTTCGAAACTGTAAAAAAAAAAAATTAATAATAATATTGTTATGTGTTTTAGCTAATGTGAATAATAATTTGTTGAGTTCATAGTCGACAAGGTGTAAGCAGAATATTTCATATTTCAGAGCACTATTAAAATCAGTTAACAGAAAAACGGTCACTAAACAGACAACTCACAATCAAAATCCTTGTTGCTTAATTAAAAATATAAATGCAGGAGTATTTACGTAAAACGTATTTATGTAAAACAAAAAAACTAATCCCTGATCAGGAGGACGCAGCGATGGCAAATCACACGATGGAAAATGTAAACGTCAATCGCAAAGTGAAAAATTTGAAAAACGCACATTCCAAATGCAAACAGCCAAGAATAAAATGCAATCCAAAATTTATATAAATGGCAATTGTGGTATTTTGGTTCCCAATACGCACTTTACTTTAAATTTAATGCGTAGCATATTTTTTTTCTTATGCTATGCATTTCAGAACCTGAATAAATTTTTATCACATGGATAAAATTTTTAAACAATTAATTTATTTATTTCCATAACCTGATTTTTAATCGATTTGATAATATTAATATAACTCATTAAGAAATGATTGTTTCTAGTTTGGTGACCTTGATTTTGTAATTAAGGCTTGTTTGCTTTAATTTTCACTTATGTATAAAATTCAACTTTTTGTATAATAAATATGTATTCGACACTTTATTTATAATTTTCTCTATTTATTTGGTGTGTTGCCCCTGGCACAAACACTAATTAAATTGTCATTGTGAATGTTTAATGTTTAAATTACAATCTTCGGACTTAAGTGGAACTTTTTCTTTTTTTTTTAATAGCTCGTTAGTGTTGTCGTCATTGAACAGTTTTTTTTTTGTGGGTCACAGTACACAAAAATTAACAAGTCAAAACTTTATCTTAATTGCAGACATGCTTTTTTCCGTTCGTTTGTTGGACTTTGGTTGCCAATGGTACAACAGATGCGGCTGGCTGAGGCTAGGACACGCCCTAAATCACTGGCATTTTATCAACTTTAGCCTGCAACGAAATTCAAATGTGGCGCTCGTATTTTTTGTCACTCCACCTCTGGACGGTAAGTTGCCCCTAACAACCGTTAGGTGCCACCAAAAAAGTCATCCACACTGCCCACTCTGCACTAAGTACTCACACAAACCAAATTCCGTTTGAAGTTGTGCGCTGGCCACACCTGCACAGCCAGCACATACACACACACACACACATATCTCCCACCAACTCCCCTCATATCACCACTTTGGCTTTCTAACTTACACGTACGCAGCGCTCCGGCTTGTAAATTGTATCCGTTTCAGGCACATAAATTGTTGTCAACTTCCGTTGGCTGCGACAACGTCGTCGCCACTGACCACTTCTACAGCTGGTGACCCTCCTGCTACCATTATCCTATTCACCTGCTGCTCCTGCTGCTGCTGCTACTCCTGTGTCCAAGCCTCCTAGTGTGCTTTGACTTGAGTGCTCGCTGCTCGCCTCGCCAGAGATTCTGGCTTGTTTCTCTTTTTTTGTTCGACCAACTTTTGCATCTTTTTTTTATCATTCTGTTTTTTTTTTGTTTTTTTTCCTTTAGGTGTGTGTGAGTGTGCGCTCGATGCAGCTTCAGGTTCAGCGTCCAACTCCAACGTAATTGAATTTTTAATCTCGTTTATAGTCAAGTGATCTCTGGCATATACTGCCCCGTGTACAACTGCGCATATTTTACGTGCCTGGCGACGTGGCCTGGTCCACGCTCAGGTCAGTTTCTGAGTTTCTGGATAGCAGCCAAATACACTTTTACGCAAATAAAGTTGCTGGCTGTCATGGGCCGTCGAGGGATGGAAGGGAGTAGGGGATGGACATGGAACGAGTTGGCCTCATAATGAGCGCCCGACGCTATGCTAAATAGTTGCGAAAGGTAACCCTGCCGACGGAAGGGAGGGAGGGAGGGAGCGGACGGGCGGGCAACTATGCAACGGGTTAATATGCACACTAAATTGCATATTCAACTTTTCGACTGTTGTAATAAAATATATTTCATACAACAACACAATTTGTGGGCAGTCCGAAATGGAGCCGGAGCTCCAAATAACGCCGGGGCAGGCAAATGTTTTAATAAACTTATGCCACATAATGCACACCTTGATAATCGGCTGGAGAAGTCCAAGCGAAATATATGAGCGGATGAAAATGAACGCATAACTTTAACTGGCTGTAAATTTAATTTTGGCACTTTTTGCCACGACTACGTATGCCGTGTCAAAGGCTGATTGCATCATTAACTTGCTTACGTGACGCACAACCAAGTGACGAAGATGGTGACGGAGACGGCGACGGAGATGGCGACGGAGACGGAGACGTTAACGTTAACGTTGCGTCAACCACAACGTTCAATTAAGGCTTAATTACAAGTTGCGCGGAGTCAACGGTATTGCCTTCTTTTAGGGGGGAACACAGTTAGAAATGAGGGCTGTGTGTGTGTGTGTGTGTGAAGGGCTTGTTGCAATTACTCAACTATTGCAACTTGTGCAACACTTTCTGTGGGCCATTTTAGGTATTCAGCATTTAGTGCGACCTAAATTTGCGTATATTAAACATTTTAGTAGCAATATAAAATTAGAAGAAGAGCAATTTATGTACAGTTGGCTTATAAAAGTCGATTTAAAATATGTGATATTCTAACTAAGAATCTATTGAATTCTATATATATATTTTACATGCTATAAATTTGTTTTCATACCAGTCAAGTTAAATGCGAACACAATAACAATAACAATGTGTGTGTGGAGGTCCTGGTCGAGATTTCTGCTCCATTGTGTTAGATTGGCCATAGAGACTGAGTCTACAAAATGTGTTGTGCTAGTCATTGTTAGATGGGCAATGTAATGTCTGCCGCATTGCCTAAGAATTAATTAAATATTAAAACAGTTGAAGGAGTCTGCGGCACTGACACTGGACTGTGGGCTGTGGCAGGGGATGGGTCAGTTATTTGTATATGGCATATATATATGCAGGCTAAGTGGAATATCGATGGGCTCCGCATTGGGCGGACATTTGAGTTTGGGTTCGGGCTATGTATGCTGTGTGTGTGTGTGTTTGGCATGTCAATTGTTTGATTTTCATTAAAACCACTCAACTAGAATGCTTATCTTAATTATAGGATTTTGCAATAATATTTACATTTGTTGTGGCCAGTGCGAGTGCTTAATGCTGTCATACTATCTGGCATAATCCTTATACAATGCAAATGTATGCGGCATTTGCTCAAATGTTGCGTATAAGTAATTTCTGTGTGTTGCACAGTATCTGCTTGAGCGGACTTTCGAACTGTATTTTGTTGCAGTTGTCTAGCGCTGCATCTGCCACACAGTCACACAGTCGCCCTGTCCTCTATCTTTCTATCTATCTGTCTAGGCAATTGTGCTAAATTTTTTAACTGCAATAATTATACGGCAATTAGCAAAATGTTCAATAATGCAGCTATGCTAGGCAGCCGTTACAATTTTTGACTGCACTCGGTAAACTTCTAATTGCCATTAGCGCACTTTACTTTTACCCAGCCAGCCAGCCACGAGCGTGAAGTGTGCAGGCAAGCAGTTGGGCAGGGGGGAGCTGGGGAGCCAGCATGCAGGTGCACTCCTCCATTTATACAACGTTTTGCAGCACTGGCGCGTAATTAGACCGCGCAGTTAGTTGGTGCTGCAGCAGCCGTTGTTGGTTGTCTGTAATTTAGTACTAATGGCGCACTTAAAGTGCAGGCAATTATTTTTAGACCTATACCACCTATAGCAACACCTATACTCAATTTTCCCAGGCGATTCAAGGGCGCTCTGCATTCGCTCCACACTCAAATCTGCTGCTCGATTGCTTTCAATTGCCCCCAATCGGTTATCGATTAATCGCCAGCAGCAACCATGTCGCATCGTCGCTTGTCTAACGAAACTTTTCCAGGAATTAAATAACAGCTAGCATCTGATGTTGTATAAAAAAAGGCAAAATATATACGAAAATAATAAAAGTAATAATCATATTCAACTGTTTATTTGATTTACAATTCAAAAATACAAAGTCTAGTGCCAAAAATAAAAATGAAATGTATTGATAAGAAAGGTGAGCCACTTCGCGATTATGGACAGTGGTCCA
The DNA here is from genome assembly GCA_035042125.1 of Drosophila longiperda. NCBI lineage: Eukaryota > Metazoa > Arthropoda > Insecta > Diptera > Drosophilidae > Drosophila > Drosophila longiperda. The sequence continues at coordinate 160,375 of JAWNLV010000115.1, forward strand.
TAAATCCTTTACACCTGCTAATGTTATTTGTTCAAGTATGAACAGGCGACGAGCCTGTTGCGTCTATTGTTAAATGACAGAAAACACAAAGTTTTGCCCTACAACACATGAATTCGCCTTACACCACATCGTAGTAGGCGACGCAATCTATTTAGATTTAAGATTTTTGTATAAATAAAGGAATGCTTGTCAGAGCAAATCAGTTCGATTCTAAACGTCGTCTCATCGTGTTGACAACATCCTATACGTGTTGCAAAGTGCGGATGGATTCAGTTTGGATACAACGGCACCATGGATCCTGCCATCGGTGCGTTTGATTTTAACGTTCTGACCAATATTAATCGTATCCATTATTCGCTTGCTTTATTATGCAAATACTTGCCAACGCTGGACAGAGTCTATCCCTCTCTCGCTCTGCATGTGTCTCTACTATTTGGTATCCTGATGATCCTGATTTCCGCCAATAGTTCTTCTCCGTGTTGTTGTGCATTTATATCCGCAACTCGAACAGTCGATGATTTGAACTTTCGCGCTGCTCACTATTTCAACTATTTGTTAGCACAATACATATAATTACTAAATAACAAAAAATATATATAATTTTTTAATGTTTTTTGACCTCTTTTAATAATTTAAATATATATTTTTTCGAGCTTTTTACCTAATCTTAATAGAGAACATTGCTTAAAAATAATTTAAATTAGTTGTGGCTAGTTGAATTTCCATCTGCGGCGTGCCGCACATATATGCTTTTTTCTTTATATAACAAAAAGCAACCACTAAAAAGGAAATTCTTTCGAAAAAAAAATCAAAATCTCAAACACGAAAATGGCCACAAAAACTTTTATACTGAGCACTTGCTATTTGCGTTGCCCACTGCGAATTCAGGCTTTGAATAAGCTCAATAATAGACTGGTAAAAAAAGAGGTGGAAAATCAATTCTTTTTGCTTGTTGTTTAGAATTCCCCAAACTGTCAGTCATATAAATCTTATTGAGTAAACTTTAAAAAAAAAGGAGCACTTCCGCCACACTCAGTTAAGAATTGTGCAAAATTCGAGTGCTGGAGTGTGTGTGGTGGTGTGTGGTTGTGTGTGAGTGTGTGAGGTTCGCCGACAATCAGTCCATAACTGCGCATTTATGTGCCAGCTCACTGGAGACTAATGCCGGGCGCTATCGGAAATATGCAAAAATCAACTCGGCTGTTGCAACTGCCGCAAGTGCCGGGCTGCCAAACAACGGAAAGCAATATGCACTGACAATTTTTTCCTCAACTTTCTTCAACAGAAAATTGCAATAGAGCAAAAGCAAAAAGGCATCATATAGATATAGATATAGAAAAAACGAGGCGCACAACAATTTTGACAAGCTCGTGGGCGACGGGGCAGAGACAATGTGATATGTGCGGCATGTCTTGATTTGCATAAGCCTCGGCTCTCAATATACCCAATTTTTTTTTTTGCGTTTTTATGACAGCGACAATCGATAGTCAGATAAAGCCATAGTGCACACACACTGTTCGGGGAGCCATCAATCAAAATTGCATATGTCCAATGACGGTGTCGGAGTCGGAGCCAGTCGGCTTGCCCAACCTATTGTTTCACACCAACTGCAGACTTGTTTGATTATTTATTTATATTATATATATATTTTTATTTTATATATATTATTTATTATTTTTCATGACCTCGTTATTTATGCCACTGTCAAAGATGATATAAAAAATCGATAGGCGAAAGGTTGGCAGCGTCAAGAAGACAACTTTAAATCAAATTTGTCTTCATTTATGTGCTTTGAATGTTCTGTTTTAAATTTAGAAAATATTTGAAATTTTTATAGGTTTTTTTATATAAAGCATATATCAAGTTTGTTGAAAATTGTAGTAGTTTATTCTTAAACTTTGTCATTTTTATATATTTTATTATTTAAATTAGAACATAAGCTTCAGTAGATATTTTTATAATTTTATTTATTAATGAGTAACTAGAAGGTAAAAAATAAATATTGCTATATTGCAGGTCAACAAAGAATAAAAACTTAGCTCATAGTTGAATGGCAATTTCATCTATTAAATATGAACTTGTTTTAATAATGTTTTCCAATTCATTTTTATATATAACCACAATGGTATGAGAATTCTGAAATAATTGAGTTTAAGCACATCTGAATTAATGTAGCTGATATGTGTATTTTTTCAACTTTTTTTTTGCTAACAACTTGCCCGATTGAAGTTGTTTAAAACTTTAGAGTTCAATTTATTTTGCTGTTGCTTTGTTGCTCACTCGATTCTATTTGACTCACTTCGATTCTTTACTCAGCTCCGAATTTTTTTTTATTTTGATTCCCTTCGCTGTTGTTGTTGTTGTTGCTGCTGTTGCTGTTGTTCTCGTCGTCGTCGCTGTCGGTGGCGGCACCAAAAGCGCTCATAAATCAAAAAAGCTGTTGTTTGCTCACAGGCGCACCCAGTCTTTGTGTGTTTGAATGTGTGTGGGTGTGTGTGTGGGTGTGTGTGTGGGTGTGTGATGTGTGTATAAATCACAAAGCATGTCCTTTGCCAATACAAACACAATTGAGCATGCATATGCAACAGCGGCTTGGCACAGCAATGCGAGATCGAGCTATTCAAAATAAAAAAAAAAATCCAAAGAAATTGCGTTTAAAAAAAATTTGATTAAAAAGTTTGTCGCCGCCGTTCTGTTTGTGTGTGTGTGGGTGTGTGCTATATACAAGTTGTGTGTGCGACTCGTTATGTGTATCGGTAACTGTCACTGACACAGAGGGCACAGCAGAGTAGCGAGGGGCAGCTGACGGCCAGCAGGCATTGTGCTTATCGATATAAAGCCAATGCCATACGAACAAGAGTTATAAATCTTTCAGCCAGAACGAGGCTTGAAATCAATTTTTTTCGTTTTACCTGACAGCTGAAACAACTCAAACGTTGTCCATTTATTTCGTTCCAATTTTGCGGTTCTAGCAAGCTAAATATTTCTAATTATAAACGAAATTTTGACTACTTGTCAATGGAAAATTGTTATTGCTATTTTTTTGTTTTCTTGTTATACACTAATCCCAAAAGAGTATTTTCTATTTCGAATTTGAAACTAACGTCATTAAAATTACTTGACTAGAATATTTTTGTAGCAACTGAATGTGGCTGGTTTGGAGTATTACGTCGTCGGCTATGTCTGTGGAACGAACTTAGTTGAGTTTTAATTTTTGGAGTTGTTTGACTTGCTTGAAAAATATAATGTTGGTGCACTAATTGCCAGGTCGAAAACACTTGCGGTTGCTTATTTGGCACAAGTTGTTTTGATGTGGCCCACCTGGCGTATGCGCAATTAAAAGTTTTGCACCACTTTCCTTCTAATTGTAATTTGACAGCAGTTGTAAAATGTGAAATGTGAAACGTTGGCCCTGTTCTCATTTGTGTCACCTGCAGCTGCAGCTCAAATTAGCTTTGTTAGCTTAACGTGACAACGAGTTGAAATTATCTTGGACCTGCCTGTCCCGCTCCCCACCTCACGTTCCATGCTCCTGCGCACTGCCTGCACGGCCCACTATGGCAGCTGCAGCAAGTTCAAGGTTGTGCAAATATTGCCATGCAAATGTCACTTCACACACACATATACAATCACAAAAACACACACACACACATACACAAACAAGGGTCTGTGGCAAATAGTCTCGTTTGGTGCTAACAAGCATTTTCCTACTCATATCCTACAAAGGAAATAGGTTTTCCGTTGCATTTGTTACTCGCAGAGCTTCGACTCTTTCCGAGTTGGTTTAGGCGGCCTGTGTCCTTGCCGGAAAAAATGAAGCAAATAGGGGCTGCAAAATCACTGGCAACAGACGCAAAAAAAAGTGCGTAACAATGGCGACAAATGTTAAATGTCAGCATAATAGTTGCCAAGGCTAAATGCACTCCGAAGGAGGAATGTTTGTTGGTTGTGCGGTTCCTTTTTGTGGCTGTCCATACTTGGCACAGATTGTTGTGGAAAAACTTTTAATCCTGGCAATCAGTAAAATACTATGCAAAAAAAAAAAAAAAATATATATATGCTGAGGAATAAATCATGTGAAAGGAAAACGAATTTCAAATAGATAAAAACATCAGTTTTTAAACAGCTTTAGTACTTAAATGATAAATACGAAAATATGTTTACGTTTAGTGAGCGTAGGATATTAAAAGAAGATAATATAATTAAAAAATTAAGTAAAAAACAAATGCGAATTGCGGAATGTAAAGTCTTTTTGAGAATTCTAGAATATGTTTTGAGGATGCGATTGGGCTTAGTTCTAAGTTTGCTTAGGCTTTTTAAATGGTGTTGAAAGTAATATAACTTTAAAATTTAGTGACTCTAGCTTTTTATGATTTTTTACATTCGGTATTAGAGTATAAAATGACGTCACTTATGGTTAAAAGAATGAGGCATGTTTATTGTATTAATCACAAAATGTAAGCCAATATGTACCGCCATGATCTCAAGTTGTCCACATAATCAGCTTCTTCATCTCAAAGTATTCCAATGCGAATCTATCTGCTGCCCGATTGTCGCTTAAATAAAAACATATGTAAGTTCGTGAAAAAAGTACGGATGCAACTTGGCCCACTGGAAAACCACCTCAATCGCAGCTAGGGATGCACTTGCCTTTGGGCATAAATATGTCCTCGAGTATTTATGTGTTTGAGTAATTGAAATCGCATCGAGACGTGAAATGAAACGTAAAGTCATCGAATCAATTGAAATGAAAATTAAATTAAATGTATGCGCTCATACATTTATTCATGCTCGGTTCTTTCTACCAGCACACCTATCTCAATATAGTCAAACAGAATCGCACTACACACACACACACACACACACACACGCACACACATCAACTCAATCTTAATTAAACACAGACACGCACATTGAGCTCCTTGAAAGGAAAAAATAATCGTTTGACTGTGACTCAAAAAACAACGAGCCTGGCAAACGATGACTGCGGGGGAGCAACTGAAAGGGGAGATTTGACGCCTTTTCAGCAATGTCTCTTTATTTGTACTTGTTTTTATTTTTTAACTAGTGAAATTTTCTTAACATCAATTTATATATATTATATATAAGTATACTTTTAAATAAGTGTTTTTATAAAAACCTATTCCAAGTTTAATGGGTACGTAAATTACGTAATATCTAATGTTTACTTTGCAAGTATAATTTAAATTTTCACTAAAAGTTTATCCATATATATTTAAAATATTTATTATTAAAAATGGCAGCTACAAGGGCATATAATCTTCGAAACACCTAAGATAAACTTTTTTTATTGATTGAGATAGTCAGAGTAGTCACATTTGACACATAAAACTCATCTCCGATCTATTTAGATGATATCCGATCTGGTGATATTGTGGGGTAATAGTTAAGTCTACATATATATGACTAAATTGTTCACACAGACTGAACGACAGCTATCAACTCAACTAGTGATGATAATCAAGTATATGTATATACAGTATATATGGAGTCGAAGAAGAGTCCGTAAATGAGTTGCAAATTTTTAAAACAAAATAAAATTATATAAAAACGATTTTACGCTAACAAATTAATTATTTACTTCAATAAAATGACTATTGATTTTTTTCATTTTAAATATTTCAAGTAATTGTTTGTGCATTTTTGTTCGTGCTACGTGAATTAAGCCATGCAAATCCGAGTAGTGTACTAAGATTACTTATTTTAAGCCTAAACTCAGAGCTTAGTTTAAAATACGAATCAAATTGATATTTTAAAATTGCCAGACTGTGTTTATGAATTGTTTGCATTTGGATTGATTGTCTTTGATGTTCCTAACGATTCATCTGTTAATTTAGCGAAAATTACCCAACCGAAAAATTCCAAAGTGTTTTCACTTACTCTGTGAAATAAAATGAAATAAATTGTTCTCATTCCATACTTACATGAAGTATGCCAAAAGAACCGAAAAAGTTGTATAAATAAAACCGCAAATGCTTAAGTGAAATGAATTTTATTAAATTGAAATGAAAGCAAAACGATTTTTGGCTGTCTTCATATGTATGCATATTTGATTTTGTGGCTCTGATTTGCGTATATATTTGATAGAATAAACACAAGAGTGTGATGAAGAGATAGAGGAGAGAGAGAGAGAGAAATAATAAGGGGGAAGTAGAGCCACAAATCCAATTGTGGCTACCCCAAAATACTGGGAATGCCATAGACGAGGCAAACGACATTTTAATATGCTTTTAGCGCTGCATATTTAAATTAGCCGTTGTCAGGCGAAAAGAAATCATAAGTGGAAATCTAATAATCAAGACGCAAGTAATGCCTGCAACTGTCCGCATAGAGAGAGACAGAGAGACAGAGAGATAGAGAGAGAGAGAGAGAGAGATAATCAAATGAAATAAGCTCAGCCAATCGTTGCATAAATTTATGACATATGCAAAAGGCAAATTTGCGACAAGACGAGTCCTCGCCAAAAGCAGAGTCCTGTCTTCCTTCCAACTAGCCAGGTAATTCCATTATGAGGCAATCGCATTTCAAATGTGTCCAGCACAACAACAACAACAAGAACAACAACAACGAAGAAGATTTTATATCTATAACATGTCCTGGGTGTACATGGAATTTGAAGAAGCAATGTCCAGTTGGCAGCGTTTTGGATGAAGAAAAAACTGAAACTAATTTTCCACTTTGCAGCACAATTTAAGCCAATAATTTTACTGTAGCTTTAAATGTAAGCTGCACAACTTTAGTACAAGAAAATTGCTGTCCAGTAATTGCAGCTGAATTTTCCATAAGACACTTTTTGAGCTTGAGGTATTTTAATTTTATGTGTTTTCATTTGATGAAACACAGCACAATTGATTATTTTTTTGCAACAGAAACATTAAATCATTTCAACTAAATTTCATAGTTTACAAAGGATTTTAATTAAAATTTTAAAAGCCATTAAGATAAAGACTAGGATTAATAGGCGGTACGAATGAAAACCCGGTGCAAAAGCTAGTTAAAATTTCATAAATTGTGCAGAAAATTTGTTGCAGTGTCCGACACTCAAAAAAAAAAAAAAGACTTACACAGACACAGCAGACAAGATGGGAAACGAATTTGGCTGTATGTGGAGCAGAAGACAAGCAGCGTTTTACACTGAAATGTATGAGGAATGAAATTTTTGCGACGATGCTGACACACACACACACATACAGCACACACAGACACACACACACACACATTTGAACGCATTGGGACATCAATGTCAGGGCAAATAACAGGGAAGGCAATCGTGGCAAGCTGGGCGGGGAAATTGGTAGCTGGGTAACTGCAAATGGGAAAGTGGGAATAGGGGTTGTCAGGAACGTCGCTGCGTTGGCACCAGTTTTGGCGTTTCCTGCAGTCACTCGACTGATTTAAAATGTTACCGTTATTTATACACGTAGCCAGGCTATATAAACAGCAGGAGCTGCTCCCTGTGCGCTCTGTGTGCGTGTATATATATATATATATATATATATATATATGTGTGTGTACAATTTTTGCACATTTTTCATCGTTTACTGTGGACGGCAATGCTGAAGCTGCATCTCGACAGCATCGTGCAACTGACTGGTTGCGACTTGCCAGTAACAAAAAACAGCAACTAAAATAACAACAACAGCAGCGCCTTCTCGCTACACCCCCACTCTTATGCCCCCTCTCTCTCTCTCTCTTTCTCTTTTTTTGACTCACTATATCTTATTCGCTCTCTCTAGACCAGCCGTTCGCTGTCAAAAGAGATTTTTTAAAATTAACTTTTCATATATTTATGTATGTTTAAATATGAGCTCAACTTCTTTGTCTGTTTGCAGCAACCCATCAAATACATATATATATACATATATACATATATTTATGTATACATACATAAGTATTTATTTTCATATTTTGTATATATATTTTTATATACAACCATCTCACTCTATATAAAGTGTTAGCTTCACAGCGTTTTCTTCAATTTGTTATTTTCTCTGCTGTGCAGCCTTCTGGCGCCTGAATGAATGTGTCATAAGCGTTTCAGCTGTAAAAACAATACAAATTTCACTCTAAGCTCGCATTGGGCAGATACCCTGTACATAAAAACTTTACCGATTTGTCACCTTAATCACAGATTTTTAAAATTGATTATTTATTAGTTTTTCTCAGCTAGTTCTTGTTGCCTTTTGTTAATTCTCAAGTGTAAAACGGATTAAGTAACATTTACTTGCAGCACATAATCACTGATATACAAATAAATCTTTACTGTTCCTAAGCAATTCTAAATTTAAATTATGATTTATTTTAATGACACAATAATTATGTCCAACTTGATTATGATATCATAATCCAAACCAAAAAAAAAAAAAAAAAAACGACGAAAGAGAGTAAATTTTTGCATATGGTACTGTAACAACTTCTGACACCAAGAGGGGATCAAAAAAATACTCAACCAAAGCTGACATTTGTGCCATGCAAAAATTCAACATTTTCGCTGTCCTTTTATTATGTTTTTTGATGTTTTAGTCGTGTTATTTTTTTCTGCTATTGCTCATGCATTTTTGAAGAGCTTAACAAAATTTCAACCATAAATATTTGATAATGTGCTTGGCATGCGCCAAAAGTTTGGACATTATATGGCTTGGATTTTGCCACGAAGTTGTCAACTTGTAGCAAATTAAGAGAATATTATAAGCTCAAAAATCTGTTTTAATTATCTAATCTAACTGAATGGAACATTTTGTTAATTTAAGCAGCCGTAGAATTTGTTAAATTATAGGAAAAATATTAATAATAATATATATCTTTAGCATAAAGGCGATTACATAGCTATGAAATATGATACAAAATAAAGTTATTAATAATTAAAAATTTGACCAATTGTGCTAAGATAATAAGAAATAGCTGTCAAATATTTATGTTCTCTTTTTCTCACAAAAATAATTGTATACATTTTTCAAATATGATTTAATGTCAATCACTTTATACATGTCAAATTTCCATTCACATATAAACTATTACACGAAACACAATATTTTTTTTTGACTTTTCATTTTTTCTGCAAATTTCTTAAAGAAGATGTATTCCATGTAAGTAGTTGTAATTTTACTGACCAACAATTAAAATCGAACAACGCCTATCGCAGATCCCGTTACTCAAAACTATCGCTTCAGCGTATTGGCCATTTTGCCAAAATAGCCAGTCCAAAAAGCTATTTACGGCCCTTGTCACTTAGCACTATGCACTTCTCCAAGTGCAAAGACAGCGACGATGACAAGAAACATCTGAAGGGGGACAAGAAACTTCTTGAGGGAAAGGAACAGGAAGCGCCCAGATTCGAGATGCGAATCCTGCCTTTCTCATATCAGAATCTCAACTACGATGAGCTTAATATGAAACTGGGCCGCGTACTGTCGCCCCATCTGTCAATCTATAAGATACAGTTGACATCTGCAATGTCCATCCTGCTGCGCATAAGTGGATTCGTTTTGGGCATGGGATTCTGGGGAATTGGTTTGATGGGCTTGTTTTGTAATATGGACATCAATGAACTTGCCACACAGGTTGAGCAATTCGAATTGAGTAAGAATTGCTTTAGGTTTCTCAAGTTCATCATAATTCTTCCCTTTGCTTACCATATGGTCGTTGGAACGCGTCACCTGATTTTTTATTTGGACGTGTTCCTCAGCAAGAGAGGAATATATGCAACTGGCTATGTGGCCTTGGCAATGACCCTACTTGTGGCAGCTGCCTTGACTAGCCTCAATCTTGAGCAGAACATGGAAGAACTTGGTAATGCATCAAATTTTCGACAACTCTGAAATTGATGAATGATGAATGTATGGGAAATAAATTATGTTATTAAAATGCCTTAAAGCTGACAACAATTGTGTGGTTAACAAAATTGACTTTCTGGCTTAGAAAACATTTTGTTGGTTCTTCAAAACTAAACAACTTTATAGTTAATAAAGTAGATATAATCACAAAATTAGAATGAGTATGTACTTGCTAATTGAATATTTTGTAAAATTTATGTAACTTGTACAATTTGTATATAAATAGAAACCAGCAATTAAGGACACCCACTTCCAAGCGCATCATCAAAGTATTCCTTGGAATAAGTTCGAAAATAAAATAATCATTTAATTTAATAGAAAAATCACAAGAAATTTGTTTGATAACAGGAGACACTAAAATGTTAAATGGCACACGTAGTGCATAAACTACGCTTCATTGGAGCTGAGAAACGATGTGCTCGGAACTCGGAGCATTTGGGAAAGCCATTAAGTTTATTAAGAAGCTTTAATTAGTTTATAGGCAACTGCCCGCGAACGGGAGGAAAAACGTGTCCACATTTCATTAATTACCGAGCTGTCAGGGCAACCGAGAGACCACTTTAAGACTCTGCCTACCTTTTGATGGGCCCCTCCGGGCACGAAACTCTAACAACAATAACAATGAATCCAGGCAATTGGATGAGGGGAGGAGGGAACTCAATTGTGAGTCGATGGTTTTGATTGAACACTCGCATCTTAAGTTTTGACGTTAATCTTTGATTAGGGAGTGGGGACGGCGTCAGTTTTGCTGACACTTCATTATGCGATTTTAATATGAATATTTATAAAATATATATACAAAATCAGCAATGCCACGAACTGATTTAATCTTATTTTGCTGCGAAACGTTTGATCTTAATTAGTGTACTTGAATGTTCGCCCATTCAATCGAGTGTCGGCTTTGCATCAGCATCAGCATCAGCAGCAGCAGCAGCAGCATCAGCGAAAATAACAAAATGTCGCAAATCACCAAGGGGCAAGTCTCCACTGCGTGGCGGTGGGTAAGGGGGTTGAGGGTTGGGAGTTGGAGGCAGCCCTCTCGCTTGATTGGCAGTTGTGCTTCTTGCCTTTGCTCTTGCCCTGATTTCCACTGCTGCTGCTTGTGCTTTTTGTCTAAGCGGATTTTAGTCGCATATTAATTGAAGTTTACACAGCGACAAAAGCAGTCGGCCCGTGCAATAATTAAATTGAGATTGCTATGTTCATGTCACACACACAATTTTGTCGCAGTGTAGAAACCGCGTCACGAGGCAGCCCCGTCAAATTGTCAAACGGGCGCCAAAAAACTTTAGTGTGAGGCAAATATTTTTCAATTAAAATCGCTGCTCGGCTATTTGCTCAGCACTTTGGCTGCGTGCATAAAAATTTAGTGGTCTCATAGTTGGTCAGCGCTATCGCTATCGAGTGAGGGTCTAAGAAACACTTGCCATGATGAGCATTTATAGATACATTGCTGCGATTTACCCCATAAGAAGTTAATCAAGGTAAGGCTATAAGAAATTTAATTAAAAGTTCGAACAAAAAAAAAATTGATTCGATAGATGAGAAGCCCAAAACACAATGAAGTGAAACGCTTGATGGAAGTGGCAAATGGTGAATTTAAAAGCCCTTATTTAACAATGTACGTAATTATTTTAAATAGGTTTGTTTCTTCTTTCGTTATCCATTAAAATAATCACCTTTTAAATTTCTAAATATTACATACACATATAATATATAAAATTCGCTGAGTGGTATTTATTTTGTTGTGCACTAATTAAATAAACTATACAACACTTGAGCACGCAGATGGTAGACCGGTAAATAAAATTAAGAATACGCCACGTAATCCACTGCAATTTCTACTTGTGCTCGTCGCTATAATTACCCTAAACTTTTCAAACACATACATATACATGTGTGTGTGTGTAATTATGCAGGTATGCCTTTAATTTTGCTTAACTCGAAGCCAAATCGACGCTTAACTTTTTGAGTAGCCACCACAAAGCAGAGAGAACTGCAGCCATAGAAAATAAAGCTAAGCCAAAATGATGGAAACTGAGCGGCTCTTCTGCCAACTGTCGATAATTAGCAACAAAAGTTTTAACTTGGCTATTAACACGCATTTGCTGCATAATGGGCATGTCTGGCATAGATTTTGTGCTTGGCTATGGATTTGCCCATGGCTCACCTTTCGGGCTCTGCTTTGGCTTGGCCACGTGGCGCATTAACTCAAATGCCTGGGCAATAAGGCAATCTTGGCTTGGCTTGGCTTGGCTTTGGCTAAAACTTTCGTCCAACTCACCCAGCCCACCCACCGCTTGAACTTGATGGGCAACATTTTCAACAATTGGCACAACAATTGCCGCACACTTGACTGGCGCTGAGTGTTCCATAATTAAAGCTGAACAACAAACAAAGTGTTAAAGTTGAGGGTTCCCGACTAGGAAATGCCCAGTCTCTCATAATTAATTACTTTTTTTAGAAGAAACGCAATTCAATTACCATCATTCTTATATACATATTCATTGTCAATTATTAATTAACAGATTTTCATTTGCCCAACTTCATGATTCCCTTTTGTTCATTAATAATATTTACAGGGTAAGCAAAAAAAAAGGACAAACCTCAAGTGGAGCCTTGAACTCATTTCGTGACTGTGGCTGTGGCTGCATTGCGTGTGGCGGCTTTTGGCAGCATGGCCAAGTTGCAGCCACAATTGTTGCACGCACAGTTTCAGTCGAGTAGAAAAATTGGTTTGGGGCGTGGCCAGCTCCATGTCTATATATGTATATATATATTTACACAGTAGGCGCTTGCACACATTTTAACTTCATATTTTCAAATCGTGTACACGGTTGGGGGAGGGGGGGGCTGGGCCACTTTTGCATGGCCTCTAATTACCTTTTTGGCTTGGCGTGTACGACCAACTTTTGGCCTGATAATTTCTTAATACTGAACCGTACTGATTGCATTTGTGGCACTAGCCAGCTGCGCCGAGCACTTTTTGAGCACTTCTTGAACTTGAACAGCTTCATTAGCCGACTGATTTACAATTGATAACAGCAATTGACTGTGATTTGCAAAAGTTTCACGCTCAACCGATTTAGAAGAAGATGTCACTGCCACTAAACCAGAAGTTACATTTAAAATGAGGAACCGAGGGTCCTCAGCGTCTCGGTCATTGACTCTGAAGCCATTCAATAATTTCCTGTTTCAATATAAATAGAAACCTTTTACTTGCAATGTATTTGTCAAGGGACAAGCCAAAGCCAAAGTCAAAGCATGGTAAATGCTGGCCCTGACGTTTAAATTACCAGTTCTGTGTTAACTTTTTTTCAAGAACTTACAAGGGTCTGTGTATTGCTTTATTCGAGAGGAAATGTCGCTCTCGGACAATTCAAAGCTGAGAGCATTTGGCCACTTTTGTCGTGGCAGCAATTGAAACGCTCCAATTGCACATGTCAATTGGACTGCTGCAGACATAAATCAATAGCTCTCCAAATGGCACCGGCAACGACAACGCCAACTGCAAAAACCACAGCATGTCAGCCTTAAAAATGAGCCGCTGCAGCTGTTTCCGCTGCCCATTAAGGAATGTGTCCGTTTTGTCAGCAGCAGTCCGAATCCGCCCGTGCTCCGGCCAAATAAGTAATTGCATTAAAGCCAGAAAAATTGCAGGTAGTTAAAGTGGCAACTGGCAATTTCTACAGCTGCTGCCGCTGTCGTGTCTAATTGAATTTTTCATCGCCTCGCCCATTTATTAATCCGATTTCAATCGACTTGAAAGTCCCAGGCGTAGAATTGCATTTCCCACCAAATTAATGAGATTCATTAGCTGCATTTAGATTACAATCACTGAACCAGACCAACGTGAAATTGTAAACAAAAGTCCTTAAAGGCAGTTATAAGGAAAATTTGTTGAAAGCATATTCCAGCTTTTTATTTGGGTCATAATTTCCGTGCATATAAATTGCAATTCTCTGTTCACTGTGCCCTAAAATAAATGGCAAGAACTTTAATATATACCTTAAAAATTTGAATATTATTTATATACTTAAAAAACTAATTTAAATATAGAGCAATATAAATAGTAATTCGATAATCTATTCCAAACACTAAATAATTCATGAAAAAGTTAGTTTCGACCTATAATAATAAACAAACTATTAATTTTAAGGTAAAGAAAATTTGATTATTTTTTTTTTTTTAGTTAATAAGGTGCTTTAAATAAATAAATTTAAACATTTATTTTCACTGACTAACAGGGATAAAATGTGCCTTATTGGACTAAAAAAAAAACTGATTAAATATGAGAGAAAAGCAAGTACAAAGGAATTCGTACATTTACTCATTTGGGCCACGCCCATGTAAAGGAACGATCTATAAATTGGGTCAAATATTTCAGCTGGGATTTTTTGGTTGCTCCTGCCTTTTAATTAGCATGTTTATTTGACTTTGTCTGTACGAGTGAGAACCCAAAGTTTACTGAGCTCAGGGGTTGGGGCTGTGCCTGATGCGCTGAGTGCCACAGGGCGTACGAGGCGTATGTTTAATTTCTGGTTTTGTATGTGTGTGCCAAAACTGCTTGTGAGTTGAGTGTTGATTAAACAAATTGCAAATGAGTTTGGGTTTTTTTTATTTTACTTTTTGTTTTTGTTGATGTTGTTGTGTTGCTGTGTTGCTGTGTTGCTGTGTTGCTGTGTTGCTGTGTGGCTGTGTTGATGCTGAGTTTGTCTAAATAAACAAACAAAAGCTTTGGGTAAGACATGCACTAGAATAAACTCTTATAAAACTAAATAAATACTTGCACACAAAAGGGAAGTGTAGCTAAATGTAAAAATATAAGCAAATGCTGACAGAAGGCGTTTATCTCTTTCGCCCTTTATCTCTCCATCTGCGAGTGTGCGTGTGTGTGTGTGCGTGACAGTGAGTTATTTAAGAAATGCAATTTCAATTAAATATGCAAAATACTCAAAGTCTAATTTAGACAGCAACCCATTTGAGCTAGTCGCTTTTTGCCTGGCTTTCCCTCGCAACTGCCAAATCTAACAGCAACAGTACGCAGATACTTAAGTATTTATATGAAGAGGAACAGCAGCCACAGCAACTGCATCAGCAGCAGCAGTAGCAACAGCAACAGCATCAACAGCAGCAACAACAGCAATATCAGCAGCAACAGCAGCAACAGCAACAGCAACATCAGTAACAGCAACAGCAGCAACAGCAACTGCAGCAACAGCAACTGCCACCATTCCAAAAAAAAAGTTTGTAATCAACAATTTGCATATTTGCTTTTGAAATGGCAAAAACTCAGCGCCTTCACCTTGTGCGCTCTGTGTTTTCTATTTTTTTTTTTTTTTTTTTTTTATTTAAATACTCTGCGACCAAGCAGGAAAACGGCAAAATTTTAACTCATTTTCACTATAAATTTAAAATTAAAAATACAAAAAATAGTCGTTTTCTTAATATTTAATACTCATTGAATACGTGTTTTTCTTGTTAATACAATAAATATATTATCTAAGTATTATTTTAAAGATATGCAATATGAGTTGTTGTTTTATTTGTCTGTTGAACAAGCGGAAATTAACTTTTAAAAAAATCTAGAAAATTTCCTTATCTTTGTGGAATTATAATATAACAATGTGTTTTTTTTTACAATGAACCACTTAAACAAAATCAAATAATTAACACAATATCCTTAAACAAATACATATTAACATTGTATTTTTACAATTTGATACGATTCAAAAATTAATAATTTTTATTATATTTTGCAGCTATTTAAATCAACAATCAAATAAAATTCTCGGAAATCAGAGAATCGAGCAGTCATGTGTATTAAATTGCAGCATTTGTTGGCTTTTGTATATACATATATTTTATACAATTGTTGTAGTTGTTTGTGCCCCGTTTCTGAATTGCCCCACTTTGTTTTTCATGGCTTTTTTTTTTTATTTATTTTTGACTATTTTTTAGCTGTTGTTTTGTTTTGCACTGTTGTTGCTGCACTTTGCACAGTTGTTTGTTTGTTTTCTGTGTTTTTTTTTTTTGTAGGCTTTTAAGCATTTGGCAAGCATAAAACTTACTTCATTTGCTTTTATGTGATTTTATGCTCTAATAAATTTAACCACAGGTTCTCCTGCCGAGTAAACCAAATTTGCAAAATATTTATAAATCATAATTTGTATAATAAGATTAACAAAAACCATAATAGAAAGAAACAAATAAAATTGTTTAGAGGTCGTTTTTAGTGCATCAAACTTTGTTTGGGTTGTTCAATTTTGGGATTAAAGTAAAGGTCGGAGTTTTTGGGCGTGGCTACACTTGACACATGTTTGGGCCACTAAGCAGTGGCCATTACCACAACCGAAACGACTGGCCAATGCCATTCATTCAGTGGCTCTTTAGCGTTTGTTGACTGGATAATTATGTGGTGCGTGCGAGATTTATGAGCGGCCAGCGGCTTCGCGAGCCAGGATTAAGGTGCAAAGGCAGGAATTTTTCAGCTGCTGGAATTGTCTGTGTTGAATGTGCTGCAAATAAATTGACTGTCTGTGTCGAGGCGAGCGCTGAGCAAACAATGAGACACCCACAAGCATGACACTAAATAAGCAGTCTTGTATAGGTGCAAATGTGCCACTGTATACACTGTGTGTATGTGTGTGTATATGTGTGTGTGTGTGTGTGTGTGTGTTGTATGTGTACAATATTCAATATTGCAGATACAACAGCTTGGGCCTCCAGTTCGTCGTGTGCGCGCGTGCCTTGAAATTAAATGTCGTTATAAGTAGGCATTTATATACAACGCAAGACAGCGTTGTCCTTACGGGCACGCACACAAGTAAACTCACACGTAGACATACATATATATATACATATTCAATACGTATGTGGCATATATTCATTTACCCAGTCGATTGTCGACAGTCAGCAAGTCAGTCGCATTTTGTTTGTGTCTGAAGTTTCCCTTTAGCCACACCAAACAAACATTGCAAAAGAAATAAAACGCAAAATAAAGAATACAACGAAAATAAAAGTAAAAAAAAAACATGAGCAGAAAATGCTGAAGTTTTCAATTCTAGCCTCTTCAATGAGTTTCCCTCAAACACCTTTCATTAAACAGAAATAAGTAAAATAGCAACACATAGAAATCAATCGATTTTATATTCTTAATATGATGAAAATATATATCAATTGGTAGTATATTTAATAAAAGTTGAATAAAATGTATTTTTGCAGGCATTTCACATATTACACGTATTATTTAAACGTTGAAATACTAACGAGCAGCACATAAATGTGGAACAACCCAGGAAAACTGCGGCCAACCCAACCGACCGAGGAGCGCGAAGCATAAAGTTTGGTTACGAAGATTGAAAATTTAAAAGAGAATCACACAATATTCGAAAGTAAATCTTGACACTTGTGTTAAATACTGTCGGATGCAGCAAAACTCACGTGTTTACGCTGGAAAAGTATAAGAAACATTTTAATCGAATTTACAGCTTTTGCATTTAGACAATTGATGTGGCACTTTGAAGACCTTAGTTCTTCATTAAATACAACCCAATTACATTTTGCAAACGCATACAAATAACACATGGCAGACACACACTTGACACACACACACACACACACACACACGCGCAAATTGAAGACCCTACCCTCATCTAATTATTCTCTCAATTATAAAGCCACCCAACTTGGCCCCTCCATCCATCATTCTGTGGCTAAACGCTCCACAGCATCAAGTGTTGTTTTTGTGTACATATGTGTGGGTGTGTATTGGCATGTGTGTGTGTGTGTGTGTGCAACTACAATGCATTGGAATTACAAACAGGCAGCAGACAGCAGGCAGCATGCAGCATGATTACAAACTGAACTGTAAGCGTTTACAATCGATGGCAAAGCAAATCATTGTCATTACGTGGGCGTAACCGCACGCACACCCAATAAACACACATACACACACACACACACACACACTCTAATAGCTAGAAAGAGAGAGAGAGAGAGAGAGAGAGAGAGGGAGCGAGGGAGTAAGACTATAGCAATTTCCGTACAAGTTTGTGGGCACTGCATTACTGGCAATAAGTTTGTATTTAGTATTGGCATCGTGCACTGCACTAGTAATGAGCTTTAATCATAATTGATTTAGTGCGTCTGGCTGCATCCAGTGCTGTCATCGTTGCCATTGAAGCGAAGCGCACAATTCCATTTCCAATTACAATATGAAGACCAATGATCTGCAGTAAGCTGCGCCACACAAATTATGTGATATTGATATATATACCACAAACAAAATCAAAAAAAAAATGTGGAAAAAATAGAGAAAAAAATAGAGAAAAAAAGAAGCCAAACTTGTGCCGCTTTACAACTCAACACTCGGTTATTGACTGAAAGCTTTGACTGCCAGTCAGCTAAGAACAAATGGCTTTGAATAAGGCCAAAAGTTTGCTCTCTTGGCAACAGCGAATGGAGTAGGCAAATATGCAAATATTTTCAACAACCTCGAAAAACTTTTCATAACCGCAAGTTATTTGAATCTGTTGCCACTTGTCGTTCGCTGCACTTACCAACAGTTCAAAATCAATTGCATTATTGGTATATCCTAGATAAACTTGCCAAGATCTGTTAATGCATTGGCTTTTACAGAAGTACAATTATATTCAAACTGATCACAAAATGCTGAGATGCACAATTTTTAATTGAAGAAACAAGTAAATTCAAAAGTGGAGCAAATGGATTAGTAGAGTGAAAAATAAATTAGAAAGCGCAATGTAAACTTTAAAGCAATGCAAAATTGAAGTGAAGCAGAAAAAGTGTGCTGCGAATTAAAACGTAGAAGTGTAAATCGAATTGAAAAAAATACGAAAATAAAGTCAGATGCAGAGCAAAAAACTTGGTGGAAAAAAAAGTTTCTTGCATGTGAAAGTCACTAAATAATGATGTTGTCTACTTGTCACATATCTCCATGTACGTGATTGTCCAATTTTTTGATAGTTCTGATAGACGACATGCCAAATCTAGAAAGGGAACAGTTTGCTGGGAAGATGAGGATGGTGCTCAAGGCAAACAATTTCTCTGAGTTCTGCATATTCACTGATTGGCCACTTAGTTATGCGACATCATAAAGATAAGTAATTTTGTTGGGACTGGACTGGTCCGGTTGGGTTCGGTGTGTTTTTTGCTATTCATTAGCACTGTCAGCTGTCTCATGCAGTGAGATGTCCTTCGCTTAGTTAGTGCAATATGCAAATTTTCTGTGGCAATACTGGTAGCTGTTGCTTTTGCTGGAAGGCTCGTTCTCGCAATCTTTGCAGCATTTAAGACTTGGCTTTAACGTTTGTTTGTTTAATAAATTTGCTCGGTCAAAGACAATTTCAAAATTCTTGCAGCAATTGTCAAACAGCAGCAGCCAAAGCAGCCACATTCACATTTACATCCACAGTCATTGCTCAGGGCCCCCTGGCCAGCTATTGCAAGCTGCAGTAACTGTAATAGCAACACTAACAGAGCACCAGCTAAGGGATCCGGTACCGTTCTGAGAGGACAAAGGAAACCAATTAACAGTCGCCATTGTTTCACTTGGTAATTCAACTAAATTGCATGGCGTCGTCGCTGCAGTTGCCGGTTGCAGTTACAGTGCATAAGCAAATCTGCACAAGCTCGTTCCCTGGAGTTCACGAGTTGAGCTGCTTTATTGCCACAAAATGTGCGCTATGAGCATGGACATGGAGTAAAATGGCATCTATAGGAAGCTCTGGGTGTTTTGGCGTTGGCCTGTTATAGGTGCTTGGTTGTAAGCAGCAGCAGCAGCAGGTTTGAGAACCAGCTGAATGACTCGACTTCCAAAGGAAATAAAAGCATATTACTTGGCTGGGTGTAATAATATTGTAGTTCTTAGTGCAGAACAAGTTGAAAAGGGCAGAAAAAAAAACCTCAAAGCAAAGTTGGACAAGTGGTTTTCTCACATCTTTTGCAGACTTGAGTAAAACTTCGTTTATTTCTCTACAGGATAACAAATTGCTAAAAATATTAAAAAAAAAAAAACTAAACTAAAAGTTATGTTGTAACGTATTACTGATGACGCAACAATGACAGAATCAGAGTCGTCTATTTAGCATTTTAATTTGATTTTAATTTGATTTTTAATTTTATTTTATATTTTATATATTCCTAAGCTTATTTCATTTACATCACAACATGTTTTATTATTTATATTAATTTATGAACCCAATATTTATGATTTTTTTTTTTTTTGTTTTTAAACACACTTAGTTACTTCCCTTTATATAAATAGTGCGCAGATATTAAATATTTTTAGTTTCAGAGAAATTCATGGAAACAAAAGTAACAATTGAACAACATTTTGGCTTATTGTTACAAAAGTATCAATTTTCAAAGATACAAAATTTCAAGTATCATTTTATTTTAGAATTGAACAGCCAGTTAGTAACAGTTCAGAGGTCAAGGCTCTTAGATTCCGAAGAACTCGAAAGCTGGTTTAAGTCAAGCGAGTAACACTGTTCAAATTTTCACGCACAAATGCTCGCTGCTAGGAGCATCCAAACCCCGGCCGAGTGCCAATCAACAGTTGCAGGACGACGACATGAAACCATTTGGGCGCGACTGCTGCCCAAATTAGCTATGGACCACCGGTGGGTAAACAAATGGTGAATGCATGCGCCGCCAGAGACACAAATTCAAATGCAAAACTTTTTTTTTGTTTTTTGGTCGACAATGGCCATGGCGATGACGACGAGTCACAGCGACGTGGCAACAACTGGCAACCGGGGCAAGTTTTCATTAGCATTGGATTCTAGCATACACCACAGAAGGCCAACACCCACGACCCACACGTAACACAGGTAACAAGTAGCAAGTAGTGCAATCGATGTCCATGTGCAACTGGAAAAACATTTTCATTGGTTTCCTTGGTCGGGCGCCGCTTGGTTGCCGACGTCGCTTTTGGAGCGCGTCGAAAATGCATTTACAGCGTGGTCGGCGACGACGTCAGCGATCGCAAGCGTTTCCCTGGCTATTTCATTAACTCGCAGTGTGTGTGTGTGTGTGTGTGTGTGTCCGACAGCCTGTTTGCTTGGATAAACGATGTAATCTAGTTTAAATGGGACTTTTCACATTTAACTGCACACATGCAACTGCTGCAAAGAAGAGTTTTCGGACTTTACCCGATAATGAAAACTTAAATCATTGTATTCAAACTGCATGCCTCAGCAGCAGCAGCAACACGAAGTAAATTAAATGCAAACCTGACTTTTATTATACTCTTAAATTACTGTTTTATTAGCAAAGAAACATTTAGAATTGATGCTTCTGCGATAATAAAATCACAATTCTAGATTATAAAGCGCAAAAAAAAAAATAAGCTGAATCAATAAAGCCTAAAAAATTTATTTATAGTTCTATACCTTATCTTTATAAAATATATTATTCTTCTAAATTATTATTTTTCTTCATTATTATTATTATTATTTTATATCATTATTATTCTAAATTATTCAATCAAAATGTATCAATCTTAAACAGAGAATAATTTTTATATATTGAAAAAAATATTTCATATGTTTGTTGCTCAATGTGTTCTGCTTCACAAGAGATTTTATTCGGGTCATTAGCGTTTTTCCATATAAGAAATGACAGACGAGATTCTTTCAGCAGTTGCCGCATAATACCCGTTTTGCAGGTAGTGTGTAGAGAGAATGCAACTGAGGCAGCTGCTGGTTGCAACTCACTCTTTCGCTCAGTTTTGGGGCAGTGTCTGTGGACTGCAAAGTGTTTTCGTTTCGTTTTCGTGGTCCGTTGCGTGCCAAATCCATGCGAGCATGCGATGCCCGCAAAAAGTTGTCCTGGCCAGAATAGCGAGGATGAGCTGCGTCAACCTTTAGTGGCCATTTGATGACTTTTCGCCGACGTCGACGACGATAGAGTTCGTTTGTGATTGTTGTTTTTGTTGCAGTAGTTAACCACAATTGTTGTTCTTGTTGTTGTTGTAGCAACACGCCCCATTGTTCTTGTTGGTGTCGTTGATGGGCGTTCAAATGAAAACTTTTCCAATTATTGCGGTGAGCCAGGGAAAGAGAGAAAGATGACCAAAAGAAGCAAAGCAAAAAAAGAAAAAAAAAATAATAATAAAAATGAAAATGAAAAGAATCAGTGGCAGACAAACAACTAAATGAGCATCAAATCGAACTCGTGCGGCGCATAATGAGCGTTCGCCATTTGTGTGGAGAGAGAGGGGGAGAGGGAGAGAGGGAGGATTGGCGAGAGTTGGTTCGATTTCTGGCTGTACCCAAGTCATTAATCTAATTTGTTCGCCCTACTATGGAATATAAAATCGATGTCGCACTGCAAGGTGTGTAAGTACATCGAACCAATTATTCTGGCGGCCGTTAATGATGATGATACCCAACTGCCCAACTGCTTAGCTGCCCAACTGCCCAACTGCCCAACAGCCCAACTGGCGAACTGCCCAACTGCCCAACTGACTAACTGGCAAACTGGCCAAATCCAAAACGCAAAACAATTCGACGACAACAATGCGGAATATTGACAATGACGCGATAAGCTGACCCGGTTACACAGCATGAGATTGTAATGCAAAAGACACAAAAACAATGGCGGACACAGTGCCACTAATGTGCGCCGGAAGTGACGCCATATTGTTTTTAGTGCTTTTGTCATTTACTCACTTGTGTGTTGTGTTGTGCGATGACTGCGCATTTTTTTTCATCGCCACGAAATGATTGTGTACAACAGTTGAAATATGTATTTATATAGATTCGTGTGTGTGTGTGTGTGTGTTGGCAAAAAAAATATTGTTATTGCTTTGGCTTGTTTTTGTTTGATTAAATGCTTTTGCTTCGAAATTCTTTTTCTTCTTTATTGCATTCAATCACAAATTGATTAATAATCGTCGTCATTGTCAGCAGCTTCATTGGCCGCCAACACTGCTTATAGGAAAGTTTAATTAAACTTTAAGCGCGTTACCTTTCACTCACTCTCACACCCTCTCCCTCTCTCTCTCTCTCGGTTTCACTTGTTTTGTCTCTGTCTCTCATTTTTGTGTGTTGCTCTGTTATGTGTCGATTAATTACACGTCTTTGCTCTTTTGCAAAGTTTAATTAGTTTCGCTTTTAATTGACAGTTGAAAAACTTCAGTCAGGCTGGCATTTGACATGTGCTGTGTGTGTGTGTGTGTGTGCGGGAACTATATTTGATTTGTGTATATAAATAAATGTAAGACAAACATTTACAAATAAACTGATTGCAAAACGTAGTCAGCGGCATATTTAATGCTCTTAGCAACTCAGTTCTAAGAGTGCCAGACAGAAATAATTAATATATATTTACATTTATATAATTGTAACTAAAGATCAAAAATCTCAGATGTGTTTTCTGCTTCAAATATTAAAAGGCATTCGGCGTGTCTTGAAGGCAAATAATACTGTTAAACCGATTTAATTTACATCAATTAATTGTTTTAATGATGTCACTGAAGAAAATGTGTTTGCGCGTTTGTTAATATATAATTAAGGCGCCATTTGCAGACACAACAATATCAATCACAGATGAAAATTAATTTACTGACTTACCTTCAGAACAAATCTTACACTTAAAAGGCGACGCATAAATAGCTTTTGCTGCATGCTTGAAACGAAATTAAAACATTTAAAAAATGCTGAATTCGACAGAAATGAACTTTTGAAAAAGAAAGCTATTTATGGAAAAAATGTCTGTTTTGGTTTTGAAAGAATTTGGCATTGTTTGCCACGAATCGATGAAAGTTATCAGAAAACTTACATATTTTCATGTATGTATTTTTCTATAAAAATAAAGGTTTGACGAAAGAATCTAAAATATATCTGATGATTCCTTTATCCTGTGCTCCTCATGCATTCTGTTAAAAAGACAATAAAATACACATTATTTGCACGTTGTCTTCATTCTGCAGCAAAAGAAATGGAGAAAAGGAGGAAAAAAACCAACTTATTGACTAGAGAGCGGTGTGAGAAAGTGGTATAGTAACAGTAACTGTTTCTTGTTGGGTAAGTCAACAGTCGCAATGTTGTGTTAATGTTGGCTATATGTTTTCACAGTGGCCCTTGCCACACATGTGTGTGCGTGTGTATTTGTGTGTGAATGTCCTGTCATTTGTTGACCAAATAAGTACATGGCAAGCAATTTGTATTTGTTTTACTTCGTCGAGAGTCAAGAGACGACACGCACCGAAGCCAAAAACCAAAGGACTTAACTAATTTCATATTAAAACATCGTTTTGCATGCAGGAGCAACAACATCCAATGAGAAATATCCGCCCATTCCACCCAATGTCCAAGTCCAAAGTCATTCTGCACGTTGGCACTTTGAAGCGGATCTAATGAATTTGAAGCCCCAAAAATTCTTTGGCCTTGGCTTTGGGGTCAGTTATTGTCATATGTGAGCATGAGTGGATGTGTCAGTGTGTGTGTGTGTGTGGGTGAGTGAGTGCGTGTGTGTGTGTGTGCTTGCCAACCACATAATTGTCAAACTCATTCTGCACAGCTGTCAGGCCGTAGCCAGTGGGTCCTGCTGGGCTTTGGTTTGCTGCGTGGCATTGCAATTAACATTTATGACATTTCTCTTCGTTTTTTTTTTCTTCTTATTGTTGTTGTTATATATATAGATATATGGATATATATATATATGTACTCCGTTTTTGACCATGGACTTAGTCGGCATTCAGCCCAGTGCTTAAAGCAAATCAAAGTCACATCGGTAATCCAATGAGCTGGCATTTCATTTTTTGCATCGCCCCCTGATAAATTGTATATATATATCTACTAGTGTAGACATATACTTAAATAGACAGTTAAAGTGAATTTCAGATGAGTGGGGCTCGGCTGTGCGTCGATGCGAAACCACAAAAAAAAAAACACACACAACACACACACACATACACACAGAAAATAAAAAGGGGGACACAGAAAATGCTGAAAAACCGAATAATCGACAAAAATTTTTGTGCTCATTATTGAGGCCAAAAGGACGACACATAAATTTGAGGCCCTGTCCCATTTTGCCCCAGCATCAGGAAATTGTCGGGTAGACAATTTGGGATCCGCTCAAGCGCGCCTAATCAAAAGATAAATTCCCAAAGACATTTACTTAATACACGGCTTATACATGGGTAGTTACAGTCCGCAATATTTTCAAATATATGCCATTAAAGAAGGCTTTGATGAGTTGGCTTAAGCACTGAAGACAGCCCAGCAAATCAATTAAGTAACAGAAATATCCTAAATATTTGTAATAAAAGGTTTATAAATTATGTTGACTTTTTACAAAATGAAAACATGCATTAGTCTGCGATAAATCTATTTACGATAAGTACATTCGAAAATTCTTCAGTTAAGAATATAAAATTATACATATTTAACTTATGTTTATATTATTCACTATTAACTTTTAACCATAAATTTATTAGATATATTTAATTAAATTTTATATAATATACTTTATACATTCTAAAAAACTATTACTTATAATTAATTTAACTTATAGCAAACATGCTCATTTGTTAAGGATAAAAATGAGTATTAAGTTTCATTAAATTCTCTGGAAAAACTTTGAACTTAAACCTTAGAATTCTTAGTTCAGCCATAACCCAAATGTACAATTTACGTTTTATATGCATTTCCAATCGGATTTCCTTCGACTTGCCTTTGCCTCGTTGTAATTTAGCTTGATTTAAACTTACGACTTGATTTCTATTTTTTTTTTTTTGCTTTTTATTTGACCGCCTCTGCTGTGGTCGCGCCAGCTGTATTTTGGTTGTGTGCTGTGTGCTGTGCCCCAATTGCCACACCCACTTTCCTGTGGGCACGCATCATTATTATGCCATGCACAGTTATGTGCCTGACCCAAAAAATATGTAAAAAGGCCGCGTAAAAATCCTTTTTGGTTTTGCAAATCGGGCAATCAGAATTCACCATCCCTTTTACGTCATATAAAATTCAACTTTTGAGCTGAATTTTTGAGTCCATCTGGATGTGTGTGTGCTTGTGTATGTGTGTGTGTGTTTGAGTGTGAATTTTATGCTGCTACCTAATGTCAACTTAAGGCACGCTCAGGCAGCGGCTCAATTTCGGTTTATGTTAATCTAAACATGTGCCGCTATGCGCATAAAATATGAACAGCTACCCAGGCCCAGCCCAGCCCAACCCCGCCCCAGCCAACGACCTTTGCACAGGAGTCCTGAAAGTATCCTCTACATCCCGTTAGCCAGCTGACCGCTGCTTGTGCTCCTGCTCCAGCTATTTGTTCTTGTAGTTTTGGGTCAAACTAGTTTGTAATGTGTGCCAAGATTTTAGTTTTTTACATTTTATTACAGTTCCCCCCCCCCCCCCACCACCATCGCACAAAACTTATTCTGTTTGGCCACATTTGTAGCAACTCATTTTTTGTTACGCTTTTTCGTCTGCTTTATGTTTGCTGGGTTATACTTTCATGTATATTTTGCTGATTTCTTGTTGTTGACTTTTCTTTTGGGTTGCCCTTACCCCTTGCACATCCGCTTCCTTGACAGGTTGCCTAGCCGACTTAAAGCATACTGGCAACCAACAACACATACATAAGTAAAAAAGATTTAATGACTCCTGATTATATATATATATATATCTATATATATATATATATATAAAGAGTGGCGCAAGTTAGAACTTATCATAAGAGCATCTTAATCACGAAGGTGAATTGGCTAAAATTCAGTTTTATTTCTAATAAATAACGATTGCTTTTGGGTAATTATCATAATAAATATGAAACCAATTCGTCTCTAACATCTCGAATATTAAATTTGTTCTTAAAAATCATGTAGCAAATCTCAAAAAGTAGCACTTATCATAAAGAAGACCAATTATCATATTGAAATTGAAACAGATTAATTCCAGCTGCAACTTTAACCAAGTACAGCTAAAAAAAAAAAAACATTTCAATTTCTTTTTCATTTGTCAGTCAAAGATGAGATTAGTCCTTATACACATAGCTCAGAGAACATCAACTCGTTTTGTGCCGAATTGATATTTTCTTTATATGATTTTGAGTTGCATTTTGTTTTTTCAATTTTAGGTCTCATATGAGATACAAATTTTCATTTCACATTTTTTTTTTTCGGCTAGGGGCCACATTTGTTGTGCCAATGTTTTTGCCATTTAAGTAAATTGAAATGTTTCTAAATGTATCTATGTGAGTGGGTGTGTGTGTGTGTGTGTGTGTGCTTGTGCGTATGTGCGTATTTGTGTGGGTTTTGCGTGCGTGGGTGTGTGTTTGATCAGGATGCTTTTGATTACATCTTAAAATCATTTTAATTAGAAGCTCTCTTTTTTTGCAATCTACGCAAATGCTACATTTTAATTAAATTGTTTGCTCAAATCAAAATGGTAGCAAGTTTCCAGGACTGTTCTTAATGAACCTTATCCTACTTTAAATTTTTAAACTGCTGTTCATCGACTACAAGTTGATATCTGGCCATTTGCCACTGCCATTTGCCGTTGCAGTATCGCAGCAATGCAATTGCCATAAATTGCGAGCATCCCAAGAGATTGGTTAGTGAAAATTGCTCACAAAATGTGTGTTGCAGCCTGCCCTATTTTGTGGCATCGAGAATGCAAAAATGCCAATCGAAATGCGATCAACGTACGCCATTTAAAACACTACTCTTAGCATACACACACACGCACACACAAATACACACACGCACACACACACTCATTCAAATACACGCACTGAATGCGCCTAATTGTATTGGTAATGCACATGAAGGCATTTAATTATGGCCGAGCTTATCTGTCTGTGTGTTTGTGTGTATTTGTGTATGTGTGTGTATCGTCCTGTCTCTGGTGTGATTAGTCTATACAAATTGCCACAGTGTCATTTGTTACACAATTCAACTGGCTCTCGCTCAACAAAACAAAGCGTTGTAACAATGCGTTGCAATGTCAACTGCATTTAATTTATTTGCTTGCCACAAAAACACCAAAAACAACAACAATATCAACACATACAACAACAGAACTTTGTGTTTCTATTTTAGCTCAATGTTCAAAAAACTGTTTATCAAATATTTATTGTATTGCCTCGAAGATATATAAACTATTTTCAAAAGGCGCGAATCGTAGTTAATTGTGGTGTGGGAAGCATTCTTGTTTTTAGAATTGAAAAAGAAGCTTTAAATTTAAAAATAATAATAAAAACAAAAACTATAATAAATGCACATTTACATAGCGTTTATTTTAAAACATGCAAATCTGTTTACGCAAAAGTTAAGCTAAGCTGTAAAAATGAATGGTAAAATGTATAAAGCACTTAAATAAATATAATACAAAATATCTTAATTTATGCAAATTTTTGTTTGGTATTTTTTCTATTTTAAAACAAAAATTTCTCTAGCCAAAACAATAAGCTAACTTTTTATGTTTTAATAAATTTATGACTTTATAAAATTTTAAACGATGCCAAAATTTAATTCTACTTTACTTACATTAAATATATTTCGAACAGGTATTGCCATTCCAGATTCAACTTTAATATTATTATAAAAAGCCAACCGCCTACCAGCAAAGTATACTTAAAATGAGCCATTTACACATGAGGCAAATTCACAGAATTTTTTTTTTATATATGTATTTGTATCGATTAAATAAATGGCCATTAATATTTAAAGGACAAATGAGAAAGGTATTCTGAGCTAATTGAAACCCAGAAACTGAACTCTTCAACCCTTGTTTTTACCAACTTCGTTTAGCATTTTTGAAAAAAAATGCGAAAGTGCCAATCAAATTGACAAACGATATGTAGACAGAGAAAAAAAAAACACATTTGAAATTGCTAGTGCAGCTAGAAACTTGCCAGCAACTGGATTTATATGGCTAAGAACAAAGCAGAGTGTTTACCATTTATAAGAACTTTGTTGCAATCAAATTAATCGATTTAATTGAAGACTGTACAATGGCAGCGACAGTCAAGGTAAAAGTTTCGACTGGGCCAAGTTATTTTCAGTTTGTTTACAATTGAAATTCGCAGGGTGCATGGGCAAAGGATGCAATCGAAACAATCAGCTGCAAGTTATTTGTGTCTGCCTGGAGTTGAAGCTGGAACTATTATTGCTGAGAGTAACCTGACGATGCCCCACAGCACTGAAAGTGCACAAAATGTTGCACGTTGAAGATAATTGAGTGGATTGCATGGTTGCTGCCCCCAGCGCTGTGCGATGTTGCTCTCCCTTTTTTTTATCTAAAGGTGGCCACCTGCAAAATAAATAACTAACAACGCCTCTGGCATCCAAGAAGCTTCCATCGCTGTCGTTTTGTAAATAGTTTTTGCCTCCAAGTGAAAAGCAAACACATTTATTTTTGAGTGCAAATCGAGTTTGAATCCGCTCAAAGCACAACTGCTGCAGCAGTCAGCGACAGGGATCACACACCCATGTCCATTACTTTAATATCCAACTGCAAAATGAGCTTCTTGTCAGTGCTGGTCTCTTCTGCATTATACAACTGATAAAAGTTTTAAATTGTTTGCATGCCTCAAATTGTGGCAGTTACACTGGGGAAAATATGTTGAATGCAAATTTGTCTATCATCAGTCGACTTTATTCAGCTACTATTTTTTTTGTATGGCATAGAAAACTCTGACGTAAGCAGATTTGTGCAACTTTTTTTAAGTATATCGTCATGTCCGTTGTTTATACTTAAAGTGAGCATTTGTAATTTCCATATAGCACTCAAGTCACTCATAACTCTTTTGTACCAAAAGCCTCTAGTCAAACAAGTTTTGTATATCGCCTTAAAGCAATTCAATCCATGAATCAGAAATTTCTTTCTTTCAAATTTTAACAAAATCACAATCTAAAGGATCTCTATTAAATTGTAGTGTTATGTATATACAACATATAAATTATTATTATTAATATCTGTTATTATAATCACTTTCTTCTCTGTGTAATACAACTAACTGACTACAATAGTGCTGACTCGTACCTAACAGCGACATATTCAATTAAATATGCGGGAAAATTGCATTTCAACTGAGTTTTCTTCATATTTGTTGAGAAGTAGTTGGTTAAGTCGCAAAGTTGCGACGAAAGTCAGCAAACACAACTAATTTTATATGCCTTGTAGCCAATTTGAGCAGCAGCAGCAGCAGCAGAGCTTTTTAAGTTGTGACAGCGAAAATAATGTGGGCGAAACAATGAATTATGCACTTGAAAATAAGTTTTGGCGATGCGAAATTGGAGCGCCTGTGGCTGGCACACAAAACTAGAACCGGCAACCATAACCGAACCGAACCGAACCGAGCCGGGCAGCAAATCACTCATAAATCGCCAGTGGAACATATGGCCAGTGGGCCAGCACATTTGGAGAGTGCGGCATAAACCCTACTCCCCCCCCCCCATACGTCCCTTTTCCAAACCCAACTGTTTGCCACGCCTCACTATTTTGAAAGTTTTTCACTGGCAATTTGCAAATAGACGCTCAGACAACAACAAATTTAGTGCCATTTAATGTTGCAAAATGCGTGCGTGGCTCATAATAATTCATAAGCAACATTTTCCGATGGCAGCGAGTGTGAATGCATGTGTGTTGGTGTGTGGGTTGTGTGGGTCTGCGTGTGTGCAGAGCATTGTATATATTTCATAATCAACGCGTTAAGTTGAAAGTAATGCATCAAAATTGTGTGCAGCCATTCAGACAACAACAACAACCAACTTCTTGAACGGAATCAACTTCCAGCAGTGTGTTGCTAGTGGCCAAAAAAAAAAGAAGAAATTTCTGACACAGATGGAGTACAGCAGAGATAGTCAAGACTGAAGTCAAGTGGGATCCAACGGAAGCTTGTCAAGCGATGATCTTTGGCAAAGCCAGTTGAAGCGCCACACAAAATATTACGTATATGCAGCGTTGCCAGAATATTCAGTTTTTGTTGTATTTTCATTTGGATAATGTGCAAACACGACACATGACGATGTGCTTGTATTCAAAAATCAAATGCTTTACACACTCCAAAATTCAATACTAATAATCGCAAATCCTTTACTTGTTCGATTGAACCTGTAGCTATATAGTAGTTGCAGTCGTATATATAAGATCTTATATTATTTGTGCAGATCAAGTGCTTTTTCGCATGTAATATTTTGCCGCGATTATTTTCTGGATGAATTTTAATACACGTCCATCGCTAGTCTGAAGCAGTTGCTGTCAATCACATTCTTAATTTGAAAAAGTCACTTTGCAAGTGCCGCATGTAAAAATAAAAAGCTGACAATGTAAAATAAAAAAAAAAAAAATTTCGGCAGCATGAAAGTGAAATTATAATTAATAAATCCATCATCATATTGTGAGCTCGTCTGCTTGTGTGTTCCCAAATGGACCCAAGTGCCACCACTCGTGACACCCTGTGGCTGCAATAAAATGCATGAAATTTGCATAGCCTGCTTGCAGGGGTTTCATGCATCAGATGTGTTATGAATTTCAATGCAATTTCAGCTACAGCCACGAAAAATCAACAAAAGAACTGGAGAGAAAAACATAAAAAAAAAACGAAAATAAAATCAAAGTAAAAACGCTGCGCTGGCGATGGCGAATTGAATGCGTTTTTCCAACGTTGCAGAAGTTGCAAAGGCAACTGGAACTGCAACAACAGCACCAATAATTGTGTGTGTCTGTGAGTGTGTGTGTTGGAGAGAGTGAGTGAGGCGACATGGAGTTCTTGACGCTGTCGCTGACATTTTACATTACATAAACGTATTTATGCAAATGTGCTGTGAACTGTGCTTCCCACGAGCAGTTGTTTATGTTGTTGTTGTGTTTTTTGTTATTGTTGTTGTTGTTATGCTTGTTGCCCACTAACTGACTGGCTGAGTAACTCGCCTCCTGTTCGCTGTTCGTATTTTTTTTTTTTGGGCAACGTTTTTGTTGTCGATGCGCCATATTTGCATGCATTTTAAATGACTCGGGTATCAATTTTGACATATCACTTGACAGCTTAAAAAGGTTTATGTATTTATACAAACGAACGGGCGAAACATGTGTGTTCGTGTGTGTGTGTGTGTGTGTGTGTGTGCGTATAAATGTAGAGCGAGATGGAATCGTCAGGACGAGACATCAGCAAAGAATGAGAGGGAAAGAATGGAAAACAGTCAGCTCGTTTCTGTATACTTTATAATAAATGACTGAAATAGATGTCTTCATTTCCTCACATATCATTTAATGATATAATATGTATACAAAATAAAGATATCACCCTTTATCTACTTTAAAACTGTTTATTTCAACTTGGGTGTGAATTTTATATTTTTAAAAATTCTGATTTGTCAAGCGTGAATTATGTAAATACTTCTTTTGTTTTTATACTAGCTTTCAAACAAAAACATTTTATATAAATATTATATTTTTAGCCTTATAAATATTTATGCATGGTATATAAATAGAAGATGTTATTTTTGAATGTTTGTAGTGGATATCTGTTAGTCCAGCAAATGAATGAATTTTCACTTGCGTTTATTTATTTGCTCTGTACTTGGACATAAAAAATGCGTATTTTAAATTTATTGCTTCATTAAAGCTTAATACCCCAAGGCATGTGTGCATAAGTGTGTGTGTGGATTGTTCTTTGTGTGTGTGTGTGTATGTGTCAGGTAAAATATTAACGAGTTGCGCATACATTTTTCCATTGTTTTGGCGGAGCTGTTTACCGTTGATGTTGTGTTGTTATTGTGTTTTTTTTCTCGATTTGTTGTTGTTGTGATTTTTTAGTTATTGCGGCCTTAAGCGCTGACCAATTCATTTAAAACGCATTTTGAATTAGCCCACTGATGATATATTATATTATTAAATTTTTAATAAACCGATGGGTATGTTTATACATAAATATAAATAGGTATGCGTGCAGGTGTATAAATATATGTATAAATGTGTTTTTAATGTTTTTATTGTCATTCCGAAGTTTTATTGTTACAAATTGTAAAATGCATGTTATTTAAAGCATTTACAGGTTTCACGCATTGCATAGAATGGCAATAGAATTATGAAATGTGACAGTTAAATGTTAATTTAATTGCAAAGTTAATTGCATTATGAACGGATTGCAAAATATACACAGAGAGAGAGGGAGAGAGAGAGAGAGCGAGAGAGAGAGAAAGAGAGAGAGAGAGAGAGAAAGAGAGAGCGCGAGAATGGCTGTCAGTGCTGGAGACTTTCATGATATATGTGCTTAAATGCATTAATCTGATAAATATTTATATTTGATTTATTTGTCCGAACTGCTGCGCAATAATAATAATGTGAGAATAATTTACACGATTATTTATTAAATTGCGTTAATTAGTTAATATCATTTTTGCCATATTAGCTTTAAGAGTTAAATTAAACCAAAAACCGAACTCCAGAGTTCAAGTCCAATTCGGTGGCCAAAATACAAAAAGCTCTTAAATAATTAAATTTGCTGGGTAAATAAAAGTTCAAGTGGACGTCTTGGCACTGCTCAAACGTCCGCTGCGTGTCTCAGCTCTTTCTGACAGCCAACAAAAACAACAACAGCAAAATCAACCCCGAACCGATTGTCCACAATGTCAAAGGCAGGACATAACTCTCCCGCTCTTCCTCTCCATCTCTCACTCCCACTCTTTCCCTTTTTTCGTTTGGCATTCTGTGAAATTGCTTTTATTAGCGTATAAATCAACAGTGCAAAAATCGTAGCATACTTTCCAGCGCTGCTGCCAGCCACTGCTCTCTCTCTCTCTCTCTCTCTCTCTCTCTTTCCTTGCACTCGCTGGCAGACTGTTTCAATTAAATTTATGCGTCATTTTAAGTTGTTTACAAGTTGGCAGCACTTGATAGATGGCAAGGCACAGGGAGACGCAAAGAGCAGCGGGAAGTGCCAACTTAATGCAATTGCTGTTGAGGCCATGCTAAAACAGCCTCAAGATTTGCACTTGAAAACTGCAGGAAAAGGTCAAATAGCTGTTCAGCAGCAGAATAGTCAATTTTCATATGGCTCAAGTCACGGTACGCCACTCGTACTATGTGCTGCACATAATAATAAAACTATAAATTAAATTAACTCATAAAAATTCCATGTGCATAAAAACCAAAAACAGTCCGAATAATAACTGTCTTGTTGTTGTTGTTGTTGCTATTGTAGATGAGGGGCTATCTATCTATTCTGTGAGTTAGCCAACGTTCCTAACTGCCCGCTTGAGACCATTCCATTTCATTTTGGGCTTCCGCCGTCCATTCTGTTCCATCCCACACTCAACTGCCCTTTTATGGGCATACATATAGGCGCTTTGGCTTGTAAGTAGCATGTAAGTCAGCTCGGAGAGCACATGATTTAAATTCTTGTGAGCACGCCAAACCAAATGGACAGTGGAACAGTGGAGCAGTTGCAAAGGGATGAACTGAGATACTTGGCCAGTGGGCTTATGTATGTATGTATGTATGTATGTATGTATGTATGTATATATAAAGCGTCAGCATGCATATTTGATTTGATTTCATTGCCAGCCTCGCCCCGCAGCGTAGCAATGAGAACGCGATGTGCCTGTAAATATTTATTAATGCCGTGGAATTTTCTTCTTTTTTTTTTGGGAAGAGTTTAAGTAGATGCGATTTGTTGCTGCGGGGAAGATGGCTTTGATTTTATGGCATGCCGAGTAAAAATGAGATCAATAAAAAGACGGCCTGCGAGTGAGAAAGTGTATAACTTACTTTTATTGACTGTATATTTACTCAATCAAGCAGCTTAAATTCGAATATTATATAGAATATAAGAATAATCTAAAATAAACATTTGATTATCCCTATAAGAAGAGGACCTGCTACTTTTTATTCATGTTTCTGTTAATTCTTTTAAGTCGGCAGATTTAACTGCAATTCCTTAATAACTATTTTCTTAATTTTGATACGCAATTTTAACTGCATTATTTGCACAACAAATTCAGTGGAACTTTGATTTGAAAATCAGAGTAAAAGGTGTGAATGGAATTTCAAAATTTAATAAACTTTCACAACACACAGAAAACAAAACAAGTCAAAACATTGGATGACCAACAACAAAAATAATACAAGTCGGAACCAGCAATGATGACGTTAAAAGCAATTACAAGAGACCAAATGAAAGCTGCACAATCCGGCCCACTTCCCCGGTGCCTCTTCAACTAACTTCTAGCTCTTATAACGGCAATGTGCATGCAAATGCAAATTGCACACTGGCATACGCTGCGTATACGTAACGCCAAATGCCCGCACCGCGAGCGAACAACTAAAACAACAACAACATCAAAAACGAAAACAAAAACAAAAACAGGAACAATAGCAAAATAGTTTTGTGTTGCGGTTGTTTTTAGTGGCAGGGGTGCCGGTTGGCCGTGTGCGGGTGGTTGCTGAACGACTAAACGACAACTGGATCAACAGCACCAACAACAGAACAACAAAAATGCTGGCAATTACACCAAAGTAGTCGTACTCCAAAGCAAGGCCATCAACAGCAGCACCACCACCACCAAAACCAGCACCATCATAAGCAGCACCAGCCACGCCATCCGAGTACTCGTCTCTGCCATAACTGCAAGAATTGCAAGAGTTCCGTGCTGTAAAATGCAGTTTCTTATGCAATTTAAAAAAAATGCATAACACTCCTCAATGACAGAAAGGGAGCTTGAAGCCAAGATGAACTTGGAATACTCTTGCATAACACAATCAAGCAAGGAATAACGAAAGCCGCTTTATGTTGAAATTATGCAAAAGAAAAATATATAAAAATAATAAAATAATAATATCTAAAATAAATCTATGTATTAATTGACATAATGTAAATAAAAGGGTTTTAATGCACAGTATTTGCTAACTAAATTAATTCTAAATATTTAAAACAAATCTGTTGTATTTTAAAGTAGATTATATTGTTATATAAAAAGCAGTACTCATAAATTGTAACTATTAAATACGTTGGAACTTTGAGGAGGATTTTTATGCATATACGGCTTTGAAAAGAAGAAAAAAAAATATATATCAATATATATTATTATTATGCTTAAGTGATTTAAGTAAATTCTGTAAATGGCCATCTAAATTATAATATACCATTATTAACTGAATATTGTCGAAGATGATTAACTAAGGATAATAAAAACGCGTGAACAGAAATGATACTTAAATTCATTAAATAAATTGCTTGAAAATTGCAATTGTTCAACTACATTTTATCAAATGCTTAAACTACTGTTATATCTTAAAGAGTAAGCGAAGTCATATAAAAATCAATTTCTTATTCATGGAATCAAGATTCATATTTATTTTTTATATAGTATGTTTAAAACAATTAGTGATATATTTGCTGTTGCCTGGGCTTGATCTGGATTGTACAAAGATGCCAAGAGCAAAAGTCCAACACGAAAAGCAACAAAAAACCACATCAGCAATATATAGAGAAATAAAATTTAGAGAACTTGCAATTCCACGCATCAAATCATAATAATTTCATACCAAACAGAAAATAACTTGCGCAAAATGAGAAAAAAAATAACAAAACAAATAAAGAAAATAGACTTGTCAGCCTTGCGATGATCTATACACGACTTATTAAATACCAGACAAAATATTATTATACATAAATATATATAAATAATAATACAAATATGCATATAAAAAAATATATGTGTAGCAAAGTAATATAAAATATATTCTATTCAATTTTTAATATGGTATGTTATGAAAATACAGATTCGGCATGCCATAAACTCGCTCTCTGCCAGGGTATACATGAAGCCAACAGCTACTGTCAGCTATCGCATATAAATAAGCTGGCAAAATAATAAAGTAGGCAAGGGGGCGAGGAGGTGAGGGTCGCAGCTCAAACTGGAATTCCATTTGTGTGCATTTCAGTTTCTGTTTAAATCAAGAACTGAATGTATTCGTTGCCCCCGCTGTAGCTGCTCGCTATCTGGTACGAGATCTCGACAATCATTCAGGCTGACAGGATGTGCGCTTCAGTGCGTGGATTGTAAGTCGCAAAAGGCTAACAAAATACAAATGCCAATATATGTGGACGATGACAGAGTCGGTTGCTGCGCCTCCGTTTGAGCCTGTCGAGTCGAGGGACAGCGTCGAGCATCACCGATTGCCTTTGGCTCTGTGGCTGCAAGCTGAGAAAAAATGCTAATTGAATTTATGCTACGACGTCGTGCTTACAACATCCTGCAACAACAGCTAACCAGCAACAGTTGGCGACGTGTTAACGCAGGAACGAAGGGGAAAAAAAATTATGATGACATAGCCCTGCCTGTTTCCTTGCCACATCCGGGCTGCTCATTAAGCATATGGCGAAAGTGGCAGCAACAAGGTGTAAATACGCTGCTATCCCCATATTGTTGCCGCCGCTGCTATTTTCTGTTGTTGTTGTGGCCATGTTATTTTTTATGCCCAGCAAAGGGAAAATTAAAAAGCACAATATTGCGACTCCTTTTCTTTGCGACTGTCTGTTGCCGCCTAGCGTAGCGCGAAGCCTTTTCTGTTTGCTTGTGCTTACTGTCTGCCACGACAATTTAAATGCCTGTTGTCTGCGTGGCGGCTTAAGGGGTGGGGGGGGGGCGTGGCCGGGGCAACAGGGCGTGGTAACTGGCAGTGGTAAGTAATAGCTGCCATTTGCTGCCAGGCTGCTGTGGTCTGCAGCCTCCTGCTGAGCTGCTGCTCGTTCTTGCTTTTCATAAACCATCCTGCTGCCACACACTGCATGTACTTATCCAATTTGAATGAATTCCATGTAATTACAAATGTTGTCTGGTTTGTTAGAGAGCTTAGAGCTTAGAGCTGCCAGGTAAGCAGCAAATAAGCAGAATAAATACTGATATACATTATAAATTGTACGTATATTTCAACTATTTGCAGGAAGCAATTCACAATTATGGCATGTGTCACTTAAAACGACTCTGCATAACTGTTCAAAGAGGAATTAATTAAATTTTCAACAGTCTGTTAATTTATTCAGCTCGGATTCAAAGATTCACAACGAAGTCTCCAAAGTGTTCAACTTTTGCTGAATGTCAAAGTTGTTGAAACTAAAAGCATATTTCGAATTGATTTTAATGACTGTATGTTATAGTTTTATACTTTTTGTAAAATGTCAAAGCAGCAATTAAAAATGTATTTTATTATACAGAATATTCATTAAGAATGCAACTGCAACTGCAAGTGACTGACTCGAATTTTAGCTATAAAGTTTAGTTATACTAAAAAGATGTTGACATGCTCTGATCACACTTTCGATACATAAAATTTCGATAAATATTATATTAGACACATAAAACTATAATTATTTTATTATTTTTCTGGTAAAATCTATATGTTAGGAAATAAACAAAATATGTTCAAAGCTTGATTTCCATTAGTTAGAAAAACACATATTTATATTTATTAAATGTTTACTTAATGCAGCAATTTAAATGATGTTGATGTAAAATCCAAATAAAAATTTATGAAAACCCGTCACACAATTTTTGGGCGTTCAAGTGCAGCAGGATTTTTGGCAATTAGGTTGCAGCAATAAAAAGCAACGGGCCAAGTGCCAAAAGTACAATAATTCACTATAGGGAACACAGCAAGTGTGTGTGTGTTGGTGCGTTGGTAGGTGAGGGGGGGGGGAGTAAGTTTATAAGGGGGTGCTCTCTAACACAATGGCAGCTAATAATAAATTAATTGAGCAATTGCATTTCTGGGTTATTGGACAATTGATTATTTTTTTGGAGCGATGCGCGCTGTGAGCTCTTTCTTATTATTTATGGATGATGTCCCTGCCACATTATACTGGCCACACGCTCAACCCACTTGTCGCCCTCCCCACCCCCCCGGGTAAATCCAATCAGCGTGCGCTGCCAGATATTGTAGAATCTTTGCCGCGCTACAAATTTTCGTGTTATTATTGAGGCGGACTGGGTGTTTCATAGGTTTTTGGCCAGTTAACCCACTAATTAAAACTAAGTGGCGGGCGTTGAAAAACTCCATCCAACCTCGATTAACCCAGCGGCGCCCAATTACACTTTCGCTTAATTTTTTAGCTCGTCGTGCGCGTCGGTGTCAGTGCCAGTCCTTGTGGCACCCAATCCCAAATTTGACATTTTGACAGCGTGGCAAGTTTACAAGCAACAACGTCAGAAACAACAATAACAACATCCCACACATTACGTATACGCCGCATGTGGGGAGGGAGGGGGGGGGTTCCGGCCGGATTCTAATTTGCTTACGGGCATTAGGCCAAAATTTTAACAGCGCCCCCAGAAAACACTAAAACTGAGGTGAGAAAAACGTGTGTGTGTGTGTTTGTGTGTGTATGTGTGTGTTGTGTGTTTTGAGTGTGAGTGTATGGCTTTTGTTGTTAGGCTGTAATCAGAGTTGAAGTTGGACGTTGGTTTGAAAACTGTTCAAGTTGTTGGGCGCTGCGTAATATTAATGTTTTATTAGGGTATCCTGTGTGTGCTTGTTGTAAATGAGTTCAGCTAATTGATGTTTGCAATTTACACGCTCTATTTATTTATATAAATATACATGTTGAAACTAGAGCTTCAACACGTTGTCATACATATCAAAGTGAATTAGTTCAATTAGTGTTTTTTATATTTACTTTCTTTAAATTTATTGATTGATTGACTTATGTTTTGTTTATTCTTTATGTTTTCTAAAAAATATGCAACTGTAAAAAAACATTGAATTCCCTTAACAACGACTGTCAAATTGTGATGAATTCGGCAAAGTCTAAGTTAAAATGCAATTTAATTATTTGCACTCATTTTTTTTATTATGTAGTAATGTACCTAAAACTTAAGCTAAAGTTAAAAATAGTTTTTGGTTAGATCTTGCAAGTAGTATTTAAGATTCAGATACATATATACAAGTTGGAATATACACGGATGCCTGAACATTAACTCACAACATTTAAGTATGCACGCTGTCACCTTGTGCGTTTTGTAGTCTGACAAATGGCTCACGTTTTACATATGTAGAGTTGCAACCTGCCCCTGCCCGTGCCCCAATCCTACGGCAACCCCTCGAGCAGCACATTTACTTTGTGTAAATGTAACACAAAATGCCGCAAACGTGTGCGTGGCAAATTTGTAAAGTGCAAAATTTATGCGTAATGTGAGGGCGTTTCCCGAGACCAGCCCCAGAAAGTTGCTGCTGCTGCGGCTTACAAGTTTGAAGAGGCCTGGTAACGACGACTTCTCCGTTGGCAGCAAAGT
Organism: Drosophila longiperda; assembly: GCA_035042125.1. NCBI lineage: Eukaryota > Metazoa > Arthropoda > Insecta > Diptera > Drosophilidae > Drosophila > Drosophila longiperda. The sequence continues at coordinate 200,503 of JAWNLV010000115.1, forward strand.
GCCAAAAAGTTGCAGTCAACAGCAACCCAAAAATATATATAACTGTCTAGCCTGAGTGTGTGTGCGTGTGCGTGTGTGTGTGTGTGTGTGTGCGTGAGTATGTTATGGTGTGTGTGTGTGTGTTAGTGTGCGTTTAATTTTCTCGCCAAACTAAAATGTTTTTTGGTAGCAGCCAAATTCGAGGTTTTTGCCACGCGTTTCATGCAAATATTTGTTGGCTCTATGGCAACCAAATAGCAGCAAAAGGTTAGCAAAATAACTTTTTACGCGCCGCGTAAGCGCAACAAAAGCTACGCAAAACTCACACACACACAGACACACTAACGCACACATATGTGTGTGTGCGTGAATTTGGATTTTGGTAAAATTCATTAAAGTTTATGTTTGCGTATGTTTCAACAGTTTTACAACGATCCCGCCCACATTTATATATAAATATGTATGTGTGTGTGAGTGTGTGTGTGTGTGTGAGTGAGACAGATTACAACAAAAAACAATGTCGATATCTGACTTTTAGGGGCTGCCTTTTTACGCTTAATGTGTTAAAACTAATTTAAATTTATTTCATTCGTGTAAATTTGCCAAGATGCTGTGGCAGGCAGAATAACATTTTACGGGCCTGTGTCTTGTTCCCCTTTATCACCAACACATTCTATAACTCTATCTCTCTCTCTATATATATATATATATATATATCTCTCTCTGTCTCTCTCTATCTCTCTGGCAAAGGGTTAATAAATAAATTACGTATACGTGCACATAAATTGTTATTTTGGGCGATGCCAAAGTTCATACTGCAAAAGCAACAGTAGCAATAACAACAACAACAACAGCAAAAACAGCATCGGGTCAGGGGTAAATTAAGAGCGAGGAGCTGAGGGATGAGCGGGTCATGATTGGCAGCTATTTGTGTGCTGAATGTGCCGTTAAATTAGCCAAATTACGATACGATAGAAATTCTTGGCTTATTTGTTTGGTTTTGCGGCACAGCCAAAAAAAAAAAAAAAATGCAATTAATTTTTCAATGTGTCACTTTTGCTTGTTCTCAACAAAGACGAAAATGGTTTTGGATTTTTCCAGCTTTCGCATTGTTAATCTTCTAGCAGAGAAATACGAATAAAGAGCTGAAAATATGCAATAGTAACTATAAAAATCTACTTTTTAGTAGTATACCAAAATAAGGCAAAGAACCGAACAATAAACTGAAGAATGAGACTGCACAAAATTGGGCTAAAACCAAATTGGATTTGAGCTGATTATTATTAGACTAAAATAATATTCGGATTTATTTATTATAATAAAATATATTTCAAATGCATACAACATTTACTCATATTGAGCTAAAATAATAATTGTAAATTTTTCGTATTTTTCATCAATTTAATATTTATTTAAAATAATATTTCTAAATTGTTGCAGTGGCTGCCCCGCAAACTGATTCTCCGTTTAACCACTGCAGTGGTTTTTGGTTAGGAGTATGCCAAAAAACTGTTTGTGGATTCTTAATTTTTTTTTTAATTTTTTTTTTTTTTGTGCGTGCAACGCTCAAATGCGCACCCAAATACTTAAATATGCAAATAAAGCATTGAAATTGTTGTTGCGTTTGGCAATTTAATTAAATATGAGGTAAATATATTTGCTGTCTACGGTAAAGAGGACATGCACAAGAATTGCATGCGACGGCGGCAGGCACGACAGCTCTTTGTGCAGGTAGCTCAGGGGTGTTGTGGAATGGAGGGGTTGGTAAGGAGAGGAGAGAGAGGCCGAAGACAAACAAGCGGAGCAAACATACAAACTAGTTAAAGTGTGTGAACGGGGCAACCAGTTTGTTTGGCAGACACAGGCCACAGGCAAAGGCTACGGCAAAAGCAGCAGCGGCGAGTCAAGTGGCAAGTGGCAAGTGGCTGGTGAATGGTGAATGGTAAATGGTAAATGGGCAAAAATGGGGGCGTGACCCCAAATGACACAGACAGTTAAGTGAAAGCGTTGAGCGTTGACACGCAATACACAAACAACAAACAAAAAACAACAAACAACAAAAATAACTGTAAAAACAATAACAAGATACAGTTAAGCCTGCCATGTTTTTTTTTTGGCCAGGCCAAGTTCCGTTTTACATTTAATTTCATTTGGCAACTTTGTCGTGCGTTTTTGTTGTTTCCTCTCCATGTTTTAAATCGAATTGTACAAATTGCAAATTGTAAACATGCAATAAATTAAACAACTTGCAAATTAAATGAAATTTTACATTCACACACACACTCACGCACACACACACACACACACTCACGCACACACACACACACACACTCGTACACACACACTATATACATGAGAATGAATGAATGGAATGCTGTATGTTTAAGCCGCTGCAGATTGCCAGCTGTGCTAATGAAATTTATGTAAATTATTACAGCCTACAAAACATGCACGTAGCAATCGCCGTTTGGAGTGGGCGTGGCATAAGAGCAGACTTAAAGAATGGGCGTGGTGAGCCTAGCCAAAAGGGACGCAACGTGTGCAGTTTTTTGCTCCCAGCGAGATGACGCATTAAAACTAATGCTGATGCGACGTCTGAAAGATCGGCAGGATGAACAGGCCAATAGAAACCAAAACGGAGAGCGATAGAGAGAGAAAGAAAAGGGGGGTGCCAGTACGAAAAAAGTTGAAAAGTGTGGGAGACAAACAGTCTTAGACTGGAGCTTATGGACAAGTCCATAAGGCCGCCCGTTAACACCTTGTAGCAGCCACGTCCACGTTGCCTAATGCCAAAGCTCAGAGCCATTGCCACAAACTGTGTCAGCAAAGCAATTCTTATACCCTGTAACAAGGCGATAACTGCCAACTGGGCATGCTAGACTACAACAAAATGCAGACCGTAATCGATTTTCTCAGAAATATTGACAAAATTCGAAAGAGAGAGCATTGAAGGAATGATTTAATATATGTTTTTTTTTATATTTATGTTTTCTTTTTTATAAGAGGTATTTAATAGTGCATCACTCGTGCTGCTAGCCGAATTTTTACTTGTTGTTGTATGTGTAAGTGCCAAGATGCTACAACCTTCTACAAGTACGACAAACCCCAGGCACACAGTGCGATGCCAGCGGTCTGGAGTTGAGGTCCTGGCTGCGAGACTGTCCCAAGGGGTGTGCGAAAGAGGGGAGGGAGGACGCGCACGACTGTCTGGGTATATAGGCAGTGTGGGTGAGTATATGGATGTGTGTGTGTGTGTGTGCGAGTGTGTATTTTTGCTATGTAAACGTGTTTTTTGACAGTAATAGTTTGTAATATAAATTCACACCAGCACGCCAATGCCAAACACAAACACAGAAGGCAACCCCTCGACGCTCACAACTCTCTCTCTCTCCCTCACTATCTCTACATATCTCTCTATCTCTCTCTCTCTCTGTCACACTCACACAAATACATACAGACAACAAAGTATTTTGCTACGTGTAACAAAAAAGCCATTTAAGCATTTTGAGGTTAGCGACGCCGCCAGCGACAGCGACTGCGACGCCAGCTGTGCTGCTTTCTCTTAACTTACCTTTACTGGTGGAGGAGGTGTGGGTTGGTTTTACGACTATAACCTCACAATTTTATAGCGCACACTCCATGTGAGCAAGTGTGCGTGGGTATGTGTGTGTGGGAGTATGTGTTATATCCTGATCCCTTTTAATATATATAACCAAGTGTGTGTTACCTTTTTGAGTCAAACTTTTTTATGGCTTTAATGCCGCACAAAACAATTTTATATAAATTAAACTAATAGAGCAGCGCTGCTGGCAGTGTTTTTGGTTTTTTTTTTAAAACTAGTTGTGTTGTTTTGTTCCATTATCTTTGGCCTCCTTTATGACAGAGGCAAACCAAGTGCACAACTCGCAATTTATTTCATTTGCTGCATAATTGAAATTCTTTGGAAGATTCTTTGCTCTGGCCGCGAGCTTATCGCATAATTTTTAAACAGAAAATCAGACATATATGGTTAATATATATATATATATGTATATGTATGAGATGGTCAACGTTTTGGGCTCAGTTCAGTTCGGTACGGTGCCATTGTTGATGATGCACATTTCATGTTAATGCAATTAAGTTTTAATTGTTGAATTGTTGATCTTAACGCATGATTTCATATTTATTCGCATTAATGCGAATCGCTTGCCCAGCCAATGTCGTCATTTTCATTCACTTTTTGTATGTTGTTGCTGTTTCCGCTCTTTTTGTTGTTGTTGTTGCTTTTGCTGTTGCTGTTGGACACATCGTTGTCATTGTAATTGCGCCTCGATAAACATTACAGTTAAATGTCGCATTTATTGTAATTACACAATTTTGTAGCAATCATTTTTAATATGCACGCACATCGGGATTATCATTTGTTTGCTTTAATCAACATTAAAGTCGCTGACACACAATATGCGAACACCTTTTGTGCATACCTAACATTTATTCTGATATCATTTCACTTTTTTTTCGCATAAAACACATATAATTATCTAACAATTTGGCAGAAATTGAACGATTTATGGCAGAGAATTAGTTGTAGTCTATTATTTAAAAATGGCTAATCCCGGTAAGCATTGAAAGTGAAAGGAAAAATAAATGTAATCCAAAAATATTTAACAATCAGACAAACATTCCATAAAACTTGACGTTAATCAATATCAAATGATTTGAGATAAATAGGAATTTAAATGCAAATATACTTAAAGAGTAGCTTAAAACAAAAGATAAGATTTGAATGCCAAATTAAATTAAACGGAAAGAGTAAACTTAAGTATTTCATTAAGTACTTTAGGCAATCTGAAAAGATCTCAATTGCCAATCAATTTCATGACATAATTATTTTTTCTACAATTTATTACTTTTATTGAGAACTGATGCGAGATTGAACATTTTTGGGTTAAAAACTTTGTGCATGAATCGCTTCATATTTTTTCCAAGAAATTTGTCATAAAACCAAAGCATTTTTAATAAAAACTTACCACACACTCCCGCACGCACACTCACACATACACACACACACACACACAAAAACACAAACTGGAGACTTTGACAAGTTTTCTAACACAGCCGCAAAATGATTTTGAGTACTTGTTCGGTTGACAACCTGGAAAACTGAAAACATGTCAGCCACACAAATTTTCAATACTCTTCCTAAGGCTATTACCTGTTTGAAAAAAGATATGGAATCGTGATCAGTAGCAATAGACCGATATATATAGCCATGTTGGTGTATTTGTCAAGTCTCCATCTTTTTTATTTAATCCCTCCAACTCTGTTATCCTTCAAGGGTATTTCGTCTATTGTTTGAAAAAAAAAATAATTTTTGTTGTACCGGGTTTTTGTTATTTAGGAAGCCTTATTTGGTGCTGCCGCATGCAGCAAAGTCAAAGTTTTCAATCACATGTCAAGCGTTGAGTTGACTCGAGTGCGAGGCACGTCGCCTGTTGACTTTTCGACAGTTGTCGCACATACCTCATAAATGTAGTAGCAGGCGGTGCGCCACACTCTACCCATGCCACTCACGCCCTTCTGCTAACCACAGTCGAAAAACCTTTGCTTGCCACAATTTATGTTTTGGGGGCAGGAGCAAGTAGTCGCAACAAGACGCATATTTTGCAAGCTCCAACTATTATTGTGGTTTTGGGACCTAAAGATTTGTTTAGCATGTGATTAATTGTGTGGGCAATGAAAACAGCTGTCTGAATAATTAAAATTTCGGTCAAAAATCATAAACAAATCTGTTTTGCCTGCCTTTTGTGCTCGAAAATCAACAACAACCAAACTCAGAAAGGGGTGGCTCGAAATCACCATTAAAATGTTGCCCAAAATTAGTGTTGAAATAAAACAATTTTTGGCCTATTTGGTTTTTGTAATATGGATATTGGTTTTTTGGGTCATTCAGCAAAGGCCAATGAAAATAACACAATTTCAGTTTTATACAAATTAATTTTAAATGTTATTTCACTCTGTCATTGTTTTCGTCCTTTCATGAAATACCCCATTTTGTTGAGCCTTTTTCTCTTCAATTTTATTTTTGGTTTTGGTAGCCATAAATTGACTTCGACTGAATAGACGAAGGCAGCAAAAATATCTTGAATATTTTGTGCAGATTTGTACTAGATTAAAAAATGCACTTTATAAATAATTGGAAAAATTATATTATTTATGAAGAAGCAAATAAAGATAGTCCATTTGTATTCTTTATGGGATAGTAAATGAAGATAGCTCAAAGCTTTTCTATTTACATAATAGCTAATAAGTTAAACAATATTACTTACCACAATTACCAAGCAACATTTGATGTTTGAAGTTGATGGATAATTCATGAACCGTATTCGGAATTAATAAGCTGAATATCTGTTTGCAGTTTCGATTGTCGAGCCACAAGTTTGGTGTTTATAATGAGCAGCTATCAGTTGCATAATTAAGGGACGATCCTTCAAAAAGGTTCTGGTTTGCCACTCCTTTGGAGAGTTGAATGTTGACCAATTGTTGTGTGTGGTAAGTTAATACAAACCAAATATTCAGGTAACTGCAGGCTCTTTCACTGTGTAAAGTACTTCAATATTGCTGTGCTGCCTTGTTTGCCATGGTCAGTTAGTGTTTCTTGTCCTATTGGCAGCTGGGCAAATATGACAGGCATCAACATTAGTTAGCTGCACTCGGCTTTTGGGTTTTGTGGCAACAGAAACAGGGCCAGGGAAACGGGAGGCAAGCCAACAATGTGAGGGCCATCAATGCATAAACCAACAATTTCAGGCCAAATATAATTTAACACAGTGGCATCTGTTGTTGGTTGATAGAGAGGGGGATAAGTAAGCTGGGGGGGGGGACGGAGGAGTAAACTGCATATCTTAGCCAGTGGTTGTGCTTATCTAAGTAAGTTAATATGCCATTTGAATGTTGTGATTTGAATTGTCTGTTCTCAAAACCAAACAAACGCAAATACTCAAACTCAATGGATTTTAATTAATTAAAGTTTGCTTGTTTCGTGTTTTCAAAATTACCACAAATCATGACAAGTATGAATAAAGTTTTCTGTTATTCTATTGTCATTCTTGTTACTGTTGATGTTGACCAAGACAAAGTCAAATGTTTATTATTAAGCGGTTAAGTAAATTTTCATGAGGTTTCATATGCATAATTCTTCGAATTGCTACTGTCTGTGACACTCTTATCTTGTGTGTTTATTGTGTGTGTGTGTGTGTGTATGAAATGTAACTATTGCAACTGCTAATAATATCTGATATTGATTTTTTCCTTTGAGTACACATCATGGTGTATGCATTGAAAGGCATTCAACTTTATTGTAATTTGATTGGCATTAATTGTTTAATATGAATTTCATGCACAAGAATTTCAGTTTTATCTCTATCTCTCATATTTTCAATTGATATCTAAAATCAAATTTTCAATGATATTCTTGTTGTTGTTTATTTACATTTATGCTGTCATTTGATTTAAATTCAATTACACTGGAATCTTTATTCGATGCTCTTCAATAGTTTTTCGTTATTTGCTTTCAAATTGTTTTGGTATTAATTTTGGAAATTTACCAATTTTTAATTGCTTAAATTACAGCTATTTAGGCCGAATGAATTGAACATTTTTAAATCACAACAAATCTTTTAATTTTGTGTCAAATAAATAAATTAAATTTCAGTTTTTGGATGATTTTGACACACATCTTTAGCAAACCTACTTTTGAAGAGACCAACTCCTGGGGGAATTTTGGTCGAGCTCATATTTGTTGGTAACCGACAAACACTCAATGGCCAAAGTTCAAGTGAAAAGTTGCCAAACTACAGATGAGATGAGTGCGAGTTTCCATCATTGACCTTACATCATTTTGGCACCCGGAAAAACCGAAAAATGTTTCAAGCCGGTGATGGAGGTGGAATTTTAGCATCTGTGGCAAAATACTAAAGTTACTATGTGTTTGTGAGTGCGTGTGTGTGTTTGTGTGTGCTGCCAACATTGTTGTTCGACAAAACCTTGCACTCACATTTACAGGCATTATCTAACATTGGGCGGGGTTCAGCCTGCCTGTCAGCGCACAGGTAACAGGTAACAACTGGGGGCCAAGGCATCATCATAAACGTTTATTGCGCCCATAAATAGGTGAGAAATTACCGTTTGTTTGGCCAGTAAGCAGCTTGCTGGCAATATTGTTGCCAAAGTCATGGCAATCTTCCTTCTTCTTCTTCTTCATCATCTTTTTCTTGATTATTTCTTGCGGTTCTCCTGTTGGGCACGTCAAAGGTGAGGCGCTTAAGTGTGGAAAGTGCTGGTAGCCCAATAGTTTTTACCACAGCCACAGAATTAGCAACTTTGTTGTTGTTGTGGGTGGTGTTGCATGCCTTTCTCTATTACGCAATTTGACGAAAATATTTGCAATTAAAATTTGCGTATTCTCCTAAAGCAACAAAGTTGCGTTGGGCAACGGCAACATCAACCGAGCCAAATGAATTTCATTTTCTTCAACAAAAGCAACAAAAAAAAACCATCTGGTCAATTTATTTTAAGCAAGTGAAGCATAAAATATTTAGTATAAAATAAATAAATCGTTTCATATTTATTAGTACAGATCAAAAGCCAATGTGTGTTCAACTCCAGTTTGAAAACTATCAATAATCGATAGAAAACATAAAATATTTCTTATGGTCAATTAAATTTATGTTTTTTTTATATGTATACGTAAGATAAAAAAATATTCGTATATTATGCAGAATTCAATTTCTTATAAAATAACTTATATTTTCTTAAAGGAAGTTGAATTTGAGCGTATGCTCTACTCATTTAATTAAGCGAGTTTCTCCCAAATTAATTCGCTAATGAACTAATTTAGTGTTGGCTAACATAAATAAGGGCATAAGTCGACTGTCAACACTTTTGCTGGGGCATTTCATATAAATTTATCAAGTGCGTGCGTATTTTCCCTTTTTTTCTATTTTTTTGTCATTCCTGGACACATTTCGCAGCACATTTGGAGCTAGCATAGATTTTTCACACTAGTGGATTAGCAGCAGCGAACGGAGGGCAGCTCAATGGTGGCGCCAACAAAGAGAAGGGGATCGGTGGGGGGGTGGGGTCGTGACAACTTGACAAATGCTCGGTAATTTGTTGCGACGTAAATTTGAATGGAAGCGCCTTGATTGCCACTTGAGACATTTGTGAGGCAACAGCTGCTGGCGGAAGAGAACTTCTGACTCCATCTGTCTCCTCTTCCTTTCTTCTGGTTTTTTTTTTTTTGCTTTGGTTCTGTCACTGTCGTTCCGGCGTTCCGCCTGGCTTCTGTTAGCTACTTACTCAATTTTCCGACCACGCTGGAAATGCAAATTATAATGATATATTGGCTGTGAAAAAAATATGCGACAGCCGCTAGTGAAAATGGAGAGCGGCAACCATTCCACCGTACTCCTAATGGCGGACCTGCCCACTAGACACAAGATATATATGTCTGCTAAATGTATATGTATGTGCCACGTTAATGAAAGTCACAAAGCAGCGGAAGATCTGATATATGCAAATAATGAGGCAAACAATGCTTCGTCTTCCAAGAAAAACTGCAGGGAATATATTAATAGAAGGAATATTAAGGTACATAAATGTAGTGCGCTGCTAAGGTGTCTTTCGGCTATTTTTAAAAAATACTATTTTATATTATTATATTTTATTATAAGTTTAAATGTTTGCTATGCCAAATATTTAATTATGAGGGTATCTTTTAGCATAAAATACAAAATCTTCTCATGCCTCACTCCTCACTTATTGCTTTTGTTTCAGTTGCTGCCGTCGTGGCTTAGGATTACCGCTAACGGTAATAAATAGACCTGCCACGCGTGTGTAATTTGAAGGGGACTCAAAGTCGCAACCAGTGCGGAGGGAATGGGGCGACAAGCGACCGTTGACAGTAATGAAATTATGACATGGCTAATAACAGAGTATTCCGTCGGGCTGTAGATTAAAGATGTCTTCATCTTCTTCTTCTTCGTCCTGTTCACCATGGCCAAAAGCCCCCACGCCTGATCTAAAGTCCTAAAATATGATTAGCTGCCATTTAGCTTGTCCTGTGAGTAAAAAAAAAACCCTTTTTTCGAAGCTGTCGAAAGGCGAATTTTTAGCGCCTGTTGTTGTAATTTATTTTAATTAAACTTTGCGCTGATGAAATGCCGTTGATTAGACTTGAAAGACGTGCGCACACAAAGCTCTAACCGGAGAGAGAGTTTATAAAAAAAAATGTAAAAAAAATAATAATATAATGAAAAAATAAAAAACAATTATGTGCCAGCCAGTGAGACAACTGTATTTACCTCTATAATTAATAAGGCTAGCTAAAATGGCTATGAACTTAAAGACATGTCGTTGCTAAGCCTGAAATATATGTATTATTTTTAGACTGAAAAGGACAGCTCTTTATTTGCACAATCTATATTTGGATTACTAAGAAAAGACATTTGCAATAACAATAACTAAAGACAAGGGAAATGCTATTGTGGCAACTAAAATCAATTAATTTTTAAACATGGGTTAGAAAGGAACTTGGAATTTATCAGATATTGTAGACAGCAGACTTTTGCCCAGTAAATTAAAACGATTTAAGCAAGTAGGGATCCATGTTATGAATGTCATGACCCTCTACCCATCAAAGATCCTGACAGTCGTTCAGGAACTGCGGTTGATGGAGGAGCTATTAGCTCAGAAGTGGGCACAATAGATCTAATAGGTTGCAGTGTACAAGACCCCAATTTAATAATAAATTAGGCATACACAAGAATCTGTCGTTTTCGAGAATTCTCAAAGCATTTATTTTGAATTTTTTAACAATATATTTTTATATTTATTTTTTACAAAATATAGATTGGATTTTTAATTGAAAATTTATAGAAGCATCTGGATGAAGAATATCAGTATAGCTAAAGTATTATAGGAAAAAATGTCTTAAGTTAAAAAAATCTGAATTAAGTAAATATTATTTAAGTGCTTAATTTTGTATCACAATTAAAAAAAAAAACATAAGTAATAAAAAAAAGAACTTAAACATATTGTAGGTAGAAATATGTTTACACATTTATAAATTTGGCCATAACATGTTTATGCTTAAAAGTATATTGGTATCTGTGTTGATTGGCTAAATGAATGGGGCCTCATCATCAGCTGATAACTATGTTGACGAAAACAATGACTGCTGATGATGAAGCTGCAAGCAAAGCGATTCCTTTGAAGTGGCAACTTCCTCGCCAACGTGCTGAGTGCTACAATAAATCACTGCGGGACATTTTCTTTGGTTGGCTCTGGTTACAGTGGTCACAAGTCCTGAAAAGATTCTTTTCCAAATTTCTAGCAAATTTTCAAATTTAAAATTCCAATAGTACTTTTTGTTATTTATTCCTGAAATGATTCAGATTTTAGTGAATCGGTATTTTGCTGTGTGTGCTAAATGGCAAACAAATTTAAATATTTAATATTTGCAAAAGCTTCATTTCAATTATGATTTTTGACTTATCTAACTTGTGCATAACTGCCACAATTTGAGTGACTACTGTACTGGCTGCAACTCCTTTAGCTTCTTGTTGTCTTTGTACTCGTCTTCTCCGATGCAACTGCGTCGTTGCTCATGTCTTTTGCTATTATTTCGCTTGACATTGCGCTTGTCTTTCATGTTGTGCTGCGCGGCGCATGAGGCAGCTGCCTCAGTTGCTTGCCTGGAGTGTCGTTGTTGCTGCTGCTGAGTTACATGTAACAAACGTATTTTGACAAGTGAACAAGCGCCAGGCCAGACCAAAATCCGAGTTGAAACTGAAGCAAAACCAAAAGCTAAAGATGCAGCTGCAGTTGGAATCATATAATATGCGGGCAGACAGGTTCTTTCATGTCCGACATGACAACACCGAGAGTTATGGACCCACTTGCCATATGCGATTGTCTATCAACCCCTACAATTCCCTCCCCCCTTCGCAACCCCCTCTATGAGTGCGTGCTCAACCAGCACGAGTTGTGGCATGTATGGAGATAAGTAACTGCGAGCATCTTGTCTTGTTAAACTACTTTAAAAGGGTTCGCCCACACAGAGCTTGAACAAGCTCGAGAAATAAGAACATTTCATAGCGAATCAATTAAGCTTGAGCAATTCCCATTCACTTGATCATAATAAACAAGAATTGCTAGTTGCAAAACTTCTAGAAATTTGATGTGCAATGTGTTGTCAAAAGAATATTGGAATTAATCGCATGGCAAACATGTCGAATATATTAAATATTGAATTTTCTACTTCCCACTAAGCACATTTTTTAATGCATTATATGAGTTGCATGCAAAATGCAATTATAAATAAATTTATGAGTGTTTTGATAAAAGCATATTAGTATTCAAAGTGCAAATATGTGTTCCAGTTCAAGGCCTTCTTATAAACCTTGTGTTGTGCGTCGTCGTCGATAACAAACTACAAATTATGTGAACCTTGGCTATGGGAGTATATATTGTACACGTAGTGTTTTGCATATTGCGGTAATATTAATGCTAGTCGCTTTGCCACAACAGTTGAGATCATTAATCTTTCTTAGCAGAGCAAGGCCAAGGTCCTGGACTTGTCAGGCAGTCTCACTGCAGCAAGGACCGCTGCCAGGACGTGCTCTCTTACAGTGCCACGATTCGCAGCAAATTCTTGGAATTTCTGTGGAATGCTGTCACCTGTAAAAACAATGGATAAAAATCAAATAAAAAATTCGTGAGAATAATTAGCAGTGGGGCCAACTGCTGACCAGATTTCGATACAGTTCCTGTCACTGTGGACAATTGCCATTGTGAACAACTTTGTTTGCCTTCTTCAGCCATGATAAATGGCAACAGACTGTACTCTGGCTAGCTATGTCAGTTATGGGATTTATATATATATATATATATATATATATGCATATGTATGCATAGTCGCATCAGGCATATTCTTTTTTTTTTGATTTGATTGATTGCTTATGGACTTTGGCAAATTTGTTTGATTTGTTGTTTGACTTTAAAGCTATTCATCTCTGTACAATATGAAAATGTTTCATAGAGAAAAACTGGCACATACACATGAACACACACACACACATTGTCTATTAAGTGGCAGAGACCACACACAGGTTGTTTTTTTTTTTTTTGTGCCAACGGCACCACACGCAGCTCCTTTCAAGCTTGCGACCGGGCAGGGCACCACATAAGTAAATATAAAAAGATCATAAATTTTCATTCAATTTAATGCCTCAGCAAACAATTTTTATAGTCAAGGCAAGAAACTGTCAGTTTGGTTAGAGAGTTGCCCCCCTTGCCATCCTTGCTCTTATTATTTTCAGTTCAGTCTGTTTGCTTGCCGAGCCAAGGCTGAGCTCTGCTGGCAGCTGTTCCAACAGCTTGTTCTCTACCCCATCGTCTATAATGCATACTCGGTCTTATACTTAGATGTAGTATCAAATATACATAAATACGAATATTTGGTTATCTACGCCTTATACATGTGGGCGCCCCATTTCACCCAGATGACGGTATAAGCAGGTTGCTCTATGCAAAACTTTGTATGCCAGGGCAATCCACGTCACTTTTGTGCTCGACATTATTTATTTGAAGAGCGGATGCTTTAGGCAGCAAAATAAATTTGTATTAAATAGCTAACAGGTATTTTGAATGCAAACATTAATAAATGTATTTGCCAATTGCCATCCGCGTGACCATTTTGTGTGAAAGCCAATCAAGTTGAATATTAATGTATTTTGTCCACAACATCTCTGACACGTTGTAGTTGAGATGCTTTAAGTTTTGTTACATTCATAAATGATTTACTTTACTGTCAGTGCTGAATATCTTTACACACAATCAATCATCTTAAAATTTGCTCTTTTCCCCTTCTCTTTCCCGTGAGATCTGCGTTTTCCTGATTAATATTCCTTAAATATTTCATAAATAAATATGCCTTATTGTGATATAAATACTCGCACAAACATCGATTGTATATTTTAGCAAACATGTTTCTATTTATTTAAAATTTAATTTACAATTAAAACGCATGCAGGATTGCGGCTCAGAAGATTTATGGAAACATTAATTAATATGCCTGCCAAATTAATGTAAAAGTGTCGGCTGAAAAATTGGCAACATTCTTCTTCTTACCGTTTGCTAAACGACTTTTGTCGAGACTGGACTCTGTCGTGGTCATTTGTGGAATTGTGGCGTCTGCCTGCGACAGCATCTTCGTTGCTGCTCATAAATCACAAAATTAATCCTTCTTGAGTTTATTAGCGGGAATTGACGTGTCTCGTTATCTGTGCGCCCAAGCGACCGAGCGCATTTCCACTTACTTACTTACCAAGCAGTTAGGGCCACGTCCAGCGCCCAGAGCCGCTAGACAATTGTGGCCATAAATTATGCGTGCATTGATGCTGTCTCAGCAGCGCTTTGTCTATGTTTTACAAAACTGTTTTTGGCCTAATTCGCTACTGTCCAGCCACAGTTAGTCGTTATCGTTGGCGCTGTTCATGGTCAATACGGTTACGCAAACACGTTTTGCTTAACGCTTTACTTCTGAACTTATCGCTTGAGTTCATTGCACAGTCTTAGACCAAGCCAATAAAATGCAAATCGAACAATCTCACAACCAAAAAGTCTAACTCCAGTCTAGACGCAGGTGGTAATCGCATACCAACCGCCAAGAAATATATTTAATATGCTTAATAAAAAGACTGAATATTTCAAATTTAGAGAATCTGTTCGGGCTCATATTCTATATGTGCTTGAAGGCAATTTAAAAGAAAAAGGAACCATAAATTGTGACATTTTAAATATCATAAATTTTATCTTTATATTTGCATGAGACGCTCGGCTCTCAAGAGCGTATAAAACAGTTGGAACCAATTGGCTAACTGGATTTTATTATAATGCCAACAAATGTTTATTTAATAAATTGCGCGCAAATTTAAATTTTATAATATATTTAAATGAAGTTTTAAATGTTTCATAAATATAATTATTAGGTCTATTCATAAACTTATCGTAGCATTAAAAATAGAAAAGGCCAGTTAAGGTAACATTTCAGGTAATACAAATTTGGTTTGTATTCAAAATGGATTTTGAAACTTTATTAACATTATTAATGAAACTTACTTATTTTGTATAGCTTTATTACGTAGAAACCCATTTGTAGATAAGAATTTCAATAGAATAGAATTTTAGCACATTTAAATATTTTGAATGGAAATTTTCATATTTCTTATAAGTTGAAAAGCCGCCTTCCCGATAAGGCGTAATAAGCTCTAATAATATAATTTACTTACGACTAAATAAAAATGTCTCTTTTGGAGTAAAAATGAAGATGAAGCGGAAGAAGACGAATCCCAAACAAAGCCATCGAAGCGTTAATGGCTCCATGTACAAATAATAAATTGAATTTCAGCGGCGAATTATTTCCGAAACTGATTTCAATGTGATCAACGGTCCATGGCAGTCAGTTTAAAGTAGGACCAAACTGCAGGACGAGGACGAGGACGAGGACGGGGGGTGAGCAAATATTTTGAGTCCCACGCAAGCAAGCAAAAGTAACCGAGTCGCATTCTCAACTCAACTTGGGGCAACTTTTTACAGTTGTTGCTTGTTTGCTGTTTTGTTGTTGCTTTTTGTTGCTGTTACGCATCCCAGTCACGTGTTGCCACAACAACCGCCAAAATTGTCAACAGCGAAAAATTGGCGGGCGTGGTGTGGGCGCGCGTGTTTTTTTTTTGGCTGACTCTGCTGCAGAGTGGGCGTGGTCGCCTACAAATGAGCATGAAAAGCAGTACAAAGAAATTTCCGGTAGTTAAAGCGTTGCCTCCGATGCGGCTACATTTTACTTTATTTTCGTTTTGTATAGCATATTTTCACAGGCGCCTTGTTGTCCTTTCTGCTAAAAAAAAAAATAAAAAATTCAAAGGAATAGCTAATGAAATAAGCACTGCAAGGCGGCGGCTGCTTTTGTGCCTGGCCAGGCTTTTGGCCACACACACACACACCCAGAAACACACACATAATTACACAAAAGAAACAATGTACCCACCCCCATAATCAGCAAGTCGAAGTGTGCATTTCGTGGCCGCAAAAGGAAGTCATAAAAATATATACGACTGTAAATAAATAATAAACAATATGCAAATGTAATAAACAAAGCGATGATGAAGACAAATAATAATAACAGCAACATAAGTAATATTTTTGAATGATTTGCCCTGCATCTTAACCACATTGTAAAGTGGCTAACATAAAGCATTTAATGCACTGATAATACTTAAAGGATCGTGGTAACTGGCAGTGCTGCACCCAAAAAGGGAGTTTTACTTTTTTTTACCAACCTTCCAATGGACATGTCACAATTTATGCATTTTTACACGTATATATATTAGTTTTTTTCCTGTATTTTTTTGGGGATTTTTCGTTGTGAGCGAGCACTTGTGGCTAGCTGTCAAAATCACAGAAACTCAACGAACCAAAAACTTGAAATATATATGTATATATTTTTACATATATATACTTTTATCCCATATAACTTTTGCTTGTGTGTTTTGCCAAGTTATGCAAAATGGACCCACAAAACTAGTAGAACGTCGACGCATGCCATGCAAATGCTGTCAAAACAGATTTTTTTAACCGGTTATTTTTTGGCATTTTTTCATTTGTCGTTTTTTTTTTCTTTTTCCTTTTTTTTACTTAATGCGAGCGAGCCAAACGTTTAGCTTCATACATTTCTTGGCAGGACGTCGGCCAAAACTGCCTGACTTACTGGCTAGTTAGTCCTCTACCAAATTGGCTGCCAGCCAGCTTATGTAGATTTCTGCAAGCTAAACACGTGCCTGAATTTTTCGTTGAGTTTCAGTTTTCAGTTTTGTCTGGGCTGAAAGGTGCAGGGGGCGTGAAAGAGGTGGGTTTTGGGATAGTCCTGTGGCAGTGATGAAGCCTACAACTTGGCCGTGCAATATTTTTTCAGATTTACATAATTATATGTGTGATTTATGGATTTGAAAGTGTGTTACTAAGAACGATGTGTTTAATTTATACGTTTGTTATTTTTGTGTAAAACTTTTGCGCAAAATTAAATCAACTTAAATCAAATATGTATAATGATATTAAATTATGTATATATGACAAGACAAATATCAGACATTAAAATTTATGACATAAATGAATAAATAACAACAAAATAGCATTATTATTATTATTATTATGTATCAAAATGTGCATCACAATTTAATTGTATTTGATTGGCGTATTCTTACCCTGCCTTATCACATTTCTAATTAATTCAATATTTTAATTATTGTGATAAATTCAAAAAATGTTGCAGACACTTACTGGCAACACAAAAAAATAAATCAATTGCATAAAATGTGCAAGAAAAAATATTAAACGCAAATAAAAAGAAATATTAATCACAGCTCATGCAAACGCAATAATTTCAATTTGCTCGCCAATGTGACAGCAGCAACAAAAGCAAACAAAAACAGCAGGAGATGAAAAGCATAAAACATACGCACAAGCACACACACACACATACACACACACATACGCACACACACACACATACACACACACACACACACGAGTCAGCAACTGCATTGCATATGCAATATGTTCAACTGCAGCCAATGTCAACGCCCCACCTCCGCCTCCGTCCAACAGCCAGCAAGCCCGCCCCTCCCGCACACCCATCTGCATTCTCTCCTTAACGCTTGTCGTTGCTATTGAGATAAGAAAATTTATTGGCTGCTCATGTTCTTTGTGACAGATTTCGATTTATGTGCCTTTTATATGTTTGGCATGAGCATTTTTTATTTAAATTTCCTTTGTCTCTCTCTCAGCACCGTTGACATTTTTGTAGTCATCCATTTCGATTCCATGCGAGCTTTAAGTGGACATCCTTTAAGTGTAGCCAGTAATGAGAAAACACCGTGGCCCAAGTCGTCTTAAGTCATAATTAATGAGCCGCAATTGAAAAAAAGCTGGCCAAGCTTCATTGCATATTTTTTTGAAAAAAGAAGCAAGACTGGAAAATATCCTGCTATGCAATTTAAAATTTTATCAAATACAGAATGCAGAAAACAAATGAAGTATTTGTGAATGACTCAACTCGTATGCAAAAAATGATTACTTTGAAAACTCAAATTTCTGATTGTCACTCGAATAATTGTTTTAAAGATACAAAAATGACTTGGAAAATATTTTCCTTAAGGGAAAAACATTGCTTAAAACTATCTTAGTGCAGGGTATATACAGATGAAAAGGCTATGGTTTAATGTGGGATTAACCCAAAGAGCAGCGGCAAAAGAAGCAAATTGAAAGAACTGTGGTTAAAGCCCATTTGGCATCTGCCTTTGCCAGCCATGTGCTCTTCGATTTGCACTTTGTGAGAATGAAAGAGAACTGAAATGGGATTGGGCTGAAAGGGAAAGGAGTGTTGAAAAAAATGGTGCAGCAGTCGTCTGTCTTGGTTCTTACAATCCCATTTAATGCTGCAATCAGCTTTGCTTTTTGAGCCTTCTGCTACTTTGCACTGTGTCTGTTTCTGCTCTTGGCCAAATGTAAATCATACGCCCCGTGGCCAATACAGAAAAAATGCTTGTTGCACTCTTTAATATGCACGCTTTGAGCGCATCAAATTGACTTTATGAAATCAGTGGCAATTTATCGTTATGTTAATAATGTTTTACTTTATTTTTCAACAAAAGTTTATTTATTGCTATAAAAATGCTATGCTTTTTATGTCGCAAATAAAGCAAATGCTACAAGTTGATAGTTGAACTCGATCGCTGGTTATTAATTAGCAATTTAAATAGAAAAGTTAGCCATGTGACTTTAACATTTTAATTTTAATTTTTCCTTTTGCTCGCTGCCATTTCTTGGCTTCCATTGACCATTAGCATCTGCATTTTTATGTGAAGTGACATTTGTGCTATTTGTTTATGCCGTTTGACTTTCACTTGGGGAACGAACGAAATTTCACTTACATTTTACACTCTTCTTGGGCCACACGTCACTCGTCGAAGTTTTTTGAAAAGTTTGTTTGTCATAAATGAAAAGCTGCCTGGTTGCAAAAGTGAAAACAAAAACGCAAACAACAACTCCAAACAAACTGCAAAAACTGACGAACGTAAAAGTAATGAAAAGCCAGCCATAGTAGGCAGAGCAAAAACAAGCAGGCAATAAAAAAAAAAAAAAATTCAAAAAATGGCTAGCAACTTTTCTTGAAAAGTGAAAAGCAACTAAATTACAAACGCAAGTCAAATCTTTCACAAGTTCGTTTCAAATACTCGTCCAAAGTCAGCGCCAGAAAGTAATTGAGGGACCCAAAGAGAGATAGACAGAGAGAGAGAGAGATAGAGAGAGAGAGATAGCCACGTTAAAAGGGATCAAAGTTGCTTTTGGCTTGACGTTGCTCGTAATTTAATTAAAGACCTTTACTTTTGGCCAATCTCACTGACAAACACACTCACACTCACACCCACACACACACCCACACTCACTCACTCACTCATTCTCATTGCGATGGCCAGGCTAACCAGTCAACTGAATGACTGACAAACCCATTTAGCCAGCCAACATACAGCATCCAATTCCGTCCGTCTGTTTGTCAAGTCCGTCAGTTAGCTGGATTTTTTCTGCCCTAGCTTCGCCTCGCAGTTTCAATTTTAATTTTGCAGCCATCAAATTGGCTCTTCAGTGTTGTTTCTTATTTATTTGTTTTTTTTTCCCCTTGAAGATTCTTTTTTTCAGTTTGACCAATATTTGTATCGTATTAAGTTGGCATTATGATTTCTCTGACATTTTAATTTTTATTGAATTAGTCATAATGCCAATTCTCTAGCTTTACAGATTGGCTAAGTGCCATTTAAATAGCGGCCAAGATAATGTTGTGATAAATCATAGAAATGTCTCTAACCTTAATATGAAATTCATTTTAAAAATATCTCATTTATTCAGGTCGTCTTAATAAATCAAAGCAATTTATTTATACTTGGCAATAATTTAAAGAACTTTTTTCAATTATATTAAAGTTGTTCTGTATTTTTAATTGCTAAAATATATGTATTAGCTTTGAGTTTAATTTCCAATGGCCAGGACATATTTGTCTACCTGTCCTGTGATGTCTAATGTCTTATTGCTAATGAAATTTAACTGACAGCATCTACGACTTAGAGACTTGAGTGGACTTTTCGGACGACCTTGACAAGCCGAAAGCACTTTCTAATTACGCAAATGGCTAATTGCTGTTAGCTTGGCCAACGGCTGAGGCTCATATATGAGAGCGGCTGTGGGCAGCAGACGAAGGGCGGAAGGTGTTAAAAACAAGGCCTAGAGAGCTCTGACAGCTTTTGGCATTAGACAAACAATTGTGACAATTGGCCAAGTTCTCTTTGCTTTTGGGCTCATGTTGCCGTTTTCATTGGCCACTCAAGTGTATTTTTTTCTGCATTTGTTTGACTTTTTTATTTTAAGTACATACACACACATACACACACACTTTTGTTGTCTTTACGTGAGCTTTACATTTTCATTTCAGTATTGGTCGACGTCGTATTTCTTTGCCTTTGTCCCTGCCATCATCTCTCTGCCCGGCATTCGTTTCAATTAAGCAAATCCCCTTAAGTGCCAAGGCGTGTACGTGGGGCGCCCTGCCGACCACTTTGTCAACATAGACTGGCGAATCCGACAAGGACAATAGCAATGAGTGTCTATAAGTCCATGAGTCTATGAGTCTATGAGACGAGAGCACTTCCACTTCCACTATCAACGAGCGCTGCGTTTAACAATTAAAGGGCTGCACTTGAAATGCCATCACGTATACGGCGCGTAAACAACACGCTAGTCGGCAATTTGGCGAACAGCAAATCAAAACCCGCACCAAAAGATAGACTGCCAGAATGGCTGACTGCAGACTGGCAGACTGGCAGAACTTAAACGACCCAATAGCTAGTTGAGTTTTATGTTTGATGTGTCCCGCATATGGCATCAGCGGCGACATCGGCGCACTCTCTATTTGCGTACATGCAGGCAGGCATTTGGCGGCTTCTCAAAGTACGCAAAGCGTCACAGCTGCAATGCGGTTTAAAGCTGCATACACCAACGCACACACTCACACACACCCACACACACACACACACACACACACACACACACACACATACACACACAGGCACATCTAAAGTAGAACTAAACGCCGCGGATTTCATGATGTGACGTTGAGTAAAGATGATGGATTCATCAGCGTATGCAAAATGCTGTCACACGCTTTGTCGTCGTCGTGAGTCGTCCTATTCTCGTTCTCGTTGTCGTTGTCGTCCTTGTAGCCAAGTCATCTCCCTTTTCCCCGTCAATCTGTGTGCTCATCAACATCAACATCATAGTCGAGCACGATGCCAACTCCGACGCGATGATAAACGAACGTGATTTTCTTGTTGGCTTTCGCCCTCTCTCCTCCCCCCCGCCCCTCTCAGTTTCTGGCCAAATCCGTATCCGCATCCGCATCCGTCGCTTCTCGCGCTGCATTGCATAAGCTGTAGTAGTGTGGAACGCATAATGAAAATTTCATGTAAATGAGCATAAAATATCTTTTTCATTTCAATACCCGAGTCAGTCAGCGACCGAGACAAATGTCAGCTTATGATTTCAAATGCCTTCTGAAAATGATTCTCTTCTTTCCGTTTTATTTTTTTTTTTTTTTTTCGCCCCATTGTTTCATATTAGCAATCTGTGCTCGGTGAAATATCTTTTATTTGGTGTTTATGGCTGGCTATCAATGCTGACTGATAATTTTTGCATTATCTGCGATGACAAATCAAATGTGGATTTTGTCTTGCTTTTTCATATGCTTTATGACTTAAGTATAAATTATATTAAGTGTGTCCCATTTTTTCTTGTCTGTTAAAGACAACAATTTATTGAAATTGGGTAATTATGGAACTCGAATTTTTTACCACCATTCCATATTTTCCATGTTCATTCTTTTTAATATTAAATTAATATACAAGTGCTTCTCCAATTTTTATTTAAGTAAATTTTAGAGAAAGTTAATACAGCTTTTATTTTAATATGAAATTAATATTTAAGTGCTTCTCAAAATTTAAATTTAAGTAAATTTAAAAGTTAATACTGGAAATATACTTTAAATATGAAAATAGTAAAAAGATCATAAATTTTGTATTTGCTCTTTGGTGCCGAGTCTTTAGTTTGGATTAAGTAAATCAATTTTGAATTTGATATATAATAATAATACATATTATTTAGTTCTTAATTGTTTTACTTTATCTGAACTAAAGAGCTGATTTGGTTGTTTTGTACAAATGTTTGCACATCTTTGTAATTATTTGTAATATTAACAAAACAATTTGGCATCTGAGCCTAATAATTATGTGAAAGTAGTAAAAGTCGGTTATATTTCTATGTATGGGCGATGAAATCTCTTGAATTAATTCCAGAAACACTTGTAGCAATGTAAGTTGAGCTTATTTCTTGACACTTTGCGTTGCCAGTGTGGATGTGGAGGTGGTTGGGTGGAGCTACGGGGCATTGGTGTCATCTCGCTGGTTAGTCTTGTGTCGGAGCAGCACTTGAGCAGCCTTGTAAATGCAATGGCAACCACTTGATAATGAGCATGTCGCAATAATACCTAGAACGGACATCATACCACCTGCCTGAGCTGACCTCTGGGCGGCCATTTAATCACTAATTACATGCACCGCTGCCATGGCAAACAATCAGCCAGGCAGTCACCTGGGGTCATAATTAGTGTAAGCAAATGTAGAAAAGAAATCTAAGAACAGGCTAAAGAAAAACCCAAGCAGAGGCAAATAGACACAGAAAAAATAAAATAGAAAAACGTGCCACAGAAAATAAGAAAGAGCATGAAGAAACCCAAAGAAAACCCAAAGACTCAAACTGTGCACAAAGTTGCGGCAGGGACAAGTGGAAGTTTTTTTTGTTTTTTTTTTTTTTTTTACTTTTGTTGTTGTTGTTTGGGGCTATAGTTGTTGCTCGCAGCATCTTCACAGCGCATTTGCTGGCCAAAAGGTGTGAAAATACAAACAGTTAGCTGCTGCTTCTCGGCTGCATCTTTGGCGTTTATCGCCTTTGTGCCTTGGTGCCCCATTCGAAACTGTAATTAAAATTAATTGGAGGCTTCTCTTGTGGTCAAGCTGAGCGGCGACCGCTGTGGCGCTTAATTAACGCTACAGTCCTGCTAAACATAAAAAAAAATATCCTAATGAATTTTTGCCATGCTTTAAAATTCCAAAACGCTTTTTGGGTCGATAAAGACGCTTTTTGTACGACTTGTTGTTTACTTGCCTCGGGAAACTTGAGCGCAAGTATCCCAAATGCGCACTAAACAAAACAGTCAATAAATTGTTTACATGGCAAATTGATCCCTGGCGTGCATTAGATGAGGAAAAATGAGTTGACTTTGACTGAAAATAACAACAATATCAACATTGAGAAACGATGCTGCCGCACAACACTATCAGAAAAGAAACAACAACAACAATAACAACAACAACAACAAGATATATCCAAGGCATTTGAGCTGTGGCGCAGCTCTGGACATTTGGGGCATTCATAAATATCCGGATCTGGATCTGCTTTTGGCCACAAACAGCTAATGCTGAACGGATAGTAAGATGAACGGAGTGGAAGAAAAAATAAGTACTACTTATTCGACATAGATAAATGAGTTTCTTAAAGTTAAATTATAATAAAAATATCGATTTAAGATTTAAGTGCGTGTCGAAACTATTTCAAAGACTTATCTGTTTACCTAACCAAAACATACGTTTTTAAGGTTTTGTAATTTAACATTTATTATATTTTAATCTATAATAAAAAATGTAATCAACATTAAAGTGTATTATTTAATGAATGCGTACTTTTTTTAAGTTTTGTAAATTCGAATTTGGTTTTAATTTCAATAAATAAAAATAATAATCAACATTTTATCTAAATTCATTAAAGTGTATTATTTAATAACAAATTTATTTACTGCAGTTGCACAAATTGCCCTTTGGATTCCTAACAATGAAAACTGCTGCCGAAGCGACAATAAACTGCGTATGCGTATTTTTAATTGATTACCAATTTCCTGCTTCAGTTTTGCGCAATATTCAATTAATTATCAATTAATGTGCTACACACCGCAGAGGCATTAATTACACATGCCGCGCTGCACAGCCGCAGACGTGGACTTGGATGTGGCAACAAGCTGCTGCAGCAACTATACAATTTGGATACATGTAAATCTATCAGAACTTTGAATATTATTGATTTCTTATTAAGGCGAATTTACATGCATCTTTGCATCTCTATATGTCTGTGGATGTCTCTGTGTGTGTGTGTGTGTGTGTCTGTGTGTGTGTTTGTGTCTGTGTGTGCAATTAGGCAATTTGAAGAGTGTGCATCGGACTATGTGGGTCAAGCAGCGAATTTATTACAGTCTATTTGAAATTGTTGCTGATAATATTCTAGCATTGGTATTCTAAGGGAATTAAAGGGCTTTCTACAGTATCCAAAAGTAATACTTAACAGCATTTCCCTTTATATATATATACGCACATTTACATATAAACTTATAATAATTGGGAGGTAAGTGAGATGTGATTAAATAAGTAAATAAATGATTAAAAAACTTGAATGTAAAGAACTATAAACAAATTCGAATTTAGTGTTAGCTCAACACTTTCGAGTAAAAACACATTTCTCGAACATCTCTGCTTATCTTACTTTATTCACAACGTTTAATCTTTACTTCATCTCTATCAATGTGATCGATATCGATGTGATGCACACAAATTTGAAGTTACAGTTGCTACGTGGCAAGTAGCAAGTAGCCTGTTGCCTACATTACAACACGTTCGTGCCCCCTGGCTGGCAGCACAAATGCTGACTCCATTTAATGTAACGAAATCTGTCAGTTCATTCAATATGACTTCGAATAGTTGCTTTTTGACTTGTGTCACGAGACTCGCAATCGGAGCACCCCAGCAACGAAGTTTTTGACAGTTGTCCTTGAAGTGGTTGCCAATGGGGCAACGACGCACAGTTTGCCTCCTGTTTGCCGTTATTCATTTGTTGTTTGGCTCGCTGTCAGCCACCAGCCAGCAGCTGGTAGCTGGTAGCGCATTTTGCCAAAGGCCGTGCATTAGCGTCATTGCAATATCTGTAGTCCTAAGTCCCTAAGGGGGTTGCCATTAGCACTTGTCATCTGCACGCCGTGCACTCTCAAATCCAGCTCCAACTTAATACTCACAACTGCAAACTGCAAACTGGGCAAACTAATGACAGACGGCAAATAAAGTAGAGTTTTACCTGTGTGACAGTCGAGGCAAAGACAAGCCTCTCTTATATCCTGTCTCCAATTTGTAATTAAGTTGCACTTTATAAATATATCCCGTATATACATATATCCCATATATACAGATATAGGCACAGCAGATCTTGGCTATCGCGAATCAACTTGAAAATGAGTTAGAGTATTTGCTTGTCGGAGCAATCTCGACTTGAGAACTTTTTCTTTCGGGTATTTGTGTCTTTGCATATTTGGTATATCAGTTTTTTTTTCTTTCATTTTTTGTTAGAATTCTCTGCTGCTGATGCATGCTTAAGATGCTTGCTGCTGCTGCTTCAGATTCTGTTGCAGCTGCAGCTGTAGCCCGAGCATATTTGCAACGGCATTCATTGCCCAAGTGATACCGCACATATTTTGGTACTCTGTTCGCAAAAGTTTAAGTATATTTCATATTTTACGTTTGTTTTGGGAGCCACGCACTGGGCAGCCGCGACACGCCCTCTCTCCTCCTTACCCGTTACTCGTTCCCCGCTCTGCCCAGCCCTGCTCCGAATTTGTCTCAGTTTTATCTGTGGATTTTACGTAATATGCACTTTCTGCAGAGTGCAATAAAATGTTTTGCGCGAAACTTTCGAGCTGCTTCGCCTGCTTTGCCTGCTTTGGCAAAGTTTTTAAAATACTTGTGCGTATTGTTATTGTCGAGTTTTTAGTTAGATTTGCACTTTTGTTTCGCCTTAGTTGCTGTGCCATGGATATTGTCCAAAACTGTCGCCCAACGCCCCATTAGGCACTGTGGCATTGCTCGCCTGGCAATGAATGAATGCCAGCTGGCAGATCAACTTTGCTGGCAATTTCTGCCATTCTGCACAACTATGAAAAAAGAAGTAGCAGCAAGTTTCGACACAAAATAGATCAACTTAACCCTGAGAATTGTTGATAAATTGATGAGTTGAGCACGTTTCATTGCTTTCTTAAATGCTTAACAAATCAAGTTTAAGTTCAGCATCGACAGTCCAAACTCAAATTTAAAATAAAAATAAAAACTAAATATGTACATTAAATTGTTGGGCAGATACAAGTAAGCAATTATTTTGAAATGTTTATTTAAGATATTGAAATAATTGTATTTAATGTATTAAATTTAATGAGATCTTAATATTAAAATTTATTTATTTTATTTAGCATATAGACTAGATCACAACGAGGCACTCTTAGTAATATTTATCGAGTCATTTTTGGTTACATGGGTCAACAAATTGTTTTAATCATATTTGACTTTAGCTTTTGGACAAATTGTTAGCCATGTTCAGTTAGCTGGTGCCACATGACAAATGCCTTCTGTCAAAGTCTGGATGCCATAAAACACAAAACGTGGTCGCCTTTTGTGAGCTAATAAGACATGCAGCGGAGATGCGAGATGAAATGAATGGAAACAGGAATCTCTTTCCAGTTTTGGCTAATAGATCATTAGTTAGCCAGTTGCTGTGGCAGAGTATTTGGGGTGCAGTCATGTTATTTGAATATTTATGGCATGTATAACTGTAATTTATGGCCATACATTTAACAAATGGAGCAAAGCTTGTGAAGAGCTCCAAGCTTGTGTAGAGCCCAGCTGTCCGACTGCGTTCCTCCTATCGTATGCGTTATATTAATTATGCCCCTAAGTGAAAGTATTCCTCGTAGTCGGCGGGTGGGGTGGAACTTCAAACACACATTTCGATGTACATATATATATATATATATATAAAAATGTTGCTAAACTTGATGGCTGATGATTACGCTGATGACATTGTTGTCAGCAGTCTGCGTTGCTACGATGCCCATCATTGTCAGCGTGCTGCAAAAATGCAAAAATAATTCAGGGCTGATAGGGCGGCAGTGGCAGCGGCAGCAGCAGCCAAACAAAAGCATCTAAAGTCAAAGAGCGATGCTGTATAAAAAATGCACGCAAAAAGGAGCAAAGGCAACGACGACGAGTCGAGAGTACATTGACAGTTGACAGGCGGTAGGAAAAAAAGAGGAAACGAGGGGGTGACGACGGAGACGGGGAGACTGGAAGTAAGTTGAAAGTTAGACTTTATATGCATACGTGCTGGGTTGCCAGGGCTTGCTCTTTCTGCAGCTGCTGCTTCTGCTGCTTCTGCTGCTGCTGTTGCAGCTTTGGAAAATTGCTTGTTTACTTCAAAGCGTGCAATTCTTGTAGCATCAGCTGCGTCAGGGCGCAAAACAATGCTGTCACTTGGGCGACGCTGACACACAACAGGAGCAAAAGCAGCAATAACAATAATAACAGTAAGAGCAGTGACGACAGCAACAATAAGTAAGTTTTGATAACCCCGACTCGTTTATACCCTATGAAACGTTTTATTTATATGACTTTATTCGCAAAAGCATACAAAAACTGTAATACAAAATAGCCTGAATTGCCTCGTCGTTGTATTCGGCGATTTTTCCTCCAGCCTGTTACATTCACACAAGGACATGAACCATTCTCCACGTTATTTTTTTTATGGGTATATAGTGTGGCAACAATGGCTGTGGCACAAAGTGTATGTGTTGAGTGCATTTTCAGGCACTGCACATGAGCCGCTGCTTGAGATTTGCCTTTGCGTCGCGCATTGTGAGGATATTGAAGCGGAAATTGATTGAAAGTTGCTGCTGCTAAAAAATAATGGTAATGAGATTGTCTTGCCTCGTCGTTGATACGACACACACACGCACACAAAGGCCAAGGAGGCACTCGAGTCGTGTCGAGTAGTATCCAGCAGCTGTAACATTTACCTGCACAATAATCCTGTCCAAAACAACAGGAGAATCCATTAGTAATTATGAATATTGCGCATTTGCTTGACGGTTCCCGGTTCCCAGTTGCCCCCGGCAATGCTCCAATTTTTGTTGATGCGCTGTCAAATGTTATATATACGATCGTATTATGCGTTCTCAGTTTGATGCATGTGCTACCGGGTTGGAGTTGCATGTGTTGCATAACAAATGGCCAGTAGATATCAATGGATGAGTTACGCTGTTGTTGCCAAGCGAACCATTTTGCCGTTCCTCTTCCTCTTCTCTGACAGTGATGGACAGCCGCATCACTCGCCGCTGCTTGTATGCACCAATTTCAAGTGCAACTGCAACTGATTTTCCAATAAGACACAGTTCTTTCAACTTAGCTGTGTTGCAGAATTAATAACACTAGAAATTATATAAAAGATCAATATAAGTTCAACTATACTCATCGTAAACGAGTTTATTTTCAAGTTCAAATTAATCGACTAAATATAGATTGTTGTACTTTTTATTTGAGTTATAATATTACCTATTTCATTTAATATCTAAGCTTAAAAAATTGTTAGTAAAATAAGGTTTTATTTTATCACTCACATGAGGCATAAATTGTTCTCTTTTCTGCTTACTACAATGTTGCCAATATTCCCTTAACATTTAATTATCGTACTAAATACGAATGTGTTCTCAGAACTGGGCATTTAAGAGCAATCAAAACTGAACATAGGATACACACAGTTAATTAAGCGTACATTTCAAATTTAAATTTGAAATCAGTCGCCTGTAAGATAGCTAGAAAACATCAAAGTTGGCCCACAAATTGCCACAGAGTGCTGCATGTAATGTCTGAAATGTGACATATGAGCAGAGAGTAAATTTGTGACCAAGCGAGAAAGGAGTTCTTGCCACAAAATTCGTTACATATATTTGCTGCAATGATTTGTCTGCCTCTCCCTCTCTCCGTTTCTCTCTCTCTCTCTCCATCTCTGACTCTATCTAGTTGTGCTGTCTTGCAGTGTGTCAATATCAGATTCCTTTTTTTTTAATTTCGACCAGCGTGACAAAGTAACGCATCAGAAGAGAGACATAGAGAGGGAGAGAGAGGGGAGAGAGGGTAAGTGAGGAAGTAGGAGCAGGAAAAGTTGTCAAACATGACCATTTGGCATTGTCGTTGCCATTGCTGGCTTTCAAGCCACAAATCTAAGTGATGTCTGTGCCTGCTCTGCTTTTTATTTCTTTAGATCTACGCCTCAGTGCACATGCAAACGGCTGTGCCTCCCTCCTCCCCATCCACGCCCCTCTTCTGCTTCTTCAGTAATAAAAAATAAAACATCATGGAAAAAGCTAAATGTAAGAAATGTTGTAGCTTGTCCTTCCACACACACACACACACACACACACTCATATATAACTCATACGCCATGTTTGTACAGACAGAGGCACACACAAGCGTTGTCCTCGTCCTCGTCCTCGTCTTCGTCCTCGCCATCGTCGCTAGCTTTCCTCGCTGTGTCCATTTGAGTGCACAATTTGAAAAGGCTATTTGGCTCCGGCTGCCCTTGAGGCAGAAATGCAGCGACCGCGTCGCAAGACGTTGTCGATGTTGCAGGCGACAGGCTCCCCGGACGCTGGCAATGTTGCATTCTCAATTTGCTTCTGCATGTGTATGTGTGATTAAAATTGTTGGCAAATGGCGGGCCCTAAATGGCCAAATTGTTGCAACAAAATATTCCAACAGTCTTCTGTCGACAAGGTTGTACCAGCCTCATTCGATTAGGCGTCCTCCACTTGGGCCATTCAGACAAGTCCTTGACTATAACAAATTGTAGAGATTATGCAACAGCCAAATGCTCCACTGAAAAAATACAAAAAACACTCGCAGCTTGATTTCTTTGAAATTTCTCGAATTTATTTTTGAATTTATTTAGTTTTTTTTTGTGTTTCAGTTTGTTTATTGTATTCCTTGTATTTTGGTTTAGGGGACTTCTCATTTTTCGCCTTGGATTTAATTTTTCTGAGTGCTTAAAATAACATACATTTATATTTTGTTTTTATTATATTTGGTTTCAATTTTTGTTTGTTATAATTATTTTTCATTTACATTTAATTTAAATTAATTTATTATCAATTAGCTAAACTTAGTTCATCGTGGAACGCTTACATACATACACTTAGTCCTTTTCTGATTAATTTTGTTTAAAAAGACATCACTTTTAAAATACATTTATTTGTATAGCTATAATTTTTTTGCTTCTCCACATTTAATCTTCGCCTTCGTCTGGCTTGACAAACAGTTTTTTAACAGTTCTTTTTTTTACAAATTAGCCTAAAAAGTTTAAAGATTCTTTATGTTTTTGGTTTTAAACGCAAATTTAAAGTTGCAACAATAAATGTACAGAGTGCTTGAAATTACATTAATATATATTTATATTAAATATAAATAATTATTATACACATATATTAAAAATGCAATTTACATATATATTTTTTTTTAGAGCTCGTAACAAATTGTTGCATTACCAACAAAATGTTTCTTGAAGTTTTAAGTCTTTTGAGTTGTAACTTTGAATATGCAACTAATTTTTTATGACACATTGATTTATAAAAAAAGTGAAATATATTCATTCATTTTCTATTTACATTTATTAAGAGCTACTAAATATTTATGCTAAACTAAAATTGCAGCTAATATGTGTGGTTATGAATGTGTTGTTTTTCTTATATTTCTTCATAATTTTTTGTTTTAAATTTGCTTATTTTATATATTTTCATATGTTTTTTAATTGCCAAGAGTTTCCTTTTTGTGTTTTTTTCTGTGAGCTTTTATTTAATTTAAATCAATTAATGCTTAATTGCATATTGAGCTTAATTGCTATAAATTGTTGTTGTTCTGCTTAAAAATTAAAATATACGTTCACATACATACATATATTATAGATATATATACGCATATATATATATTTTAACATTTACAAACATTTACAAAGTCGAATTGGAAAGTATTTGCATTCTCATTTAAAATTGATTTTTTTGTAATAAAAATATTTGTTTTTTCTTGTGTTGTTTTGCTGCAATATATTAGTACTTACTGTAAGGAAGGAACCTTTTGTGATGCACTTTTAATTGGAATTATTTGTTTGCTGTTGTTGTAGAGTTTTCAAATTAAATATGCAAAATATACGAATGAAAACATGAAAGTTCAGTCAATATTAGTTAAGGAAATACTTTGCATGGCCATCATTTTAATTATAGTTTCTTGTTCAGTATATAATTAAGTTTTATTTCTAGCATATCGCTTATCTAGCCAAAAAGCTACAAAAATTTGTATAGCATGATTCTGACATTCGGCTTTTGAAATGCATTTTAATATTTTGTTGATGTTAAATAAAGTGAAAAATCTGTGCATTGGTATCTCTGCTTTTATATATATTTATTTTTTGTTTTTTAATTTTTTTTTTTTGTTTTTGTTAATTGATATTGCTTCACAATTTGTTGCTTTTAGCAAATTTATGGTTTGCCCACAAACATTTTTATGCACTGACATTTATAATTACACGGATTTATATGCATACTTTATTCGTTAATGGGAAACTGGCAAATGGCAAACTGCCCTTTAATATATAGATGTGTTATTTAATTTTTTGATTTTTATTGAATTTGTGTAGTTTTTACTTTTTTTGGTTTTTCAGGTTAATTTAAGCTTTCAATTCATTTTGGCAACTCGCTTAGCCTAGACACAAACCTCAAAGAGCTCTCAATTAAAAAAGGACTGCAACTTAAACGCAGCTCTCCTGCTGCGAATACATAAGAGGAGTACGTACTGTGACTATTTCGCGCGAATAGGACTTGCCCACGCCGGAGAGTCCTGACAGGGAGCTGCTGGGACTGGCTATGGCTGCCGTCGAAGCCAGACCGCTGCTGTTGCTCGAGACGAGCATTTGGCCATGTGCCAGCTGTTGCTGTTGTTGTTGTTGCTGCTGATGCTGCTGGTAGGAGGGCGGCATGGGAATGTTGCCAGCTGGATGATGCTGCAACTGTTGATGCATCATTTGCATCATGGATGCCGAGTTATGCGGCTGCTGTTGCTGTTGCTGCTGCTGGTGATTATGCGGCAGGGTATGATAGCCACCGGGATGTGGGGGCAGCGTATACATTTGCACTGTGCCCGGCGACACAGTTGAAGGGGTGCCCTGTGACCCCGGCGATGAGACACATGGACCAAATGCCACACCGGCCGCAGTGTCCACCTGCATGGCGGCAGCGGCTCCGGTTCGTGTCTTATATGCATCTATCTGAGCGTATATCGTGGGCTCCTCAAAATAATCGTATGTGGGCGGCGGTGCATGCTGATGCGGATGCTGCAGACCGCCCGCATTCGGCTTGTGACGCTGCAGCGTCGCTGTTGCCGGAATGGTCGGCAACAGCTTCCTCATACTCGATCCGTGTGGCAAGGTGCCACCTATAACTGGCTGCTGCTGCTGCTGCTGAGATTGTGATTGCTGCTGTTGTTGCTGAGCTGTGCTCTGGCCGGGTTGGCTCTTCTTGGAGCTGCTGCATGCGGCGCTGTTTAGCGAAAGTTCCGCATAATGCAATTCATCGTCCTGCAGAGTTTAAGTAAATTTTTTTGGATAATGTACATTTTATATTTACGAAATAGGGGAATCTCAAGAAACTGTAATGTTTTGTTTGCACAAGTGATGTAGATTTGTAAATAGTTTTAGCCAAGAAAATCGTTTAATTTTTGCTAGCAATTCTTATTTGTGCAAGTTTTATTTTAGAGTAATATTTGGCTGACTTTTAGTTTATACTTGGACAATCGTTTTTAGGTTAAGAGTTTGGCTTTTAGCAAACCATTTCTTACCTTGCTGCTCTGATAAGCGCCGCTGTCAGCCGAGCAGCCGGCGCTGATGCCGACGCCAGCTGTGGCTCCAGGTTTGCAGCTGATTTCTGCCTCGCTGGTTGTCGAAAGATGTCCCGATGGCGTTTGAGTTGCTGATTTTTGTTTATATTCGCCATCAACTAAATTAAAGTCAGAGCGAGACAAAAAAGAGAGAGAGAAAGTTGGCTTAGTGAAAAGTTTTCAGCAAGTTGTTGCAATCGTTTAGTGGGGCAAAGGAAAAAGTTTTTCGCTGCTCAGTTTTGAGGCAGCCCATTTTCTACCCTACCAAATATTCTCACAATCCCATTTAACGAACATGTGATATAAATGCTTGATCAGCAATAGCGAGACAATTGGAATTATCTAAGCGATACTTTGATTCCTTTATATATATATACTTCAACATATATTTGCCCGAACTTACAGTCTTTCCGGATGCACACCTTTTTTTAGAGCTAGAGCAAATCACAACATTTTGAAAAGATGTCATCTTTGGACTACTAAATACATATTTAAATTGATTAATCATAATCATAATTGATAAGCAAAAATTTTAACAGCGAGAGTATTTAATATTCGGCATAGTGAAAATAACTATTCTGTCTTCTTAAGTAAATCTGTTGATGGTTTTTTGGGGCGTAATGCTTTGATTTTCTTTTCGTTAAGAAAATTGATTAATTTGTTGAGCTGTGTGAGCGGCTTCTGATTTCTTGATTGCCATTATTCAAGGCGAAACGTGTGCACTGGCTAAAATCTCAGCAAGTGCTTAAAGTGCTGCATGCCTCAGGGCGGGGATTGTCAGGGATATGCAGGACAGGTGGCACTCAGCTGCAGACATATGAGCAAACAAAAACAACAGCTTTGGCCTGCTTGTCTGCCTGCCAGCAATTAGCTGTCATTTAAATATTTCAACACTGGCATAAAAATGCAGACACGCCCCTTACCATCCAAGCAAGCACCGCCCCCAAACAGACTCTTTAGCCATGTGTGTTTGTTTGTTAGCATTTTCTTTGTGTTGGCTGACAGGCAGCCTATTTGTCCTAAAGCCCTTTAGCTAACGTCCATAAATAACTCTCACATGCTGGGATCATCCTGGGGTGTACATCTTGAGGCAGGAGGTGGAGACTAGAATTGCAATTGCACTTACCCTCATTGTAGGGGACGACATCGGGATTCTTCTCGTCGTACATCTCCTCGGAGTGGCTCAATGGCAATGAGATTTTATCCTTAATTTGCAAATTGCCTGGACGTGAGAATTTCGCATTCGAATGTGCAAATTTCTGCTGCTGCTGATGCTGATGCTTGTGCGAGCGCAGCTTCAATGCCGCAATTGTCCCAATCCCAATGCAGACTAGGGCCACCAGAATACCCACAAAGATGCCAATGGATAGAATAGGTGTCAGCTCAAAGCTGTTCGCTCCCTGAGCGCTGCCCTTGTACGACGTCAATGCAACTGCAAAGAAATAAAATGAAAGCGATTAAATCAAGGAACAAAAAGGGAGAGAGAGAGAGAGAGAGATAGAGAGAGAGAGGGAGAGGAGGAGACAATCTGTAAGCGAGAAGAAGCACATGAAAATCATGTATAATTTGGAGTCATTTTAATGCCCAATTAGACAAAGGGCCGCTAAGCAGTCGCCCCAAACAGTTGCCCATTAATAAAACGTCTGAATGCTAATTCTCAATACACTATAAAAATTATGAGTTTAATGGTTTCCTCAAGCAGCTTGCCAGTTCGGTTATTTTGTTGGATTTGTCTGTACAGTTAAATTAATTGAAATCCTTTTTATTTATTATTTTAACTCTAATTTACAAAGTTTCATAACTTAACAAAAAACATTTTAATCTATGCAATACAAATCTATAGTGAATTTTTAAATTCTAATTTAATTTAAGATTAAAAATATATTATTTTATGAATATAATTTTTTAGTGCGTCTATATGAATAATTGGTTTACTAATGCTGTAAGGGTATTTAATTTTCTTTATTTAATTTATGTTTTATCCTTTTCTTAACGTTCTCAGCATATTTTCACATTTTCTTTTGCCATTTTGTTTTATTTTGACTTTATGAAAAATTAAAACGACTCAAGTTGTTTACCCAAAAAAATGTGTCTGTCTCTGTCAAGTACACCAAACCCCGCACCGCACCGCACCTCACCGCACGACACCACTCCGTACCGCTCCGCACCTCCCCTCTTCGCTCTTTTCGGCAATCCATTGGAAAAAAACCTCTTCTAAACTTTGCTTTACGGCATTTTGCCTCAGCTAATTAGTATTACAATTTGCTTTTGCTCGGCATTTCTCGTTTCGTGCCAGGCAAAAACCTTCTAAAGACAATTCATTAATGTTAATCATTTTATATAATTTGTTTCTTTCTTTGGCGCTACTTTGGTGCTTGCAACATTTTTATTTTTTTTTTTTTGTTGCTGGCAGGGCAACTGCAGGACAAAAGTTTTTGTGTAGCGCTGGCAAATTTACAATTCATTGAGCAGTTTAGCTTAATTAAATTGTGAGACGGCATGACAATAATAAAAGATGAAGAAAACCTTCTGCCCGACTTTAAAACTCTCGAATCTATTATTTGTACACAAAGTTGTACAATTCTACAGATTCGTGAAAAACATTAGCATAAAAAATTCATAAATGGCAAATACACGCTTCACATAATAAATTCATAAGTCTCTCGCCAAATGCTCCGCGCAATATTTTCCCATTTCACCAACCACCTCCCCACTCCGCTGCTCCAACGTTTTGTTTACCTGTTTGCTTCTCGGCGGCCTTCAAAGTGTAGCCATCGAGGGCCACTGCCTCACTGCGTCCCCGTCCATTTACCGAGTAGATATAGATCCGGAATAGGCGGCCCGCATCTAGGCCACCAACGCTGAATACCGCAAATTTGGCGCTTATGTTGGCCTGCAGCAGACCACTGTGCTGATCAAAGATTTCCATAAGGAACCATTGACGCATGCCTCCGTCAAAGCCTGCAAATGGAATATAGAAAAAAAAAATTAGAAAAGTTTGATTTGACAAATAATTTTTATTTATTTCGTTTACAAATTAGTAATTAATAAATTTAAACAATGTTTGCTTTCAAGAAAAGCGCTTTTGAACATTTCTGCTTAATAGTTAAATCACAGTTGCATCCCTTTTAATTGCATTCACAATGTAATAAAATGATTAAGTCTTAAATACACTCCCTTTTTTTTGGGATTATTAATGTAATTATTTTGTCTGACCTGTCCAAAGGGGCACAACCGCCCAGCGAAAACCCCACTTAAGGTTGTCGCAAGTGTAGTTAACAAAAATACTTGAAGTAATCTAAAGCTACATTTTAAATGCCATTTAATAACACCACAAAAGAACTGGTCGACCACTTGAAGTGAAGATTGTGCGCTCCACATCCAAACACCCCATTTTTGCAAATGTGGCACCCTTTGCCGAAAAATAAGCAGCTAAAGTTTTTGTTGCTGCTGGCTGCTCAAACGGTACTTCGCTCTAGACACAAAAGTCGGCTTAAAACACTTGCGAAAAATGTTTAAATATTTTGTAATAAAGGCGGCGGCTCTTGAAGAGGTTGCTCCCCCAACCCGCTGACTGGGCTTGGGATGATGGGTGGGGGGGGGGTCGGTGTGAGTGGATTCTACCCGAAGGAGAAATTGTTGTGTAAAATGTTTTATATGTTGCTATGAATTTAGCTGGCCATTGTTGTACTTATTTTGGCCAGCTACTGTTCTTATAGTTATGGCTGGTGGAGGAGGAGGAGGACGAGGAGGTCGAGAGCACAAAGACTGGCTTGGCTGCACACAAAAATAGAGTCAAAAGAATGTGCTCCGCCTTTGCTTCAAAGGCCTTTGTGTTCGGCACATCATTGTTTGTGGCCAGGGGTCGGTCGTTGTTGCCAGGCTCTATATAGCCAAAGTATTTTGTGCGCACTTTAAAACGTTTAGCTAATGAAATTTGCCGCAGCATTGGGCCAAGTAAGCAAACGGGCAACATGCCAGCCCAGTTACAACAAAAAACTTCATTGTAATGGG
This sequence comes from Drosophila longiperda, assembly GCA_035042125.1. Lineage (NCBI taxonomy): Eukaryota > Metazoa > Arthropoda > Insecta > Diptera > Drosophilidae > Drosophila > Drosophila longiperda. The sequence goes on from JAWNLV010000115.1 coordinate 237,534, forward strand.
TTAATTTTATTTACTTGGACCTGGACCTACAATGGAAATTGCGCAACTGGAGTAAAAATAATAAAGCAACGGCAGCGGCAGCGGCAGTGGCAGCAAAATGTTATAAACTGAAATTTTATTATATTAAACCGACGCTTGATGAGTTTGGTTAGTTGCCTGCCTTCCGCGTTGCTTTTGTTTCGCCAGAGAAAAGAGAGAGAGAGAGAGAAAGACAGTGGAGGGGGGCAGAGAGTAAATGAAAAGAAGAGAGCAATGATTGGCCAAGAGGCAGCCGCCCTCGAGTTGTCCGCAGTTGAGCAACAGCAGCGCGCATTGAATTGAATTCGAGGCAAAGTTCTGCTCATCGCCTGCGTCCTTGTTGCCGCTGCTGCAAGTTGGCCAAGTTGCGTGCTGGCTTATTAAAGTCGAAACGTGCAGCGACCGCAGCTTAAGTTGAGTTATTATAAAAAAAATAAAAAAAAAAGAAACCAGCACAGATACTTCGGCACCACCGCGTTTCCCCCCGCGGGTGCAAACCCGGCACGACATTTGCTTTAATGTAAAGTGCAATATAAAAAATATCGCGTTTTCTTGATGTTGTTCCTGTTGTTTCTGTGCTGCTTACCAAGTTGCGTTAAAGTTTTAATGATGCTGATGACTATGATAATAATGTGCAGCCACTAAATTAGCAGGGATGCGGGGTGTAAGTGTCGGAAAAATGTTGTACATAAAATGCTTAAAGAGCAGAGCTTAAAGCGTTCGTTTTTACTATATCATCCACACCCGACACTAACCTGAATATTAAGAAAGGTTTCTTGGTATCACTTTTCGTGCAAACTTTAAAGTGTTTTCACAAAAACTTTTTAATGATTCACTGATAATTATGTGACGTACACAAAGTAAGTTAAGACCAATTATGAACATTGTTAAATATTTCTAAGAAAAACTGTCCTAAATTTATTTTAAAATTTACTAACTGACAGCATTTTACAAATTTCATAAAATGTAGGTACAAATTTTAATCAAGTAGTTATTCTAAATTATGTGATTGTATACTTAAGAAGTAAGTATAATAAAATGTAGTTAATTGTTTGTTTAATTTAAGTTCTTCAAACTATATTCGTATTTTTTTTTATATATTATTTGTTGTTTTAAATGGATAAGCTTTGTTATGTTGGTTGCTTGTTTTTATTAAAGTAGAAATTATGCTTAATAACATTTCATTCATATTTTCACCAACGCTGGCTGCAATCGCATTTCTCGATTTCTATCATAAATTGATTATTTACTGATTAACTGCTCTCTGTAGTACCTTGAAAATGGCTACAAGATTGCCAACTTTAACCCCTTTTTGTTTGGGTATCTCCTAAAAATTCGCATATATGTATTTAATATTTTATATGTATGATCTTCAACGCTTTCAACTGTTTTTTGAGAAAAGCGACTTTTAAATGGGATTGCTAAAGATGAGGCAAAACAGGAGCGGAGAATTATTAAGTATGCAGTTATTATGCGCTTTTTGTTGCATTTTCAGTGGCCGCCTCGTTATGCTGATGTTTCTGCTTCTGTTTTTGTTTCTGCTGTGTTGTTGTTGTTGCTGTTGCTTTTGCTGTTGCAACTTCTTGAATTCGCTTTGCTTTGCACTCGAGAACGCTTTCGAGGGCTGCATAAATGCATCATAAACTCGACTCTTACAGTCGCAATTTGCGAGGACATTTCTCGACTGATGTCCTCCCGCCTGCCCGCTTGCCTGTCTTTCGTCTCCATCCTGTATTCTCTCTGCTAATATACAACTCTATATAAGTGAACTTTGAACTCGAAGCGAACACTGCAAAAATTTGTTCTGCTTATTTTGCGCTTTACGCTATCTTTTGCATTTCCGTAGCGCATAAAATATGCGAATTGAATTTGTATTTAAAGTTTTCGCCTTTAGCTTTTACTTTTACTTTTACTGCCAGCAAAGTTGCATAACAACCCAAAACAATTTGTATGTACAAATTTGTGCTTAACTTTTGGTGCTCACTGTCTGCTCTGTCTGCCGGCACTTCTTCTTCTTCTTCTGTGTGACTACTACTTCATCATTTCTGTGCTGAGCCATATTTATTATTTGGGATAAAATTGAGCCAAGAGTTTTGGCCGTTGAAAATTTCAACAAGATTCTCCAAACGCTTTTTCTTTACACGACCATACTGGCTCCAATCTGATCTCAAACTACAGCATTTTGTAGAAGAACTGCGACCATCTCTCAGCGTGTTGCTTTTCTAGTTGCCTGCCTTTTCATTGCACTTTTATTATTCGGCTGTGTTATCTCGAAGGAAGTTGCATACACACACACACACACACTCGTATTCTCATTCGCATTCTCCTGCTGCCAAAGTGCACTTAAATTGCTCATGTATTTTAAATGAGTCTGAAAAGCGCTGCAGGAAACCCAACAACATTTTCATGTACACACATGTTCCATGATTTCCACTTGCTCCCAAACTCAAACTCTTGTTTGGCCACTTAACTGGCCATGCAGCATATTGCTTGAGTTGTGGCTAACGATATATGTTTTTTTTTTTTTTGCTTTACACACATATCATACATATGTAAACATATGTAGTGCTTCACATTTTATTTATTTTGTTTTGTTTTTTTTTTTGTCGAGCATTGATTGGCGCATCAGCAATTAAAAATGCTGTCAAATTGGCCAGCAATTTTGGTTGCTTTTGGAGGTTACTCACCTTCAAGGCAATAAACCTCCAATGAATCGGACGTTTGATTGACCACGGTGCAATTGGTGGGGGCTTCCGGTTTGCCCGCAGCTATTAAGTGAAATACACATGGCTCCTTTTGTTGACCCACATTGTTGTCCGCCCAGCACATGATGGTACCAAAGTCCATTTCCTGCATAAAACAATTATATTTTTTTCATATATTATAACTTTAATTATTAATGATATATATTTATGGTAATTCAATTAATTTCATTTTAGTTAGTTATACGACGAATTTGAAGTTAATTGAAAAATGTATTGTGTAGCACAAAACATGAACTTATTGTATTAAAATAAATAGATATACAAATAAAATACTGAAATGCCAATGTTTAAGCCAACGCCTTGTTGAGGCTCGATGGCGTATGTGTAATGTGCTTGTCAGGCCGCCTGATCGATCGGAGCTGTCAATAAGTCTTTCATTAATATAATTTCATGTCAATAAACTCACACACACTCACTGAGAGAGTAAGTAATAAGTTTATGCGATGTGGGGGGAGGGCAAAGTATCTGCTGTCCAAGAAGTTTTCCCAGCTTGGCAGTAAAAACAAATGAAGCATTTTGTGGCTGACTATTCAGGCTCATATTTCTCCGTGTCTGTGATTGTTAGAAGGGGCCAAAAGGAAACTATGTTAACATGGCTTTAATGTATGCCATGTGTCCGGGCATGTAGAACTTGATAAGTGGCCACGCCTGTGGGCCCATTGTTGATTCTTTTCGTCAGTGTCTGTGGGTGTATTTGTTTTGTATTTGTTTGTGTTGTGTCAAATGTTGTGCTAATGAAATCCTCCAACTATATTACGGTCAAATGAACAACAACATTCGAAACGATTGATTTGTTTGCACTGACATTGACAAAACACACACACACACACAAGCACAACTTAGCCGGGTCGTGTCTATTTACCTTGGAAATTGTTATTTGGAAAAATAACTTCACTTAATCAGCCCTAGGCGTCTTGAACTCATTAAAAATTAAAATCTCTTTCCTCCAGCTAAGTTCGCTTAAAATGTCAACGCAAATTGCAGCTTATTTATCAGTCTGAACGCGCTCTTATTTTAAACCCCTATTCTCAACCCCTCGACCCCTCCTTTTGTGTACTCGACTCAAGTCAAGTCACTCCAGAGAAATGTTGTCATTTTAATTAGGGAAACAAAAAGAAATCGCAAAAAACACTTAAATCAAAAGGAATTAAGCGTTCAAAGTTTTCCCCAATTTAAGACGGAAAAATAAAAAAAAGGGAAATGTGTGACAAAAGTTAAATTTCACTTTGAAAACAAATAGAAAAAATTGTTGTTGATCAGCCAAGAGGAATGATAATTAAAAATATATTTCCGTAAGAAAGTGTTGAATGAGAAGACTGGACACTGACTTATTTAAAAGTAATGCTCGTTTATGTCAAAAGCCAAGTATTAATGCAAGTTTTGTGATAAATTTATGAAAATGAAACTGAATATGAAAATGCATATACATATTGTATATATAGTATTCCTTCGTAGCATATTATGTTTTGGCAAAGTGTTGTCACAAGGGCGGCAACAGCTGCCAACACTGCGCGTCAACACCTACACACATGTGTGTGTCAGCTTGTATATGTGTGTGTGTGTGTAACCTCAAGCAATATGCAGACTGCATTTTAAGTAATAATAAATTTTCGTAAGCTCATAGAAAATGTCTGAAAATTGTATGCAGCACAAGGCACATAGTGAAAATCATAGCATATTTTTTTGGGGGGCCAAGCCAAGCCAAGGCTTCTGCAACTGTCAACCAAGAATATGCTTAATAAATTTACAGTTGCCTGAGCTACAAGCAAACTTTGACTTTCGTTTAATTTCCCATACTTTTCCATATTGTATAAAATTATGGCCTAATATATGCATATTTACATATTTATTATCATTAAACTCTGTTGTTTATATTATTTCAATGTTGCCCCAACTGAGCGTAAATATTATTACAGCTGTAAAAGCTGGCAGCGTACAGACAACAAAAACAATTGCCTAATTTGTTGCAGGCGGCTGCACACACATACATATTTATATATATATACATATATATAATTTTGCTTAAGGGCAGAGTATGTGATTTCTTCTCGAGAATTTCGTTTTACAGTTGCTGCCTGCATTTTTATTGCAGCTTGTCTAGTGATGACAGCCCGAAAAATAAATGTTATTATTTATGTATTTTAATTAAAATTTGAACATTTCAGTGACATTTTAATGAGTTTTTTGGTCACTGTTCTATGTGCGACAATTTCGACAAATTCAGAGAAAAATACCTAGAAACAGACACACATGAAAAAGAGGCGTAGACAGAGACAGTTGCTCTGTTGGAGAGAGAGATGGAGAATAACATAAATTCCAAAGCATGGCGAAAAATTAATGAGCTGTTGGCTGTTGTCTGCCTTTGAGCAAAATGCCATATAAAAAATAAATAAAGAGAAATGAAAGAAAAATCGGCTCAAAGGACGACAATGACAGCGCCGTCGCTTGAGCTGCGGCAGCGGAAACCGGAAACAGCATATATGACAACAGAACGGAAGGGATTTTTCATATTCAATTGAGTTAAATGATTTATGTATGTGTGCGAGTCTTGAAGTGACTGAGTGTGTGTGTGTGTGTGTGTGTGCAATCAGCGCTGGGCAACTGTTTGTGAACGGAACTCATTTGAATGCCGTTTGACTAGCAACATTTCTCTTTTGACAACTGAAATGTGAACCCGGACAGTCAACGGGTACACAGAACCAAAGTCGTTGCCATTGTCACCCCAAAAAGTAATGTGGGATCCTTGTGGGGGGGTGGTGCAGTCCCTTTAAACTGGGTCAGTTAAACAGTCAGCCAAAGATCCAGTCAGCTTAACAACTTCGTTTCGGGCTTAACATGCGATGCATTTCTTGGCAGTTGTTTTTGTTGTTGCCGATTTTGTCAACGCATACTGACAACCATTTTGGCCAAGTGGCAACCACAAGTACCCAACTTTGCATGATTATAGTCAGAGTCATAGAATGAAACCATGTGTAAAGACCCGTAGAAATTGAGTGCAATTCTCAACAAAGTGTTTCTTTTAAGGGAACTCTCATTATATGCCATATGAAGTGGGTGAGTTCATAAGATATGTACAAAAAAAAAGACTTTGTAGACCAGTCATGAAAGGCTATGAAGCCTATAAATAATATATATATATTTAAATTAAAGAATAGTTGGTTAAAATCTGCAAGTTTTCTTAGATTTGGAAAAAAAAGTATTGTTAGGTCAATTTAATTTAAGTAAAATATCATGTCCAAACATCAAGTCAGCACCATACACAGCCTTAAGCAAATCCAATTGTCCGTTGCTCGATTGCAGCAGATATTCTGTTTTTGTTTTGCAAGACCATTAAAGTTAACAAAATGCAGCTGCTGCCGCAGTGGCAATTGGAAGTCCGTTAAAAGGGTGCGCGGGGAAGGCGCATTCAGTTACAAATTTTTGGGCATTGATAGGAACGCAGCTCATTGATGGCCAATTTGGCTGTTCAATTGGCAGAGAGGAAGCCAAGTGCAAAACGTCAAAATGCAATCGCAATCGCATTCGCAATAGCAATGGGGCTATATCGATGACGATAACGTTGGCAATTCGAGTCCAAAATGCTGGCCAATTGTCGAATCAAGTGGAAGAGCAAAACGGCAAGTCGATTGTTAAGTTTGTTGTCTTTACTTGGGGCGAGCTTAAAGCCAAAAATGGCAGAGCGACTTTAATATTACTAACTAACCTCTGAAAACTCTTGTTATTCCCATTATTGCTGTCATTGGCATTGCTTTTTAATTAAAAAGCAGCACTAATAGAATTTTTAATTAAAAATTGCTCATGCGCTGTCCAAAAGCTAGCCCCATTCCAACTACTCTTTGTCTTCCCGTGTTGGTTTTACATTATGTTTGGCAACGTGACACGCACACGGGACACAACAACAATAAATGTGGCAGCAGCAACAGCAACAGCAACAGCAGCAGCAGCACCAATAGCTATTAATTAAAATTTTGTCATTTAATTTGGAGCCCGAGTGGGAGTTTCACTATTTCGCCTGCCATTTGGACAAATGTCAAATATGCCAGCAACAATTTCACATCAAAAAAAACAATAAATTAAATTTAAAAACTAGTCAAAAATTCAACCCAAATTGGAGACCACAGCGAACAGCTATATGAGTGTGTGTATGTGTGTGTGTGTGTGAGTGTAGGCCGTACTTAACCCGCCTCTTAGCATACCAATTAAAAAATACACACACACACACACAGATGACACATGTGATGTTGAATCGGTTATTTCCATGTTTAGCATTTAACGCCATGTAGTTTGTCATTTTCATAATGCAAGCGGAACACGAAGGAGACATGTTTGTTAGATTTTGTGTGCGGAAGGACGCAGGGCGGAGGGCGGAGGGATTTGTGTGTGTGTGGACATCAACAATTGTGCGTTGTGTGATTAATTGGGTCACGCAAATATCAATCAGTATATCTCTGCTGTACTTACCTTTACCGGGGTATAGGTCAACGTGGAGCCCTGCGCTGAGTGGGGTCGAAAACCGCTTTGCGGCATATCGAAAGTTTCGGCGGTATTGTTGAATGACCACTTAAAATTCTCGGGCGGCGGAAAGGCGTCCACTTCACAAACGATTTCGGCCGCCTCGCTGCGGGCAACGCCGTAGATTTTCTTTTGATCGGGCCGGCAAATTGGTTTATCTAAAGAGACACAGAGAGAGAGAGAGAGAGAGAGAGAGGGCAAAAGTTAGAAAACTTTGATATTTATCGAGTGCATTTTGCTGTTCGTCGGCTGCTGCAAATCAATAATCGCATTGCTTGGCCCCAAAACTTAGTGCAATAAAACCCTAACATTTCGAGTGAACATTCTCTGCCGGTTGAAGAGCCAAGCTGGCTGACTGACAAGTGCTCCGTTTTTGTTTTTGAATCCTCCTGGAAACCACACTCAAATCGGCACTCAAAAGTAGAAAACATTGCAAGTCAAAAGTACTATAGATACAGAGAGAGACGGAGTCCCTTGCAACCTATATAGCCAAATCAAGGATTCTTCTTGTTCCTTGCTGCCCATTCAAGCCACTAACTAAACATAGCAGCAACAAAAAGGCAGAAAAGAAAAAACCTACAAATACTAGATACACGTTAAGTGAAAGAAAAACTTGGTCGGACCGAAAGTTTCGAGGCGTATCGAAACAGCTACGGGAAAATTTAATTTCTACTAATCTGTGGACTGGCAAATCTGCAGCTGCATTCAGTACTCGAAATTGCTCAGTGCACAATTCCATGTACGATTTTGAAAAGTCTGAATTTAGTCAATCTTGTTGTAGCCATATACAAAATGGCCAAAACCAAAAGCAGGCTGTAAACAAAGTTTCCACGGACAGCATCGAGCCGTCGTCCAGGCGTCAGGCATTGTTTTGTATATTGGGTTTTTTTTTTTGGTGTTGTTATACCAATCCTCAATGGAGTGGTAAAATTGTAAAGTGGTAAAGTGTTGCTGCAACATTTCGTGGTGACGAAAAACTCCACAGCAACAGAGACAATTGGTGTAAACAGTTGAAAAAAGGTTTTCCAAACGGACGTTTAACCCAAAACAAAGCCACACAACGACAGCTCAAGAAAAAAAAAAGAAGAAAAAAAAATGGTATGGAATGGAAAAGGAAATAGCATAGGAAATAAAAGCATAAGGCAAGAACAATAAATTTGAGAAGGGAATAAGGATCTGAGTGATGAATTGCTTGCAAAAAAAAAAGGAAAATAATTAACAGTTGTTTTTTTTATTCGGGAGTTGCCAGCAAATTGAACAGAATGTTTTGGTTGAGGATTAAATCTGATGATTGAGGAGAACTTTAAACGTCGGAAACATATTCCCAAAGGCAAAACTTTCATTTTTAAATGCAAGTAGCTAACAAAATCAAATATAATTAAAATTAAATTTTCCCTCAGCTGAAAAATACACTTACAATGTATTTGTTTTTTTTTTATCAATTTAAAATAAATAAATCTGCAACACAATTAAAGTTTAAAGCAGTTGTAAACTGTCGAAGCAGAATTCCATATTGATCACAATTAGGCCAAGAAAGGAACTTACCTTGTTGTTAGCCGAATTGTGAAAAGCAATCGGAAATGCGCTCATTCAAAAGGAAAATAACTAAATGTCAACAAAAGGCCGGAAGCCACGAAAAGGGCTTTGTGTTGGCCTCAGCACATACCTGACCAGGAGTCCGGCTGCCCGGTTGCCCGGCTGCATATTGTATACTTGTGGACAGAAATCAAAGTTTACAACGGCAAGAGCGGGCTGTGCACTAGGCCAAGATGGCAAAGCCGAGACGAAACCCGAGTTGCAGTTTGACTTGTGATCGGAACACAAAAGACGGCCGGCAAAGACCCAAGCACAAAAGCCATTCGAGATTGACACAATAAACGGGGGCGTATAAGCAATAAAACTGCAAGAGGGCCAGGCCACATGGTCGCACAATGCGGCACTCAGCAGCCTCGCGCCATCCAATCACTGGGCCACTCAATAATGCTGCCTTTTTGTATGTCAAAGGCTCTCAGCCAATCCTAAGCAGTGCATTCAGCGCCAGCGCCCAAGTAAAAGCTGGCAATATTGTTGGCCAAACGGGATTCGATTTAAAAGCCAGTTGGCATTTAAGAGCTGAATGTTTGTTAATGGCTCAAAACCGTACGCTTGCCATGCTCTAAAAGAATGATGGCCCAATCCAAGCATTCAACGCGGATTTTTTTATGATGCCACCCACAATAACAATGCGTTGCATGTGAGCCATGCAAATCGAAACACAAAAGTGGGGCAACCTTAAAATGTTGTACATACGCAGCTGCGGCACAAAGCTATAACTTTCAGGTTTGAATTCTTATTTTCTTTATTTTTTTTTGTTTGAAAAGTGCTAAATAAAACTCAACACGTGCCCTATAAAACTTGACATGTGAATGCGCTTGCAAAAACAACAACAACAAAAACAACACAAAAACTCGCAATCAATTCAATGAGATCCTAAATAAATGGAGCACATTTTTTATTTCAACTTGTAGACGTATACGCACATCACTTAAGGTCGTGACAAATCCATTGAGCACTTGTTTTTTTTTTTTTACTTACACATCACTTTAAGCTCGACAATGTTGGAGTCGCCATCGCCCTCCACATTTGAGGCTGTGCACGTGTAGTTTCCGGCCTGGTGACGCGTCACTCCCTGCAGTGCCAAATCTCCGCTGCTCACAATTACCCCAGCACGCTGATTATGTTGGATGATTTGGTGCTGCAAGTGGCAAGTGAAAGAAAAACATATATATATGAGTTCCATATTGTCATTAGTCATAAGTTCTGAGTTTATGCATTTATTTTTATTATCATCATTATAATTTTCCTGCTAATGAGCATCTTCTTTTGTTTTCTGTCCATCATTCACAAACACACACACACACAAAAAAACCCACGTTTTGTAAAGAAAATATGCAGAGTTTGAGCTTATAATGAGAGGTAAAAGTAATGCTAATGCAAGTAAAAGCTATGCTAATTAATTCGTGAATAAATAAGCGGCTTAGTTACTTAACTTTTTAGAGCTGATAATAAAATTAAATCTTGTCTTACAACTCAATCAACTAGTCATTAATCTATTAATTTAATTTTAATATTTTTGAAAATAAATGTATTTTAAATCATCAGATAATAATGATTCTCAAAACTTATAAATGAAATATAAGATTTTCATATAATATTGTTAGGTATGCCACAGTTGATATTGAAATTTATATTGCACCACTAACTTTTTTGCCATAAATTTACAATAGGCCTTTGAATCCATACTGGTATTACATAAAGTGTGCAGGGAACATCAGCTGCCTAAGTAAAAGGAATTGCTATTCAACTGTGCCTTTGGGCGCAAGGTCAGATCCGCCTTTATTTATTATAGCCGTTGGTGCCAAAAACCCTCTAAAAATCCGGTTCTCATACGCGAGGCGCTTCATTAGAGGGAAATTGAGCGCCTGTGTTTGAAACGTGTCTGGAATTATCAAAATGCTAGAAATCAGCCAATATTTACTCTATTTTCCAATAGACTCTCTCTCTCCATCCCCAAAAACTTGACCCTTATGTGATATATATTTATATTTGTGTATAAATATATTTACAGTTTGTGTTGTTGTGGGGAGCCCAATGCGGCAGCACTCGATAAGATTTTGACGCATTTCCCCAGAGCCTTGTGCCATTTAGCAGCAAAACAAATTCGCACTTTGGCCCCGCACAACATCAGCAACAAAGGCAATAACAAACATTGAGAAATAAATAAAAAAAATGTGTGTGTATAAATTGTCGACAAAAGTCAAAATGCCAAAGCGAACAAAGCCGTTGTGACCTTAACACAGAATGTGTAAGAATAAGTAGAAACAACAACATCAATAGATAGATAGAGAGAGTGGCGGGGAGGGGAAAGAAACAATGCAATGTGGCAACACTTTGATAATAGTATTGCCTACTTTTCTGCGAACTGGCCCACAACTATGACTTTTGTCTGCTCGTCCTTGTGTGTGTGTTTATGTGTGTGTTTGTGTGGCGCGTCGCATCTTTTGTCTGACGCTTAGAGTGGCACACAACTCATTGTACAGTTATTTATTTGTGTGTGTCTGTCCCAAATCGAATGCTCTTTGACTGTTTGCTTTTTAGATAATTGTTATCCTTTTTGCACAGCTCCTATGCTTAATATATATGAAAATGTAGTGAATTTTTGAGTATCAGACAAATAAGAGGAACACTCCGGCATTCATGACCTTGAAACCCGCTTAGCACTAACCGTGCACACCAACCCCATTCTCCTGCCACCTATCCAAACAGTGCTTTGCAGTCATCACTATTCCCATAGGGTTCTTAAATAGCTCCCCGAATGTTGTCAGCCATTTTCTGAACTCGGCGACCCGAGGCATTTTATCAGCTGCAACGTTGTTGTTGCCGCTGTTGCCGTAGTTGTTGCTGTTGTCATAATACAAATAAAAATGTCGCCAGGCACACAAAAGTAAATAAAGTTCAAGGTTGTCACACAAAAAAAAAAATGAAAGTAAATAAAAATAAAGAAAATAAAAAATTGAAGTGGGTTTCGCTTCGTTTGCCTGAGTTTTAGATTATTTCAATAGTTGAAGGGACATCCGCTGCAGCTTTTCCGCCCTGGCTTTTCCGTCAGGTTGTTGTCTGCCAGCCGCACAACCCTTTTGCCGTGTGGGCTGCCACCCACTTCCTTTTAGCCACTGTCAATGCTAATGGCGCATTTTATGCCCTGCCATTTTGTTTGTCTGTCTGCCTTGACATGTTTGTATTTGTGTTCGTGTTTGCTTGCCACTCGCTGCTGCTGCTGTTGCTGCTGCTGCTGCTGCTCTGTATACCAAGCTACAATAAATACCCAATTAGTGTTGACCATTTCTTTAGTGGTCTGAAATATGGCGTTGCCTTCGCAGGGGCCCTTCAACACTTCAACTACACATTTGATCGCAATTTTACTAGCATTGCAAAAGTCACCAAAAGTTTTGTCTACAACCAGTTTGAATAAAATCTATGCTATGGGGATTTAAAAAATAAAATAAACAACAAAAAAATTGCTACAATAATAACTAAACAATTCCGCCTGCTTTTGACAAATTTTGTAAATTAAACTTGCGTTTTCTTTTGTCAATCAACGTTCGTAATTTCGAGTCTAGCTTTTGTTAAGGTTCAAAAATTTAATCTAATGAAGTTGGCTAAAAATTGCAGTGTGGCTACCTTCAGCTCTAATCAAATTTCGCGATTATGTTTGTTATTTTAGCACTTTCATTAACACACACACACACAGAAGTAGTCACACACAAACACATGCTAAATAACTTTTGCTGCCAGCAGCATTCAGATGTCGGTTTTGCCTTTTTTACCCTCTGCGAAATGAATGTTGGTCGGTTGCTTTGGCAACGTCTTCCATCAAAGTTGGAGCTAGCTTCTTAATGAGCATGCAAAAGTTTACCACATACGCACACAGTACACACACACACACACACACACACACACACACGCACACATACATTTAGTTTTATATACGTATGGTAAAAGTTTTGTTGCTATATGTCTGCAAGTTTAATAAAACTAATTGTTAATTTAATTTGCCAGCTCGTCGTTAATTGTTGGCATGCATAATTGAATAATAACTGACAAAAGCAAAGCGAGAGCAAGGACTCAGTACTCTATTCAGTTTTCCGTGTCATTGTTTATACATAAACACAAAATAGATTTGTCGTCGTAGTTTCAATTCATAGCAACCGCATCAGCTTTAGAATTAACATTATATAAATTACCTTGAGGTTATGGCCTCTGCCTTTAATTAGTAGAATTGCATTCAATGCAATATAGTTGATGGAAATTAATTATTACTTACAGTTGAGTCTGGTATCTCTTTTTGCCAGCAGAAAGCACAATTTTCCATCAAAAGTGTATTTAATTTAATTGGCATTTTAATTGTGCACAAATTGTTGTTGCCAATTAACAATTGACTTGTTACAAAATCACTCACACACTCGACTTGTTTTTGACACAGTCCTTGCCTTTGTTATTGTTTTTGTTTCCGTTTTGGCTTTTGGTTTTCACCCCGAGCAATTGGCTTTTGCTGGCGCACTAAACGCAGTCTTAGCATTGAGCCTTGAACTCATTATGCATACGCCATGTGAGACACACACAAACACACACACACATTGATACACGGCCAGCTGTATCGTTCTCTCTGCTTGTCTCTTTTGCCATTCTGGCTTTTTGTTTCCATTTCATTTCCGTTTTGTTTTTTGCTTGGCACTAAACTTTTATTGTTATGACGTCGAGCAAGTCAATTGGTTGGCAACTAACTAACTGTTTAGTTCAGTTGTTAGCCCCATCAAAATGGACATGAACTGCAATTTGCAAGCGTGCTATCTGTCTCTGTGTGTAAAAACTTGAAATGAACAATTTTAATTTTATTTTGTCTAATTTTGTTGTATATTTTGTCATTTCATTACGTAAAAGACACGTTGTAAAATATGTCATTCAAATATTTCTGATGTTTTAGATCATTTGCATTTGATATTGACTTTTGGCTTGTCATTGATTGATAGCGATTTTACTGACTTCTTCATTCAATTTAGTCTTTGTTATTTATTGATTTTCTGCTTTACTTCAAAATGTACTTTCTGATACCTTTATCTATAAGTCATCATTCTTTGCTTGCTCTGAATCTGAAGTTATTTGTACATTTGTTTACCGACTTTGTGCGCCAAAAAGTTTTTGACTTTGTTCTTGTTTATTTATTATAATCATTTGCCAAAGTTATGCTTGATGATTGTTGTTGTTTTTGTTGTTGTTTGTTGTTCTAGTTGTTTTTTTATCATGTTGTTTACGCTTGTACTTAGTTGTTTTGTCGTCCCCTTTATGTTATTGCTATATCTGAGTCTCTTAATGAATTCAATTAGCATTCATATTATTCATACACTTGATTCACTGAGCCACTGCCTGGCGCATTGAAATACATTTATTTGCTTTTTGTTGTTCTGCTGTTCGCTGTTTTTGTTATCTTTTGTTTTTACTTATGCTAGTCGTCTGAAGTTTTTGTGTGCTACTTGTAAAACTAATAAACAAATGATTTGGCCACGCAAACTTTTGCCCACTTTGGCCGCATGAAGTGGCCCTAAGCCGCTCTCGACTCTGAGCCACTTGACTCAATTGCCTTAAAATAATTGGCCAATAATTCAGTAAAAATGACCACTTAATTTTGGTTTCATCATAATTTAGTATCGCTCAGCCTTTTACCGTCCAAACATACAAACACACACACACGTACACACCCACTAACACTTGCATACATATAATAAGCACGCCACTACCTGGGGAATTGCCGGATGTGCAATCATCGTATCCGTATTCACATTTGGCAAATTTATACTTAAAGGTCAATTTATTTAGATCATACTTTTACCATTTTTCAAACTTTGCAATACATGTGTATTTATTTATTAGAAAAAATGCGTTCAAGAATTATATGATTTTTTATAAAAATCAATAAGGAATTCTCATTCTCAGTCACTTAAAGTCAGTTCATAAATCTTGATGAGTCTTTGTTTTTTAATGGTGTTTCTGAATACTTACATTATGCTTCCAGACAACTTTGTAAGCAGCTGGATTTGCATGCACTTTACACTCGAAATAAACATCATCGCCTTCCTCGATATCCTCCGGATTTAGATTTGAGCCCAGGTCCAGTTGTAAGGTGGGTATAACTGCAAGAAAAGAAAACAGACATGACTAACTGTATATATATATATATATATATATATATATATATTTGCATTCATTTCTTATATGTATACTGTCTATTCTTGGACTTGGCCCAGCCTATCAAGTGTAATTTGTTCTTTTGTTTTTACTATAAGACAAGCTAAAAAAACGGGGAAAAAAAAGAAAAGAATAGCAGAAAACAAAGGAAAGCAGAAGAAGAAATAACGCAGATAGCAAGATATACACACAAAAAAGGGAAATGGGGTTAATCTGCGCTTATCTGTGATTAGTGTCGCTTCTTACCGCTCCCCCCGATTTCTCCTTTATTTTTTGGCCAACCAGCCCAGCCCCTTTACTGCCAATGGTTTCTTATTATTCTTCTCTGCTGCTCTGCTCCAACCCTGTAGTTTGGCCTGAGATGTGCTTACTGTTTTCTTTGCCACGTTTTATAAACAAGTTTCTTTAAGCCGATTTCGCTCTTTGCAAAGACTTGTTAATGAAAATGAAAATCGCTTGCCTAAACCCAGTGAATGACAGCTACCTAAAGAATTGTGCAAGAAGCGAAACGGACGGATTCGACAAAGACATTGGCAAAAGTTGTTTGCATAATTTAAAGACCTATTTTTTCATTTGCCTGCTGCTCAACAAGTTCATTAACGGTTGACTTTAAGCCCAGTTTGTAGCCTTGGAGCACAATACATGCCCCAAGCACGGCGAAGAGCGTAAAGCAGCTGGCTAGCTGGCTAGTTGCCTGGCCACCACACTGTTGCGGTTAGATGAGCTTAAGTGGTAATAACTGTCACTGGCCAAGCTGGTCAGCAGTAGTCTGAAACTAGCCAACTTTACTTGGCTAATGCATTTTATGGCACACAGTCCAACTGCAGCAGCAGCACAAAAGCAAAGCAAACCCGAAACCCGTAACTGCAGCTTAACGTAACGACTTTTGAATGCTGCCGCCACATTTTGTTGCAGACATTGCCAATGTGCTATAGTTTTTTCCCAGACCACACCACACCACTCCACCTCTCCTGCACTCTCCTCGCTCCTTGTGTGAGGCCTGTCATTGTCTGTTGGGTAAAAAGTTGAACAACTGCTCGTTAGCAGCCCTTAAATTGATTCCACTCGCCTTAACTGCTGCTGCTGCTTTTGCTGCTGCTGCTTTTGCTACTGCTGCTTCAGCATCTGCCTCAACACTGACCATATAAATTACATTAACTGTAAAGTATTTCTGTCCCGGCCCGACCAAGTGAAACTGAGAAAAATTGGCTTAGAGTGAAATTAATTGCAAATGGCAGAATTGTAGTGTAAATAGTTTTAAAAATAATGTTCATCTGTAAGACTTATGCGTAAAACGAGGTTCAAAATATTTGAAAATAATTTTAAAGCAACATAATTAATTAATTTTTAATATTTAAAACAGTTGCAAACTATAAAAAATAAATAAAAAGTTAAGCTCAGAATAAAAACCCTTTTTTAATATTCAGTATTCTTAATTCCTAATGTATACGAAAAATGAATTTACTCTTTAATTCACATTTCGGAAACCGAAATTCCCTTTTTACTGAGGCATATTTATTTATTGGCTGGACGTGGTCCATATTTTTGGCACCTTCGGACCCCATTTTTGGGCAAATTGCTGCGTCATTACTTTTATTGCGGATATGACTTTAATTTTTAGTGGTTTCCGTTACATTTAATTTTTAATGTAAATGCAAGTTGATTGTGCGTAAAATTAAATCTTTTGCTTAGCTTTTTGCCTTCTCATTTAACATGGGGTAAAATTGGGTTTACTGGGTCAAAATACAAGCTGCAACAGAATGTCGTCAAATTCATGATAACTTCATTTTTATGACAATTTTTGCTTTCTTATAATGTGGAATAATGGGACAATTATTGGCTGCTCATTTGAAGCGCAAGTGCAGGAAACTTTTCAATTTACCCCTCAAATGCAAACAACGAATCAACGAATCTTAAAGAAGACACAAAATCTTGCAACGCCCTCAAGAGGAAATCACAGGAAGCTGCCGGCGAACGCGGGGCAAAGGAGAAAATATTTTAAGCACGCTATAAACATGTAAATGAGCATGGAAATTGAAATTGTTATCTAATTTTTTATATCAGCAAGAGACGCGCGTAAAATTGAGAGTCTGCTTCGCGGTGCCCACACAGACAGCAACCAGCGGGTTGGCTCCCGCGGAGGCTCCTTTAGTTCCAGCTACTGCTGCTGAAAGGAGTAAAAGTTTCCTTGGCAATGAGGGGGAACGATGCGCCAAAAACTCTTAGATAATAGAAGTGGCAACTGTTTGCCCAACGACAACGACAACGATGGTAAGATTCTGTGGGACTATTGAATCATAAAGGCTACATATACACAAACTATGTGTGTGCGGTGTGTGTGTGTGTGTATATAGGGTCAAAGTCTTTGAGCAGTGCTTGTGCCGAGGAGCCACTCCAATGGAACCTGATGGAACACAACTTGCCTTTTTAATATGTCCTTAGCATAGATATTTTATTATCAAACTTGGAGCGCACAATGTTGACTTGGCCCATAAAACAAACGTTTGACATTTAAGCTCTAAAAACCACGGAAACAACAAAAAAAAAAAAAAAAAAAGAATTTCCTCATGTCTAAGAAATTGATATGCAAATCAATATTGATTTTGAGGACACGGGTGATAAGCGCTTGGCACACTTATGACCACCGCTCACCCCCTTCTCCAGTTAGCTTATGTGCCACTGACAGCCATAAAACAAAGAGCGTGTTCAACATGCGTGTAATTATTTGACAGGGGTAGCTAACACCCCCTTTTTCCACCCCTCTTCTGTTACGCGATAGTTTTATTGACGTTGCGTTGAACTGGGGCCAGCTTATCCCATTTATTTTGGAGTGAATAATTTCTGAGTGAAATCAGGTCAAGTGACTTGCACATTGACATCTGCACTTTACAATCGGGCATAGAAGAAATATTGTCAGTTTACATTTTACCATAATCTGTAAATTGACAAGATAGTTTTAATTTTATGTCATAGCAAAAGCAGTCGTTAAATAAATATATTTTGTATATTGATACATAAAATAGTTCAATTTTATATTTATTTAAATTTGCAAAAAATACTTTAAAAATATGTAATTTTACTTACAGAATACATTTAGCTTCATGGCGGTCTCTCGGATGCCATTGCGGACAAGCTCGTTGGTTGCGCGGCAGGATAATGCTTTGCCGTGATCCTCCCTGGTTGGTGTGATTGACAGCACCGAGGTGCTGGCATTTCCATCCTCGGCGACCTGCAAGTAACAGAGGTGTTGGTTTTGTTCTGTGTGTCTGTGGATGTCTGTATGTCACTCACCTTCTGGCTGTGGCCGTGCATCTCAAGGTTGCCCATCCACCAGGTAATCTTTGCCGGTGGCCTCGATCCAATTGCCTGGCATTCAATCTCGTATTTACGGTCGGCCGACATTGGCTGATTGTTGAAGCTGATTTCCACCAGAAGGGGTCGCACTGTAATTGGGTATGAGGGAGGGGTGCATGTGTACACATTAATATTTATAGTTAATTTATGTGTTTAAATGCCGTTTACACAAATTTTTTTTTGCGTAATTGTTATTTGCATTTTATTTCCCTCTTTTTACCGTTAGCGTATCATATTCTTTTTGAATATGCATTAAAAACGCAAAAGCAGTGCAATTAAAATTAATTGCAGCGAATTACGATTTCAGCGCTATCTGAATTTATGCACAGTAGTGCAAAACAGCAGCAATAACAACAAAATTATCAGGAGTGTGACACTATCAACATTTTATACACATATCTATACATATAAATATCTATATCAGGGTTGGTTTGTATCCTACAATATAATTGGAACTACAATTTTAAGTAATGGATTTTTTGTAGTAAATTATTTGAAAAATTATAGCCTATTTAAACTGAATGGTGAGAACTTTGCAAGCTGGTTTACACATTCTCTAAAATGAACAAAGTCTTGATTATCAAAAAGAATATTTAATGCGAATTAGGAATTTAAATTTCACGTTTAAATGCCTCATTAAAAAAGTATCAATAAAAAGATATAAGAGAATAATTGCCTTTGCTGTCAATTGGCGTTCAATTATTTTACCGCAGTCACATTGATTTTCAAATCAAAACAAACAGACAATTACAAAATATTCATATGTATATATATATACATGGACATATAACATATGTGAGTTTTGGCACATAATTTAAAATCATGTTAATATTTATTGAATATGCAAATTGTTTACATGCCTAATTAAAAAATGCACCCCACCAAATATTTACACACATTCGCACGTATTGTGTGTGTTTGTTTGTGTATGTGTGTGTGAGTGTGTGCATAGGCATATTTGCTAAAAACCTTTCATAAAATTAATATAAACACGGTCACGTAATGCGGCCAGGTTCATTATCGAACTTTCACATTATTGCAATAATATTAAATTGAATTCAAATTTATTTCATTGCATCTATTTTTTGAATTATTTTCTGTTTTATTACATTCAAAATTTGATTTACAGTCCGTAAGTTAAACAAAGTTGTTTGAGGGACATATTGGTCAATAATTTATCAGACATTTATACGCTTTTGAAATGTATTTAAAATTATATATTGAAAATATATCAACTGTATATAATTAAAAAAGAGAATCACATTGTCATGAAGCATTTTTTAATTTAACTCTTGTTAAAGCTTTCGCATTGAATATATTGTCAAATAAAATAGGTTAATTAAAACCCCTCATGTATTATTCGTATATATAAAAAAAATGGCATTGGGATATAGAAAAAAGATATAATATATCGATACTATTAAGCCAAAACTCATATAAAGTATGGATCGAGTACAAATCAAACCTATCTGATTCTTTCAACCTTTTGCAAAGAGCGGGTTAAATGAACTTTTGTGGAATACTGTTTTCGCAGTTGCTCTTCGTGTTGGTGTTATATTAAGTGCGGTTAACCGAGTATTTTATGCATTCATTTAAGGGCAGGACATTTCAGTTAAGCCAAAATGCAATAAATTAAAGTAAAATACAAAAAAAAAAAATAATATAAAAAAATTCTGTTTAATAACCAACAACATTTTATTTATTTAAACCGCATTTTTATGTATGATATATGTATGTATTGCTGAGTTCTTTTTGTCATATTTTTTTTTATATTGAAATAACACTTATATGTATGTGTGACAGGGTTTTGGGTAATGGTTTTCGGTTTTTCTGTTACAGTTGATTGTAATTAAATTAATTATGCCCATTTGCATTGGAAAATTATTTAAATGTTTAATTAAACGCACTACGAGAAGCGTAACAATCAGTGAGTGTGATTATATATGTAAATGAGGGCTTAAACTAAATAAACATTCATAAGCTTTTATAGTCTTGAAAATTTCAATTTAAATTACGGCAAACGTATTCCATACTTGGCTTTTAATTTTGAAATATACATTCAAATTATTGTAGATTTCGGCAAAAAATTTTGTGTTGTTAGAGTAACTCAGTAAAAGGTAGAAATAAAATGAAAATGGCAGAAACTTGGTAATTGAAAGCCTCGGCATGATTAGTATTGAATTTTCACTATGTCGGTCAATTTATTTAAATATTGCGCTAATGAGTTGGCTATGCCCCCCGCTGCTATTCACAAAGCTCTTGCGAAAGTCGTGACATTAGTAATCTAATTGTTAGTGGCCATAAAAGTACCTAATTACGGTCATACTTATTATTCAAAACTTTTTGCTTGACTGACTGCAAGCGACACGCACAGCTTAAAGCAAACCAACATTTTTAAGGAACACGCAA
Source organism: Drosophila longiperda (assembly GCA_035042125.1). Classification (NCBI taxonomy): domain Eukaryota; kingdom Metazoa; phylum Arthropoda; class Insecta; order Diptera; family Drosophilidae; genus Drosophila; species Drosophila longiperda. The sequence goes on from JAWNLV010000115.1 coordinate 258,374, forward strand.
CAAGGATATATTAGTCTCCCTCTCTCTCTCTCTCTTCCTCTCTCTTTTCTCTTTCACTTTATTTTAGCTGATATTGTCTAGGGATGTGCGTAAATGCACAAATATCGTATTTATATGCGTTATTAGGTTAATTGTCTTCCAGATTAATTAACACCATTCAAAAAGTCAATAAAGAAATTTTTATTATCCTTTGCCACATTCCTGAGTCACATTACGTAATTATTACAGAGCATTTCTTATTGAGGTGTTAAATTGTACGCAGAATGAGTGAGAAATTCTTATAGCACATCCACACACACGCACACACAACTTGTTCGTGTGTGTGTTGGCGCAATAATATCAAATATGCGCATCACCATCTGTTGTCGCAAAACATTTTTATTTTTATTAGCCCAGGCCTAAGTAGAAATTGACATCAATTGCTTTTCGTTTTTGGCATCATTAAGCCAAATATGGGAAGAGAGAGAGAGAGAGAGTGAGAGAGCGGAAGAGTGAGTGTGAGAGAGATGCCAAAGTATCATAAAACTCAATGGCCAATCTTTGTTAGCGCAACGCCTTGGGCATAATATTTGGCAATGGCAATGACTGGAGTAGCAGCAGAAGCAGTGCAACAGGAAGTCAGGATGACAGTGCCTTGGGTATTGTTTTTATCAAAACTTTTTTTTTATTTATTTGACAATATAACGGCACTTTAAATAAAATTATTTTTAAAATATGCCTCTTCAAAAACGACTATATAACCAGCATCTGTGGGTGCTTAACCAAGTTAATAATGAAGTAATCTATAGCCAAGAATTTCTATACAATCCTTGAATTGATATCAGCTAATTTTTACTATCAGTACTTTAATAAAGGGCATGAGAATTGCAAATAAATAAAAACATTATCAATATGCATGTATCAACAAGTTCGAACTACCCAAGTTAAGTAAATATAAATAAATTAATTCCATTATAGCTTAAAACTTTTAATGCACAATTTGAATTGCCAGAATATGTGTAAACAACAAGTTGAAAATCAATTAAAATAAATGTAATGCCATACGCTCAATAAAAAGAAAATTGATGCAGTTCAGATTGTGAAAACTTATGCCTGGGGCGGAAATGCAAACAAAGTAAAATAATAAGAAAATAGAAAATGAAAAAAAAAAAAAAAAAATTAAATAGTATGCACATTGCACAAAAGTAAAATTCACGTCATCAAAGCGAGTAAATACTATAAAGGCTTACAGGATCAAAGCCTGAACAAACACACATTGGCAAATGCGCATACAGACCGACACAAATTGGCTACAGTTTAATTCAATTTTACAATTTGCAATGCAATTCAGTGTCGCGCGAAAGACCAATTAAAAAAATGTTCACAAAATAATAAATCCGATTTTAAATGTGTGTGTCTGTGTGTGTGTGTGTTTATCTGAATATGCAACACAAAATATGTCCAAAGGCGATGGCTGTAAAAGCAGCTGCAACCAGGGCATCCATTTAAAAAGGACGCTTTTGAACAGCCGATTTCAAAACTGCATTTGTTATGGTTTCTGTTGTTGTTTCCGTTATAATTCTTCTTCCTTTTTTTGTAATATTTGCATAAGCCATTTTATTATCTATTACATTTTCTTTTTGCATTGTTTTTTTTTTTTGCTGTGAATGGGTTTTATCTACATAGCTATTTGTTAAAACTTTTATCGCAACGCTTAAGACCGGACTGGAACGGAGTTGGGGCAGCAGCAACTGAATGTATACCAAAAAAATATTTTTTAAAAAAAAGTAGACTAACTAAACTGTTTGTTGAACCGCTTTTCGCACCATATTTTATGTTGGTTCTGTTTTTATTGTAGTTGTACTTGTTATTGTTGAGACTGGCGTCTGCAAGCGCTTCAAACTCAATTTGAAAATGTTCAATTTAATACATAGTTGATTGTTGCCAAATACAAACTTCAGTCGACATATGAAATCAGAGCACAATTTACAATCAACACAAAGCTTAAGCTTCGCACATACGCACATCAATATATATATATATATATTTATGTATATGTAAGCTTCGCCCATACGTACTTCTATATATATATATATGTACAGGTAAGGATAGATATAGCTTGGTTATACTCACGATAGAGCTCGATCGTTATGTTGGTGGCCACATATTTCTTGTGGAAATTGCTCGCCTGACACGTATAAACCGCATGCTGGTGAATCCGTGACAAGTTACGCACCACCAATTTGCTGTTGATGGTTCCATCGTATGTGTAATCGACAACGCTGTTCTGGAGTTGTCCATTCATCAGCCACGTGACAGTTGGTGGTGGCGAACCTGTGGGATTATTCAAAGAAAACAAACATACAAACGCTTTAAAATGAACATCGTTCTTATTGCAATTAATATTAAGGCACAGTTTGTAAGTAAAGCATCAATGAGAGTTGGGCATATTACAGATAATAAATATATTTATTTAAATTTGTATAAATTATTAGATATTATCAAAAAGTATTATAAAATCCCCTTTTCAAATTTTATGAATATATTTTGAGAAAATCGAACTTAGATTATAGAAAAAAAGAATACATAGAAAATTCTGCAAAAATGTAATACCCACAAATATTAGCATGTTATTTCTTAAGTTGCGCTCAGAAGTTTTAGTGTTATTTCAGGTTTTTTTTTCTGTTCGCAGCGGGAAGTGAAGCCCTTTGGGAGTCTCTAATTTAGTCTTATACTACTTTAGTTAACTAGGCGCTGTCAACGTTATCGTTTTTGCTTTTGTTACTCGTCTTGCTGGCGTGGCACTTAAATTCACACACATTACTCATACGCAGCGTGTGGCACTTGGCCGCTCTTAACGACTTCAACTTAATCAAGCACTGAAATTAGCTTTTCTGAGCAAATATGAGCTCACATTAATTTAATAGCTCAAAAAAAAAAATAATAATATGTTTATACACTGTACAAAAGGTGGCTCGATTCAAGGATTTGCTAGTGAAGAACCACTGAAGAACCCCAGCGCGCACTTGTTGTGTGCTCTATAATTAGCTGTGCTATCATTATTATGATTTTCGGCATAAGTAGCATAAGCTACACAATTATTCACTGGCTTCACAAGTTAAAGTTACGCATATTCCTCGCACTGCACTGCAAATTAATATTAAGAGTAGTTTACGGAATATTGAAGTATATTTTGATCATATACGAAACTAAATTGGTTGGTGCTCTATATTTCTGACGAGTGCCATTAAGTCCACCTGGATATTCAGGAAAACTAGCTGCACTTGATGCCTATGAAAAATGCGACACACACACACAAAAATAAACTCGCATTACTTTGATTAATAACTGCCATTTGGTTGAGTTTTATGTTGTTTATGAAAATATTTCGCATACTCAAACGAACAGCGCACATTGGATGCATACACAGACGCACACACACACACACACATATCTGAGTTTTGGGGTCGCAACATTTGTCTAAATGTATGTGTGTGTGTGTGTGTGTGAGTGGGTAGATTAGCGCATATGTAGCATGCGGCTTAATGGTCGCCAATGATTTATTAGCCTCGCAGAAAAATAGAAGCAAGCGAAAAAAGAAACAAACAAAAATAAAAATAGCAAACGAGCCAAAATTTGATTTGGCAATGCATTTTTTCCATTTAATCTGTGTCTTTCGTTCTGTTCAGCTGGCACACGGCTTAAAGAAATTGTTTTTACTACAAGTTGCAAGTTGGCCGCGTGTTCCGCTACTTTGTGGCAATGTGCGTGCAGTTCGCACATAAACTTAACTAATTTGCCTCGCACTCGCTTTTGTACTATAAATTCCCCCTCCAACACCCTCTCGCTATGGTTTTTTTTCAAGAATTTAATTAGCATCCAGACGTTTTCTGTATCAACCCCTTCATCCCCTGGCAGTTGCAGCGACCCCTTTTGGCGCTGTCTCTTTTCAACTGCTGCTTTCACTTTAAAGTCGTAGCAGCTGTGCACATCTTTTCTTATGTCAACAGTAGGTGCCAACACACAAATGCACACACACACACACATACAACACATATATGTTGTGTATATATATTGGTACAAATATGTACTCTATATGTGCCTTTTGTGCCTAGCCCCGAGGCTGACTCGCATTGCAATGTGAACAAACACATACAGTCAAAGTGCTTGAAGTATTCCTTTTTTCGCATACCCTGTAAATATATTGATTTCGCTGTGTTTTTGATAGACTTAAAAAGGAGCAGAACTCTTAACTTAATCTATATATTTTTGTTTATATCCCAAGAACTCTATTTTTTCACAGCAACTTTCATTATTTTTATACCTATCACGGAGTATCGCAATGACGAGCAAATAATTTTTTTAGCTGCCCTTTTTTGAAAACATCTTTTATTTTTGCTTTTATTTTTTTGCCAAGTGCAGCACCATTTTTAGAACAGGCTAAAGCGGGTTTTTGTGCCAGCAGCGACATTTTAACATTTCTTTGTCACGCCCAGTCCAAAGCCGCCAGCCAAGCCCTTCCCGCCACCCCGCAGCCCTAATGAGCAGCCACATTCAAATGCATGCTAGTTTGCATTTTTTTGTAGTACTTTTGAGCTGACTTTGGGAAAACTTAAAGCGCTGCCAGACTCGCTAATGCAAGCGTCTGCTGGCTGAGTCCTCGTTTGCTCATTGTCCTATTTGCTCACATTTAGAATGAACGCAAAAGAAAGAGAGAGTATCACATATGTGTGTGTGTGTGTGTGTGTGTGTGTGTGTGTGTGTGTGCTTGGACTGGCCTTAGTTATGCAATGCAAAAATATTTGCTTGTTTAGTTTTGCATATCTTTGCATCTTTTGCATCTGCTGTGTGGGTGATACATGCAGCAGCAGCAAGCAGAAACTGCAGGCAAACAGAACAGAAAAAAAAAATATGTATGTCTCAGATAAAAATGGCAACAACAATAAAAACAGCCATGACTGCCGCTGCTGCTGCTGCTGCTGATAGTTACAAAAATGCACAAATCACATAAATATTTTTTATGCTGTTGTCTTTCTACACTTCAGCACATCCTTTTGCCAACTCTCTCTCTATTTTTCTCTCTCTCTGTCTCTCATTGTCTCTATCTCTCTTTCTGTTTCTGTGACTGCCGTTTGGCATTTGGCTTTTTGTGCCCAGCCAACGACCATTGAGGAAGCTGTAAAATAAATTTAAAGACTGCTGGTTGCTGCTCCTCTGACTTTAAGAGCTGCCTGCGAAACAGCAAACAAAAACAGGAACCAAATTGCATTCAATCTCTTCGTGAATTGCCAAGTTGTCATTTGTAGCAGCGGGTGGGTGTGGTGTGGGGTTTGAAATGGCTAGCGACTTGTCAGCCCCATTTGTTTACTAAGCGTTACCACATTTTGAAGGAACAATAACAGAATCCTGCAAGAGGTCAAAAGCTTGGCTGGCACGCTGCAAAAAACTGATCAGTTTAATGTACGGCAAGTAAGACATTTGCAGTATTAGGAATCAAATTATCGTAAGAGACTTTCAGCAAAAATAAAATAATAATAAAAATGAACTATAATAATATAGAGAATAGATTAACTGATTTTATCATCCGTCTTCTACTCCAAAAACTGAATACTGAAATATGGCACTTTTATGAACTTCGATAACATTATAAAAACTCGCTAAAAATAACAAAACGGTCTTAAAATATGTCTATAAAGAATATGCCACATTCAAAAGCCATCGCAATAAGTGCAAAATGAGTAAAAAAAATTTATGCAAACCAGCAAGAACAACAAAAAACATTAGTTGCATCAAAATTTGGCATGCATTTTACAGCGAAAGTTTCCTTTTTTTTTTAGTTTTTAGTTTCCCTCCGCTTTGTGGTAAACAATTTCTTGCCAGGTTCGCCGTATTGTTACATTTCCGTGCTCGAATTTGTGGGAGAAAAAACAGGGGGAAAAATTTTAATAAAAATGCACACAATTTTGTAGTCGACAACCTGGCCAACAGCAACAACTAAGAAGCAGTGGATTGCAATAACAACAACAGTTAAAAGAAAAGAAATTTTTTTCTATGTCAGCCGCGCACTTTGGCAAAAGCGGAAAACGCCTGCACTTCCGTTTGCCACTCACACACACACACACCCACACACACACACACACCCAGAAGCCATTGTTATTGTTGGTATTGCTGTTATGTTTGTAGCCAACTTTGGTAACGGGTAAAAATTGTGTGTGGCAACATTATAGCGAACAAAAGCCACCGTGTGTTAAATTCATGACGTGCCAAAAAAAAGAAAAGTCGGCAACGCGAAATATTGTGCATTAGTAGCCGAGTAGGCGGTAGGCGTGGCGAAACCTTTATACTGCCATTGCCATCTAGTCACAATGCTGAGTGCTAGGCCATATGATGCCTTATGTTTTTTTTGGGGGTAATTTTTATTACCACCACAGACTGTGCTGTGCGGCTTTATAACTTTATTTCGACTCCCAGCATATTTGGGTCTCATTTGCAACTGATGCCAACCTTGTCCACTGTTACACTCATCCTCCAAACAGGCCAGGCCAGGCCAGGCCAGCTGCAATAAAATTTAGTGCTATTTTGATTATTTTGCACACCCTTAATCTAGACCGAATCCAAACCCAAATTACTTGGAGTAGGCGCACATTGATTGCCATTCCCAGCAACTTAGCTCAACTCCTCCAATTTGACTTACTTCTGCCGATTGCACTTCTTTAAGTGGCAACTTTTTAGCTCTCATTTTTTGTTGCTTTCCTTTTTTTATTACCCACACAATTGCAATTTTTATAATGGACTTTGCATGTTCAGTGCCGGTTTCGAATTTGTTCTCTTTGTTCTGCCTTTCCTGATTGCCTGCTGAGCATAATGCCAGCACTTGCCTGTAATTTACTTCCTCTTTCTGTTTAACATTTAATTGCATTCATTTTCAAATTGACACATAATTTCGCCAATGAATAATACAAATGTATCTGGGTCAGTTGGCAATGGTACAATTCATCGCGTCTCTGAACAACTTTGAGAAAAATAAAATATAATATATATAAATGAGTTTTTATCTAATACCGGCAGAAATATTTAAATAAAATTTAGATTGATAGCATTTTTTTAAAATGTTTATATATATTATACATATTGCTATTTTTTAGATAAATTACTTTATTTTTGCTATCCATAATAGCTGTAGTAGAAATTAAATTATTTATTTATATGCCAACAATATATGGCTTAAATATATACGATCGGTTAACATTTTGCGAATTTAAAATTATTTGAAAATTCGACACAATTATATTTTTCCGTTATTTTATGGCTAACAATATAAATAGATTTTGTTTCGCTGCCAACAGGATTGACATGTGATTTGCCAGACACTTTTGAACAACTTTTTAGAATATTTGCATCCCAAGATCAACCTTTTGACCATTGCGTTCTGATAGCTGTTGCTGCTAGTTGGCCCACAGACCTACATATATACATATACAGACCTTCATATATACATATATAAATACGTTCATTTGTAATCTGATATGCCGGTTAATTTAGCAACAATTCTAGGTCCCGTTTAATTGGCACAAACTGTTTCCCGTTAACCCGTTAAGTTAAAACAGCCCAGTTAACTTTTAAGCTGGGCAGTTGCCAGTTACCAGTATCTGAGTGCAGTTGTTTTTTTTCTCTTGTTGATTTATTTTATGTCAACGTTGACATGTCAAACCATTCAAAGTGGTTTCGCTTCCGTTTTGGCCAGAGAACTTCAACAGTTTCGTTTGCTCGCAGTCCGCAGCGATAAAGCACGCGATTTCTGTTGCTTGTGTTTCTTATTGCTGTTGTTTATGTTGTTGTTTTTTGTGTTGTTGTTGTTGTTGTAAGTAGTGTTGAGTGTGACATACTTACTGTAAGTGTAAGCCATTGTTGTTGGCTCCGGCTTGAAACACAGGGCCGTAGCGCCACACAATGCACAGAGTGGAGTTTTCTTTCAAACTGGCTGATTTTGTTTTCTTTTTGGCTTTCATTATCAACAATTGACTTAAGTGTTATGTGTATTTTATGTGAGTATATGTGTGTGTGTGGCTGTGTGTGTGTGTGTGTGTGTCAGCAACTGTTGTTAGCTTGTCGCCGTTGGTTTCGATGCTGGCAAAAGCCTGTTGACTACCGCCAACCTTTTGCCCCCATATTATTTGCTTAACAATTGTTTGGCTATGCTGAAAGGCAGCTTTTTATTCTTTGCATTTGGCTTTTACTCTGTCAACGCTCCCCTTTACATCTCCGCCCTCCCCTCTACCAACAGGGTAATTTTAATCCTTTTGTGAACTTCGTATATTTGAGAAATTGACTTTGGCGATCTCTTTGCCATTTGGCATTCGCTTTCAATTGGCTCTTTGTTCCTTGACTTTGTTGTCGTTCCTTACAATTCAACGTTATTTACCTTATTTATTTTATGTCGAATATGCCTCGGCCCATTGTTTGTTTGTTTACAACGACCACCGCACTCCTCCCCACCAAAAATCAACGAATTGTTTTTCATTTCTCAGCGCGATTTTAATTTCTGATACGTTTCCCTGCACGGAAAATTTATGTTTTAACGATTCTTGTAAACTTTAATGGCTGTTCATAAAACCCCAGGACGATGCGAAAGTTCTATTTGTTTCTGAAATATGCAAATGCGATTATTTACCTCCATAGACGACGCAGGTGACTTCCAGACTACCGCCCTCCTCGTAGGGACCCGCTCGGGAATCGATGCGCAGTCGCCGCTCATTGTAAATGTTCGGCTGCTGTGGTGGCACTATAAAGGACGGTGAAGGGGGGGATGGGAATTAGTAATATGACATTCAATTAAAAGTCAATTAAGATTTGGTCAAAATCCCAAATCTGACATTTTTAAGCATTCGCTAGCCACAAATCACAAATAATTTGTGCATTTAACAATATCAAAGGAATTTCACCAATACAAATAAATATTCACAAATGCATATTTGAATTTTAATCTGTATATGCGGCTAACCAAAAAATCATATTAGCTAATTTATTTGCTTAAAATAGGCATCATTAAATTTTCATGGCTTTTTTGTTATTGTTACATTTTGACATATAAATAGAATAATTGTTTGTGTTTACAATAATAAGTTCATTTTTTAGGTTTTCTGAATTTGAATTTATGTATTTAAAACACATAAAGTTATATTAAATATGATTTATTAACGTGATAATAAATCTATAATAATATTCTAATTATGTTAAATTTTATATTAATATATTTTTAGGTTATATTTTATACTGACTTCAAAAACAAAATATGAATAACATTTTACTTAGTTTATAGAATTGTCTGATTTAAAAAGTATTTAACATATTTTCTTTTATTTACTTTAATCGATTTTAGTCCAATTTGAAATATACTTTCACTATAAGAAACAATAAAAAATGGAATCATTTTCTATACGCACCAACAACTTCCAAATTGACATTGCTGTTCCTCGTCTGCGATAGCTTAAAATCCACACGACAGCGAAAGTTGCCAGCATCCTTTTCCTGTGTTGTTTTGGGCACAAAAATTCAATTATAGAATGTTGTATTGTTGACACTTTGGCTTTGGCCTTCGCTTGGGCCATTGCTATTTGGGGTTGCTTACCTTAACCGGATTTATAATCAATTCTGCTGGCTCCTTGTGAGTGCGGAAGGCAACCCGATTCTCGAGCACTTCCTCATCCCGCCAATGGGAGGGCGTTCCTGCGTGGGCACCACGTGTGTCATAGCTGTCAAGTGTGCGAAATTACATGAGGTGGCAGCCACAACAAGAATCTCAAATTCAGTTTAAACTATAACTCGCCCAACTTACCTATAGATTGGCAAATTATTTTTATACCAAACGACTAGCAGAACTTTGTCATCGGGCAAACTGGAGCCAACATCGCATTTGATTTGTGCCGAGTTGTTAACAAGAACGCGCAAAATTTCACCATCTGAAATCAAAAATAAATATATTAAAAAATTTGGTTTATATTGTATTTAGGTTGAAAATAAATTATGCTAATAAAAAATTGATGTATTTAACATTTAACGAATATTATTTAATATAAGACATTTCACAAAGTTAAAAACCTTAAAAATTTAAAATATATGTCGAAACAAATGAAATTTTGTACTGTTTGTGACAGCTGTGGTGTTTATTTGGTTGACTATGTCCCGGGCCCAATTCTAAACTGCACCATAATGCGGGCAAAGTAAGCAAAATGACAACTGTGGTATTTTGTAGCTTAATGCGCTTAATGCAGCCACACCATTTGGCAAAGCTTTAAAATATCGATCAAATAACCAGGGGCTGACCAACACAAGAAAAAAAAGGGAAAAATAATGGAAAAAAAAATAAAACACACAACAACAACAAAATCACAACATCTACGGAGCCGACCACATTATGCGCCAATGTGCCGCAAAAACCCGGCCAAAGCCGCCACACGTGAGGGAAGCTGGATGAGGTGATTACCCAGCCGCATGCGGATTACAAAATGGCTGCCATTTTCATGTTTTTTCCTAGCAGTATTAGTGTGTGTGTGTATGTGTGTGTGTGTTTGAATGCGGTAAAAATGCAATGCGTGTAGCATGGAGAAAAAAAAACTAGCCAAAGGGCCAGCAACCACAACCAGAAATACAGCAACAACGAGAACAACTCCGAACTGCGAGTTGGGAATAGAATGTAGCAAACTGCGAGAAGACGCCTTGGGCCAGGTTTTTGTTTCTAATTTTGCACTTGTGTGCGCAATAACATCGCAAAGGCCTACGCTTACATACACACACAAAAACACACACACCCACACACGCACACACATAGATAAACACTTATAGTAGTGTGGCAGCAATGCCCGGCAGGCGCTGCGTCACTTTGTCCTCAATCAAACAGACGACCACATGATAAATAATCGATAAATTATGTGGACACATGTTTAATCTAGCATGAAATGGAATCATTTCCCTTCAATTTGTTGTTAGCCAACCAAGCAACCAAGGAACAACAGCAACATTCCCAGCCAAGCACACAACAGATGTGCATTAGGGGGCAAACGCTAAGAGAGAGGGAGAGTCAGTTGGAGGATAGATAAAGAGAAAAAGAGAGAGGAAGAGTGCGTGAGAGGAAGGGGAATATCTATTTAAATAGAAATAATGAACAGATTATAAATGCCAGCGAATATGTTGTCTGCGTTGCATGCAGCTTAAATTTGTGTGTGTGTGTGTGTGTGTGTGATGGCAAACGGAATTATCGCATATACGCCATGTTTAACGCTGAATCATATAGCCGCCAACAAAAATCAACAACAAATGCAGGCTGCTTGTGGCCCACTGACCACACACAGCAATTACATTTGACCCCCCCCCGCCACGCCACACCACAACAAACATATCACATAATGATAGATTTATCATTTGCTTAATTGCACGGCTTGCAACACGGCAATGACAGATTTAAGGCAACCAAATTTGCAAATTATTAATATTAATATTTTATTTAATTAGCAGACAGTTAGCAAAAGACATCAACTAAACTATACACGCACACACTTAATAACACACACACACAAACACACTCATAAATGGTATTATGACAATCACAACTAATTTATTAAGAACATAACGGAGCATTTCTTAACGGATTTGCTCACATAATTTATTGTTATTGCATTCAACAAAACACCTCAATGAATACCTGAGCAGAACTAAATATGAGCTAAGCTAAAAATTGTTATTTTATTTAATTGATAAAAGAAACAAATTCATCAGCGAAGTCTTTAATTTAATTGTGGTTTTGATATTTTGTAATTCGAACTATGCTACAGAAAATGTAATTATCTAATTACAAGAACAATTAATTACAACAATATATAATTTAACTGTAAGTTAGACTCTCTAATCGCTTGCTTATAAATGTTAATTAATACGCCTGCCGCCAGTCAATCTTAAACTAAGTCTTCCACATTGCTTCAGACTTAACTTTTATGCCAGCCAACTTGAAAGTGCCACTAATTACAATTATCTCTTAGCTTATATATCAATCTGACTTTCTCTCTCTCTCTCTCTCTCTATCTCTCTCTTATCTGTCTGTCCATCTCTTATTTTTTGCCTCGGTTTTTTCTTCTTTCCTTGCAAGGGGATACAACAATGAAAATGACAACGACAATAGCTACAAGTAGTGGATGTCACTTACAAAGAACCACTTGCTCCATTTATTGTTGTTGTTGTTGTCGGTTGTGTTGGTGTGTTTTGCCATTATATTTGTGCACTACTGTTTGTTGTTGGCTGCTTTAATATAACTGAACATTTTCTAATTGACACTTGTCACTGGGAAACAACATTTTCAGAACTTCATTTTGACGCATTTACACACACATTTATTTCAATTTCCCTAACAACAAAGGCAGCATAAGCAACACAAACAACACCAACAACAACAACAATACCAAGAGCCATACAAATACAAACTAAATAAAGTTGTAGCACAATGCCGCTTCCCTGACAATGCTACACGAATCGTAGCCTGGAATTTATTGCAGTGCCTCCACGCGGAGCACAATAGAACAAAAGCGGGTGCGGGTGGTGCGGTGGGTTGCTGTGGTGCGGCTGAGAGAGATAGAAAAAATGTGCTCAAGCTCACAACAGAAGCAACAATGGCAGCAACTGGCAGTCAGGTAAGCAATCTGGCCTTGGCCACACATACTCATTCGTCCACCTGGCGCGTCCTCGACCCCGGCAATCTCCTCAGTCCCTGCTGAATAAGGGATGCAACTAAATACAAAAACCACGTGACAATGTTTTCAGAGCAGCAGCAACAGCAGCAGCAGCATAGTGAAGGGGCCTCAACCTCAAATGGTATTTGTTAGTGGAAAGGAAAGGAAATTGAGAGCCACAACCCTGTCTATCGGGTGCTGCTTGCACAGCTGGAGGCAGCTGGAGGCGAGCAGCAAGCACTGAGCTGCAACTTTGTGTCGTATTTTCCACATGGCATGAATAAAAACCACATTGGTTGCATCAAGCCGTGCAAATGTGTTCAGTGGAAGCAGCAATAGCTCTGCCAGCAGCTGCAAAAGAAAAAAATAGTAAAGGAAAATGGCTAATATTCGATAACTAGGCGACTGTGCGATAAGTTGGCTTTGCACAAAGTCCAAATGATTTAAGTGTTAAGACAAGGAAATGCTAGTTTCATTGATGATTACAGTTTAGACTTAAGTGGTACGGAATTCAACTTATGTGAACTTTATTTCCAACACCAAATATGTATGAAAATATATTGTAATTAAGCTAATATTCACATATAATAATATAATATATATAATATAATATGATATAATATAAAAATATAATATAAATATAATAACCATTCTAACTTTTTTATGTTTTTCAAATTATTTTCCCAACTCAACGCATAACTTTCTTTGACTTTTATCAATGTTATGTAAAAGGAATGGAAAATATTTTTAACTGAAATAACAAGACATTTCTGTATTTGAAATTTAATGCTTGGATTTATTTTTTAGTTGGACATTTCGACATTTGCAGCAGCATTATCTAAAAGTAAATAACTCTGCCCGTCAGCAGCAGGATTTTGTCAACGACAGCAGAATTTTGGCAACCAAAGGCTGCATTAAAATGATAACGTCAAAACTTGCGTATTAGAAGTTAAGCGAAGCGTCATACGAAACTTTTGCAGTTGGCCAACATGAAGTTAAATGCAGCTCAACAAGCAAATCTGGTTAAAAGAGAAAAATAATAATAATAACTATAAATAAGTTGAAAATATCGATATGAGCTGCAGTTTGTGTCTGATTTTGGAATTTTGCACAGGTATGAGTACAAAATAAATTGAGCTAACTGTGCAACGACACATGAAAGACCTGACGACCGCAAACACCACACACACACACACACACACACACACACACACAGAGAGATTTACGGATCGATGCAGCCACGTGCCGTGTTGAATAAAATTCTTTTGAAATCTCACGGACATCGTTAACTCAAATTGTTGTTGAGCTAACAAGAGTTGTTCTAATGCCAAATGACGGACAGGAAACTTTAGCAAATCAAAAAAGAGATGGCAAATAAAAAAAAAGGTAAGCCATGTACAAATAAAGCTTGAAAGCTGCTAACTAGCCCGCTTTTTTGGCAAATGGAAATAAAAGTTGGCTTGAATTGTTTTATGGTAGCAACTGTTGGCAATAACCGAGTCTGTGCAGTCTCTCATGTCTGATAAGCTGGCGCATAAATCACAATTTGGTTAGCGCTGTAAAGTATGCTACGATCGCGACACGCTTGCCAAGTTGTGGGGGGTTCAAATTGTTGGCCAAGTTTATTAAACGTCTCGCGACTTTGGCAATAATTTCGATTTCGGGCATGCAATAAATTTGTTTTAATGTGCAATTTATGGGACACCATTTAATTAGTTTCAGTTGCTCAGGCCTCGCTCCAAATTGATGTTGACAGAGATTATTGGCTCGGCACGTAATGCCCGTGTAGCTGTCTTCTCCCCCTCTCTCTTTCTCTATCTAAGTCTGCCCTTTGAGTACGTTTTGTTAATGGCCCAAAGTTGCCGCTGGCATCTACTTTATTTGTACGTGTCGCAGGGTCAGCTGCATCCCGGCCATAACTTCCGCTTTACGCCCATTGACCTCGTCAACATTTATCCAACGGCTAAATGCTCCACATGTGTCTAAAAGTTTTTTTTGCCTCTTTCTTGGCTTCGACTAAGCGAAGTTATTGGTGTTTAGTAGTTGTGGCTGTTGGCCAGGCTTTTGTTGTCTTTGTGTTAGCTATGATAATTGCCGTGTTTATTGCGATTGCTGAAAAGCCTTTAGCAAGATTAACTGCCGGAAAATTGTTATGCACAGCTACAATTGACACTTTTTGGCTAATGCCAATTGCCATCGATTGTCTTCGCTTATTGCCGATTCGACCAAGCTGAATTTTGTGGCAACTGATTTACTAGCTAACCACAGCAAAGCAACGCGACAGCTGGCTCGATAATCAATCGATATAATATTCATTATTTATATGAAAAATCGTGTACATTCAAATGGGCTGAATTTTGGTCACCGTCCGTCTGGTTAAATTTGTATTTTTTCTTTTTACTTGACTCATAAATTATTCAACAATAATGACGCACTATGACGAACTTTAAATAAACTATGCAATGAGCAGAGCACAATTGTTAAATGGTATATTTAAAAAAAAAAATACAAATTAAATTGTTAAGTTTAACTTGTAATTGGCTGTCAAAATCAGTAAATATTTTTGAACTTTTAACTACTTTAAAAGTTAACTAAGAAATCGAAATGGTGAAGGACGTTTAAATTCTAGTATATTAAATGAAAGGTTATTCGAATTATTGGAGAGTTGCCTCCCTCAATTTATTTATAAACTTTTAGATTTTTCAACCAGAAATTAAGCTGACAAAATCGAAATAATAACCTAAACATAAACACAATGTAAATGCAAATAAAATGCATTTAACATATTTTATTTCGAAAATTGTTTATTTGCATTTTAAATTTGTATTACTTTCTATTATTTGTATAATGTAATAGTTTCAGTTATTACAACTACAAGAAGGACTTCTCGTCCAACATCCATTACATTTTTGACCCCCTTAACAACTTGTGCACAACTTTCGTAGCAAATGCTTCAGAATGCTATGCAATGCTACAAAAAAAAAAAAAAAAAAAACCTATTACAACATGCAAATTATAATTGCGCTATTAAAAATTGCATATTAAATGCGACACAACAAGAGAAACAAAAACAAGGGGCACAGCATGAAGGCATTAGCTAAAACAAGCGATGGGAATGTGTAAGCCGACGCCAAAACTGCAACACGAAGCGCATTAGGCAATGCAACAGCAGCAAAAACAACAGCAACAACAAAGAGCAATACCAAAAGTTCTGGCAAATAGTTTAAAACATGATTTTACACAGAGCACGCACAAGAAACAGTTCTCTCTCTCTCTCTCTCTCTCTCTCTTACTCTCTTTATTTGTGTGTCAGTTGTTGTTGTTGTTATTGTTGGTTTAATGCCAGCAGGCAGTAAAACCTTGGCCCATAAATTATTCATTGATTAGCAACAAATGCTATTAAACATGCACCCAAAGTGCTTTGCCTGCAGCCAACTAGCAACAGGAGACTGGTCTGTGTGTGTTTGTGTGTGTAATAAGTGTGTGCATGGGTGTGTGTCACGCACTTTAAACTGTCATTTGTTTGGCGGCTGCTTTTCAAAATTGCCCAATTGTTGGCCAGTGCTACTGCTGCTGCTGCTGCCCCTTTGTCAGTCCAACGGCCTAAAATCGCGCCATAAATTTTCGACTTCAGTTGGCATCGCCATCAAAGAGCACTAAACGGCTTATGTTTTGTGCATATTTTGGCCAAAAAACGCCAAAGCCAAAGCCCACGCCCGTTGGCCATGTGCGACAATAACAGTTAATGCTGCTGCTGCTGCTGCTGTTGCCACAACCAAGGCCTTCAAAAATTCTCCACTCACCTTTTCATTTTGTACAACACACTACTAAAAATGATTCAAATATATATTTTTTTTTTATCAGCTTGTGGTGTCCATTAATTCTATAGAAATATGATTTTATTTTAAATTTATTTAAATGCCTGTCGAATAACTGACGAGGTATTTATCTAGCATATATAAACACTCTATAAAATTAAATGCCAAAGAGTATTTAAAGTTCGTTATTTTAATGTTTGTTTATTGCAGAGCTGTCTCTATTTGGCTTTGCTCTGAATTTTAATTTAAATGTTTTGGCAGCCAACGAAAAATAAAATACAAAAGGGGGAAAAAAAAAATGTTGCACGTCAACGGCTCTTAAGCGCTGATTTTGTGAGGAATTTGTGGAGCGTGGGTTGTGCGGCGGGAAAATAAGTTAAAGGACTTGATAAAAATCTGAAATCGGGCAGCCAAAGCGAACAATTTTCAATGTCGTTTTTTATTTATTTTTTTTTTTTTGTGCTCCAATGTGTGGGCCACATAGGTAACCCTGAGTTGCGGTTTTTGCCACATACAACGACTTAGGCCAGAGGGGCTGAAAAGAGAACGCAACTTACACGCACACACACACACACACACAGGGTACACACATGAGTAATGCAGCTGGTGCTTTGTGTGCGGCTTTTAATTTGCTTAATTTTGCGCTTAGCCACAGCAGCAGCAGCAGCAGCGGCGGACACTTTGCCACAACTGTCAGCCATTTTAAGAGTAGCCCCTTTTCAATTTGAATGTGAAAGGCTTTCATCAAGGTCCACACATTGGCCTTTCTCCAACCATCTATGCTTCTCCCTCTCTTTCCCTATTTCTTTCTTTTTCTCTCTCTGTCTCTCTCTTTCTCTCTGTGCTGATTGTGGCTAATGTGGCAACAGCTGTTGACCATTTTTAAATGGATTTTTGTGGCTGAACGTACGTCTGCCCCTTATTTTTGCACCGCATTGATAAATCGCACTTATTTTTAGGTGCTTGAACTGTGCACGTTCCCTCAGCTAACTGTGTCAATCTCCTCACACACACCCGGCGACACAGAACAGACTCTTAACTGGAAATTGTAAAGCAGCCTGCAAGCGTCAGGTGGCAGCACACACAACAGCAACACAAATCTGACAGGTAAAGACCGTGCCAAGAACCTGACCCAGCAGCAACAATGGGGCATGCATCACCTTAAGCCTATAGTTTGTTTTGCTCTCTCACAACGAAGTCGGCTTAAAGCTAACTTTTTCCTGTGGAAACGACTCCCTTACAATATCGATTTTTATCTTAAATCAGTCTTAAGTTAAATTTCCTTTAGTTTTGCACTCTTACTTCAAATTTTTATAATTATTTTATAATATTTATCAATTCAAGCTTTTAAAAACTTTAATATTTATTTTTTATTTTCTGTTTTCATATATTTCTCACCCATAAAAAAAGAATGCCTTGAAATTATTGTAATTAAGTATGATATTATATTTCGTAAATTGACAGATTTTAAAGAGCATAACAAATATTAGTTATATTAAATTTTATTTTTAAATTACGAATAGCTTGAATACATTTTTTGAAATTCCAAGAATCAATTTGTATCGATATATTAATTTTAGAAATTAGTAAAATATATTTAATATTTAAAAAGGGGGCTTTTACAATTTGAGCATAGAATTCTCTTAATTGGATACGAAACTGCTATCCTTGAATGTCTTGCAATATCTGTTATTTTGCGTATTTGGCATAAATTTGATATTCAATAGCACTGGAAGAGGTCAATATGAGTACACCATAAGCATTTATCACCGCATGACCGCTGGCTAAATTGCTTCATAGGGATTGGTTCACTTTGCATGCACAAGTACGGACAGCAGAGTGCCATAACCATAACCGTATCGTATTTTGTTGTAATCGTACGCACACACAAAGGAACATGCTGCAGACACAAACACACACATACACATACACACACACATACATATACAAATACACATACAATCCCTATGTGGCATCGCCCTCAGCAATCTGTGGTAGCAACCAGCATTGAGCCCAAAATTGATTTCATTAATATTTCAAAAGGATTGCGTCACGCACATGCACATATGTACATCAAAAGGGATGTTTGTTGGCGGGAAGGGGAAGAGCGGAGGGGAGTCAGCTATTGCCGGATTGGCAGCTTGTTCGCGGTGTCTACGTATCAATTAAGTTGACTAACACTTTGTTGTGGTTGTGACACACATAAAGAGCATGAAATGCGCTTGATTAAAAATTCAAAAATCAATGTCAAAAAAATATTACACATACGCTTTGTGGTCCATGGAAAATTTTCATTATGTCGGCCATATACATTGACAATTTAACGCGTTGTTAAATGTTATTACCAAAAAGTGTATATGGATATTTTTGGTTTTACTAAAATTCGCTTAATCACGTTGTGCGGCTTGCCAAAATAACACTTTAAATGACCGCAGCTTTAGGCCGAGAGAAACGAGCATTAGACAGAAATTTTGCGATGACCTTGCAAAAGTACTCAGACAGATATCCAGAGGCAGTTCAAATTTGCAAACGCTGCAAATGTAAGCCCGAAAACTTATGCATAGAAAGAAGACAAGTTCAACGTTCCAAAAGGACACGACCAGACAGCAAAAGCCAAGAAAATGCCGGCAAGTGAATAACTAAATGTGTGTGCTATATTTTGTGTGTGTGTGTGTGTGTGTGTGTGTGTGTGTGTTTGTGTGCGTTGCCTTGTGTTTGACTTTTAGCTTGCAGCAGCTAAATTGTTATCAGGTCGTATTTTAATAATGGCCAGCTTAAAGTGTATTGCAAGAAAAATGTTTACCAACAGAGAAGCTGACAACAAAAGATACCAAAATGTTGGAAAATCATTAAAAATTCTACAGATAAAGATGAGAAATCTTCACCAAATGCATATGCCGAGTATTTAGCTAAGGTGAAATTAATATGTCTGCACATACAGAAGCGGATGGAGGATTACGGCGCAGACAGGACGGGATATGACAGCCAGCTTCTGGCAAGGATATATGACATTCAGTTAGCACAGTGCAGATAGTTTTTAAGATGCATAAACTAATACTTTTAGTCAAGAACGGACGAAATGTGAATGTGAGGCTCTGGGAGTGTTGCCAGTGTTGTGATTTTCACCAGGTGCTTGCGACGTTAGATGATGTTCATGATGATGATAATGATGACGACTTATGTCACTCGAGTGTAATTTACAAGCACTTGAAAAACTGCAGGCAGCCAAGGATGCAGTTGGTTGCAATGGCCAGGTCCATAAAGCTGAAGTAGTCGAGCACTTGAAAGTCTTGCCATGATGCTAATGAAGCGCATGCATGTGAATTGAAGATTGTTTAAGGTCGCTTTCGTCTCACTGGCAGTCATTAAAAATGCTTAAGTGGCATTTGTTGCCTATGCAACACACTCAGGCTTATATCTCATGTGGAATATCAGCTGCATGCAACAGCTAAAAATTATGAGACATGAGTGAGTGTGCGGATTTGTGCAAATGACTACACTACACTAAGTCGAAATGTGATAAGTAAGGTGAAAGTGCAGCAAGGTTTTACTTTAAAAATGAAATCCGTATACAACTTGCCATAATGAAATTCTGACGTTGGTCAGGTCAAGGAAAACCCCTTCAAAACCAAATTCAGCCTTCTTATATAAATAGCATAAATTGTCTTTGTTTGGGCGCCAGCTGTTGGTTTGCCTCGAAAACCTACAATTTACTCGGTTAGCCTTTGAATATAAATTAAATTAGTTTATGTTATTACAATTGAAAGACTTCATTGTTGTGCATGCACAGTCAGCATCTGCTTATTAAAATTTAAGAATGAATTATACTCAATAAATATTTAGCTAAATATCTAATTATACAAAAACTATGTATCTACATAAATCATAAATAAATCTGCTTCCTATAGATAACTGATATTTAAATGATAAGTAGCCGATATGATGATTGGTTAAATATATCATTGCTTGACCATCAACTATATTTGGCACTTACATGAGAAAATTAGAAGACAGACAAAAGTTGCAAGGAAGACAGCACTCTCAAATAGGCTTGGCTATCAGGCAGAAAAAAAAGTAAGCTTTAGAAAAAACCACGAAAAAAGTGAAATTGAGGCTCCATAAGAAGAATGAGTAGATTTCCACAAAATACACACTGAGCGGAAACGGAAATGTAATACACAAAAATAAGTGTGTTGGAAAATTTATTTCATCAATTTAAAAGTAAATTGTTTGGAGAATACAATACAACAGCAGTTACAACACAGGCGCGGTAACAACAACAACAACAACAACAACAACAGAGCAACAAGCCCAACAATAATGCCAAGACTATAAACAGCTTAACTAATACAAGCACACAAACACACAGCTACATAAAAAAGAAGAAGCGGTAAGTTGTTTGGGACAGCAAATAAAAGCGGCAACGAGTAGAATTTGCTGTTGAGGCTGCCAAAGAAATCGATTATGTTTTAGTCTGTTGTTAAAGCAGCTCAAAATAGGTAAATACATAAATGATATACGATCCAGAGCCAGATTGGGACACTGAGTTACAGTAAGCTATGGCAACGGAGACAAATGGCAAATGGCAAACTGCTGCTGTTGCTGCATATTACGCATACGCGGCGTGGGCAACCAGCCAGACTGAGTTCAGGGCCAAGCTGAGTTCGCACAGCTCTTGCCAGATAAGCGCGCACATGCACTTGCTATTGTAGCTAGCTATTGCTGCCGAGTACATGTGTAAATTACGAGTTTCGCACAAAAGTTGCAACAACAACAAGGACAGCCAGCAGAATGGCAGTCAGGCAGTCGAGCATTCAGACAGTTGCCCCTGCAGCTACAGAGATGCACACAGATACACAGTTACACGCTACGAAAGTGGCTAAAAGTGTACGTAAAAATGCATGATATATGGTAAATGTTTTGTGGCATTTTTGGCTTAGTTTGCAGCTCTTAACTGACGCTTGTAGCTGCCAGAGTAACTCTCTACCGCTGCTTCCAGCGATATCTGCAAGCATAATGCATACAAATTGTGGCATTTTGTGAGCGTGTGTGTGTGTGTGTGAGTGTGTGTCTCTGTGTCGGTTGCACTTAAGCATTGAACATGACATTTAACGATTGTCATTGATAAGCTCATTTTGTGGTAGTGTCCCTCTCAGTGTGAAATCATAAAATTGCAGTGCTTTATTTTGGACACTACAACTACTTAAAAATTCAAATCAGGTATAAAAGCAAGCCCTAAATATGAAAAATTTATGAAGCTTTCAGCAAAGTCGAATGAGCATTTAAACCTAAAGATTTTGGGGTACTTAAATGATTCTCAATTTTATTTAGCAAATTTTCGTTAAAACTTTTGCTGGCTCAAGGCCAAAACAGCAACAATTGGTGCCGCCCACATTTTCCACATAAATCAGACTGAAAATTGAGCAGCCACAGGAATAAATATGCACATAAATAGACACTGCCTGCCAGAGGCCAACACACCGAAAGCCGCAAAAAAAAAAAAAAAATCGTAAAACCAGTGGGATACACACAACTCGACAAATTTTGTGTAATAGAAATTGTAAACTAAAATTGAATTATCTTTTGACCGAGGCACAATTTAAAAATTACTCGCTTGGAAAATTCAATCAACAAGCGGACATTGCCCAACGTCAACGACAACGACAACGAAAGAAACAATCTCACCTTTCACCCAAACTGGCAGCAAGTAAATAAGTAAAATAAAAAAACAGCAGCAATTGCGGCTGAAAGCAATTTTGTAGGCACCCACATACTTACACACATACACACACACACACACACATTCACTCGAACATCAAAAAATTACCTTTAGAAGGCAGCCAAAAATGCTTCAGATGCCGTCAAATTCCAGCAAAAAAAAAATAAAAAATATCCGAATTTTTTTTCTTCGCTTTAGCTATTCACGAAAGCTTCAAGAAATTCGACTGGCTTGGCCCAATGCTGGTTATGTTGACTTAAGCTTTAAGCTGCTCAACTGAAGCGCGTAACGGCAATTTGTGCCCGTTGTTTGCCAACGCTTGGGCGCCGCAGGCCATTCCCACGCATTAAAGCCGCTAAGCACGCAACACAAAATAACTCACAAAATCTGAGTATCACATTGCAAACACGGCCTAAACCAAGCAGCAGGAATGCCTAGCCAAAAAAAAAAAAACATCCTTTTAAGGCCTTGGGAAGGTGTTTAGCAGAGCAGAAAATCAAAGTGTTGTTTCGTTTCATAGTACATAAAATAGTGCTGGACACAGCTGGCATTTTTACACACTCTCTTGTATATGTTTTGAGAATGTATCATAATATATTTCAAAATCTGTTCTTTCCTTTTTTTTTTAATATTCCAAGGCTATGTAGAAGACAAACTGTTTATTTTGTATGTTAGGCAGAATTAATACAGATTTTTAAAAAATCAATGCACAGCATTTTTTTATGTTTTATAATATAAAGAGAAATAATAAAAAAAAAAAAAAAAAACTTATTGTCACGAAATTCCATTATTTTAATATTAAAAAACGTGTTAGACCCGATTTTTTGTTTATCTTAAAAAATAAGTGAAATATTTACCAATATAATTTTTTAGATTGCTGCTCAACACTTTAACATCGATGAAATCGAGCTAATAAAATCATTAAAGCTGCATGTTTAATGTTTGTAGTTTATTTAACAATTATATTTTGGCTCTGATTGAGCTGCCGGCACACGCAGACCAACACTTTATAGCTCGAATGTTAATATTCGTATCGTATAATTTAAATGAACAACGAAACAATGAAATACACACAAATAAATTCAATTTTAATTCTTCACAAGTGAAATACTGAAATGAATGTAGAGAATTATATTCTCTCGATTTTAATAATACTCTCATATCTCTAGCAAACAATTTTATTTGCGTATGAGAATCTCATCGAGTTGGTATTTAAGCACATTTAATCCAGCTTATTTCTACCGCAACAGGAAAAACGCGCATTCACCTGGGATGTGAGTAGAAGTGAGTTAAAGTGTGTTCGCATTGCTAAGCTGTCGCTCGATCCAAAAAAGGTATGCCAAACACAAACACACAAACACACAAATACAAACACTCGCTCAAATTCATTATATAAGCAATGTCGAGTAATGGCTTTGTCTGTAAGTAGCTTGTGATTGAATTGAGCCAAGAGCGCTAGAACCCAACCCAGCTGCCAACATCTCATTTGGCCCGCATCTACCTGACAATTGTCGTTGCCAATGAAGGTGTGCGTGTGTGTGTGCATATATATATCTCTGCTTTAGGTGTGCAAGTGTGTTGGCTGAAATGAAAAATGAAATCAAAGCATTTAAAGCGACACATTCGCTAACTTTGAATGTTGCCTGTGACAACGCGTACCCCTTTTTTTTGCAGCGCTCTTTGGCGTCTCCATTGGATTAGCGCTTGATCCTTGTTATTTATGTGTAATGCGTGTGTCTGTGTATGCGTGTACACAAAAAAATACAAAAAATATTACTCTTTTCATACACATGTTGAAATGTGTGTGCACAATGAAACCTTTTCAATTATATATGTTAGCGTTGCTTGGGTTTTCCGTGTGTTTGTTTGAAGTGATTGCTTTGCACCCAAAAGCCCTGGCAACCTAAGAGCAATTCTTTTGAGGTGTGTATGTGTGTGTGTGAGTGTGTGTGCTACTGAGCTGGCTTATATTCATTGACAATTATGCATACTCCTACAGACTTTCGTATATAGCTCTAGCTCTTTGCCAGCTAATTAATAAATTCACTTCACAACTGGACCAGAAAACGGACATGAAACCCTTCTCAAAGTGTTCTTAACCACAAGGTTAAACAGCTTTTAGAAGGAATGTCATTAAATATTTTATAAAATGTCAATTACTCATCATTTTATCAAATATTGCTCTCAATAAAATTCCATTTCCATTTCACTATTTTAGCTGACAATTATATGGAAAGCGCAATATTTGTAGCCTAAAAGCAATTCGTTGTAATCAATCAAAGTTTAAAAGAAAAACTTGAGGTTGCAATTTCTTTGCAATTTTTTTAACATGCTTTTTATAAAAGGTCAGCTGACATTCTTTTCATCGAAGCTCAACAAAATATGAAAATAAAACTAGTTCATACAACTCTGAACTCAATTCCAATTCGTTTGCTGACAATTACATGGAAAGTGCAGCATTTGTCGCCTAAAAGCAATTCGGTGTAATCATTTGCATATTTATATATATATATATATATATATATATATGTATGCTATAATGTCTTAGGTAAACAATTTTAATTTCAGCATAAAGCTTTGGGTTGAGGAGACTTGCATTTATAATTGCCACAGACAGTGGTTGGAGGTGCTGGTGCTGGTGCCGGTGCTGGTGCTGCTGATGTGGGTTCAGTCAAGTGCGACATGCAAACCACACTTGTATGCCATTCGATAAAAGACGACAAACGATGGCGCATGCCAGTGTCAGTTGCCTAGAACCGAACCCAAACTG
This sequence comes from Drosophila longiperda, assembly GCA_035042125.1. Classification (NCBI taxonomy): domain Eukaryota; kingdom Metazoa; phylum Arthropoda; class Insecta; order Diptera; family Drosophilidae; genus Drosophila; species Drosophila longiperda. Next base: position 283,376 of record JAWNLV010000115.1, read on the forward strand.
CTGGCAAATTATGGTAAAACATACAGTTACGTCGGCTAATAGCTGTGCCTCGAGGCCCGGGGCATGGTTGCTGCCTGGTATTGTGGTAGGTGATGGTGCATACGAAACGAGGGCTTGGCATGCCACACAGACAGACAGATAGACAGATGGGCATACAGACAGCTATACCAACCGGCAGACAGTCAGCCGGGGGGGGTGACTAGTTGGTTGACCGGGTTGGTGGTTGCATGGGGGGAGGGGGGTTTGGAGGCGTGTCGTCTGGATTGCATGCCGACTGGCAGACAATGCAAGTGACAGTTTATGGTATGCAGGTATGCAATGCATTTTATTTGCTTTCGATTAGACGTTTCTGCACGCCTGCACCACCCTGCCCGCCCTGCATTGTTGTTATCCTTGTTTATTGCGACTAATTTCGTGTTAAGAAATTTGCAAATAGCAGCAGCTTTGACAACGTCCATGCAGCACTTCGTATCCTGATTAATGCAAAACAGCCGGAAACATATCGGATACGGTTCCGGTTCTGTTTCTGTTTCTGTTTCTGCTTCTGATTTACCATAACACTGAGCACTTTTTAATGCCTGCCCAAAAGGTTTCGGTTTGGGTTGCTGTTGGCATTTCGATTTCTTTTTTCTACATTTTGGGCTCTGGATCTGGGTATGACTGGCTGTCAGCAACAGCTGTTGTCGATTTAAATATGCAACACTCACACGATGAACTTGAATTTTAAATGTTGCCGCAAATAACATGTTGTATGCGGTCATTAAATGTCAGTTGAACAAAAACAAAATCCGCTCGCTCGCACACAAACTACATATTAATAAACCCAAAGGTGCCCTCAACATAAGGGTAAACTCCATAACTGTCAGTTTGATGTCTGTCCCACGACCATTAACTGTCAAAACTGAGCTACATTTTTTGAAATCAGTAAGCATTTTTTTCTCTTCTTTTCTTTTTAGTTATTACGCGGTCATTTACTGTGAAATACTATACATATTAAATCGTATTCTGACGAGGTGACGTTGAGCAAAATACTCTAATTTCAAAAACTGTATATTCACGTAAATTGTAATTGGTAGTGCTTAAAAATAGTGACAGGCAGAGCTGATCTAATTGAAAATTATTGTTGTGTGGCTGGCTTAAGTTTTATGTAAGACAAGTTTAGTTTATTTTCTTGTGTGCAGAGATATTTTCTTTTAGAAACCTTTAATGCTAATATAGTAAGAAAATATTTCTAAATATGGTGCAATGTTAAATTGTTTCAAATAACGTCAATCTTAAAGCCACTCTTTCATATTTAAAGACGTTACTTTGATAAAACTCTATTTAATTCAGTGCAGAGCAAACATTTTACAAAGCATTATTGGCAATAAATGTTTACTCAGCTTTTAAACATGAGTTCAAAATCAACTATATATGAAACACACTTCACATATGAAACACCTTTATTTGCGCTATATAAAATAGACTGTGGGGTTTTTTTTTATAGTTATTAAAGAAACTAGAATTGTGGCAAAGTTTACACCCCATGCTTGATAAGGTGTGGCATGGCTGAAATTGTTAAACTACGTGTGCACCACTCGAAAACTATAAAGTGCAATATCAACAAACACGCACCAACAGAGGCAATCAAAAGATGCGCACCTGATGATATTGTCACGTTTTGTTTTGGTCGCTACAAAATAATATAAAAAAAAAACAGCGAAATAAACAGAAAGAAACCAATGGAAACGCGTGCAGGTGTCATACGCTGCGTATGAGCAATTTTAGTAAAGTAGAGTGCTGCAAAATTGTTTTAGTAAATCGAGGCCAAAGCCAAATAAACATAATTTTTTGTTGCTTGTCGGCTATCAACAATCAGGCTAAAAGGTATGTGCAGGTGTGGCTGTCGTTCTATGCTTATTTATGTGTGACTGTGCGAATGTATGAGTGTGTATGTGTGTGTGTGTGTATGTAACACTGTTTGCATGGCCAGATTCAGATTAAAAATTATGCTTTGTTTGCCAACTGTCAGCGCAAAAAACAGCAGCGACAACAAAAAGAGAGAAAAAACTTTCTTTTTTTTTGGCCCACAATGACAACAAACCAAACAAAAGTTGCCAAAAACTTTTTTGCAGGAGCTGTGCCTGTGCCTGCTTGTGTATGTGTGTGTGTATGTGTGTGTTTGTTTGTGTGTGCTACCTTGCACTGAGAATATGTGTCAGCTGATGGCCGTCATAGTCGTTATGTCATATACAATAATAATGGGGCTCACTTGACTCAGGAGGCAGCCCAAACATAATCATCTCTAGTTTTTTTTTTTGTTTGTTGTTTTTTTTTTGTGTTTCATACCAATCATTTTTTTTTTTCTTTATTTCTCGTTCTGTTGTGGCCGTTTTGCAAGTTGAAGTTTATTTTGTAAACATGCCACTAAAAGTTTTCCACTTTCCTCTAAAATACTCAAACCGAATGCCAACAGCAGCGACAACGTGTCGCGTTCTCAAATAGCTCTCTTTCTCTCTCTGACTCCTTCTCCCATTTGTTTGCTTGATTTCTATGTGTGTGTGTGTGTGTGTGTGTTTTTTTAGTTAATTTAAAAAGTTTTTCGGTTGCTTCTGCTTCTGTTGCTGATTCAGTTTCTTTGCTTTTTATTTTCAGTTATTTCGTCTCGTTTTTTGCTTTTTGGTTTTTTGTTTGATTTGCAGCAGTCAGAAAATTGGTAAACGATTCGTCGCAATTCTCCACTTCTTTCTCTTCCTCTTCTGCTTCTGCTTCTTCTTTTTCTCCTCTTCACGCTTTACAACATTTTGTAGTTGTGGTTGTGTTTGGCCTGGGAAATGTGACATTTGTGCGCCTTTTATTTTGCCAAGGAATTGCTTTTACAGTTTTTGGTTCGTTTACTCTGCTTTTGGCTGCTGCTTCAACTCTAAAATGTTTCTTTTATTTATGTGCTGTCACTGAAATTGAATTAGAAATCGCATGTTATGCCAGCTGCCCCAGGTAGTCCATCTATTGCTATCTCTATCTCTATATCTATCACTATCGCTATCTCTATCTTTATTCCTATTTACCCCCAAACTGCTGCTGCTGATGCTGTGTGCTTTTATGTGGTATTACGTTTTGTTTTATTAAGCTCTAAAACATTTGGCATTGATGTGGTCACCGCCATATTGCCAAATCCAATATATGACACTCACTCTGATTGTATATCTGTAAGCGAAATAACTTTCAAGTATTTTTTGTTTTAGAATTGTTTTTCATATATTTAATGATTCTCTTTATACTTTAATAGATGTTCAACTTAGAATATAAACAAGGCTTTAATGCGTTTGAAATATTAGATTGTGACTATGCCTTGGTAATACCAGTATTTTAATCTTTTTAATTTTGACTGAATATGATTTTCCTACATCTATTTGCATATTTGCATTATTTCAATATTTAACTGACCAATATTCGAACAATATTTAAAAATTTTTTCAACTTAAACATAATTGTTCGTTTGAGGGCCTTCCATTCAAGTAACTCAAAAATGTCCACTGCTTCGAGTGCTACACACGTTGCACGTTTACTCTACGCTTTAATTAGATTTAATTTAGAGCATGTCTCCCTGGTGCCTGGTGGCAGGCAGGTAGCAGCTGCTTGCTGCGCTTTTCTGCCCAGTCTGCTTTCGGGCAACGTGAACACTGACACCGACAACGACATGGACACGGACCAGGACATGGACACGAACGTGGCCTGTTGACAAGAACGTTGTGTCTCTGTCGACATCACTTGCCCCGCCACAAAACCCTCTCTGCTGCTGCTGTGTGGGCAACTGCAAGCGCAAAAATTGTGCGCTTTTTGTGTGAAAAATGATGAAAAATAATTTTGCTAACGTTGAGGACTTAAAGCAAACTCTAAGTGGAGCTCGAACGTGCGTTTGACGTGGCCATTTGGAGCACCTTTCTGCCAAGGGATACCATCAACGATGGTTACCTGCTTGCCTGCCCGACTTTGCCAGTGTTTACTCTTTGCTGCTGCTCCATCTTTCTTTCGCTTCCCCCATTCCACCTATCTCTGTCACCCTCACCAGGTGAGGTGCTCGTGTTTATTTAGGTGAAATTTATTTTACTAATTATTATGTAAGCGCGAGCTTCGAGCGTTGCGTAATGAAATTAAAGGGGTTTCACAAAAGAGTATTACTCAAGTTGATGCTTAAAGCAGGCACAACAAATGCTCTATAACATTTATTGTACACTCAACTTTGGCTGAATATGATATTATTTGGTTAACTTAATTTTTCTTCACTTCATTTCATTTTACAAATTCCCTGGTTGCTTCATGAAAATGTGAACAGCGCAATAAATTTGAACATGTAACGAAAATAAGAGATCAACAACAAAATGCGAGCAAAAATTTTTATATAGCACTCTAGGGATAATCAACAGCAACAGCAACAGCAACAGTAGCAGCAGCAGCAGAAGCAGTGGCAGTGGCAGTGGCAACAACAGCAGCTAATGTAAAGTCCAACACAGACACATAAAAATGAGAATTTATGCAGCTCGGCAAAATTGGCCACCACAGGGATAAGGCAATGCGGGCGTGGCTGGCCCATTGGGCGCCAATGAGGCAGGTGACGCAGGTGACGCTTTTGGATTGTGACTACGATGCAGAAAATAAATAAATATATACAAAACAACAACAAAACAAAAAACAACAATAACAACAAGAGCAATAAACGGGCGTGGCGCACATGTCGCCTCTTGGACAGAAAAAGTTCATAATGAAGTTGTATAAATTGCATAATTTTATATTTATTAATTTAACATTTTCGCTCAGCGTAACTTTTGTGCACAAAAAACGATTGCCGTATTTTTATAAATTGGCAATACAAAATGTTGTTCTCCACTGTACTGTATAACGCACTTAAATCTTGCATTTAATAGCAACTTCCATCAATTTAGCACAGTTTAAAACTTGCCATAAAAACTGTGGTATTTTTTAGTTGTGAAATGAAGAAAAATCAATTGTAGAAAACGATAAGAAGATAACTACTGCAATATTAAAAACAAAAATTTAGTATTATATTTGTTGTGTGAATTTACCGCTGTTAACAATAAAGCATACTAAAACGATATAAGCAAAATGAACAATTTAATAAACATTCATTTAACGATTGCGTGAAAATAAAAATGAAATAAATCGCTTATATATAAAGAAAATTTAAAAACGATGATAGTTTGAGTTTAAATCTAATCGTAATTCACTTGAAATTCGTTTGGTCAAAATTAACAAGGGAATTTGACAATTAAAAGTTATATTAAAAAAAAAAAGATTTAAAACATTCAAGACAAAATTGAGATTCACAATTTACGCAATTTAAAAGATGATTTAAATTTGCGTAAGCGGATCACGTTCATTTATGAATATTAACATTTTGTAATTTTTTTGTATTTAAATTTTTTTATTCTTTTTTGTTTTGATTATGGCAAACAAAAAGACCTCAAAAAAAAAGTTTTAAATGAGCACTTAAAATTTTACGACTCTGGTGCTTAATATAATTTGATATTGAGGAAAAATGCCAAAGAAAAAATCAAATAAATTGAGTGAAAGTGTTTTAAAATAATTCAAGATATACAAACTTTAAAGGTAATTCAAAAAATTAACACCGAGCTTAAATTAAAACAAAAAACAATTAAATAGTGTAGCTTACCCAAAGAGGCATTATACATACGGAAAACATATACAATGAAAAAATTTTAATAAATAATTTAAATTAAAATGTCAATGTTAAAAGTGGTCGTGGGACTGATCAACCAACATATACCCTATGGATATATATATATATATATATCAAAAGATCACACAATGCGAATGAATATGTTAAAAGTCAACATTATTATTATTATAATATATATTATTATATATTCACGACTCGCATGACTTAGGTAAGTATTATTTCACCCCATTTATTTAAATTATAAACATTATACTTTTTTTTTTGTTATTGATAGAGGAAGATGTTTTTCAAAAACAGACAGAAATTAATTCATTTATTTTTTTAATTTGGTTTATATGCATTTTTATCTTTATCCGATTTGTGTGACTAAAGTAGTCCTTATTTTATCGCTATTATTAAAACAGAGTAAAATAAATATAAAAACATTAAAACGTTTATTTTTTGAACGCAGATAATGGAATATTTGTTTGAAACATAAGTGGATATTTATAAGACAGCTTATTAATAAAAGTTTGGTATTAAAAAAATGAATAAAATTTCACACTGTTGATTAAAGCTTTCATTTATTTGAATATATCCAGTCAATAAATTGCCATTTCTATGTGGCTTAATCGTTATATATCCCGTCAATAAATTGCATTTGCTATGTGTTTTATTTTTAGATAAGCGTATATATGTATATACGTATGTGCTTACCTGGCTTATAACCATCGCCATGCTCGTGTGTCTCGATCCCGGTTAGGTGCAGAGTGCCAATGATGAGGCACAAAATGAATGGTGTGCATTTTAGTGGCGGCTTCATGTTGCACCACATTTCGCCTAGGCCTATTTTTGGGTTTTCTCACTCTGCCAAATGGCAAATTTAAATTTAGCACGTAAATTCTTTATATATGTGCTGTGAGTAGTGTACAGGTCTACATTGGCATACAAAATGCAACTAAATTTGCCTCGCTTTATACAAACATAATTTCAAATTTGCACACACTAAACACAAAATGATTTGCTGGCTTTTTGGGGTATTTCCTGGTGACAATTTCCGAGTTCGTTGTTGTTGCTTGTTATTTTTCTTTTTTTTTAGGTTTTTTTTTTCTTTTGTTGTTGCTTTAATTATTTCACTTAATTAAAAACTTTTGAGCTGCACATAAATTCATTTTAATATTTACAAACAGTAGCCCTTTTTCAGCTGGCGCTGTTGCTGTTTGTTCTTTATGCTGTATTTATTTTTTGTTGCTGCTGTTCCTGCTATATATGTATATACATATTATATATATATTATTTTTGTTTTTGTCAAAACACATAACCGTTAAGATGAATTTTTAATGGAATTTGCCGAGGCGACGAAGCAACTTTAGTGGTATGCCTCACACCCGCACACAACCACACTCGCACAGTCAGTTCATGTGCGTATGTGTGTGTTTATAAATATTTAAAATATAACGGGCACGTGTTGCACATTTTCCGCTACATCACTCGAACACCAGCAGCTGCTTCAAATATAATTTTAAATCCTTTTGCCATGTTGACATTGGAGTTATGTTTGCCACAGTGCCTCCAAATGTTGTGCTGCAATTAAAAAAATAATAAAAAAAAGATTAATTTGATTAGTATAGAAGATTTATTTTGCTTCACTTTGGGATTTGAACTATAAATAAATGCCCATACATTATGCCCTAAATTACATAATACTAGAAAATAACGAGAAAAACTGAATGCCAATCAATAATGATAGATTAGCTCCGTCCGGACATCCCACACAAGGCTCATAAATTATATACAAGTTCGAGTCCGGAGCAAGTCTTCTCGTCTAAGCAAATGAATAGACGAAAAAAAACTTTTTGCACAGCTGAATTAATTGAGTGAGAGAGTGGGAAAGGGGGATGAAATGCCTGTGAGCCAACCGCACGAGTCATGTAAACATGCCATATGTAGTTATCCCAGTTATACGCAATCGAAATGTCAATAGGTTCATATTGTGTATGCTCTGGCATACACAAGCTTTTTGCCTTTGCTCCTTGGCAGGATGACAGGCATTAGGCTCTTCAAGGCAAGTACAGGTAATTGACAAAGGAGTCATGAAAACTTTGGTTTTGAAAGTTTTGCCACGTTTTTTGTTCAACACGCAGCTCAAACAAGCTGATAAACTTGCATGACATTCCGTCGATTGCCACGTCCCAACCTCAAGTTTCCCCCCGCCAAGCAACAAACTACCAACTCGAATCAAGAGTCGTCGCCATCATCGTCATCGTCATCGTCATCGTCATCGACCTCAGGTGAAAACACAACCCACATTCAGTTCAGTCTCCTCCTCCTCACCGCTCTTTTTGCCTTGACTAAGTTTGCATTGGGTAATTAAGACCTGCGGAAGTGTTTATTGAGAGAGAGAGATCGCGATTGGAGCTGCGAACTTGTGCTAAGTTGTTAGTTGCTAACTAGCTCCACAGCTAGTGCGACTTGCATTTGCAAAAGTTAAGCCAAAGCCACAAAATATAATAATTAACGTGATAATCTAAAGCACTGAGGCGATTAACAACTGCTTTTTAGTTGAAAACTACAACTAATTTAGCTGCGAATATTTTCAAGTTTCACAAGAATATTTAAATTGTCAAAATCTTTTTATCAAATGTGTGAACTGAGTGGTACTACATTACTACTAATACTCTACATTTCCATTAAAGATTTTCTAAAATTCACTTTAGGCATTAAATTTCTTATTAACCTTTTTTAATTTCATAATATATTATTACATATAAAATAAGACTTAGATTAAAAATAATTAAAACAGTAACGTAACTCATTTACTATAAATCAAGTTACAATAAGGCATATATTATTTACTTATTAATATTCAAAACAAGCTAAGCTTTTAAGCTATTATTCACATTCCCAAGTAATTGAAAATTTACAGTACAATTATTCTAAAGAGCCATTAAATTAATAACAATGTTATTAATTTTGAATGTTATATTGCTAATATGTGTTCAACTTTACTCAAAACTTTGTATATATTGTAAGGGATTTTAATTGACAAATTTTAGGCACTTGCTAGTCACTGAACCCATTACAAAACAACTATTTAAGAGTCAACAAATGGCACATTAGACTTTTGCACACGTTGGCAAAAAACGCAGTCAACTTGGCGGCAACAAAAACCATTCAATTATGCCAACAATATGCACACATTTCTGCAAACAGACAAACACACAAAAACACACACAAAAAAGCAACAACAAAAAGCAACACTAGCAGCTAAAAAACCAAACAATATTCATAAAACTATAGCAGCGAATGAGCTGCCTTAGAAATAAAGCAAAAATAAAAGTGCAGAATGGAAATGAATGAGCAGGAAGTGAGTGCAGTCGAATCGACTGAATGTTCTTGCTGCTGTTGCAGGATAGCTTTTTGCTGTTGCCACAAAGTCGCCCGTTGCCTGCTCTGCTCTGCTATCGGTATTTGTGAGTGTATTTGTGAATGTATTTGTGAGTGTTTTTGTGAATGCCTGGCGGCGTTTAGCTCATAAATTGAGCGCAGCAATTTCATTTAAATGTGCACAATAAACTTAGTTCATGACCCCTCAAGTATTTTGGCTCTGTTATGGTGTCATCTCTTTCTGCACCAGTATGTGTCAGCCATCTCCATTTCACTCCATTTCCCTATTTCTCTATCTTGTCGTTTAAATCACATTAAAATTGCCCACAAAATGCATAATGCAAGACCTTTAGTCAGGGCACAAGGACTTAACACAGCTGCTATGGCTTGTACTATGCCAGCAGCTATGCCGGAAGTTCAACACACATACACACACGCTCACACATGCTCGAACACACACACACACACACACCCGCACAGAGTTTAGCTTTGTTGTTAGCCGTTTGACAATTGAATTCCAATGAATTTGCGGTTGAGTTCTATAACAAAGCAAAGTCAGCGACATGGCTGGCTGGCAAAAAGTGTCTATATAGAACAGCAAATGGAATATAGGAAAAGCCAAAGAAAGTTTTTGAAAAATTGCGAAATCAATAAGCGAATAGTCAAAGAGTGAGCGAGTGAGCGAGACGGAGTGTGCAAGTGCGAGCGAGAGAGCAGAAACGCGCATACAACGGTAATTTAGTCGCTTGACATGCTTTTCAAACTGACAAATGTTGCGATTTGTCAATGGTTTTTCGTGACGTTGCCTTGTTAAGGGTTTGTTTTCAGTATTCCACTCTCTACCCACTCTCCCCTTCCATCAATTGCAACTGCATTTGCATGTGAGCATTTTTTTGTCAACACGTACAGTTTAAAATATAAGTTAGAAACAAATCAGACATTTACTGTTGTTTTATTTCTTTTATATTTTATTTTGTATTTTTAACAAACGTAAACTGCACGAAAATAAATTTTGTTATTTAAAGAATTTAAAAACCATTTTTATTATTCTCATAGAGGATTTGTTTTAGATATTTTAATAACTAAATAAATAACTTGAAATAATCAATTTGAAAAAATATGTATTATAAATAAATCTGCAGAGTGCTTCAGATTCTTATATTGATTTCTTTACAAAGAGTTTTTTTCTTCAATTAAATGCAGCCCGCATGGCCTTCATCCTGAGTAACCAATGCCACTCGCTTGCCCCAGCCACTCGCTTGCCCCAGCCACTCGCTTGCCCCAACCACTTCACCACTTCTGCAGCATACTATTTTAAGCAATATTTTAAAAGCCTGTCTCTTGAATATTTCATGTTTTATATTTACAACGCCCTTGCAGCACGTTCACAACTTAAGCATTTTGTGCAGCGCAGTGGCGAGTCCAGAAGAATATCGTGAAATACAGCTGCAAATGTTGCACCTGCAGCTGCAGTTGAAACAATTTCCCTTTGCTCGCTTTTCGCTGCTGCCTCAATTTCCGGGAAAAGGCCGACAAGGCTTATCCGTTGCCGCTGGCATACCTACGACCGTCCTCACGGCCACGCCCCCCCATTCATTTTGACTGTACGCTCAAGTGAACTTCACTAAATAATACAAAATGTGCCCGACATACCAAAAATAAAAAAAAGAACCACATGAAAAATACCGAAATCGTTGTGTTCGAAATTTTTCGGTGGCTTTTTTTTTGTATTTGGGTGGCACGCTACTTTGAAGAAATGTATTTTAAATTGCATTTTTAATATTAAGTGCGGTATAGCGAATGGGCGTGGCAGCGACCTAAATATTTGCAATGTCGTCATATTAAAAAAGTTACAGTCTGCTTTAAAGGTTTGAGTGGAGGGAGGGAGGGAGGGAGGACGCAATGGAATCAACAACTGCCGACTGCAAAAGAGTCGCATTATAAAAATGGCGACAAACGACCGGAAATGGTTGCGGCAAAAAGCCACCACACACACACCAACATAGGGATAGACGCACATATGAGTACAAATAAAAAAAAAAATGGAAAAGAAGAGCCAGCCGGCTCAGCAACGTCCTGGCGCTGACTTCCTCCGGTTTAAATATAGTCGGGCCAAAGCCAAAGCCAAACAGTCAACAAACGCCAAACGCACGCCAACAATGCGAGGCGAAGGGGAAACGGGCATTTCGACGGTGGTGTGGGTGGGCGGTGTGGTGCGGTGCGGTGCGTTGCGGTGGTTAGGCTCAGCGACAATAAGGGCGCATCTATTGCGGCGCATATAATGAACCAGCAGCTCCATGGCCACGACATAGCCGTTGCTCATTTCCAGGTCGGCGTAATTTGTCCATAATTTGTCTGCGTCTTCCACACAGACACACAGGCAACGTGCCTGGCTCTGAGAGCTGGCAAATTACTGTTGAACGGGGCTGGTGTGTGTAAGTGTGTGTGTGTGTGTAAGTGTGTAAGTGTGTGTGTGTGTGTGTGTGTCTGTGTCTCCGAGCTTATCTATGACGTACTTAGACGCTATTTATGTATTTTTATTTATATAATTTGCATCCGAGCGCAGCGTTTTGGCTCATTGAGGATTATTTGGTGGCTTTTCTGTGATTAAATCAACATTTACCTTAAAAATGACGAGTCTGTGACAATATATATATATATATATATACTATATATATAGACAATAGCTGATGGAATGACGAGAAGAGACACACTGATAAGCGACATGCACGTGGACAGGTTGAATTGGGAGCATATCATAGACATGGCTCAGTTTTGTATCCATTATTTTGGGCTGGTCACAATTTACTGTCTGTTATGCGGACAATGTGCTAAAGTCTTTTTTTAGGTACAACATTTTGTATATACACACATTTTGTGTGTGTTGCACGAGACAAGTTAATGTGGACACGAGTTAATCATGTTCATTGTTTACACTGATTGATTGATTGTTTCAATTTCAGATAGCTGTCATGCGAATTGTGCACATCTTTAATCAATTTCTATTTGTATTGTGGCTGATATTATTTAGAACGTTTTTAGCTGATAAGAAATTAGGGAACACATGCAACGTATTTGTGGTATTTGTTGTATGTTTACTGAGGACATTAAGTAGGCTTTAAATAATTTAAAATAAATGTATCAATTATATTGTGTACCTTACTGAATAATAAATAATAATAATTATTAAATATATATCTAAAAGGAAATCATCGTTTTATTTGAAGCAACTTTATATTAGGCACTGACATATTTAAGCTGTTTCTTATTTTAATTGCTTTATATTTATTTATTTATAATTTGAAAAATAAATACAACATATCAAAAAGATAATTTTAAATGTTCCAAATAAATAAATTTATTATATTTCTAACTAGTATTAATCAAAATTTAAATGTCTATAAATTAGCATAGAGAATCCTTAAAATTTGACAGCGAGCAGCACTAAGTGTTTTTTGTATTTAAATATATTCATGATGCTTGCATGTTGAATGTTGCTTGTTGACATCGTGCTGTGAAAACAACTATAATAAAAACAATAACAGCAGCAGAAGGAGCAACAGCTGCAATGACAATAACTCTTGGCATTACAGGAGTGTGTGTGCGTGTTCGTGTGTGTGAGTCACTCGCACCTACCTATGAAAACGGCAGATGTTGCTGTCGTCGCTGTCGTCGCCCACATAAGTATGCTGCACTTTTTGTATTATTATTTTGCGATAACAAGCAAAACTTGCGCAACGAAACGTGAACTCGGCTTGTTTTGTTTAAATCTCTGCATGTGTGCACCTCTCACTGTGTGTGTGTGTGTGTGTATGTGTGTGCATCCTGAGTTGCGAGTTGAGCGCAGCAGCTGCAGTTGCCACCCGCCACGCCTTTTATAATTTAAATTGTTTTGTTTTAATTAACTGACGCGCTTTTTATTTTCAACCAGCTGCAGTCAGTCTTTATACCCCTCTCCCTCTCTCTCTCTCATTCACTCAGCTTTTCTCTCTTTCTACTGAGCCTATGCCTCTCTGGTTGGCTTAAGCGTTATCCTCTTTTGGCCAGACTCACTGTTTCGCCCATTGATTTTGATAGGTTTGTGCGTTTCGTTATTATTATTATTACGCGCTTTATTGTCACGCATTCGCTGCTGACTGCCACAAAAACGATTCATGTGCTGGCCGCATCAAATTTATGTCTGCAGCACAAGTGGCAAGCGCTATGAAGAAGAGACACTGTGCAAGCAAGGCCAGAGTAGACCCAAGTCAAGATAGCGGCAACAATGCCACATGTCGCAACGAAAACGGATGCTGTGGCAGTTGTGCCTGTGTCTGTGTGTGTGTGTGTGTGTGTGTGTCTGTGTCAGAGTGCTTGGGTTATATGAAGACATAAACATAAAAGTGTTTTATAATAAAGCAAAGCGTGAAATAATTCACATCGCAGTGCTCAGTGAGTCCGCACAGAGGCGCAGAGGCCAAGCTGACAATTTTTATAGTCTCCTACTTACAAAACACCAGTCATTCACACACACGCACTCGCACACTCAGTCATACACACATACGTAGACTGAGGCTGACACTGATGTTAAATAAAATATTGTTTATATGTCACATAATAAATGGCCAGAGCCAGGCAAAGGACTCATAAAGCCCTCTTTAGTCAACGCCATCAAACAAACACCTAGGACATTATTAAAGCCATAGAAATGGCCAGAATACCTCAACACATCAACATAAGAATTGTGTACTATATACAAAATGACAATCATGACAGATGGGTTGAACTCGTTGTAGCAGTTGTTTACTTTATGGACTTTAATATTTTGTTTAGGGCATAAAACTTTAGTCAACTTTTTGTATAAAAACTATAAAAAAAAATGCTTACAAGATTGTTAGTTTTATGTTTATACCTGTGCTTTTTTCTGTAATCTGCAGCCTGCAAATTATCTTTTTTCTAGTTGTTAGTCCCAAATCTCTGCATAAGCCCAAAGTTATTGGCAACATATTTTAATAGATATAAATGGGTATATAAAATATATTATTTAACTAATGGCCTTATTATTTGCTAATTACCCAGGGAATATTTGTCCTGCTGACCCAGTTGTGGCACACAGACCCAGTGCCGTCATGTAATATGTCAGACAGCTCTGTGCGGACGGGACAAGGTGCACGGGCAGAATGTGCCACGTGCCTGCCGCTAACTGGCTAAAGCCGTAAAAAGCGAGCAGTGGCAAAGTTTTTGTGTTGGCGTTTTAGTTTGGAAAATTGCTAATTTATTATTTTGCGCATTTAAATATTTTAAGTGTCCCGCAGGATTTGCACTCACATGCACACAGACACACACACACACACACACACGCTTACACACGGCAAAACTTGCAAGGACACTAACAAATTTGTCGCTAGAATGGGCCACGCTGCTTGCTGAATTTTGTGTCCTTCGTGCTGTGGCAGCAACAGAGGCAGCAGCAGCAGCAGCAGCCACGTTACAAGTTAATATAATTTTAATGAAAATTAACATCAAGCCGGGCACTTTTTACCCCACACGCTTTAATTTCCCAAAAGACACAGTTACACAAATGTGTGTTTATGTGTGTGTGTGTGTGTGTGTTTTGGTCCGATGGAGAGGTGGGACATGTGTTAGTGCTGGTTTATTACACATACGCTCCGTGTTAAGCGCATAGTTGAGCAGCCGCCTGCCGTTTAAGATGCTTTCATTGTCATTTGTCTCTCTCTCTACATCACTCTCTCCCCCTCTCTCTCACTCTCTCTCTCTTGCTCTCTCTTTGTTATATAACATTTCGCTGTTTGCTTTTAGGTTAATTTGCTGCTGTGCCTGCTGCACGCTTAGACGGTTGTGTCAAGTGCGTTCTCGTGTTGGGATTTACGCAACTAATTTGACATAGGCAAAATACCGAAAAATTCCTGCTCTGACTTTGATTTATATGGAGTTGGCCACGTCCACCCACAAGCGCAACCACAACGCGCATTGTACTCGCCTCCGCCGTGCAACAATATTGTTGCTGGGCGTTGACAGGCATCAACAGTGTTGCAGCAATGGAATGAAACATGTTATAAGCCTTTGAAACGTGGCACATGCTTCTAGGCTTCAATATTCCATTGCTGTGCTTGGCACACCCACAAAACACAACACACACACCTATATTGGTGCACATCATCATTATATTCATTATCATCATCATCATCATCATCGTCATCTTTGTCATTGTTGAGTGCGCCAACAGTTTGTCATGTTTCAATATGTCGCTGCACTTTTATGATTGTCCTTTAGATTTACGCTGACTGGAGGAGATAACTACACAAAGCAGCTGGAGTAAGGACCAATAATAAAGCAATACAAATCTTCTTCCTTTGATGTGATTTATTTTACTTAATTGGAGTGCAATTTTATAAGCTTAACATTTGCCGTGATAAAACTGTTCCTGTGGCTGTTCTTAGAGCGAAAATTTAGCTAACAGTGCCCAAATGTGATATTAAATTTAAGCATTTAAAATTATTAAATTTTATAGATTAAAATACTTAATACTTTACAGATTTTTAACCATTTTTAAGATCGCAATATTTTGTAAGATATTCATAAGTTATTGAATCGAACTATATTTTCGCAATTCAGATAATGAGCTTAATTATTACATAGTGAAATTCATCAAAATAATGTTTTGCAATTATCTGTTGCCAAATCGTGTTACTACAAAACGTTTCCATTTACAATTTGCACCGAAATCTGTTCCAAATTAATGTGTGTCCCTACAAATGGCAACTGCATTCGGCAAATCGAATGAAAATTGCCATCATCATTAATTACAGTTAGTTA
The DNA here is from genome assembly GCA_035042125.1 of Drosophila longiperda. Taxonomy (NCBI): domain Eukaryota; kingdom Metazoa; phylum Arthropoda; class Insecta; order Diptera; family Drosophilidae; genus Drosophila; species Drosophila longiperda. The sequence continues at coordinate 299,256 of JAWNLV010000115.1, forward strand.
GTGGCACAAAGAGCACCACATAATCGATATGTAAATGCCAATACCAACTAATGACCTTCAGGGGTCAGTTCATTTCGCAACAACAAATGTCAATTTGTCTCCATGCTCTAGTTGATCATTAGTCTTTACCCAGCCAACATTTTTCCAAATTGTTCCACAAACTGTTCCAATTTACAATCTCAGTGACTCTCATTTGACATATGATGATCAGTCTCCAGTTTTTGAGTAGATTGCCAGATATCTGGATGGTGGAACTAATTGAAGTTTCTGCAGGCAATAATAAATGAGTAGTTCCAAAAATAAACACAAAAAAGATCGGAAAAGACAAATTTTATTAGGAAAAGTAAGTTAGATCAATTTCATATAACCCTTAAATATATAAAGGTTCATAAGAAAAATGAAAAACTAACAAATAAATAAAAATTTTTCCATAATTTTCTTAATTACAAACTTTTATTTTTTTTTAACAGTGACCAATAATTTACTTAATATTTCATTTTATAGGTAAGTGATTTAATAAAAAGTGTTTCCAATATTATTCTTATAACAAATTTCGCTTAAGAATAAGTTATAATCTTTAATGAGTTGGATAATTATAATTAATACTAAACTATTAACAACATATTTGCATTTATGTATTAGGCTAAATTTAGCCCATAGTACAATGGTCAACGGTCAATATAAATTTGTTAACACACTTGTGCACAGTTTTATCTATAATCGCTAATAAATAAATTACATGCCCTTTGGCAGCCTCAGCGACTGTGGCTGTGTGGCCTGTGTGTGTGTGTCGTTTTGCTTGTGTGTGTTTGTGTTCTGTGTGTGTGTGCCTTTAACCAAGTGTGTGTGTATTTGCAGTCTGCTGATTGTGAGCTTGGCAAACAGAACGCAAAGCTTTAACACAACATCAAATAGCAAAGGAACATTGAATGCTGCCTCACTTGAATGCTGCCTCACTTTGCAGCAAGTTCTTGGCTGATGTGGTTGCTGTGTCTGTTGCTGGCATCTTTTTCCTATCGCTGCCTTTTTTTATTAGCTTTGTTTTTTCAATCTGTCTCAGTGCCTGTTATGTGTCCTTTATTTTATTTGTTGCCTCACTCTGTGACTGCTCCCAGCAACAAAACAAAATCGATTTTTATTTGCCGCATAGCAGGGGGGAAGCAAGGGGAAATCACCTCAGTTTGTTAGCTGCTTTTGTTGTCAGCTAGCTGATTGAAAGGCTCGTAATTTCAAATAGTCTTTTATTTATAAATTATTTATATATGCTGCTGCCGAGTGCTCTAATCATTTTAATTATCTGATATCTAACAGATAATATTATAGATAATTATTACAAGCAACAATCTGCGCTGCCCACTCAGAAAACTTGAGTAATTAGTGCGTTGAAGAATTGGTTTTGATTTCATTGATTTTGCAATTATGTAATTAGACCGTCAAAAGTTTTTACTCAAAATTATAATTAATTTGCGGGGCAGCTGGCTCCCAACCTGGTTGCGCCGGCAACGGTTTAGGCTTTAAATTTAAAACTGAGTATTTCTTGGCAGTTGTAATTAGGCAAGTTCCGCCCATGACTAATGGGCTTAACACTCGTCACAAGATTGTCGCAATTTGTTGCTTTTGTCATATGTCAGAGCTGCCAAAATGGCCGCCGGATAAATGTTGTACATGATAGCAGCAGCGATGGCTGCGATGGCTGCTCGGCAGCTCGGCTGCTCGGCCTGGAGTTGTAAGGACTTCAACCTTGATTGGGCATAGACAAAAAAGTGCCGCCATCAAAAACAGCGTGACATATCAGGCGCTATCTAACACTGCGCATTGCCACCCCCCTCCAACCCGCTCCTCCCACCATCCATATGCATATGTCAGCTTTTGCAATGCCCCGCAGCGACAAGTTGCTTTTTTGTGGGAGGTGTTTGGCGCTTTTGCCTCTGCCTCTGCCACTACCTCTGCCACTGCCACTGCCTCTCCCTTTGCTTTTTGTTTGACGCTCAGCGTTAGCCCACTTTAGGGCTGTTGTATTCGTCAGCTTTTGTTTCTGCCAACGCGCAAAAGTGGAGCACACGGCAGATTTAGATGCTGATATGCATGCAGGTGTATTCAGTGTGTGTGTGAATGTGTGTGAATGTGTGTGCTTGTGTGCTGGTGTGTAAAGTGCCTGCCTAACCAATTTGTGCGCCCATACAAGCTAATGTGCTTTGATGTAGCTGCTGCTACTGCTGTGGCTGTGGCTGCTGCTGACGACTCGCTCTAAGAAGCGCCTGAGTCGCACAAAAAGCATTTTTTGTGACAGCAACAACATCGATCACATTAAGCAAACAAATTCACTTCTTTTTTTTCTCTGCTTGTGTTTGCGGTTTTAGAAAATGATTCAAATCGACAAGAGCACAATAAAAAAAAAAATGTGTCACACGATATATATTTTTTTATAGGTTGCTTTTTACGGCATTGCGCATACGCCGCAGTGTCTCGCATCGGCTGCAATGGGAATGAATCAATCAAAATTATGCCGAAAATTGAATTATTGATTCGATTAAAGCACACCTCAAAACACATAAGGCAACACACAACAACAACAATACACACACACACACACACACACACACACACACACACTCGCAGTTTGGGAAACACTCAAGGAGCAAATAAATAAATAAATAAGCAGTGGCGAGCATGCGGGGAATTGTAAGGCCTTTGCCATTTTAGCATGCCTGACGATCAAATTACACACACTCCAAAACACACACACACACACATACACTCAGCGTGTGTGCTGATATAAGAGCATTACAGTTACATTTACCGTTTACTTATGTAACGCCACGCAGCAACATTAAAGGCCACAAATCGTTTCAAGCGCTCAATATGCAAACACATTGCCGAGCACAGCTCCAGCTCTGTGTGTGTGTTTGTGTGTGTGTGTGTGTGTGTGTGTGGGTGTGTGTGTGTCGTCTGTTCGACATAAAGCGCTTAATCGTCTATATTATTTCATACGCACATACACACAAACACACACATAATCTAATCAAGTGTAGAGTAGCATTGAAGCTTAAACTCGCACCATCCATTGATTACCGTCACTTATTTATGTGTTTTCTTAAGTTGCTTTTTTAATTTACTCGATTTTTATATACCCTTAAACTGAATAAACAATTTTTATTTTTAAATTAAAATTAAAAATAAATACATTATCTCTTTTAAGTCATTTAAAGATTTTCCATCGGTGTTTTCATTATAGTCCAGCAATTTAATAATGATTTAATTTGTGTGTTTAATATTTCTATTAAAATTAGCAAATACATTTTTATACGATTGTAAGATTTAAGTTCGCGTTTATCGAATTGAATTTATTTTTTTTTTCAATCTATAAAACTCGAATATGTTTTTTGCCTAGTCCTGTAAGCATTAGAATTAAAATCAATTCGGTGTAAGCAAATTCAAATTATTTCTTGCTCATTTTGCTCTTCTAAATAGCTGTTGGGCAATGGCGTTGCTGAAAAAATGTTCCATTTACTCGCCGCCATTTTGTGTGCTCAATTAAGCGTTTGATGTTCGCTTTTCGTTTGAAAATTAGGCAGAAGCAGCAGCAGCAGCAGGAGCAGAAGCAGAAGCAGCAAAAGCCGCAGCTGCAGAAAGAACAACAAACAACACCAAAATCAGTCGAGAATTTCGCATTAGGCCCGAGGCCAGCTAATATATTTCATAAATTATTTATGAGATTTGATTTTGGATTTTTATTAATGTCAATGCATCAGTCTTTGGCTGTGTGTGTGTGTGTGTGTCTATGTGTATTTGTGAGCGCGTATGAATTTATAGTTTTAGCTGAGACATTAAATCAATGCTAAAATTGCATTTCATTAGGAAATCTAAATTCAAAAATAACGCACACTTTATTTTGTGGCTTATGAATTTAGCTGGCTTTGGTTTGTCTTTAGCTGTGTGTATATATGTGTGTTGATGTGTGTGTGTGTGTGTGAATATGCGTTTGTGTGGTTAACGATTATTGCCGGTTACTCAAAGTGCGCTGGTTTAAATGCCTTTGGACTGTGCATATATACTTTGGATGCAAAGCAATAATTTTGATAAATCATTTTCAATTAAATGTGAGTGTTTTATAGATAAAATCTTCTAATGCATTTTGTGTGCCGAATGGGTAAATTCATAATTCAAATGAAATATTTATATACGCATCTGCATGTAAGTCTGAGCTTTGTACACACACACACTTAATTTGCTATTGAGCCAATAACTTTTGTTTAATTTAATTTATATTGCCTGTAAGAGTTCGCATAAAATTGAAAATCATAACAATAATATAACAAATATGAGGCTCTGAATTATATAAAATATATATATATATAAAATACATAACTTAGTTAGCTGATAAGTAATAATATCCGTAGTATTAAAATACGCCCTTAACAGGCATTTTTATGATACTTTAAGTTATGAAAAAAATAGTACCCAGCTAGCTGACAATATGTAAGTATGGTTATATATATATATATATCGAAAAAGTTAACGAGCAAGTTTTACTGATTTTAAATATTATGCATGGATTTTGTAACAAACAATTTAGTTGCTCTTGCCTGAAAACTGACCTCCCAGCACAGCTCACCTTTCAAGTATATAAAAATAAAATATAGATATATAGAGACTGCATCTATTTATGTATCTTTCTCTATCTCTTTCTCTCTCTCTCTCTCTCTCTCTCTCGCTCTCTCTCTTTAGAGTGTCCAGCTCGCACTTATTTCTAGAAGCTGTCATAAAACACTGCGCGACAAATAGCATTAAAAGTCTGAACTCTTGCACCTGTACTCTCAACCCCCCTTTAACAAGCACCCTCTGACCTTTCGTCACTTTCCCCGCAAGCTCTATTTCTTTATGTGTTTTTATCTAAAATAAATATGATATATCATCATACCCTCAACTGCTGATGCTGCTGTCCATGACAAATGACGCTGAGCCATGTGGCAAGGCCCCTGAGAGGCTGTGCTGTGCGAAGTGTTGTAGAATTTTTGCTTCACCTGCCACACGTATACAATAATCGATGCGATTTGATGTATGCCAACTGTGTAAAACAGGTACACACACACACACACACACACACATACTCATACTGATAGAAAACTACAAGTGCAGACCATGGCCATGCATATATAATGCTTATATATCACCATGTTTATGTCTCCTAAATGTGTAGCATAAATATTCATTTTTATGGCAAAGAGTATGTGTGTGTGTGTGTGTTTGTGTGTGTATGTGTGTGTTATGCAGTTAAAATGGCGGCAGCTTGGTGTGCTCACTGCGGCGGAAACGGAAGTACTTAAGCAGTAAGCAGAAATCATAAACGAAAATCACGTAATGCCTTTGTATGTTTTAGTGTATGTGTGTGTGTGTATGTGTGTGTGTAAGCGTGCGGTGACAAAGCTGCTTGCCTCAAGTGGCAGGTGTTGCTGCAATGATTTTCAATTTTACGCGTGAAAGTCATGCGCTAATTTTGTTGTTTGCCATTTCGCCTATTCATTGTCATTTGCCGCTACACAGCTCTGGTCCCCCCCCCCCCCCGGCCACCCCCAGCGACTCAACCAATTGACATTAATGACACGCCAATTTGGACTAATTGAGTTGCCAGCTGGGCGTACAAATTTTTTAATTAATCGAATAATTGGATACCATTGCGCTTAGCACCGTGTCTCTGCATGCGTTGTAGGCGCTCAATCTTGACCTTCCACTGCAGTCATTGGCCAAAAGTCAGGGCTGCCGCATTTGATAAGGTCGACTCTCTTAACGAGCATGTCACAGCTGTCTCTTTCTTCGTCTCTCTCTCTATCTCTGTCTCTCTCTGTCTCACTACACCTTCTGCTGTTCATGTAAATCCTTTGAAATTACTTTTGCCTGGTTTGGTTTTTTCGGTTTAGGCCTCTGCAAAAATGCGTTGAAAATATAAAAGTCACGTAACTGACTGTCGTTTCCGGTTACGCCAAACACGCGCTACAGGCATACACACACACACACACACCTACACACACGAACACACACACACCGACACACACATTCGCACACAACTTACTTAGTTGCGGCTTAAGCATTTGTTTGTATTTGGGCCCTTTGATTACGCTTCGATTTTTGCCAGCACAGTAGGAAATCTGTGTGAAAGTTTTCGCCAAGTTTTCCGGATTTAGTTCTTTTTTCTTATATATACAAAATATATATTTATATATGCTATTCATTGGTATTAGTGGGCAAATGACTTTATTTATATGCAACATTGAAAGTTGCCTGAGCAACCAACTTTATCGTACACACATATGTGTGTGTATAGTAAAATATATACTAAGTATAGTCTTTATTTATATGGCAAATCTGCTTAAAGCTTTCAGCTTTCATCGACGTACATTAAAAAAAAACGCTAGTTCGTATTTTTATGCAACGTTTCCCAAAAAATATGAAATTTGTTGAGTGCTTGCATCATAAATTTTAAACAATAAGTTATGGCTGTCTAGACAACTTATTAACTGTTAATTATGGCCAAAGTGAAAGCCACCCAACCAAAAATAGTTACAAGCTGAACAAAACTAAAATTCTAAAAAAAGAAAAGTGGAAATTTTGTTGCCAAAAAATGTAACGACTGTCTTACAGCTGTAAGGCAGCCAAATGGTTAGGAAAATAATTAAAATTATAAACACACATGCGCTACATTTATATATATATTTATTTTATATATATTTATATTACACACAGTAATACATACATATACAAACACAAGTTTTGCCATTCGCAGACCGGCAACAGTCAACTTCTGCTTTTATTTTGATGACGCGCTAAATTGCGCAAAAAATATAAAAAGGAATATCAAAAGGCACCAGAAGCAGCAGCAGGCCAAAATGATGTTCCTAACAGCGGAGACACACACATACACACAAACACACTCACAAACACACACATACACATGTGCACACACACATGTGCTGTGGGTGTTCACATAATTTTCATATGAGGCACAAACTTTATGTATGCTCGTCACATAAGCATAGCCTCAGCAGACGTCGTGAAGGCAGGAAGAAGGAGGAGGGGCGTGGCAAGGGTTCGCTGACATGCAACGCGCTTTCAATTTCAGCATGTGTCTCTCTCTCATTGTGCGTGCGATTGTGTGTTTGTCTACGAAAATCTTAAAGCGCAGACAGGAAATATGTGTTTTTTTGTAGCCAGCGTTCTTTTTTTTCCCGACCATGGCCGCTGCTCACATTTTTGTATACCCTTTCTTGTTTGAGGCATTTTAAACATATAGTCAATCATATAATAATGTTCATAATATAGTTAAAGTATTCTTATTTATTTTCAATTAGACGAATCAGATTTAAATAGAGTAATTATTATTTTGTAAGCATGTTCTAGAAACTATTGTTGAACTTGAACTTGAACTTTTTTGTTGTTGCAGATATAAAGGTGTAAGTCGCTTAGTATAAACTCAACTTATCTTTTTTGATACAAACAAACATTGATCATTAAATATTTAGATTTAAACAAACATTGATTTGTTTATTTCCTTTTTAACAAGTGTATTTAAACTTCGTTAAGCCAAAGAACTCAAATTGTTAGCCGTGTTTTGCTCGCTTTGCACACGTCATCACCACCATCATGATGAGACTTATGCAATGCTGATTATCATCTGTGGCTTTTGCTGTTTGCTTTACGTAAATCCTTTGCTTTTTATTTTTGCACTCACGCACACACAGACAGGCCAGTGTGTTGATGTGTGTGTCCTTGCACGACTTTGCTGCCTGCTGCATACTTTTAGGCTCGACCCGTTTTCAGTTTTTTACATGTGTTTGCTTTTAATAGCCATCTGTTTGCCTTGCTGTCAGCGTTTTATGCGTGACAAACAAACACACAACACAAGTAACACACACACACACACTTGAGACGCTGAAGTTAGCGTGACTATTGCTCAAATTATGACCACAAAAAAAAAAAAACTATGAGAAAATATGCGCATTTGCCTTGAAAAAGAGTAACGAAAAACGTAAATGGGAAATGGGAAATGGGAAACAGAGAAAGCTGAATAGAAAGCAAAAAACTGATTAAAGAGTTAAGTGAGTGTTTTACCACCAATATTCTACTGGCCAAACAGACGAGTTAATATTTGTTTACCAACCAAATGTTTGCCAGGCTTTCTTCATTTGACACACAGACGCCACAAGCACACACATACACACACACACACACACATGCAGAGCACAACAGAAATGAACAGTTACTTTATCAACTCCTCTGGCATATGTCTTAATGGTATTTGTTGTTGTTATTGTTGTTGTGCCTTTGATATTCATATTTGTGTTTAGCCACAATGTCAAAGATGTCACATTAATTTGCATAGCATTTTAAGTTTGCTTTTTAGATAATTGATTGGCATTTTGATTTGATTATTTCGTATGCCAACTCGGCACAGACAGACTCTTTATTTGACTTGCGCTGCTATTTCGAATCTGAACATTGTTTTCAAATCAAAATTTGTATTTACGTTGTTATTTATGGGAATCACTTGACAATCAATTTTAAATTGCTTAAATTTACCAGAGCAGTATTAAACCAAGTAAATTTACATGCACATAGATTATATTTTTTAATACTTATTTTTTATAATATATTTCATTTTTGAATACTACAATTCTTAATCACAGTAATACATTTATTGCTGAACATTTTATAAGTTCAATGTTAATTATAATTGGATTTGCATTTAATGAATCAGTTGAAATATCTATTTTTCCATATAGAAAATGAAAAAACCAAAATCAGCTTTCAATCAATGAATTAAGTGCAGACAACACATTTACTATGGGACTGTCAAAAAAATATATATGAAATTAGGTATCTAGCCAAATGAACAATAGCACAAGACAGACAGGACACGTATAATACCACGGCTAATGGCCAATTTATTGAATAATTGATGACGGCTCATAATGAAATTTGGAAGAAATATATATTAACCACATATAAACTAGAATTATATGAATAATATGTGCGAGTGCGAGTACGTTTGCAAAGGATAATCAAGTATACGCCTCATCAACCAAAAAGGAATACAAACAATTATATTAAGTAGCGATTTCAACCAGAGTCCAAGTAATTAATCAATGAAATCAAGGGTTGAGACGGTAACTTAATCATAACACACACATTTGTGCCCACTTCTGATTCGATTTGTTAATTTTGTTTATTACCATACGGTGGCAGGTGTCAAATAACAACTAGCTGACAGCCAGCACAAATATCGTTTACATGCAAACAAAGAACAAATTAAGTATAGAGCCTCAAATCCAAACAATCAAATGTATATCAAAAGGATATATAGTCAGGTAATATACTCAATATTAATCAAAGATCCTAAGAAATTTGGTGATATTAAAAGCTCTGCACAACTGGCAAATAGTGAGTGAATGGCCTTAACAAAATTGCAGCTCATAAAAAGTGCAGCGAATCCGGCCAAGCGGAAACGGAAATAAATAAGCAAAGCAGCATTAATAGAAATAGCAAAGGGAAAAAAATGAAGTTGCAATTGCAGTTGCAGCAGCTGCTCCGCATACACACGATTATAGTAGATATTTTACTCTCCTCTTTGCATTATGCTCAAATATGGCTATTATTTTAAGTTGGCCAAGCGCTTGCTGATTTAATTTCAGGCTATTATGCGCCCACAATGCCAACGGTAAACACAGAGAAAAGCGAAGAAACACAAATAGCAAACTGAAAGAAATCGGAGCAGCATACCCCAAATCCAAGGTAAAACTCAACGTAGCGTACTGCATTATATATATATATATAAATATAAATATATATTTTTTTGCTGGCAAATGTTTTGAGCTTAGAGATACCCTAAATAATTGTGATGTGTTTAAGAATGTGATAATTATTGTATTTTTAACAATATTAACTGCTAAATATTTAATACAAAGCTGCATAAAAATGTTTATTCTAGAATTTAGCAAAAACAAATTATTCTGTTATATATAAATAAATTATATATTATGTATAAATTATTATATAAAATGCTTGACGTTTATTGGAGAATCTGTTCTGTTTTAATTTTATTATTTTAATTGTAAGCTTTTTACAAAATTAATATGTTTTCTAGAGCATTCTTAAAAACATTTTAAAGACTGCACATCTGATATATCCCATTTCAATTTAGATTCACTACTGTAAATGCGGTTGACCACTGAAGTTGGTTAGCAAACTTGGTCTGAATGCTGGCAAAGAGTTTGTTGCCGTTGCCGTTACCGTTGCTGTTGGCTATGTTTTTTTTTTTGTGTTGTTCTGTTGCATTTGTTGGACGTTTGCTGGTCGCCGATTTGGGTCGAGACTATCTGAATGAGCTCACATTTTGCAGATGCTTTTACTTTTACTGCTTCTATGGGTTAAATGTTCCTGTCGGCATTTTGCACTCTTATTATTTTCAATTTGTTTTTATTCGTTGTTCTTTTTTTTTTATTTTTGGTAGTTATGGTTATTGTTGCTCTCATTGCCAGAGTCAACAATATATGGATTGGGCGGGTCAAGCTCGTTAATTTGCTAAGGCTGATAGTTGATTGGCAAGCAACAGAAGAATTCGAATTACCATCGAACCAGCTGCAGTAAACTCAGATAACCATTTTTGCCAATTTATGGCAATGACAAGCTATTAGTCCTAATCCATGTGTAATCGAAGCACATCAATTTTAGATCGAAAAATGTGTAAGGACCTAAACAATGTACAAGGTAAAAGCAACGAGAGCCATGACAAAAATCTAAAGTACCGAAAAATATCCTAATTGTGAGCATCTCTGGTTTTGTTTGTTTATTAGCCAAACTTAGAATATAAACGTTTTCTATATTTATTTTCTACATATTTTGAATTTAATTTGCTGTGTTGGTCTTAATGAAATTCATTTTTTCACTCAAAATTATGGTAATCAAATTTAAATACATTGCATGATCAATCTGCTTTAAGCACTCTGAAACTTTAACTTTCATACAGCAAAGAAAAAGTCTCATTTTATGAATCACAACTTTTATTTTAACTTCGCCCCGCGCCGCTTCTTTGCCACTTACATGCTAAGTACAAGAGTCATTGAAGACTTTTATTTAACGTAATCCCGAGCTGCCTACACACAAAATAAAATCACTCACTTGAATATAAAGGACATGCAAACTGTCTAGACTGAAAGCAAATGCTGCAAAATAAAAAGTGGCGTCGGAGAAGCCAACGAATTGGCTCATTCTCATTATAAGCCAAACTACAATGAAAGCGCAGATTGCGACCCTCAATGCAAGCCGCATTGATTACCCCTTACGCAAATCCCCACCCCTTCACCATACCCCAGACACAATTCTTATGTGTGTGTGTTTGTGTGTGCTTGTGTGTTTGTGTGTTTGTGTGTTGTGCTTAGGCATTTGAAACCTGATTAGCCAAGCACTTCAAGTGCCGCCTGTTTGAGGTTCGATGGTGATTGTAGGAGGCTTGCCAGCCACCCAGCCAGCCAGTTAGCGAGCGAGTAAGCCAATTGCCACACCCACCCTGCTCTGCCAACGCCCATGTACAGAGTACGGCACATAAAAGCGGCAACAGCACACGGCATTTGTGTGAAATTTATTGTTTCAAGTTAATGCCACTTGATGGATTATTTGCTTATATCTGCCACTTTGATTTCTGTTGCCCGTTTGCCCTTCTCCGTTTACTTGCTTCTTTTTATTTCTTTGTGCTTATACCCTGTTCCTTCCCAAAATTACTAACAGGGTATTGTGACAGGGTCTAACTAACAGCTGATGTCAATATTTTCAAGCTCACAGACAGAAAACGCTTTCAAACAGCTTCCCATGTTTATGTAAAATGTAAAAGTCGAAATTTTTAATTTATTTTCTTCTATCTTTTTAACATTTTAAAAATGTACAAAAAATTACCAAATAAATAATATTTGTTTACATTTGACATATTTTTTATTTTCTCTATAATTCTAATATTTTTCAATTAAATTTTCAGTTCTGTAATTATAAAAATAATTAACAAACAAAAGACTGGAGCATAAAATTGCTGCTATTTACCTAAAGTCCAAGTCAATGAAGGATCAGGGTATTTGCTAATCAGACACTCCCGATTGGTTAACACTTCGATGTCTCATCTCTGCCCTTTAGTATTAATGAACTGTTGTAATGTGATAGTCCAATCGAGCAATTGACTGTTTTGGTCTGGTTTTGCGGTCAAGTCCGCTAAGAAGTATTAGCAGCTAAGCATTTCTGCAGTCAAGTGGCCAAGTAGCATTTAGAAAAGGGTTTATTTGCCTATCGATTATGATGCTACTATATTCAAATTAATTGTTAAACTTTTCGTTTCGGTCAGCACGCGTGTCGCGGTTGTTCTTGTATTCAACTTGGGACATAAATTCAACTTTCTACACATTTCACTTGAGCTGTCCTCGAGGTTTGTCAACAATAGCTTGCAGAGAGTTAAGTGAAAGTTTTCGTGTGCCACGACAATATTTACATGCTGCATTAAACTTGCTCTCAAGTTGTGGGCACCCGTCTCGGTCCACTTGTGTGCAAAGTTTAAGCCTCAACTTAAATTCTGCCCAGCTGCCTGAGTGCTATTCCAGCCTGGCCATGCAGCTTTGTGTTGAAGTTACGGATACGCCAGGTTTTCCTCTGGCCAGCAATGTGATTTATGTGCAAGTTTCGGCGTTCTTAAGCTGGCGCTATTTTAATAATTTAAGCAACGAAATCAGAGACGACGCTGCGTATGCTGTGCATGCCTGCATGTCCTAGTGCTCTGATGCTCTGATGCTCTGATGCTGGCGTCCTGCCAAACCGCGTTGCGCTGACTGAGACGAAAAAATGCAGAAATATCCTCAACAATGTTGACAATGGCGACGAACACAAAGAGCATTTGGCAAGCGCCTGCAGCAACGCAAACACCACATCACGTTTGTGTGTTATGTTGTGTGTGCTGTGTGTGTGTGTTGTGTGTGTGTGTTTGTGTCTGAATGTGTGCTCAGCAAAAGTGAAACAGCAACAATACACACACACATATATGTAACAACTATGGAGAGGCAACCTCCAACTCGCAGAGCGCAACTTTCATGTAGAAGAAATATAAATAAAAAGTAGGTTATGCACAGACAGCATTTAAATATGATTTTCATGGCTTACTTTTTTTTGGATACAGGCACTGACAACATGGCGACAAACAGACAAACAGACAAACAGACACAAAGTCACGATTCACGCACTTCATGCAAAAATAAGAAGAAAAGCTATTGGAATTTGCACGTTTGACTTGATTCACTGACTGACTGACACAGAAAACCACCAACACACCCTATCCAAACCCAACCCAACCCTATCCAACCACTTGCTGGTAACGCAGATGATCAAAAGCAAAGGATTTAGATGACGAGACCTCATCTGATGAGCATAACGAATGGGATTTTCTTCTTTTTTTTTTTACCATGGATTCCCATTACGACCGCTTTTTAAACGGATCTTTAAAATCTTGTTTAAAATATTTTGTCTGCTCGCGCAAATTGATGGCAATTATTTTTTGAGTGTTATATGTATTTTTAAGCAGTCATTCAAATAAGAGAGGCTTTTATGCATTACGGAATACGCAAAAAAAAAAAAAAAAACTAAGAGTATGGAAGCATATTTAAGATATTTGTAGATATGTATTCAGAATATATTAAATATGTAATTTAATAGTAATAATCAAACTCCAATTAAATAAGTTTTTTATTTAAAATAAAGCTGGGAATCATTTCAAAATAACATAACTGATCCGGAATTAATTGAAATTTAGAATCTAATTAGTGGAGCACTATAACATTTTAAAGATATGTATTTTTTTAATAAATTTATGTTTTTTTTAATTTGCTGCTTATTTTATGACAATATTTTTTTAAACGAGCGCAAAAAGGTTTTTTTTAGGAATAGAGATCTCGGCATTGTTTCAATAAATTCTAAAGATAATAAATATGACATATGCAAATATCAAAAGTACAAAACAAAATCTTTTTTGAAAATGTGTGTCATGTTTCGTTATTATATATAAAACTAATGTTGACTTTACGCAAACAATAATACCCACAAAAACAGTCTGATTTATTGCAGTGTGAAGCACTTTTGGCGGTTTTTAGTTGGTGTTTAAAGCGCTGTCACAAAAATCGCACTCTTAAAAATCATCTCACATAAAATGAATCAAATAAAATGCAACATTTAACACAGTCGCTTGACTTTTTGGCGTTGTTCAACACTCAATTCGAAGCTAATCTCTTCTAGCATGTTTCACTTTAACAGCAGACTTGGGGAAGGCTGTCGATATTGTGTAGCCAGGCTAATACTGAATACTTAAGTAGCTGAAAATATATATAGTATATATATATATATATTTATATTGTATGCATGCACTTACACAGGACGAAGCGTTGTATCCTTTCCAGTTGCTCAGTTTACTCCGCTTACTTTTTGGTCTTTCGCTTTATTTTTATATATATATATTTTTTGTTGTTTTATTTGGTTTTTTGTTTTGTTTTTGGGCGCTTTTTACGGCCTTTTGTAATAAAACCAGCCCGAGGGACGCTTGTCGTTGTTTTTGTTGTTGTTTTGTTGTTGTTGTTGTTGTTATGCTTGGTGCTGATGCTGCCAGTGCTGCTGCTGCTGTTGCTGTTGCTCTTGTTGCTCTTGTTGCTGTTGTTGCTGTTGATGTTTCTGTTGCTTTTGAGGGCGTGTAAGCATTGAGCAAGTTTTATGCAACAAACGAGACGCACGCATCATCAATTGGGCAGGCGAGGCGAGGCAATCGGGTATTTGGGTGTTTTCGGAGTTGGCGTTGGGGCAAACAATTGAGCAAAAAATATGGCAAACAGTATTTGGCGGCTGCCTCACATAGAGAGGGAGGGAGACAGAGAGCGAGAGGAAGAGTGCTAGTGGTGTTTGCGTCGGAGTGGGTGAGGTGGGGGAGGAGTTGCCTTTGGCCTTATTTAAAGTAGCGAAGCGCGAGCGATGCGAACTTTATTTATGACTCAATAATGTGTATTTTGATTTATGCATTCTGGGCGAGCCTTACACACACACACACACACACTCACACACACGTAGAGCCAGTTATTGTTGTTGCCCAATTTGCATAACAACAACACACAGCGCAAAAAAATGTAAGCTGTGAGCCGAAAGAATGTTTTGCTTTAGCACGTGCAACTTGCTTCTCACACACACACACACAAACAGGCACACACACAAACAGGCACACTTGCAACAATTAATCACTGATGTTATTAATGATTTTGCAACACTGATTTAGCACACTCGATTAACTGATTTTTGCGCACACACACACACACACACACACATATATACAACGCTTGAGCGGCAAACGATGAACGCTTAAAACGGTAAAAACAGACGCGACGACAGTTTTTGACGCTGGTCTCTGTGTGTGCTTTGGTGCTTTGGTGCTTCTGGTGAGCGGTTAAACACGGCACGACGGACGCAGCAGCGCGTACACGACAACTACACAAATCCACGACCTTTTCAGTACTAAAGCGTCTTTCATTCATTGCCATTCGGGCATTTCGAACGGAACGGAACGGAACGATGCGGCTTTGGCTTTGGCTTTGGCATCGCCCCAACCGACGACCATTTCGACTTCGGTTCGCGCCCAAGTTCGAAAGACCGACGAGACGACCGCACAATATTTCGCATCGTGTACGCTGTGTGGGAGTGAGAGCGGGCGAAGCGGTGAGAGAAAGAGAGAGAGGGAGAGAATTAGAGGGCAATTGTAAGTGTGCCACGCTCCGCTCTGCTGCAAATTGACGAAGCTTTCAATACTGGCGTGGACAAGCGTTGTGATTTCGTTCCTTGGAGTTGTTGGTGGGTGTACCGTGAACGCTGTTTGTGGAACGCAAGCTCCACTGACAACTTTGAGTGACAATTGAAAGTGGCGGGTGGAAAGTGATCAATCAAATTTCATAAATGAACATTTTTGTTTATCCAAAACAAATTATGAAAGTCAGCTACTCTTAAATAGTACTCTAAATGTGTTTATTTGATGTTATTTGTAAGTACTCCAAAAATACAGGCAGAGAGTAGATTAATCTGTATAAGATTTACCTAAAACGACAAAGTCGAATTCAAGAATGCAAGAAGATTATATTCAAAATATTTTCTTCTAACTTTAATTCAATGCAATATTTGTATTGAACTTATAAGTTTATGTTTATAATTTGTCTTATATGTGTAGCAATAGTGAAATTCCTAGCTGTGGCCTACCTCAATTTTAACTGAATTCGCCGTGTGCAATGCAAGCTGAATTCACCACGCACACTTGTGGAACCCATGTCACATCAAACAATTTCGCTTGCTCTCTTTCTCTCTCTCGCTCTCTCTCTCTCTCCTTGTGAGGACCTTCTTTCACAGCTGCTGCTTGCATTGAGAACGGATAAATCACAAGGCAACTGCAAGACGAAAATCATGTAGTGTGCTGCACCAAAAAATAACATCAAAGCCAATCTTAACATTGTGTTAACACTGAAACACGACCTTACACAAGAAAGGTGGGCAAAAGAGGGGCAATCGAGATGACTATTAAATGTAATTGATTCTCTAAGAAAAGTAAATTAAATGAATAATATTTATTTAAATTTTTTTTTTCTCAGTATTAGTCATAACATTATTTTAAGGTTCGCCAATTTATCTCTAATTCAAATTCTAAATCTATCTAACAATCTCTCTCTATCTCTCCCTCTCTTTATCTTTCTCTCGTTTCGATAATCCTTCTTCCCATATTTATTTAGTGCCTCACAGCATTCGCTATGTTGTCGTAGTTACTAAGCCACCCATTCATTAATAGGATTTTCTTTATGCTTCTCGAAACGCTGTGCGAAAAAAAGGGCGCAAGGGAAAAACTACCGTACTATGTACTTACGACTGTCCGCCCATTGCGAAAGTGAGCGTGCAAGAGGCGCACAGCCGAGTGAAGCCGAATCACCGAAGCTGAAGCTGTAGCTGAAGCCGAAGCTGAGCTCTCTTTTCTTGCTCTCGTTTCGTTTTCGAACTCGCACATGCGCCGCAACTCCAATGTGGATGCTAACCGTGTGGATTGTGTTGTTTCTTTCAAATATCAACTTTTGAGCCCGGCGTAACGGTTTAGCTCTTATACCACTCAAAGCAAAGCTCAACGGTTGCGCTTCTTTGAGTTGAATTTTTTATATCTGCTGCACTTTTTGGTGGTATTTGAGCAATAAAAAGCGCATTTAAATACCGCCCATTGCAGCTGACCGTTTATTTTAAAGTTAATTTTCAACACAAAACTATTTGCTTTCAACTTGGCAAACTTTGCATACAAAAATAGCGGTGTTTGAACATTAACTCAAACTAACCCAAATTCCAAATAGAACACACACATTCACCCACACACACACACACACACACACACACACCCACACACACACACACATTCACAGTTATGTGGCTAGTGCTGAGTGTATGGCTTCAGCTGCTGCAAAATCTCAACGCTCAACCGCTAAGCATGGCATTTCATCAGCCCAGGCACAAAGCAAAGCGCGAAGGGGGCAAGGCTCATCAGCAGCAGCAGCAGCATCAGCACCACCAACAATTCCCAGTCCACACACCCTACCCCCTTCTTCTTTCCCTTTCCCTTCACTTACCGATCTCTTTCATCACCATTTGCCCGCAACTCAACTGAAACACCAGAAATGCGAAAGTTGTTTTATCTATTCCAAGCGGGTATATTCCATTTCTAATCCCATCGATCTGATCTATATAATCTATATAATTGTTGTAATACCAAGCATACACAATTTAGCTTATATAGTATATTAAAGTAAGGTTCACTTTTAATTATTCAATTAATAATTTGTGCTTTAAGCAGCAGTTTTCCTCAAACGTTTTTTTTTTTTCAAGTTCGTATTTTTAATTGTAGAGTTTATTTTAAATCCATATCGGACGAATATATACCAATTTAGATTTTCACAGGAGTATCTAGAAATTGAATACATCATTTAAATATAAAAGACGAACTCTCCTCGATCAGTAATTATAAATGATAGTTTTTTTTATAACTTTCCATATGAAATGGATAAAAATGTATTCGACTACTGCTAATATTAAACAGTTATTATAAATGCAGAAGCTACAGGGTATTTGGCAGTCGTGCAAACTGTTATTACTGCTGCTTATGGTGTGAGCAAGGGAAGTGCACTAAGTGCAGTGACCAAAATGCTGGCGAAAAGTCCTGACTCCTAAAGTCCTGAGTTTTGACTCCCGAATCCAGATCAAGTACCGCCGGAAGTGGCGCGGCTGTTGCACATGACTTTATTGCTTTTACGTTAGCTGCTGCTTTGTTGTTGTTGTTGTTGTTGCAGTTGTTGTTGTTGTTGCTGTTGCCAGCGACAGTTTGGCTATGGAGCAAAAGTTACATTAAATTTAAATCATGAGGCGGCGGTTTTTGTGGCCATCGACTGACGCATGACTGAGAGTGATAAACAGAACCTCTGACAAACTGACAAGCTGACGGTCTGACAAACTGTCAGACTGACTGACGGCCTGAGAAAGTTAAAGGCTAAGCGCTGTTAAACATGTTGCCATTAAAAGTTTCCCTCAATTCACTGGCTTTTTGCCATACAAATTGCATTTGAGCGCACAAAGCAAGCAGTTTTCCCTGTAATGCGCTCAAAGTGCTAAAGAGTATATACAAATGTAAGCCTATATATATCAAAGATGTATATTTGGGTAATTAATTTAAATTAAATTATAGATGCAGTATCCTAGCAATGCATGTGATTAAATAAAAATATATAGAAGCACATGAAAGAAAGGGTTTAATGGAGGAGGTATATTTTGAGAAGGGGGCATATTTGATATAGTAGGTGTAGGTGCCCTAATCGTAATAACAATAATAATAAAATTAATAATTAATTCATTTAAATAAATGCCTTGACCATAGCTTACTTGATATGAAAGAGTTATCTTCTATGTCTTAAAGAATAAACCCAGAATTCTCCCAGAATATACCTTAATTTAGCTTAATTTTAAGTTATTATATTTGATAAAAATTTGAACTACAATAATGAAATTATATTAATGAGCTCTAAAATTTGTTCACACACTAGAATAGAAGTAAAGTAAAGAATACATCCAGAATTCTCCCAAAATTTAACTAAATGTTAAATTTGTAAAGCATTTTTAATATAAATTTAATCTACAATAAAGAAATTATATTCTGCTCTAAAATTTGCTCACATACTAGATTAGATAACAGCATATTTATAAAAAAAAAAAACAAAAAAACATGAATACAGGGTATAGGCTAGTCGAGCATGCTCAACTTGCGCATTCTTGTGTGGCACTTGCATAAGCCCAGTTAAGCACCAAACTGACAATTACATAATCAAACGCACTTTTACTGCATTATCATTGGAGGCACGTGCACATGCATGAATTGGTGTGAGTGTGTGTGTGTGTGGCTGGCAACTAATTAATCAGCTTGGCCAATCAATGCTTAATGATGCAACAGAGCAGCACGGCATTTAAATGCTCCATAATTAAATCAAACACTCAATTAAACCAAGCTCATTTGGAACAAATGGTCGAAATGCTTTTGGTTTATTTATGAAGTGCTAATGCATTGATTCTCAAAGTGCAAACCTTTGAGGAATTCCAAATACTAATACTTTTTACTTTGATTTTAAGTGTAATCTCTGTTTTGGCTATTCGACAAGAACCCTCTTTTCATTGGCCGCATTCATTAATTAATCAAACTACAAACGGCAACCGCAGCACATCTCAAACTGGCCAAGACATCAGGCTGACCACGCCCCCCTCCCCATACAAGCCCTTACCCCTAACTCCAATAAGTTTTGGGTCATGTCCAAAACTTCTGCCACCTTAAAAGACTCCGGACGTGTGCTCCTTTAAAAAGTTATTATTTAATTATTAAGCATTTATTGAAAATAATTTATGTGTAGCAAATAATCAACTTACGAACGCCTGTGTGTGTGTGTGTGTTGTGTGTGTGTGTGTGTGTTAGAGTGTGAAGAGTTGTTCTTTGGTCAGAACAGAGGAAGCATTTTCTTTTCTTTATTTATTCAATATTTTCTTACACAAATTGCCAAGTTTTAAAACAAAAATAGTGTTCCAGGTGTTGCCATTTTTGGGCAAATTCAATTAATAATTTATTTTTTCCATAACAATTTATAAGTTAAGATTCGGGTTTGGAGAAAAGAAACTTCATTAATTTTTATTTACAGAAATAAAATTGCACGTTTGGAAAGTTAACATTTAAAATTTTATGAGTTTTATCAGTTTTATCGGCCTACATTTTTAAAGCTATATTTAAATGCTACCAGAATGAAACGGCTTTAACTCAAAAATTCGGAAAGATATTGAATAAGCAATAATAAATTTCATTATCATTAATTCTGCTGTTAGCCGTGTTCAACTCAAAAATTAAGTGCGAAATTGTATATATAATTTGTATTGTATGATTACATTAATATCAGCAAAGAACATTATTATTAAATAATCACTTAAGGTATGTTTATTTGAAAGTGCATATAATTTGTGTTAAATTGTTTTTGTTCTATGTTCGTCGAATTGCTGTTTCTTATATGCACAAAATTCTTTCATGTTCCCTTCAAAAATTATGATTTGTATAAATTGCCTTATAATATCCTTAGCAGAGGATAAATAATTTTCTTGCGAAAGAGTTCTCTGACGACGCCGTAAGTTTTCTTCATTAGAAGTAATATCCGACTTATTATATAATATTTTAAATTATATTATATATAAATATTATATATAATGCCCTTTTCTCTATGATTATAATTTATCAGTTCCAGTCTTAAAGAGGAACATCGCCATACGCAGACATTATGTACTATAAAACAATGATAACTTTTAGTGATATTTATTTATAATTGGCCCGGCTGCAAATGCCGCCAGGCAACGAAAAAATTCATTTTAGACTCATTAGAGTGCCCCTCTCCACGGAAATCTTTAGTAAAAGGCGAAAGATTTATTCGATAACTGAAGAGAAGCCAGAGTGAATTAACACCAGAAAATAACTAGACTTTATATAAACACATGCTTAAACCTATTGCGAATTATAAGCAAAAAATGTGTAAGAATCAAGCCCTAAGGGTTGCTACAGTTCCTTATTTGAGCAGTGCCAAAAACCACCCTTAAAAGAAAAGACTGCAAATGTGCAAAGGATAATTTTTTGACACTCATCGCTTACAATTCGTAACTGGTTTAAGTAGACATTTTATAGAGTAGTTTAGGTATTTTTAATTGCTTCTTCAAGTTATTGCTTCTTATGCTTATGGCCAAGATCAAAGTGTTGTATCTGTTTTTATCAACTTAATATCTGATATTTTTTCTTCATTAGAGAACAACAAATGTTAAATTGATTGGTGGTGGCCAACAACCTACCAACCAAACTTGGTAATTGTCGTTTTAAAACTGTGAAATAAAATACTACTGTGAAATAAATACTATATTTTCAAGTCTCTATTATTAAATACATTATAATAATTAACAAGATAATGCCCGCTGAAGGTGGATGGTAATCGAGTAATGCTATACAGGACAATAGAAAAAAAGCGGTTCCTAAAATTATGATATTAATATAAATATATTAGTCTATGTAGAAAAGAGTAGTTTAAAGCTATTAAATCAAAGGAGACTACGGAGCTGGGAAGAGACACCAGGACTCCGACAGTCCAAATGTCTTTTGGGCGGCTATAATCATAAACGATTTAAGCAAGTAAAATCCATGAGTAGGAATAGGCTAAGGATAATTGTCGGTCTACTGACAGGGCATTGTAAACTAAAAAACCACCTGTCCAAAATGGGTATCTTTAGCAACAATCAATGTAGGTTTTGTGCAGTCGAGGAGTAGTGCTCAACTAACATTCTAACAGAATGCATCGCCCTATCCAGGAAAAGATGCAGCATTCTAGGGATGCATGTTATAAAAGTCAATGGCATAGAAGCACTCGACCAATTAAAGATTCTGGCAGTCGTGCAGAAACGGGGATTGATGAAGGAGCTATAAGCTCAGAAGGGGCACAATAGATCTAATAGGTCGCAAGGAGGAAGACCCCAATTTTAATAATAATTTATTAAGTGGTTGATTTGAAATAGAAAATAATTTCATAATTAAAACAAAAAACGAATTAATTAATTCTTTTTAAGTACAGATTCTTGTACAACAAATTAATTTAATTACCACCCGTTAATATTTTTATTTTTTTTTTTACATTTTTATATGCATTTTGTGAAATGTGCAATTATTAAAATTAAACATTTCTGTCCAAGCGAACTTTTTGTAGCTGCAAATCGATCGACAGAGAGACTCGCTTCAAGGAGCCAAGTTAGCTGTAGCATGAAGCACCAGAAGAAGTGGCAAGACAACTCTGTTCCCTGGGGCAAGCAACAGCGCCAGATTTGTTTAAAAATAGCAGAAGCAGACTGCTTGTTGGCTCATCGAGACTGCCAAGCAGCGATCCATCGATGCACGAGTTGTGGCAAGAGTTTCCAGTGCCACAAAAACAAAACTAAAAAATTGTTGGGGCACGTATGTGTATTCTGCTGTTGCTGTTGCTGTTGCTATTGCTATTGCCGTTGCTATTGCCGTTGCTATTGCTATTGTTGCCACTGTTGTTGTTAGCAGTTAGTTGGGGCAGATTCACTCGCTGATAGCCGGGCTGGCTGCCTGGTTGCCTGGCTGACTGGCTTGCTGAAATATTAAAAGTCCAGGCAGCAACAACAGTTGGTTAAGAAGAGAAGAGTAACAAAAAAAAAGTTGCCAAGAGCTGGCTGCCCCTTGTCGCACGTCGTCACTTAAGCAAAACGTAAAGTTTCAGCCACCAGCTCGCATTTTGCAACTTGCAACTTGCTACTTGCAACTTGCTGGCTCGCAGCGCGCAATTCGCAGCTCACTGTTGGCTGTCTGTCAAAACTCGCTTCGCCTGCAGTCTTTGTTTAAAGCAACAAAAACATGCAACTGCACCAAGAACTGCATCCAGCTCACGATGATGGCGCAAGGACACGCGTTAAGCTTAACAAAAGTTTTGTCACACCATGCAGAAGCACACACACACACACTAACACACACACATACACACATACTCAGCTACGTCGCACATTTAACATAAACAAACTATGCTTTTAGTTACTATACAACATTTTTTACCACGACTTTTCATTTGTTTTTCTTGCTACAATTTTTTGGTACTTCTCCCTTGCCACAAAACGTGTGCAGAAAATTAACAAAAAAATATGCGGCCATGCCACATATTTTCACTAACTAAAACTGTTGCAAATTCTTTTCGGGGTCAACTATTTAAGCTTTTATTTGTATATTCGGCTAATTATACAATTTAATATAAAGTTTTAATTGAAATTAGAAATTCGTTAACAAATAAATCTTAACTTTATTATGTGCAATAAATATAAATTTAATCTTAATGAATTTGCAGTAAATTAAATATAGCTATAAATATTCTGTGCAATAATTTAAATAGTCTAAATTTCAAGGCCACGCCCACAAGAGGCGTAAAACTAGGACAATGGCAATAATAAAAACAACCCAAGAAATTTTTCTCTAAAATGCCCAGCAGCAATACACTTCTCAAAATTGTAAATATGCAAAAGGTTAAAGGAACGATAACAATACAGTACCAAAAACACGCAGAGTGAGAGGGGGAGAGAGGGGGAAGGTCAGGTATCTGAGATACATGCACGATCTCAATATGTGTATTCATTAAATTTGTATAAACAAATACGGATGGCATAAATTTTGTGCAACGAGCCGGCATCTCGCGTTGTTGCCATTATCCAGAAAAATATATATGGATAGGACAAGCAACAGCAAGAAATAGACAGGCAGAGAGAGAGAGGGAGAGAGAGAGAGAGGTAGTGTGAGCTATCTTTGCAATATTATTCTTCTCTTATTCTTACCTTGTATCCCACATGTACACGTGTGTGTGTGTGTGTGTGTGCTTGTAGGTGTATACCTAGCCCAAAATAAGCAAATGGTTGTCTGAAAAAAAAAAACAAGTAACAGTTTTGCTAAGCAAACAATGAAAACAAACATGAGGAAAAAAGAAGAGAGAAAGAGAAAAAGAGGAAGAAGAAAAAAGCATCAACAACAAAAACAAATCCACATTTTGCCTTATGTTTTGTTGATTTTTCTGCTCGTTTTTTCTTTTGCTGGAATAACAACAGCAACGAATTTACAATTTCAATGTGGGCATGTGAATAAGAGATGCACAGATACAGATACATAGTACCGCAAGTAACTTACCCCCTAAGCAGCAGCATAAGTATAAGTATAAGATGAAGAAGAAGAAGGAGTAGGAGTAGCAGCAGCAGCAGCAGCAGCAGCAGCAGCAGCAGCAGCGGACACGCTGGCTACACCTACAAATGTTTTAGCACCCAAAAACTTTTAGCTGGCCGTTGTGGTAGTTGCAGAGTTTTATGGCTGCCACACGCTGCACGACAAAAGGAGCTGCACAACTCCTGGCTAGAAGTTATCGATGTTGCACTTTAGAGTGTCAGCTTATAACCACCGCGAAGAAACGACTCCTGTAAAACTTTCCGGCTTGCACTTTTTCCCTTTTTTCTATAGAAAAAGATTACTCAACGGCGTTAAAAGCTAATGGCTGATCTGGCGGGAGGAGGCAGAGGAGGCGGCAGAGGAGTTGTCCTGCTGCTTGGCTCTATGTCCTAATGCATTTTAATGTGTGTGTGTGTGTGTGTGTGCAAATAAATGCATTATTTTTATTTCAACTATAATTAAAAATAAATACAGAAAATAACATTATTTAACTTAAATTAAACTTAAAAGTTTTCAATATTTGAGCATATATCAGCCAACCGATTGTTTATATATAATTTATATAATTTGAGTTTTTTATCCTTATAAAAACCATTTATTGGCATTTGCTATGACCTGTAATTCCAGTTGCCGTGTTTTCTGTTACTCTTATCGAAACGTCATCGGGCTTAATTATCTTTGATGGCCAAGTGCTGTGAAGCAACAAAGGCAAACAATAATTAAAAGCAAGATTATCTTTAATTGTAATTAATTGAATGCAATGCCACTTTTGATATTGAGGCAACTAAATGCAGCTCAGGCGTTGGGTAAACATCAAAGGTGCAATTAACTATTAACGGCTTGTCCAAAGAGCTAGCAACAAAATATAAACAAACTGTGTCTGTGTGTGTGTGTGTCTGTGTGTGTGTGTGTGACTGATGGACTGATTATAGCCTGATTAAGACTGAGGTTGCATGCTGAATGGTAAATTTGCCGCACGGCTGGCATCGAGTACCATTCACATTTATAGAGCTCCAATTCCATTTGCATAATCAATGCATATTTGGTGGCCGCCATAAATTAACAAATAGAATTTAATTGCATACTTTTGAGCGCCACGGCAATCCCACAAACAAATTAATAATTCATTAATGCGCATTAATTGTCGCTGCATGCTGCATGTTGCATGTTGCTGCAACAAAATCAAAAACACACACAAACCCACAACGAATAGCAACGAATAAATGTCATATGCTTATTGGCTCTACAGCATCGCCCCTCCCCGCTCCCCACTCAAACCATTCGCCAACAAATCCCATAATCCAGGCGAACGCTTCGAAATTAATTGGGAAATCTGAAAAAAAAAAACAAAAAGAATTACTGAAAGATTTTAAGTAGTAAATTTATGCGAAACGCCTTAAAATTTATTGCAGTTAATTTTTTATTTTTACATTTTTTCCATTGTTATTCTTAAATACATCAACCATGTAATGTATGTGCATTCGTAGTACGTAGTAAAAAAATAAAAAAAAAAAATATTTTTTATTGAAAACAAATTGTTTTAAAGTTAAGGAATTTATTAATGTGTATGCATGGCAAGACTGGAGAAAGCTACTTATTAAAGTTTTTATTCCTGCGTATAATTTATTATTGGCTCGGTGCGCAGGTGAAATTTTCACACGGAGATGTCTGTGTATAAACAACCTTTAAACCGGTTGCCCACTTAACGGTGCACAAAACAAACATGCAACACGCATGAGGGCACATACTATCGCATACTATACACTCACACACACACACACACACGCAGTCGCACGCACACACACACAGACAGACAGATAGGAACACACATTGAGAGGAAGCGTCGTAGCTACGTTCCATGAATTCAATCAATTTTAATGAAATTTAAATTGCATTCTCTTGTGAAAACACACAATGCGTGGCGTCACACATAAACACAAGCACGCACACATCAATTCAGGATAGTCGGCAAACATACACACACACACAGTGTGGCAGTGGCAGAGAGAGAGAGACCGAGAGACCGAGAGACGAGTGTGCACATTATGCTGCAAGTGGATGCATTGCAGTGCGTTAATTGGTCACCACGCCCCGATTGTCAGAAAGCGCACAACGAGTGCAAGGCGCCTTGCTGTGTTAATCCCCCCGCACGAGGCAAGGACCGGTCATCCCATGCCAACTGGTCCGGCTGACGCAGTGTGCACCGCAAGCGGCTGTCTTCCGTTGACGACGTTTATATTGTTTCAACTGCCATACACATTTATAGTTGGCACTCCATGTCCTTTACCCAAAGACCATGATATGCCACAACTGGGTGCATCGCTTCTCTCTTGTTTTCCAAACAACAAGAAACTGTAGCATTTTGCCGCAATCGAATGTGGCACGCAATTATTCGCTTTCATTTGTACAACAAACCCAAAACCCCAAAAATAATTCAGTTCTCGACACTGTTTCAAAAGTTAACTTATCATTTTGACTTTGAATACACAAATTAGTTGTACCAGCTAAATGTGAAATATATTTGAGAATGATTGTATTAATCTTAATCCCAGCTAATTGTTTTCTAAGTACTAATTATAATCAAATAATGTCAACTTTTCAACAAATAATTTAAATCAATTCCAAAGAAACAAATTAACAAAATTCTTAAAGATCCTTCTACGAAATCTAATCTGATCCTTTAATTTACTAAACAAATTAATTTATTTCATTATAATTCCGTATTTGAAGTTATGAAATCTCTGAGTTGGAATGGATTCCCACTTTTACCCTAGAAGTGCAAAAATTACCTAAGCATTGAAATATTATATTTCGAGCAGATTATTTCCAGCTAAATGTTAACCAAAACTTTTAGTTAGCACATAATTGGCAATTGGGAGAGCAGCACAAAATTAATTTTCAATTTCGAAATATATATTTATCTGTGTTAAACACGTTTTTGTAATCGTTGGAATTATAATGCTGATTTAAAGTCGCGCTAATCGCATCACGTACAAATGCCAACTCACACAGACACACAGAGACCAACATATATATATCTATATATATATATATATTTTCGCACAGCACCTATCAAATTCATACCAACATTTTGGGAAACCACACGAATTTTGGCTTTGTGTAAACATGAAAATTCGCAGCGATTTTTGCGAAAAATCGTTGAAAAATAAAATCAACAAATGAACACAAACGTTGACAATTTGTTGACGGTTTTTCGGGTACGCCGACGATAGCTAAAAATAATTTCTAATGTTATGTCAATGCATCTGTGCCACCCCCTTTCCCCTCTCCCCACCCCATCACAATGGGTCCGTAATACGTGCGAGTTAAAATAATTTTAATTACGTTTTGCGCATTAAAGTCAAATTGCAACATCGGAAAACGTAAAATGCGAAACGCCCATAATTATGCAATGAATGCACGAGGCGCACATCGACCGGATTTGGAATTATTTTCTAAGCCCCTGAATTTTAGCAAATTGCTACATTCACCGTATATATATCTGCATGTCAATGACTATGCAATAGTGTGCGTGTGTGTGTGCGTGTGTGTGTGTGTGTGTGTGTGTGTGCGTGTATGTGTTTGCGAGATAACCAATGACATTTTAAAGGCGACAAAGCATAACGAAATTAATTGTGCGCATTAAAAGGGATTGCGTAAACATTAAAAGGGATTGTATAAACCAACAAAAAAAAAAAATTGTAAAATAAAAAAAACATTTAATTTTCACAGACAAACCAAATGTGATAATAAGCGTTTCAATATTACACTAGTTGTAAGCTGCTTTTTGCTCTAAGCTACTCGACAGTTTTTTCATTATTATTATAACTCTAATGATAAAATTTAACGAATTAAATTTGCTGTCAGCTCCGTTTAAATATTTTATTACTATACAATGTGTGAAAATACATAAAAATGCAGAAAATATATATACATACCTTTACATATTTATATATTGACAATAATTACAAAATTTACTCTTAATTTTTTATCGAATACTTTGCAAACAATCAATATCAATAACATATTAAATGAATTAAAAATATGTGATCATTCTAATAATTTTTATATTATATCAACATATAAAAAATTTAACTTAATAGAAACCATTTAAGAAAATTTTAAATAAGTATATTTAGAATTAAAATAGATTAAATTAACTTGCCACATAGTTAAAATAGTTGGCGATAGTCGAAACCACGAATCTGATGATTATTATTTTAATATGTGCGAATTCCCAATAAGCAGTTAATAACACTTTGGTGTAAAGCGATTAGCTATTATTTTTATACTCCTATATATATATATATAATGAATATGTATTTGTGTATGTATAATTTAAATATGTGCATAACTTGCTGGCATGAAAGGCAGCCAACCGCAACTTTTTGAGCACCTGCAGCATCCTTGAAAAGAGTCAGCCGTTGCACACAAAGCATTCTGGCAAGCTGGTGGAGTCTCCTGCATGGCCAACGACCGACCAACCGCGAACTGCATATTTCACATATGTACAACATATATGCCATACTAAACTTTACACTAAAGCTGCAAATCCAAAAAAAAAAAAAAAAAAAAGTTGCTCGCTTCCAGAAAAATGAAAATGCTAAACAAAGAAAATAAGAGCGAGTGCAACGAAAAATGGACGCAAGGCAAAAACTAAAAAGAAAAATGCCATAACTGTGTGAGAGATACGGGGAAGTGTGAGAAAAGGGGGGGGAGTGGTGGGGATGTGGCTGGTGAAACGGTTTTTGGGGTAGTCGCATTATTTTGTATTACATCGACTCTATGGCTGACCCCAGAGCTCAGCTTGTATTGCAATTTTTCAATTTCAAAAACAATTTTACTCTGCCAACATACGTGTGGTCAAAGATAAGCTCTGTAAATATATATATATATATAAAAATGAAAAACAAAAACAAAAAAAATATAAACGTTTAAAAAAAAAAAGAGAAAAATAACAACAAAAAATGCGCCATAAAACCAAAACGGCAGCAAACCAAAGCGAACCGCAGCTCAAGCAGCTACTACAGCAGATCAAAAATGGGCAAAGCCAGAAAGGCGGTAAAAAACAAAAAAAAAAATGAAATGAAGCAAAACATACAAAACATACAAAATAGGATGAAGTAAAAAAAATAAAAACGTTTTGTGGGTGGAAGCAGCTCGCCGGCATTGTGCAGAGGCTGACAGCAGCAAGCAGCGGGACATGCCACAATATGAATTGTGTTGTCCAGCATTTAGTCCTGCACATACACATATAAAGATAGAGGCGGCATGCTGTCCACCAAAATGGGGGGTGTGGCAAAGAAAAAATGCTCAATTGGCCTGCTGCATGGTGTGGTTGAAGGTGTTGCTGAGTTGGGCACTTGGCCTCTTTATAAAGATTCTTTTGACTTGGCTTATACGCTTCAATTCAGAATTTTTGAAAAGCTTACTATGAGAAATACATTTATAGGACTTTTAATATATTTAAATTTTAGTTTTAGGAGTAAGTTCTTGAAATCTATAAATATAACAATTGTTTTTGTACAAATATTATTTTGTTAAACTCGACTTAACAATTTACCTAATCAAAGAATACTAAATTTTGCACTGAAATATCTTACAATATTTAAATTATTCTCAGAAAAATAATTTTAAATTGTTGGAACATAAGCGCAAAATATGATTGGGTTACTCAAAGCACGCATAAAATCGAAATTTAAAGAGCGAAAAGCCAATGCGAAACAAATTGCTGCGAATTTTGGAGCGAAACCAAAGACAAGACATAAATGCAACTTGCTGCAGCGATAACAATTATTGGAGCAACTGCTGCAACTGCCACATCCTAACCACACGCACATATGCAGCCGCAGCAGCGACAACATCAACTACAACAACAACTAAAGTTACAACAACAACAACAATAACATTAGCTAGTGTTTTAATGTTTGTGGTATTGCGTCAATGCGTCTTAGTTATTAAGGGCAAATTCGTAGCTGTTGCCGTAACTTGGATTGACATCAAAGTTTTGGCAGTTCGGCAGCACCTAGGTAAAATAAATTAAAAGCGAATATTTTGTTCAATTTCGTACAGTTTTCGATATGCAGCGAAATGTATTCAACTAAAAATTCAATTTGTTACAGTTCAAATTGCTGCATTTTGTGGTGTGGCAACAGTGCGTATGCTTAATGTGGCTTTTGCAAATGCCAAATCGCAGCCAAGTAAATTGACAAAAGCTGCACAGGCAGCACTCTGCGAGGCAGTCGATGGCAACAGCAACGGCAACAGCAACAGCAATAACACAAACCGCAAATCCCCAAGCCGCTATAACATTTCTCAAACATTGCCATAGAGCTTGTGCGAGCCAAGACGTGGCAAGGCCAAGCCACATAAGCCGCTAACAGCCACAAGCCAAGCCAAGCCGATCCAAGCCGAGCCAAGCCAAGCCAACTCAAGCCAAGAAAGGCAAACAAAAGATTTGCAACAGGAGCAATGCACAATGAGAAAGAAAAAAAATAAATACAAACAGAGAGAAAAGAGAGAGAGAGAGAGAGAGAGAGAGAGGGAGAAAGAGAGAGAGAAAAAGCCAAATGCGAAATGCGAGCAAGCCAAAAGCAAATCAAAGCAAATGCAACACTCAATTTCTATTATCGACAACGCACAAAACAAATACAACAACAACAACAACTGCTTTTGCAGAACAGTAAATTGGCATTTCCCTTGAGAAAACACTGCAGAATACTCCAAGCAAAGCTGCAACTGCATTTCAATTGCTCCCCATTCCCATCCCCACCTCCCTCTTCCTTTTTTATATTTAAAAAAAAACCGCGTAATGTAGTGCAACTTATTGCCTTGTGCACTTGCAACCATTTTTTTGCGAGGGGTGCACTTTCCACTTTTTGGTTGGCCTCCTCTGTCCTAATGTCGCTCTTTGTGTGCGCAAATCTGCGGAAATCCAATGAAAATGTAATGAAAACGCCAATGAAGTTTTCGAGCAAGGCCTGCATTACCGTAAAACTCATTGATTTCACCAAAGCAACAAACGTCTGATGGTTTTCAACTCAAATATCAATAGGCCGCCGGTCTTTCGTTTTTAAACCCAACTCCCAGACACATTACAAAAGCCACTAACTAGAGATTTGAGCCCAAAGCGACTGGGCAGCAGCCAAAGCAAAATTCCCGAGTCCAATTCATGTTGCAATCCAATAGCACAGCCCCCCAAAAACATCAGCCAAATGGGAGTGAAATGAAATGCACTTTACAAATTTGGCTGCATTTCTGCCTGCCTGCCTGCCTGTTGGCTATCTTCTGGTCTGGTCTGTATAATCGGGCTATTTGCAATTTGAAAACTACGCTTGCCAAACTACCATAGAAACTATTAATTCTAACGATTTCTTTTCTATCAAATTCTCAATTGTTTCGCTCAAGTTAGTGGTTATTTCGCATTGAAATGAAAAGGTAAAAAAAAGATATGATTTGGAGGGAGAGAAGTCTTATAAGTAATCTTCATTTGAGTCATAAGTTAATCTGACTAAATTGGTAAAACTTTTTTGCTAGTTACTGCTGGAAGTTTCGGTCTGCTTGATATATTTTTTATATATTATATTTATATATTTACGAGTATATATTTCGTATCAGCTTATGTGACTCTCTCAATCTCAATCGCTATTTCTCCTGTGTCTTACTTCATCTGATTTACATTTGTTATATGCAGTCACAACTGTTACTATTGTTGTATACATAAAATAATAATTTAAAAAATTCTTAACTTCATGCAATATTTCTTTTGACGCCATTTCTTTTAACACGCATTAAACACTGTTCACAGCATAAATGGAGCACTCCTAACCAACTCAGCATCCAAAAAATGAGTTAAGCAGCTCACAACTTGTCTTGCATAAGAGCAGAAAAAAAAAAAAAAAACTTGTGCTTTTTAATTTGAAAAAATTGTCAAGCATCAAAATACTTTTAGGGCCACAGTGGCAAGACGGCGAAGGTGTAGAAATCGTTGACAGTTGCCACCAAAGTCGCCACCTGCTTTGCCAGAAACCGCGTGCCGTGCGTGCAAAATAAATCAAATAAATTATGAAAAGCAAATGGATGGAGTAAAGTGAGAGAAATGAGATTCGCAGCTTGGTTGTCGCTTGCTGCTTGCTGGCCTATTCATATGGCGCTCAAAAAGAGCACAATTCTGTTACCAAAAAATGCCAAGCAATCGCCGGGCTACAACAAAATAAAAATAAGTAGAAGCAGCTATGTAGTAACAGCAGCAGCAGCAGCAGTAGCAGTAGCAGCAGTAGCAGCAGCAGCAGCATAAAAAGTAGCAACAGCAAACAACATCATAATCAGGAAAAAAAAAAAATATTAATGGAGTTTCCATGTTTATAATGTCATTAGCTCACAAATGCTGCGGATGCTGTGAAAGCTGCTGCTTGCGTTGTTGCCGTTGCCGTTGCTGATGCTGTCGTTGCACATGTGGCATGATTCTCTGCCACATATTTTGTATGTGATTTTTTTTTTTCAACGCTGCTGCTTCTCTTTACGTTCGCTAGGAGAAGCCCATAAACATGCAACTCACATACACACACACACATACACACACACTTACACACATACGCACACACATTCAAGGACAGTCTCACACAGACACACAGAGACACATCTATAAATGTGTGAACACTAATGTGCACATTATGTTGAGGCACATTATGCGAGTTGCCGTTACCCAAGCCAAAGGCACAGTTAGCAAAAGGATTGGGGGATGTTGGCAAACTTGGGCAAGGGGGGTTTACTGGGCTGCCACCCAGTTCACCAGACCATGCACGATGTGTTAGTTGTGGGCCACAGGGGCGTAACCAGTTAGCTGCCAACACACAGCAAGTAAAAACCCTTTAACTCATTTGTTTTGCTTAACACAGCAAAAGCAACAGCAGCAACAACAGCAACAACAACAACAACAGCAACAACAGCAGCAGCAGCAGAGGCAGCAACAAGCAGCTGCCAAAGGCAATGCAAGACTCTCGCTACAACTATATATTGTAGGAGTGAAAAGTGGGTGGTGGCAACTGGAAAAGTGCTTAACTTAGAGAAAGAGACATAGAGATGGAGAGAGAGAGGGGGAGAGAGACTGAGAGAGGTGCGGAGCACTCCGTTGGTGCTTTAAAACAAGAGGCGTGTGAAATAACGTTTAGCTTGATGTGCACAAACACACGCAAAAGCCCAAGATTTTCAGTGTGCATAATAATAATAAGTATGTGTATGTGTGTGTGGGTGTATGTGTAAGTGTGTGTGTGTGTGTGTGTGTGACCCGCTTGGAAATTGGCTGCAATAATTAGAAGTGACGAAAAATGGAAAAAAAAAATATGAAATATCATAAAATATTTATATATTTTTAATTAATTAATTATTATATTAAATTAAATTTTAAATTATATTAATTATATATTAAAAACTCTTCACTTTTCTAAATCTTAATTGAAGCCTTTTAAAATAAACAGTTAGCCAGTTATTCTACCTTAAATAAAATACTTCTTTTTTTTTTAATTGAGATAATTGATATTTTTTATTTTATCATTTAATATTTGAGTAATGAAAATAATACTTAATTTCGATATTTCAGTTGCACAGCGATTAAATTGTATTTATTATGAACAATCCAAATACCATATTCTCATAATAATAATAAGTATCGAAATGCCAATTAAACATGATTTTTTTAACAACTTGTGCATAAGTGAACAGCCAAACAATACTTAAAACAATATCACAAATCAATTAAAAATTGCATAAATCAGTTTTAATTCTTAATTCTTATTCAGTTTTAATGCTTAATTCACTTTGTGCTGCCCGACTTAATTTTCACATTGGGCTTATTCACACAACATTGTTGTGGAGTGGATTGTTAACATGTGGTTGGGCAACAGCATCCATGTGGGTTTCCCCTATTTGTACTTTAAATACATATATATATTTATGTGTATGTATGTATATATTAATATTATGAATAATATAAACTTAATGACTTGACACTTTTTTGTCTGTGTGTGTGTGTGCCTGCCAATGTGTACATATCACACACACAACAATTTTTATGCGTTGTGCTTCTGCAACTTTGGACTGAATATATAAAAAAAAATAATATTCGCAGCATTTATGTGGCACACGTACATTAACAGCTTCATTGTGCTACGAAGTAAATTGCCTGGCATAACACAATTTGTGCTAATTCATGAAAAACCCTACCAACGAATAGGGAATCCATCACCATGCCCCACAAAGCCCCCTCCTGACTTTAGTCAATGCGCCGTTTGTTGCCCTTTGTCTACTTTATAATGATAACATTTTCATGTTTTACAATGCTGTAATTTTTTAATGCGCTCAATGTGAGTCCCCACAGCACAGCAGCAAACACATACACATACACACACACACATATATATAAATGCACACAATTGTAGCTTTCACACACATGCTTAACAGTTTTTTTTGGTCTTGGTTGCGCGAGGTTTTTATGCTGTCAGTTAAACGTTTTTTATATGTCACGATTCATTCATTAATTTTAAGTAGTTTTTCAAAACTATTGAGCGCAACAATCTCTCATTGTGGCTGCCAGATTTGTGTTGTGTGTGTTTTGTGTGTGTTTTGTGGCTTGTTGTGTGTCCACAACGCATTTGCTTGCCCTTCAATTGTTGCCTTGTGCTTGCAACTAAAATGCACTATTAAAGAGCTCAATCAGCGCTCACCGGAAATGAAAGCGTACGCTCTCTCTCTCCCTCTCTCTCTCTCTGTCTCTCTCTCTCTCTCTCTCCCTCTCTCTATCTCTCTGTCTCTTTCTTCACTGTTTTCTTTTTGTGTGTTTGCAAGCCTGTCGCACGTTTTGAGCCTGGCCAAAACTTGTGCCCAGTACAATTGGAGCATTTCAGCATTTACACCCGCATTTAGTTTGTCTTTGTTTAAGGCCAGCAAAGTTAGCGCATTTCATTTATTCATGTTTTCTTAGTACATCCTGGGACGGCCGGCTCCTTTCGTCCTGCCGTCGCTTTTCCGTTTTGCGCGGTAAACGTTGCCACGTAGCAAGTCCGCTACTAAATGTAATTTTCCCTTGTTAAATCTTGTTTTTCAAAACTTGTTTCCAAAGTGCAAAGTCAACTTGAGCACAACAAGCACACAAAAAAAAAAAGCAAATGAAACAACCACAATTGAAGCAAGAAGAAAGAATGTCGCTGAGTGAAATGAAATAAATAACTTGTCACTTGTCACCGTGTTGCCGCTGCTGCAAGCAACACAGGCCGGTGGCAACTGTAGGGCAAACGCTTTTCGACCTAACCGTATCAGATGCGTAGCTCAGCATCTTAACGTTAGTTTCTCTCCTGGTCTCCAGAATTTAATCTACGAGTATAGCCGGGCAAACAAAAGCAAAAGCCAGACAACAACAATTATGTGCTTACTGACGAGCAGCAAGTCAGCAGCATCTCTGCCGCGACCTGTCCTGGAAGCGGAAGTGTGTACCATTTCTTATGAAGTCACTCCACACAAAACAGAGAAGTCAGCATTATACATAAGTTATTAAGGGAGCGGCGACAATGAAGTTAATGAACCAATGAACCACCGGGTGGACAATCATCTACTGAAATACTTAGTTGTTTCCATCTAATTATTAACTTAATATATGCATATATATGTACATGAATTTATGTATGAATTATGTATATATATATACATTTAATAATAAATAATATAAATATAAAAATATGTATATACATATATATCCCATGCCATATTTACAATTTGATTAACATACTTTATCCTTAATATCTTAAGATATTTGTATAATAATAATGATGAAAAATGTAATTTAAGTAAGTCATATGAGATAGAAAAACGATAAAAACTAATTTGAAATTATAATCGTAAATTGTTAGAGACTTTGTATTATTATAACAATATATTCAACTTTTATTAAACTAATTGTTGTTAAGTGAATAGAGCCTTAATTATTAAAGCCGTTCCTTAAGCTTGTCACCACTTACATTAAAAATGTCTGAACATTCTTTCAAAATCCTTTGAAAATTATCTTACCCGGCGTAAAAGCCTTTTATAATCACGATAATTGTGTTTGCTTTAAATGTAATTTGAATCAAAGTCGAATTCCCGTCTTACAACTTTAGCTCAATTTATAATAAACATTCTGGCAACGCCTAACTAATTACAACTTCTTTTGTCCCCAAACACATTTACTTTAATTAAGTAATGTACCGACCAGTCAGCTCACCCCACCCCACCAACCCCCCTGCTGTAGGTTTCAAATGACAAATGTTCCGGCGAACGCCTACCAAAAAAGTTTACAGCATGGCGAGCAGGTCATAGTTTTTATTTGAGGATTCACTTTGTTTAATTCCCAAGCCAACCTCCCAGGCTGCTCCCCCCCCCCCCCGCACCACTTGTGTACCCCTTTTCTGTACACTTGCAAGCACAACAAATTTACGGCATTGCTTTCAGTTGTTCTCGTTATTGTTGGTATTGCCATGGTTATTGCTGTTGTTGTTGTTGTTGCTGTTGTTGTTGCTGCTGTTGTTGTTGTTGTTATTGCTTGCCTGCTGCACACATTTCAAATGTACATAATAATTCACACGCTCTTTCGCTCCCTTGCTCGCCACAAAAGTGAGTGGGTTTTTGGTGTTTTTAGTGTTATGTTGTTTTTTTTTTGTTTTTTTTTTTTGAACGCACAAATCTACACCAAAAGTAAAGTCATAAGAAAATGCATAAAACATGCCGACATCGTCGCCGTCACCGTCGCCGTCGCCGTAGTCGTCGTCGTCAACGTCGCCAACACTTCAGCTGCCAGAAGGCAAAAACTTTTCTCATCATCAACCACAAACAAAAGCCAACAATAGAAGATGAGGGGACAGCAGCAGAAATAAAAAATACAAAATACAGAAACCGAAAACCATGCCTCCGAGTGGAGTCCGAAACAGACCCTCGGGCCAGTTGGCAAACATAAATTGCTGCAGGGCAACAGCAGCAACAGCAGCAACAGCAACAGCAGCAACAGCAACAGCAGCAGCAGCAGTTCCAGCGACAGCACAATCGCTGGCAGCATAGGCAATCCTGTGATACAAGGACCTCGCTAAGCCACAACAACTTTGCAGCAATTAAGCTTTGGTCTGGAATTTCGCTGGGTTGGGCTAGGCTGGGCGGGGCTGGGCTGGGCTGGCCTGGACTGTGTGGGCTGAACAGAGGAGAGCAAATAATTTTTAATTGTGCTGCACAATGCTGTAAAATTAATTCATCTTTTTCACACTCAAATAAATTGCTGTTGACGCGACGCCAACACTGACAACAACAACATGAACAACAACAACAACAACAACTCGAATAACAAGAAAGGAAGTTGTTGTCGCCGCCGTCGTCTGCTGAAGAGCGTAAATAATTACTTTTTCTTTGTACTGTTGCCAAAACAGTTGCAATTGCTTCCCGCCATCTCTCTGCTGCAGTCGAATTTTTTTTTTGTTTGGTTCACTCCACTCCTTAGTTGTTAGCTGTCAGCTGGCAAAGCTCAGGCAGCGAGTGCAATCGTTGCATACATGGCGCATACGTAACGCGGGTTCCCCCTGCAATTTGTTAAATATATTTACGCCCATTGCTTGTTGCCAGCAACTCTGCGGAAACTGATGGCAAAAACAAACAGTTGCCGTATACAATTTATATTTAATTATGCGCAAATTAGTCGCATGCACACTTACACCCCAAAAACACATATACACACACACACACATACACATACGAAACGAAGGGGCCGATCAAAAAGCGTTGCTTACTTTGCAGCACTCTCAAAAGTGTTGGCACATGACAAACACTCGCAAGTTTTTTGTGCGCCTTTTAATTGTAGTTGTAAGTACAAAATGTGAGCAAGTGCAATGCGCCACACTCGACTCCTTTCGAATTGTTTTTACTTGCTATTGTTTTTCATGGGGTTTACTCAGACTGATTTTCTTGTAACTACACTAATTTCTAGTGCATCTGCATTGTTTCACAACTACAGCTGCAAGCATTTTAAATAAATGGGGGTCCGAGAGGAATTCCCTAAATCTACGGAAATCACTCAGATATCTCTCACCTTAGCCTGTCAACCCGTCATTTAATAATTTAATTTTTAATACACATTTAACTAATGAAACACAATTTAAACATGCTTTCATATATACAATTAATAAATTTTAATAGTATTTTTGTTCATTGTTTTATAGGACAATTTCTGTATATTTTGCCAAAATACTTGAAATGCCCCTAACAAATATTTAAATGGCAGCAATTTAAAGTATTCAATTGAAAATAGGGAAATTTATTCGCTGCCTAATGAAATGCTTGCTTTGCGTTGGCCTTGCATAACCACTGGTCACTATCCATGCCAAAGCCACATAGCTTCGAGGGCCAACAACAAATATTCAGAATTCGGCCAACAACCATTCAACACTTTCGCTTCACTGAACCGGCAGCAACTGGTTTGTCGACCGAGCGGATGTGCAGACCACGTGGCTGCTATTTCCAATGAATTAAGATGATGACGAAGGAAAACAAAATGATTGTATGTATATTACCCAGAAAGACTTGATGTAAGTGTTTTCCGTTTCCTGACTTAAAAAGCGGCTTACTTAATAATGCAAAGGCACTCTTTGAAAGTTAGTTGAGAAACATTTCTTTAAAAATGCAACAACGTGTTTTAAACTGAGTGTTTTTCACTAAAAATCTAATTTTTTACATCGATTCTAAGTCAACAAAATTGCAATTTTGGTAGATAATATCACTTTCAATTTTTAAAACATATTGTAAAACTTTTTGGAAATATAAATTGTAAGAAAAAAAAACATTTAATTTATAAGAATATTAATAAAATGACTTAACAGTTTTTCTTAGTTAGGTTTAATTCAAATCAAAATTAAATTCACACTTAATACAGCAAATTTGTATATTCAAAAGGTTTGCTAATATTGGTTTTATCTATTTAATGTTATACATTTACTTTAATTAAATTTTATTCCGGGTTTTAATTGACAAATGTTCCGGCGAACGTTAACCAAAAATGTAATGTTAAATGAGCAAAATGCTTCAATGAAATTATTTCTAAATTGTCAAACAAGAAACTCAATTCTAGAGTCAAGTGCTTAGGACTCGGTACTTTCAGTAGTTTCCATTTTGAGTTATAGCTTTTGAAATTTCTTTTGAAAGATAGTTACAGCCAAGTTTAACCGATAACTTCAACAACAAACTCAAGAATGTTTCTTACTCAAATAGTTGCACAACATTTACCTCTAGAACTTCAAAATGTGCACACACACACTCGCACACACACACACATAGAATGCAGCCAATATTTGCACACTCATTAAATGACGTTGAGCGGGCCCGCAGAAGCCCGCAGAATTTATGTCAGCCCTCGCCTGCGTCTGCAAAACTGCATGCATCCATAATTAACTTGTTGTACTGCTGCTCGACTGCCAGCCACAAACCCAGGGAACCCAGCCAGGGAGCCTGCCCCATGCAAGCCAAGACAGGTATTTAGCAGCGGGCGAGAGAGTTTTATTGGTAGCTGCCAACCTGCGGTTGTTCCTTGTCCGGCCCAGGAACACTGCACAAAATGTTCATAATAATTTATGAATGGAACACGTTGAAGCCCCGACAATGTTATGCAAATATAAGCAACGAAATAGCAGCTGCCGAGTTGAGGCCATTTTTATTTTTGCCTCACTATGAATGCGAGTAACTCCGCCCATTGGCAGAAATGTGACAATTATGTGAGTATGAATTTGTGAGCGACGTCAAAAGGCATCGTCTGGCAAACTCTGACGAGCCCTGATGAGTGCTAACAGGCTCTGTGACGCGTCCTTGCATACCACCCGACCCCTCCACACACACACACACACTCCTCTATGTGGGTGCAGTCGCATGCATGAGAGTTGAAGAGTTTAGAGCGAAATAAACAACAAAATTAAGCGACAATGAGACGCTTGAAATGTCTGTGACCTTTGGGAAAGGTCCTTCCAATGGGAGTAAAAGTGGGGGTGTGGGGTCAGTGGGGATTTTCTAGCATTCTTTCGTTTTTGCCTGACAAGCTTGCGAGGAGCTTGATTCTCCCCTTGGGAATTTCGACTCACGTTTTTTGCTAGCCAGACGCATTATACAAATGAACAATGTGCATGAAACAAAAGTCTTTCATATGTCACAGGACTTAATACATATGTCATTAATTTGGTGTTAAACTGATAAATGCCAAGTGCGAACGAAATGACAACAAGACTATAAATTCTGCTTGCGAAAAATAGAAGTCCTCGACAAATCCCTAATTGTTTATTTAATACAATTCATTTTAAATACTTTATGGATTTAATTTTAACCACATAAACAGATTGTGGGAAAGAAAAAAAAATTAATTTACTTGATTATTTTGCATAAATTATAACTATGTAAAATAAAATTTTTTATAATAAAGCAAACTATTTAAATTACTCAGCATGATATAAATGTTTACAGCAATAAATGTTTCACATTTAGAGTTTATTTGACTAAATCAAGAATCATATTTTACTTTTTGAATGAAATTTAATTTAGTTAGTTTTGTTTTTACAAAATAAATGTATGCATAAAAAAACTTCACAGTACCTTTAATTCCTGTAAACAAAATGGTCTTATGAATATTTTTTTACTGTGCATACACCTAAATGAATTATTGAGCGCTTTGCACATAGAGACCGTGTTAATATCCACTAATACTGATTTATTTATATGTTTATGTAATAGCATAAATGTTATCGCTGGCAAACAATGCCAGAAAGCTGACAAGGACAACGAGGGCGTCGCAACTACCCGAAGGCAACCAGCGCAAAAGGGTCATTTATAACGATTGCCCGAACACTTTGACCGGGCGTTTCATAATAATAAAATAGAAAAAAGCTCAAATCTTGTGGAACGGGAAAAGTTGGACGGGAGAAAGGGTAGTTGGTACAACAACATCCTTTTCACTTTTCATGTTGCATCATTTAATATGCGGCGCGTTTCAAAGCTTTATCTTAAGCGGCCATTGTGAGGGCATCGAGTATTTATCATCAATCAACACACGGCCTGCTACACACAAATATACACAAATAGAGCTATAGACAAACACGCATCCACTCACACACACAGACACACACATACATGTTCATTTATGACTTTTGCTGACGCTGAACGGATGCGCGTCTTCGTGGCTCTGGACTCTACAGCTGGACTGGCGTCTGGCGTGTGGCGTCTCCCTCATCCTTGTAGATGTTGATTAATGAATCGCACATGTAAATTAATTTGCTGCCGTTCTCTTAATTTCTTTTTGCTTGTCAGGCTTATTTGGGCTGATTCTGTGACGTTCTCTCATCTCATTGTCAGTTGCCGACATTTGTAAGCCGCTTAATTGCTTTATTTCGCTGCCTTTGAGACTGTGTGTATCTGTAGCATTGGGGATTGCTCCTGACATCTCCTGCGTCTCCTGCGATCGTCCTTAGAAATTCGACACAATTGCCTTTCCCATGAAAATATTTCTTCTTTTTTTTTGTTGGCAACTGTGTACTCGTAGCTTAAGAATTGAGCCAATCCGATTTGATATGCCGACTGCATATGGCCATAAAATTAGGGGTGTATGCAATATCTGAGTGTGTTTGAATAGAGTATATTACTTTTTATTTTGTTGTATATATATTTTGAAACTGATAAGATATTTTTCTTATATTACATTTGTAAAACTGCTGCTCACGAAATAATCGGCCTCATAGTCCAAAAACACATATCATATAGGCATATATATAAGTAAAGATATATTATATATTCATATATATATCCCATATCGAGTACTTTGACTAAATTTATTATATATTTATACATTTATTTTTAGTTTTATTAATATCTTAGAAGTTAATGTCAAGTATATTTATTTATTTTTATATAATGTTATATATTTAGAATCGAAGGGATTTACTAAAATAGTTATCATTTAACAAAAACAAAGATTTGTTGTTGAGATATTTCGATTGATAAAGCAATTTTATAGTTGTAGATACATGTATCAGAAAACATTTTATATCATCAAGAATATTTAAATTTGCCTAACAAATCATCTATCTATATATCGATAGTTATACCTGAAGCCTCCCAAAACTAGCTCAACTTTAGTTAAATAATAGTTTGTAGAGAAATTCATAGTCGTACAATTAAATTGTATGTTTAACTACCCTTGTTATTTATATGTTACTTGCCTTTGATATATTCAAAATCATTTGCCGACATGCAGTACAACTGCTTAAGAATGTGGCAAGAAACACAAAAGATGCGTGTGTGGCAGCTTAACTTCGATAAGTATTTACGTATCTGCGAGTGGGCAGAGGCAACCCTCTGGAAAAAGCTGCGAAGGAACATTTTCTTGTGTGGCACATTGAAGTTAATATGATTTACATTTACAATTGGTTGTGCTGTCAAAGGACCTCGAATAACAACTGCCATTAAAGATCAATCAAAAGCGTTTATCCTTGATTATTTGTCATTATCCTTTTTGTGTACAAGCCGCAGCAACAACTGTGCCCTAATCTCAACATTAAAGTTGAGCATGCCACAGGGAGGAAGGGAGGGTGTGGATTTGTGTGTTGGCAGTCCCTTATTTATTTTCCACATTTCAAATGCGGCCGCCACACGCGCGTGATAAATGACATTAATCCGCCATGTTCAGCGATTCAAGTGGGGCAAATGCCCGGCAATAGCCAGCCCCACTAAGACTGCCCACCCCACCCCCCGGTTTAGGCCTATTTTGCTGTCGTTGGCCGCTTTTCTTGTAGCCTTTCATGCGCAAACTGTATTTGTTTTGTTAATAGTCCAACTCAAAGTCTGCCCAACTGATAAGACAAGTGGCTTTGACGCTTTAATATATAGGCACAGGTATGGCAGGCAGTCTGTCTCTCCAGTTGGCCAGTTGGCCAGCTTGCCAGTCGCCCAGTTGGCCATTAATATTCATTAGGGGGTGCTGCCCGGAAATTCATATGTGCCTAAAAGCGCACAATAGCTGCAAATCATGTGTAATGCAAACGTTCTCAGGCACAATTTCGCCAACAATTCAACAAAGTGAAATGTGAATTTTTATTAATTATTTATTTATTTTTGTTAAGTAACTGCATAGTAAAAATATGATACTTTATAATAATTCAATAACAATTATAAGCAATATTTAAAAGACTACAGGCAAAACGAATTGCAAGTATTTATAAAATTTTGTTTATATATAAAAGTTTGTTTTTAATGAATGAACTTTGGCAAAAGAAATGTTTTTCATTTTCCAAATGCAAACAGGGCGAACTTGTTAAGAAATTGTTTTAAGCAACCTGTTCGCATAAATTGATTTCACATAAAACTCGTTGATTTGGAGCTGAGCAGACGGATGGGGGCATTCAGGCATCCACTTCCAGTCCCCCTCCCGGTTGACTGCACCGCACCTTTGAAGCTTTACACGCTTCGCCGTTTCGTCTTTTGACGACTTTGTCCTCCTCGAGTTGGCAATCATTAATTTATCAATCTTCGAGCGCTTTGGGAGCGCATGAAAATTTTCAGCTGCCAACTCACGACTTATTTTATGTGCTTTTTTTATTATGATTATTTCTTTCTTTTCGATTTTTTTTTTTTTTTTTTTTGGACAAAAACAAAACGCAAAATTACATACGACGCGTCGGTTGTTATAAAGTGCGTGGAACGCACGCTCCGGCGGGACCCGTATGAGCTGATGCTTGTTTGTATTGGTGCTGCTTGTTGCTGCTGCCTGACTGTGAAAATAAAGTCAAAAATCAAATATTCTTGATATCGACTTTGACAGCTTCATGACAGCGCCCAATAAATTTTGATAACGCTGCTAAAAGAGTCGGCAAAGGCATCCAGAAATTGAAAAGGCACAGGAGAAATCACAGTAGCCTGCTGACACACACAGATTTGGTTTACACACAACCAGACATACACACACACAGACACACAAACTCACACATACACACCAATATAGACTCTCGCCAGAGACACGAGGCACATAAAAAACCAAAGAAAGTTTCACACAAAAAAGAAAGTTGCTGACAGCTCAGCTAAGCTCAGCTTAACTGACTTCAACTCGGCACAGTGTAGGATCGTGTGTGTGTGTGTGTGTGACATTTGGATTTTGTGGTCTAAGCCTTTAGGTGTTTATGGCACACAGCAACGCGTAATTGCTTAGCGGCAAATGACATTGAATAATAAACAGGCCAGCCAAAACAAACCGACAGCCATTTGGGGTGCCATGAAATGCAGTTTATGAGCAATTAATATGATGGCCAAAACCAACAATGCCAAGCATAATGAATGTCAAGCGATTGGAATGCAACCCAGTGTGGGACAAAACGCGGCTTAGCAGCCGATAAGCATGTTGTCATCAATTATGGCCAAATGGTAGTTCATCTTGGCTAAATGCAACAATCTAAGCAAAGTTATAATGGGATTTTCTTCATAATTGATGAGAGCCTTTAGCACATTGCCAATAACAGACA
Source organism: Drosophila longiperda (assembly GCA_035042125.1). Classification (NCBI taxonomy): domain Eukaryota; kingdom Metazoa; phylum Arthropoda; class Insecta; order Diptera; family Drosophilidae; genus Drosophila; species Drosophila longiperda. The sequence goes on from JAWNLV010000115.1 coordinate 344,193, forward strand.
TCTAGAGATTAATATTAGTGTTTAAGTGAGCTTTGGCTTAGTAAATATCAGAATATAAAAAAAGCATTAAATGTTAAATCAATTAACTGTCTCGATTTACATTATTCAATTACTACAAATATATTTCAAAACGTATTATTTAATTGACTGTTTACTTATTCAAATGTTATTTTAAAATGAAATTAATTGCATTTCGCCTGTTTTCAAACAAATTTATTCAGACTGCTGGCTTTTGATCCGCTAACTACCATTCCCAAACTCCAAGCTAAATATTAGCTCGCTTGCCAAATTACATCGAAACCAAAAAGCAATCATATGCCAGACATCAAAATGAAATCCAAACATTAAGCCAAAGTGCGCGTAATTTTATTTATTTATAGATAATTTGCAGCTCTGTCATACACACACAAAAACAAATTGAACATATTTTATATCTATCAACAGCACCACAAACAATTTTTACGCGTATTTAGGCGCTTTTTGGGGTTTCAGCTGCGGATTTGTTGTTGGTAGATTGGCATATTTTATGCCATCGAGTGGCAGAAATAATAAAAAGTGTGATTTAACTTTGATGGATGACAAATGCGAGTCTGCCTTTTGATCAGCCTGATAATGCTGACACTGCCAGATGCCGTCCCCCCCTTCGACTCGGTCACACCCACCAACAAAATACCCAAAACTTGTCTATGAAAGTAAATAAATCCGGGGTAAAAAGAGGCAAAAACGTTTATTCATTGCATTTAATGAAATTTTTGTTTGATTGAGTTCTGTCGCCCTTCCAACTCACTTCTCCCTCCGCACCGAAACCCATTTCATATACTTTCTACAGCCATTTTAAACCCCCCATCTCCGCATTCGACATGCTGCGTACGACGTGTCGTATGTGCAATGTGTGCAAATGTAATTTAATAGATGTTTAAAAACATATTTATGCATAAATAACTGCACGTAGGGAGCGTTACATATACGGGTGTCAATTTGTTTATAAGTGCACGTCAAGTTTGATGGCCTACAAATGTTGGATATACATCTTACTCACCAGACACCAGTAAGAACTCCCCCAACACACACAGACTATTTATGAATAATGGTATAAAAGTATTTAAGTATACATTTATATTTTTATAAACATGTATATATATATATATATATATATATTTATAAATCTATTTATTTTAGTTACAAATGGCAGCACGTCCAGAGAGTATTATTCACATTTGATGAAGCTCTTCGCACCAGCGTTGCCCTACTCTGAAAAGGTTTTGTTGATGCCAAAAGATTTGGTGTTCAATTTTTAGAAAACAATCTGATATATTGTTAATATTAATCTGTTAACAAATGCCTTATGTTATCGCTTAAGTAAAATAAAAAAATATATATATTGTTATATTTCGATTATAATTTGATTTTATTCATATTTAATAAAATCTATCTAAATACATCTTTAAAAACCTCTCGCTATTTTACTCTCTCAACATGCTTTCTTCCATTCTCAATGAATATAGTTTATTGCATTTTATTTATTTTTGTTATTATATTTTATTTATTTATTTTAAACATACATACCGCATTGAATATTCCTGCAGACCGAAACTAAGTCTAAATTCCTTCTTCCCCTGGCTTAGCAGCAAAAAAAAAAAACATCAACAACTTGGCAACTTGGCAACAGCAACAGCGTCTTTCGACATACGCTTATAGCACACACATTACGCAAAGGAAATTATTTTTTCCACCTTTAGCTTCGCATTTTTCTTGCTGCCGCTTTGAATGTAAAACACGTTGAAAGAGTTGACAACTCAAATGCTGTTCCCCAAGCTCAAAGTCATTTATATGCAAGCCAAGCGTTTGCCAAACTTTATGTGAAAAATTGACGGCGGCTACAATTCAGAGGCTGGAGCAGCAGCACCACCAAAAACACCAGTTGTGCGTGTTATGGGAAGTCCTAAATGATGGCGTTGGAGTTAGTGGATGCGAAAGTGATGACAACATGCACGTGCATGCATTTAAAAATGTTCCATATGCCGTGCTGGTATTAATTTTCCCCAAATAGCCTAACATTATTTATAAAACATACTCTAGTCCGTCAAAAAAGCAGAAAGCAAAATACGGAAATGAAAAGATACGGCAAAAATTGCTCACAATGCACATGAGCAAAGTTGTGTTGGGGGCAATTACACGTGCCGACTAAAATGCTCATGCCACAAATGTTGCCGCATTTAAGCTGACAAAACATTTATGGCACTGGTGTGGCAACAGAACAATTTCTAGTTTCTAGTTCCGAAGAAACGTACAAAATACTTTTCCTTTTTCAAATTCAAAAAGAAATGTTATTTTTGTAAGTAAATAATCATTTTTATTCATTTTTTATCTAACTGGTATTTTTTTATTTATTTACAAAAAGCCAGCTTATTATATTATTATAACCATTGGAATTGTAACTGTTACGTCTGGATTTGACACTATGATATGGATTTACGAGTAAGCATTTCTGACGAAATATCTTTAGAGGGCTTTTGCATTCGTAAAATGGTTCATGGCTTGCATATTAAAGAAGCCGATTGCCACGTGCCTCCAGTGCAGCTGGGTCCTTCAGTCAACACTCAGCGGCGTGTGGCGGCTATTAATCCCGCACACATTTAACACCAGAGCAATGGCCTGGCTTGGGGCGCGGGATTGAGTGCGGGACCAGTTACGGTTCTGGGCATTGTATCCTAGCTGGGTCCGAGCATACGGTAAATTGTGCACATTTTGACACATCATTTGACACAGAGTGTCAACCTGTGTGCGCCCGAGACACAAATGAAATGTAACCCGCCCATCGGAGGAGCGCAAGTGGCAGATGCTCACCAAAAGCATCTCGCAAAAGGTGTAAAGGGGTGAGATTTATATTAAGCATGGCATCAGGGATCAGGCAGCTGGCAGCAAACAGCCAAAGCTGCTACCCATCAAAGGGCCGATGAGCCCTGATAAGTAGTAGCCTGGCCAGCGGCAACCTTTTGGGTCAGTGCCAAAACTTTGTCCCGCTCGCAGACTGGCCTGCGTCTGGTCTGCACACTTCGAAAATTACATTTTATAAATAGCTGTAGTTACTGGGCTTGCTGGGTATTATTTTTTGGGCCCAAAAACATTGCACAATCTGTAAACTTCTGATGAGCATCAGCGCCTAATGAATATTTTCCCTTAGCTCATACAATTTCCTATAAATTTTACTTAAAATAATTAAATTGCCGTCGTCTGCGCCTTCACCTTTTCCATCGATTTAGCAGCATCTTAAGCTATCAGCGTGAAAAGGCTTAATTTAGCTAATGTTAATATTTAAAGGTAAGCTGATATTCTTCTTTTGCTAATTGGATTTTCAAATAGAAAAATTTGTATTAATTAGAAAACGGAGCGCAAAAACACAAGCCTAATCCACAATATCAAATAATGCTGTGTATTTGATAATGTTTCCCAATTATGTTCGTCATCTACAATAAAATCAAATAAAATATATTTCAATTATTCACACTCGTTGACTTCTATTAGAAACAGTTTTCTCTCACCTGTTCAATAATCCTCAAAAACTCAAAAAATAAAAAAAAACAATTTTTATATTCTCCATTTTATAGTTTAAATAAAATTTAAAAATAAAAATGTATTTACTAAAATAATGGATACGATGAAAACTCAGTTAAACCGATTGCTGATTCAAATTTTAAACACTGTAATCTGAGAATTGCGCAATTTGAATTGAGGATATCAATTTATGTTGAATTGAAATTCACCTTGCCAATGCCTGTGTGTATGTGTGTGTGTGTGTGTGTGTGTTTGCATGCATACAACTTGATCCGAAATTTTTATTAACTGTTGCATACTTTACGAGACTCCCCGTAGATGCTGCTGCTGCTGCTGCCACTGCGCATCGGTGGCAAGTTGTAATACCCACCAAAACTCTATCGCAGGCGATGCTGTTCATACATCAAAAAAGTTTTTCAAAGCCGCTCAGCGCAGTGGTGCTCGCATGGCCAACGTTGATTTATTTAAAGTAAGCAAAAGTTATGCCAAAAACACCATAAGAATGGTAAATTATGCATGTACAGACGGTATATGTGGGCGTGGCATAACCACACACACACACACTCCACTCGCACTCTATATACACATGGGAAATAAGCAAAGTTTATATAGAATAGTATATCGCAATGTTAAGAGAGAAGAAGTGAAAAATTGATTAATGCACTTTGGACATATCATTTCATTAAGCCAGTGCCGCAGAACTGCACCGCAGCGGACCGACCAGTCAACCGGTCACCCAACTGATTTGTCGTCATTTTGATGGCGCCTCAAGGTATGCAGTGCAAACATTTGAATAGCCACAGGCGAAACAAGCAACACATCGCCGTCCCTGTTATTAGCGCTAAGTTGCCATCAATTTAAGCAAACTAATCTGCCAACGAGGCCAACTGCTGCTGCTTCCAGGTGCTGCTGTTTATGTCGGCTGCTGATGTGTGTTGCTGCTGGGGCCAAGCATAACATAAACACGTATTTGCACAGGTAACCCCCCGCCCGTACATTTGCCACGCCCCTCACATGAGCCAGCAATAGCAGCGCACCGACAACGTCGAATGTCAACAAACACACAGAGCACCGTTTGCAAAATGAAGCGCCAACATCACAGAGCCGTAGACAGAGGGACGGACAGTTGACGGAGGGTTAGAGGGACGGGTGGATATACAAAACGACCGCCAAAACACAGCGAGTGTGTGTTGTGGGCAGTTGCCTTATACGTAAAAGTTACGAGGTCATCGCGATGCCAAAATTAAACTGCAAGTGCAGCAGCCGCAACAGCAGCAGCAGCAGCAGCCGCGAAATCATTTCTGGGCATTGTAAATTGTCAGGCAGGACACCAGATCCCACAGCAACATAGGAACAGAGCAGCAGTCACCATCGTCATTCTGGGCATTGCATTTAAGTTGATCCAATGACATCAAATTCACATTTTATGCGCCAATTTTAAAATGGCACCACGGTCACAGTGAAACTCTAATTATGTGGCCAGGGACGCGCAAACAGTTTAGTTTAGTTGAGATGGCCAAAAACATTCCACACACAGTTACAAATGGCATTTAGCATTTCAGTATACAATTTTTCGTTTAAGCACTTGTTGACTACTGCATTTTTAATCATTGGACCAAGTTGGCCTAGTAAACCACAGAAGTATAATTGTTTCAGTTCTACAAAAGCTAAAATTAAGGTTAATGGCAAAAACCAAATTAAATCGATCATGACAAAAATAAACTTTGATTTGCTCAAGTTTTTAATGGAAATTAGTAGCTTGGATAAAAGAAATAAATATGAAATTGGTATGAACTATAGGGAATAACTGCTGTCCAGCTACAAATTGCTATTAACTGGAGATATTAATAGGTGTTTAAATCGAAATACCTTTCCAAGAATTGTTCGTATTTGTTGTCCGTTTATGTACATATTTGGGTTGACTATCATTAGCCAATTCCCAATTGAGGTTGAAGCACAAATCTACGCATAATTAGCAGCTGGCAGCGGGGCACAGCTGGATTCAAGTTGAGCATCATTAGCCAACAGTAAAAAGGCCAACTATTATTATGGCATTAATTTGTGGGCCACAAGCGGATACAGTGGCAAACAACAATAGTATCAGTAGCGAGTGTAGCAGCAACATGACAAGCAACAATTGCGAATGCGAAAGAAAATTAAAAGCAACTTTCCCAAGCGACTTACTTCCAGAAATCTAATAACAACATGTTGTCCTCCCCGCTCATTAATGTGTGCACATGTGTGTGCGTGTGTGCGAGTGTGAGTGTGTAAGCGTAATTACATGACACTTGACGCTAAGCAATTTGTTAGCAAAAACTGTCGCAACAATAAAAAGGAGCTACAAGAGACGCAGCAAGAAACAGAGTCAAACAAAAGTCAGAATTAAATAAAACTTAATGACAAAGCGCGCAAACCAAAGTCGACAACAGCAACAAAAAAAAAAGAAAAAAAATGGTGTCTTTGTTGCAAGCACAACAGGAAAAACTGAGACACCAACCAGGGCAACTCCCAGTAGATGTCAAACAGACACAGCTCAAATTGCAGGCCAAGCGATCCCCAAGTGAAGTCCCCCCCACTCTCTTCGCCTTACCCGCCCACACTTCCTGCCACCCTTGACGTGCAGCTACTAAGTTATGCGACGTATATGGCCAGCCTACCCGGAGACCAAGTCAAATAAGCTGACAACACAGCAAAGACGCAACTGTCAACAGTCCAAACCCGCGACTTGACAGGACCTCAGTGACAACAAATATTTGAAAAGTGTTCCGAAAAGCGGCAAGTCAGATTTTTCTAGATAACAAATTGACTAAGTGGTTTGTATAAATACAATATATATATATATATATATATATATATTGTATTTTTATTTACTTATTAATTGTCATCTAAAGTTTAAAGATAAAAATAAAAGTGTAATAAAAAAGTAAATAACATATATGAGATTTCTGGTGGAACTTAAATGCAAAATGGTTCAACATTTGTTGCCTGAATTGCAAAATCCAGAAACACAACCAATGAGACCAATAAAATAATTAGTATAAATTATTTAGGGAAATGAATGTGAAAAAATTACTCACACGACTGAATGTTTTATATTGAGTTCCAAATTATAGACTCAGTACTCTGAACTGTTTACATTATTGAGTCTATTGTAATAATAATAATACGATTATGGAATAAAAAGTATAGATCTATATGCTCAGTATTTTATAATAATAATAATTTATGTTGTAGGAAACATGTCCATGTTTTTTCTACTAAATTAAACAAGTAACTAATTAAAAACACAACTTGTTATTACTAATAAACGAGATGATTTATAAATTCAAACTGAGTTTCTTATTTAAAAATCCTATTCATAAATAGTTCAAATTTACAGCAAATGAATATTTTACTGTATTTTCACAATTTTTAACATTATCTCAATTATTATTATTATTATTATTATTATTACTATTATTATTATTATAATTATTATTATTAAGTTAAGCAGTCACTGCTGAGTAATCTGTACAAGCTAGGACCATTTTTTTTTAACCATTTTCATTGATACTTATAATTATTTCTCCATCTTCAATATTGACACATTTGTAACGAGCTTATTCATAAATTTAGCATTAATTGACAAACCAATTAATTCCACCTAACTAATCTAATTTTAATCGATATGTTTTTTATAAATACCTTTCGGTAAATGGTATATATTGTGAAACGAAGGTTTGTTAATTTTTAACTGAACTAAAATGAATATTAGATACACGCTTTATACTCTCTCGCAATTTTAGCTTTAAGTTTTGCTTCTGCTAATTTCTTAGACAAGATGTTACAATTGTGCTACAACTGCGCTAATCAACAACAATTCTGGAACAGCGCATTGCCACTAGAATAAGCCTGGTCGCCAAAACTTGTTGAACTTGTTGTTCATTGTCAAAGCCGTCTAAAAGTCGTCAGCAGTTTATAGCCTTTTTTCTCACTGGTTTTCATCTGACTCTAAAGGGTCGATGTCGTCGTCATCAGTGTGGCTGTCGTTGACGTTGGAACTAACAGACATTTTACTCACACATATGAGCGTTTTAATGGATGTAGGATGGATGCAGGAGAGAGACCCATCGGAAATGCTCTGTGAAGACTAATATTGTTTCACAGTTTTCACTTTAGTTTGGTTTTTGTAGTGTTTTTTGCTGCTCCTGACGTTGATGAGTTGTTGCTGTCTAAGTGTCAAGCGACGCGTCAACTTTAAACTACATGCTAACGCCTCCCAAATGAATTGTAGTTCACTTTTGGGCCCTGCCATTGGAGTTGTTGGAGGTGTGAAACGGTATCTGGGCGTGCTGTTGGCACATTAATTTTTTTGCCCCCTTTACTCATACACTTATACACACACAAACACACTCACACAAACAAGCACACACACACACTATCAAGCTCAAACACAAAACTAATCCGCTATCTGCGCTTGCTTTGACAGCACTTCCATCGAGCCAAAAACCTCTTGACTGATACAAAGGTGTCTGGCTTTGTCTAAAAGCAACACAATAAACCAAGAGGCAGTGAGGCTTGTCTAGACTTTGGCAGCCACACCCGACTCCCTACACCCTATTCCTAGCAGCGGCAATTGGTGGAAACAACCTCAGCCCCCCCTTTTACAAGTGGCATACTACACGACACGACAGCTCGACTCTCGTTGTCAAGTGATAGTGAAATGGAATACTAGAAGGACCTTATATAAACCAGATAGAGACAGTTGGGTGTGCAATAAAGTTACATGACCGCATTTATCATACACCCACAGTCAATGCAAAACAATTCACTGCTACTTCCTGTTACTCTCTCAGTGTGTGTGGGTGTGTGTGTGTCAGTGGTGTTCAAAGTGCTTTTGCCAAATTGCAAAGTGATTGACAACAACACCAGCAGAAGCAACCACAACGGCAGCAGCCTAAAAGCGTGCAACACTTAAACTCAACTCAACTCAAGCGGCCACTTTGTTGTTGCTTTTGCTGTTCTTGTTGTTGTTGTTCTTCTTCTTGTTGTTATTTTTGTTGTTGTTAACCCCGGTAGCAGCAAAAATGACTGACCCAAAACCTTTTTGGGCTTGCAGCTTGTTGCTCTGAGTGATTGCATTGAGATTAGACGCGAGCTGAGGGCCAACGCACTTCACTGCTGCAACATAAAGCAACAAAGTACAAATAAGTGTTGCACTTTTGCAAATTTTGTGCAACACAAGAAGATGCTAGATGCATGCAGCATCTGCCTGAAGCACATCTGCATCTGAGCCCGGACTGCTCTCCATTCTGTTGTTGTCTTAATAATGCATTGACAAGCAACGTACGTGTTTGGTTAGCACGAACCAACACGAAAGGTATACCAACTGCATGGGTTACTCCAAATGAAGCTTAAACACACATTTTACAAAGATCTTCGACCTGCTTAAGATATCCATTCTTGGAAGATCAAGATGGACCCAAACATGTCACTTGAAACTCATCTTTCGATTGATTGTTTCCACAACTGCTTAAATATAATTGTAAAGTTGAGCAACAAATTAAGAGCAATCTATAAAACTTATAAAGCAACCCTCGCGAGTCGACTTATAGGCAACTAAAGGTACATTGAACTGAAACTGCTCATGTGGAGTTCAGGGCAAAGCCATTCAATTTGCTTTTTCGTACCTCAGCTCAGTTCAGTTGAGTTTATATCAGTTGCTGGGTCAATTGTAAACGTAAAAACAGCTGTACCAATTTTACAGAAGTTTTCAATTTAAAGCCAGCCAAAGTATATATAATGTAATCAAATATTTATTATAATGGCAAAGGCGAGAGGCAGCTGAAAAGACGGGGGGAGGCACCAGGTTGGCAGATAGTCTGACTGGGGCATGCAGAGATGGGCACAGGTCAGAGGGGCAGAGGGGCTGCTGATAAGTAAGTGAAGTAATGTATGGGTAATAAGTGCTTTCACTTGATCGCCCGCCGTTGTTTCCGTTTCCGTTGCACTTGGCATACAAGCAATATGCGAAATGAACCATTATTGAATTATTACAAACATTAATGCACCATTCGCAATCCGTGTTTGTGGGGGAGGGGCAGTGTTTTCCGATGTTCAACTTAATATTTTTTGGCAACTGTCACAACGCGCCAGCTGTCAATGCCAGTTGACAGCCGAAAGTGCTTCTCTCTCATATTGTCAAATGAAAAATGAACGCGACAATTAACGTAATTGAGGCAACCAGGCTGGCCACAAAATCCGAGGCTGACAGTGGGCGAAGTAGGTGGCGTGGTTGGCTAACTTTTTCATAAGACTTATAAATAATATGGTTTAAAGCCCTCGAAAGAAACTAATTAACTAAATGTAAAGCTGCAAAGCAACAGAAACGACCAACGATTTATAACTTTGATATTATATTACATTAGACACAAATCAGACGGCTGTCATCTGTCTAAGACTAAAAATATGAAGACCAACAGAGTGGCCTAAGATTACTTATATATACATATACTTTTACACTTATATGTATATGCACAAGTGCCGTAAAATGGCAACAAATTTGACGACTGCTAATGCATAATAAGTCCTTCTAGTCGCTATTCTCATGACACTGCTAGAAGAGAATGGAGAGCTCTGTAGCACTTGGGCCATAGCATTATATTGATATTTTATGCACAGACTCTGTTGGCATGGCTTGGTCAAAGAGGGGGTGGGGGAGAGTGTTTGGACTGGGGCTAACTGGTGCAGAGAGCAAACTAAGCGACTAAGGCCATTTGCCAGCTACAGATACGTTGCAAAAATGCATTTTCTGCTGCCATTAGATAGACCAAATTATTGGACAAAAAGCAGTCTGCAAAAACAAAAGATTCTCATAGCAAGTGCACTCGAGGTATTTACGAATTTTGAATGGACTTCAGCGAAAAATAAACTAAAAATGGGTAAAAATAATTTAATATAATTTAATATAAGATTAAACTAAATTTTGTTAAATTAAAAGTAACTATTATTAATAGTATACAAATCAAAATAAAACAAAAATTAAATCGCTTCTTTTTAAATGTGCATATTTCAGTTATTTAAGTTGAATTACAGATTAATTAGCCATCAATAAGAGATAAAATAATTGCATCGCTTGCACATAAATAATAATAAAATACTGTCAACCAATATTTTGATTAATTTTCATAAGTAAATCAGGAAACCTTTGCAAACTTTTCTGTCTTTCACATAAGCGCTCAAGAATTAGCTTAGCCTCTAGTTTTTGGTGAGTGTATTGAAAGCCAAAAAATAAAATCCTTTAGCCGACTACTGTCAAGGTAGCTCAGTCTCAGACTCTCAGTTTTAGCTCTCCAGTGCCAGGCTGTGCAGCTGTTGCAAATTTTTATGTCGCGCGGACACGTTGTGGGCGTTGGGGTAGGGGCGTTGTGGGGCGTCCACAACCACTAAAAATGCGACAACTTTTGCCTTGGCACATAAAAGTAGCACAAGACCACTACCAACCACAAAAACAACAACAACTATAACAACAACAGCAACAACAATGGCTAGTTTAAAGCGCATATAACTTTAATGCTTTTACCTTTATATCTAGCGCTTTTACAACCCACCACAACTACAACAACAACAACAACTACAACTACAACTACAACAGCAAATGCACATTTTCATTTTCGTTTTCATTTTTTTTTTTTTGTAGCCGCAAAAGAAAATTCCATTTTGAGTTGGCAAGTCGTCCTAAGACATTTCCACGCCCAACGCCCCTGGAACTTAATTGAAAAATTCTAGAGTTCCTCATTCAGGCATCATAATTGAAAATATTTTTGTGCTAAATTCTGTGGCAACTACCAGGCCGAGACTAAGGCTGAGCCAGCACCTAAACCCTAAACCCGATGCTGTCACCAGGCAATTCCATTGTATGGCCATTGGACTTTAGTATCCCTGTTGCCGCCCTGCTGTGCACTCACATCTGATTGCGGATTGGGTGACACAACTTAAAGTGGGGTCCTCTGCAATATTGCACATTGAATATTTCTGATTTGAAAGAGATTGGCAAAAATGTGAAGCCTTAATTTTAATTGAATTGTGGAAAACACAATTAAGTAATTGATTTCATTTTACATTCAGGGAATGAAATCACTTTTACCTTGCCCATAAAAAGCTGTAAGAGAGACAAAAATATAAATTTATAAGCCGGACGGTGATCAAATTTGTATTTTATAATTATCACTTTAAGAAATACTATTTTAAGCTTTCTAAGTTTATGCGCAAATAGTTTTAATTTAAAAATGCGAAACATTAAACACCAACAATTCCAAAACAAAATCCAGCATTTATAAAGAAAGATTTCATTCGATTGACCAATTCCACGTGCAGCAAAAGTTTTGTGCTGTTTAGTTTTTAATTTGAGTGGTGTGAAATATTAGGGTAAAAGTTGAAAAATGTTCCGCTCATGAAACGACGGACCACAGTCCAAAGGCCTCACATAATTGCTATCCATTTAAAAAAAAAAATAAAAACGCCTTCGTTTGGTTTTGTTGCTTGTGATATTTATGAGTGGAGCACGACATCCAGAAACCACATCCAAGCCAGCACAAGCCGACCACAAACAAGTTTTAATGCACAACTTTTTAGATTTCCGTCATAATTTCTTTACCAGCCTGATAAAGATTGCTTCATATGTGTGAGTGTCTGGCTGTCTGTGTGTGTGTGGTGTGTGTGTAATGTGTGTGTGCTCGCGCGCGTATAGAAACGCCTCCATTACCATCATAAAGCATGAAGCATAAAGCATATACTTTGGCCAACAATAAACTCAACTTTATGCACTTTCAATCCCCCAACTTGTATGCACAGATTTAACTGCTAAGGCACCATCTTTGCTCTGGCTATGAGCCTTTCCTGCCCCGTTGTCTTAGCCTCAAACTAAATTATACTCTTAAGTCGAGTGTAGCCACTAATTGGCTTCGTTTGCTATGGTTCTGCGTCTAAAAGAAAACGGAAGTCTCAAATTCTATTAAAGAAAATTTCATGTTCCCAGAAGCAAAATAAAATGTATTAAACAATAATAAATTTTCATAAAAAAATAAATACTTTAAATGCTTTAAGTAAGCTACTTTTTTAGTTAAAAAAAAAGATCCAAATTATTATATATTATTAAATATACTCTATAAAATTCTCTTTTCCTGAACAATAATTATTCAAGCAATTGAAATACTTTTTTCTGTTCTTGCTAAAATTATATTATTATTTACTAATTTTATTAAAATATTATTTTATTCTATTATTGAGATTAATTTTATTTATTACAGATAATATAATTTATTAATAAAAATAGATCTACAAGATTAATTTATTTTTGGGTTTTATATTTTTGTATTAAGGTATCCAATATTCATTGTAGTTTTTCCTTGCAAATTTTGCTTCTTGTGTCTGCTTCTAATGGAGTTTCCTCTCAAATTCACAAACTAACACACACGCACACACACAAATGCCCACACATGGAAAGTTTTTGGTTTTCGTGACGATAAGAAGCAGAAAACGAGACGGCGGCTTCCTGGCAACCAAAATTTATGCATGCTACATAATTTTGGGCTCTATTACTTTTGCAGTTGGGCAGTGGCGAGAAGAAAAAAAAATAAAAAAAAAAAACAGAAAAAAGAGGAAAGCAGTCTTAGTGCCAGGGCCGAATGCAATTCAATTTGATGTCAGCTTTAAAAAACGATGGGGCAAACAAATCACCCAACAAAATCAAATAACTATAATTTACCTGGAGGGCTTTATCGCGATTGAGTTGCCAGGCTGTACGTCCTGCTCTGCTCCTGACATTCTGCGAGCGCAAAACTAAAGCACTTCTGCTGATTAATTTATTGAAAACGACGGGCGCACTCCTAAAAAACAGAAGAAGCAAAAAAAAAATCAACAGCAAAAACAAAGAGTATGCGACAAAAATCTCTGACGAAGGACTCAAGACGCAGGACAATAGCTGAAGAGCCGAAGAAGGTGCAGAAAAACAGGAGCAACAGCAGCACAAGCAGCTGCTTCCGCCATCGCCTTCACATCCGCATTTGGCCAGCGAAATGCCCGAGATGCTTAAATTGTGATAAACTAATAAAGCGACAAACATTGCAAGGACTCGCCGACGTCAGTTTATTTACTTTTTACAAGTTGCCTGGCATACGGCATAAAAATTCAAATTGAAAATGAAAATGTTGGGAATCGAGAGAAGAGTCAAACAGATCACAGCAAACAGATAGCTGACACCAGGTTAGGAAGAGACCCTCATCAGTGTCAGCTGCCTTAGAGGCAGCAGTGGAGTTTCTCCTCCTTTCCACAGCTCCACATCTCCACTCAGGTGCTATAAATTTTGCCTTGAGCCTGGTCGCGCCATTTAAATAGCAGGCAGGTAGTTTTTTTGTACCTCTGTTCTTTTAGCCCTGCAGATGGTAAATATTTAAGAGACTCTACCACACAAAAAAAAAAAAAAAAAAGTATAGAGCAAAAAAAAGGTGCAAAGTGTCGCCTTAAGCGACTGGCAATCTGTTTTGCATTAATTCATAAGCCTCTTGCGCCTGACAGGCTACGGCAACACACACACACACACTCTCCATCTGAGGCGACTCTTGAGCTCGACTCGAGTCGACTCCGTGGGCTATTCGGTCTTGTCAATATTTTTGCTCGCCCACATTTTATTTTTATGCGTAACTTACTTGCAGTGACATAACTTTAATGTCAAGTGAGATCCCAACTGTTTGTACTTCATTTGCCTTGCATTAAGCCCTCTTCCTTGCCATCCCGCCTATGCTCCCATCCGGCTCATCCTTAAGTGCAGTCGAGTCGAGTCGAGGTCGCCAAAGGAGACGAACGCTGGGCGTTAAAGTTTACTTAGGCCCAATGCTTTTTAAGTAAGTAGCTGCTTGTTGTGCCACTTGTACTAGTTGTTGCTTCTTGCGGCTGCTCTCGGCTGTTTAGCTTTCACTTTGGTGCATTAGTTTCTGTTGCCAAGTCGTATATTTAATGCTGTGGTTGTCCTCCGACGACCAGTTATGCCACTGGCAGTCAGTCAACTGCTCGTCGTCGTCGTCATCCTCGTCGTCGGCCATTTGATTAAGAATAAGCTCCAAGTGCATAAGTTATAGCCCAAAGACGTCACACTTGAAGGCTGCGTTATCCTTATTGAAACACTACAGCCTTCAATAAAGCGGGTCACAAAAAAATATAAGCCACAATGTCTTCTTTCGAAAACAGAATCTTTATGACTTATCGACTATATAATAAAGAAAATAAACTTTAATTTTCTTTTATTAAATTTGTTCTTTTCTTATGGTTTGTAAATATACCACAGAACGTATTCCGAATATAAATTATATATTTGCTTAGTTTAAACACAATCTTATCCTTACAAATCAATAGTTTTTTTTATTAATATATAATAGAATTAGCTAGGCTGATTCGCCGAATAAACTTATATATTCACATATACTAAGTATTAAGTTAAAAGAAATCAACAGCAAAAACTCGTCAATCGTCATTCGATAGAATAAAAATGTTGTGAAATCTTAGCCATGTCTGTTCTGTACAAATATGTTTATCTTGTAAGGTTTTCGGTTGTATTACTTCCATAGCTGATTTCCGTTTTATGCTGGATCGTTCTTTATATTAATGAACGCTTACGCCTTAAAATCTGAAAAATTACGAATAATCCAAGACGCAATTTTGCAAGTCATGACGGAACAACACAAAATCAGTCTTAAAAATTGCTTACATGACAAATTCGTCTTACGGCTGTCTTTAACATCAACTTATTGTAATTTTGTTGATAACAAACTGTTAAGTTCAAGCACACACACACATGCACACACAGCTAACTCACACACACACACACATGCGAGGCCACAACATGCTCGTCACTTGAGCGGAAGTGTTGGCAAATGCAGTGATTTTCAATCTCAATGCGACATTTTGATTATTTCCATGTTAGCGTGTGAGCAAACCACAAAAAAAAAAAAAGTGACTGCGATGAAACAGACATTTACACACACACAAATTTACACACACACACATACACAAGTACGCTGGCACACACATATGACATCTGCAGCAAGTGTCAGGACTCGGCGCACGTTTGCCGCACCGGAAGTGACGCTTGTGCAAGACGGAAATTACTTTACGCTACACACAATGTCATCGATGCCGCATAAGCAGCACAGATACGACAGATTTAACGAAAGACTAAAAGACAGACAGAGAAAGAGAGAGAGAGAGAGATCGAGAGAGAGAGAGAGAGAGAAAGGGTGAAAGTGAGAGTGAGTAGCATAAAGAAAGTGGCAGCGAGGCATCTGCACAGCCCGTGCGATCTTTTGCCATTTGTGATTGCAAATTGTGCAACATTCGGCGGCAGCTTTTTGGTGGTCAGCACCTAAGCTTGAAGAGGGGGTTGGCGGCGTGGCCGGAATTGAAATGCATAGCACGCAGCAGTCTTGAGTGCGTGAGGGTCTCAAATGAATTTAATTAGAAAATTTTGCTCTCCTTATCGCGGGCGCAAGTTGAGCAACTTGCAACTTGAAACTTGCTGCTCGCTGCTTGTGGCCAAAAACTTTTCGCCCCTGCCTCCCCGCCCGCCCGTTCGTTAACGCAACAAGCAAGAAATAATAATAACCGCTTTGAGTGCAAGTATTTTTCTTAATTTCCACCATAGTGTATGGCTGACGGGCTCGTTAGTTTTGCAACATCGCGAAAAACTAATGTTGGCAGTAATAAAAGCTGAAATCAAAAAAAAAAGATTTTTAATTAAAATTGCTTTTCAATGGTGTATAATTATTTTCTTGATTTTATCTAAGATTCAATTTGACTTACCACTGTTTTTCATTACATTTTTAAGTTATCAATATATTTAACGGATTTGATTTCCATCAGACTTCAAATACATAAGTTCTGATATTTGTAAACTGTATATCTTAATCAATGTGATAGATTACTTATATCTTATTTTATTTTGCTTATTCCCACACATGGCTAAGAAAGTAAATTTTTACCCTTAAAACTGTCACGGTTCATAAATGTCGGCAATTATCTTGCACGTTTTGCATTTACAAATGGCGGAACCAAAAAGTTTACTTTAAATTACAAAATAAATCAGTAGCAATGTGACTTTTTAATGTTTGCATTGTTGTCCTAAAACACACACACACACACACCCACAAACACACCGACACCTTTGCGAATATATGCAGAGAGAGAGAGGGCTAACAGAAAATAAAAGCAGTTTATAGAAAGCAAAGCAAGCGGCAGGAAAAAGCAAGAAAAAGTTATCGCTGCTTATTTTTTGTACAAATTGATGTTGTGTTTGACAGTTGAAACTTGCAACAAAAACGATGCCAAATAAATAAATAAAAAACAGTCACGGCCAGGCCAACAGAGCAAACAACAACAAAGGAGAGCGTAGAGGGGGGAATAGGTTAGGTTGCCAATGGCAACCAGCGTAAAAACAGCTCTCCAAAAATGTTTTAAAATTTACACACAGTTAAATGTAAAAGTTTTATTTTCGTTTGCAAATGAAATTTCTGTTCTGTAGTGTTGTGTTTTGCAAGTTGTTTGCCATTGTGCCAACCGTTAGACAACCAAGTCAACTTGCAACTGCAACTGCAACTGCAACTGCACCAACACTAAACTCAACATTTATACTTTGGAAAAATAGATAGAACAAAACTGAAACGTGTTGGTAGTCAATTTGGTTAAATTTTTATTTAACAAAAAAAGTTACAAGTGTGTTTTTTTTTTTGTATCCTGCGTGTGAACTCTCTGGAGCTCTGTGGCACCACACTTCCGCTCCGACTGTTGTCCAATAAGAGTTTTATGCTATCATGAAATAAACAGACAGTTAGTCAGAAGTTGCACAATCTCAAGTATTTATGGCCACCAAAACTGTGCAACGTACTCATCTCAGCTATTCTGTATGCATTACCCATACGCCACGCGTAACAGAGAGCTTCTCCCGAAATATACTTATGTGAAAATAAACTGTTAGTGAATGCTCCTGATTGAATTACGCATATAAAATATACTACTCCATACGGCAGTGAAATCTTATTTAGAAACTGAAAAATATGTGAATTTTATATAAATAATATCCAATGAGTACTGCAACCAGGACTAAGCAAATGTAAAGCTTTCATATGATATTAAATATTTATACTTCACTCAGAGTTTAGCACAGTCAGCTTTTTGCTAATATACTATTTATTAAAAGATCCCAGTCCGTACGGCAGCATTTTGACTTGGAATTAATGAGAACAATTCAACAGCATAAGAGACTTTATAGCACACATAAATCGTGCTGCCATCTTCCTCATTTTCTTAGTACATATGAATAATTATGAAAATCAGAACATGCTCTCAGACATTATTAAGTCACATAATGGCCAAAATAAATTAGACAGCCCAAAACACTAATTGAATGCAGCCCACACAGTAGATTACTTCAGCCGCACCAATTTCCTAGCCTATTTACGACACTCGCCTGTTTCAAATGGGTTCCAGTAACTATTTGTCCTTTTTCAAAAGTGCAACTAAATTAACTAATTTTTCAGTATAAGCCACTGACCGAAGAGGCCAGTTGAAGAGCTTTTGCAATACACAGGAGTCAACAACAATGCTGCCAAGCGTGAAATTGCAACATCAAAAAAGCCCTTCTCCCATACAAAAAAAAAAAAAAAATGTAAAAATAGAAACACAAAACTTGAACTGAGGCACTAAAACTATATTACAATTTACTAAAAATTGTAGACGGGCTGCCTCAAGTGCACAAAGGAGCACTAAACAGCTTGTGTCAGACACACGCATAGAATGGGAGTGTCATATGTAAATTTTCCCCCGACGCCATTGACAAAGACACTTGAAAAGAAGAAAAAAAAACACACACTCACACACACACACACACAGACACACACATAATCCAGGACAGGCATGCTATAAACTCAATGTATACATTTAGGCGCACAGCGCTATAAATTGTAACAAACTTTCGTCCAGCAGCAAAACTCTAAAACACACACTCACACACACACACACACTTGCTCTGCCAGCCATATCAAAACTAGAAGGGGGGAATAGAGAGAGAAGGGTACAAAAAAAACGAGCTGGAACTTATCTGTGTGTGCGACCTTTTCTGGCTGCTTCGCAGCGACGCAGCCTGCAATGACCCTAATAACTGTCTACGGGCATGTTAAGTGTCAGCGGCGACATGCCACTGTCATCTGTATGTGTATGTGTGTGTGTGTGTGTGTGTGGCAAATTGTGAGTGTGCGTTGTATGTGTGCCGCAATATATTGTCTATATTTCGTGTCAGCAAATAAAGCGACAAATAAATAAAGCTGCTAAAAAGTTCGGACGAATGGAAAATCAACGACTCGTCGGCCAA
Source organism: Drosophila longiperda (assembly GCA_035042125.1). Classification (NCBI taxonomy): domain Eukaryota; kingdom Metazoa; phylum Arthropoda; class Insecta; order Diptera; family Drosophilidae; genus Drosophila; species Drosophila longiperda. Next base: position 363,142 of record JAWNLV010000115.1, read on the forward strand.
GCAAGAAGCGATGCTAAAAATGTCAAATTGCGCATAAAAGCAGACCGCAGTATTTTCTAGTCGTTAACCACAATAACAAAAAAAAAAAAAAAAGAATACAAGCCAAACTATTCCCAGCCTCCCAATTTCCCTCACTCATATACTCTCTCTCTCTCTCTGTCTCTCTCTCTTTATCTCTCAGCCTTTCTCTCATTCTCTAACTGCATTGTTTTTGTGTGTTTCGTTGTTCTGCAACTTTTTCCATTTACTTTGGCTCATGCATTTTTCAAAGCACAAACGGCAATTGTTTCTTTCGTTTCCTTTCCTATCCTCTCCATCCCACTTGGTAACACTCCCACCGCTGCCCCTGGCTCGCTTAAGTGTTATTTATCTTTGGCTCCCACGACATTACTCTAGTTCGCTCTTAAGGAAGCCCGGACCCGTGTCGAACCGAGTTGAGTTGATTCGAGACAAGTCTCGTGTGTCTCAGGGGTTAGCTGCCGCGTAATGTACGACTGGGTCTGGGACTTGGACTGGGACTGGGACTGGGACTAGGACTGTGAGGCGTGTCATTAACTTTTCTAACGCACGCTGCCATCTCTCAATTGTCCGGTAGTGCAAATATTAACTTTGTGCGACCCTTTTTTGCATTCAGGTTTGTACGAAGAACTCTGAAAGTTTTAGCTCTGCTTTATTCTACGGCTGGGTTAATTGTATTTGCTTCCAAAAGAAGGCAATGAAAAGTTAATTGCCAAAAAACAACTGCATAACAGCAGTTTATCGCCAACTTATTGATGATGATTGCATTAAAGCACAAACTGCAACACGTCCAAACCCTGAGAATCTGACCACCAACAATGTGTACCACACATTTTTGTGGTCCTGGCACGGATCACAGCCTCTACAGGAAATCCATTTGCATTGCACAAGCGTTTCTATTTTCAGGATTTCCTCTCTCCACCCCCCCCCCCCCCCATACAGTTAGTGTCGCTTTTTTTCATTGCGTTTCGTTTGATTTCGACCGTAGCTTTATTTGGCTTAGAGCCGAATTGCGTGTTCCTCTGATTTATCCACACTGCCGCAAACTTTATTTCCACTTAAATCGGAATTTTTGTGAATGCACTAAAGCGACAAGAGTTTCCACAAATTGCAATTAAGGTCATACAACTTAAGCATTATAATTTTATAGATTTCATTTTATTTATTCATGGATTAACGTCAATTTTTTAATATTATTTATTTATTAATATAATAATCAATTTAATAACCACATTTAAAGTATGCAAAATAAAAGTCTTAACTACCTATTAGACTTTACCTTAATATGAAATTCAAATCATTTTGATCATGATAATAAATGCAAATGACCTTTAAATTTCTAACACCATACTCAAATCTCACAACATCACCAAACTCAAACTCAACATTATAGCCCAATACTTGGCCAACTGTGTATGGTCACATGTGAAGTTACAACCCTTTTTGGACTGCTTTATCCCCAAAGGCATTTCCTATTATAGTTTATTACCAAAAAGCTGCCCCATATAAAAAGTAAATTACTGCAAAAAAAAAAAAAAGAAAATGAAAAGAGCTGCACAAACGAGCTTAACAGACGCCACAAGCAAAATCTAATAAATTTTATTACAACAATGTCATAAAATTTTTCTCGTATAGTATATATATATATATATATATACCATATATATAGCAAACATATCGCATGGAACACGAAAAGAACATGTATGCGAAATATTTTGTAATTTATGCGAAAATACGCATATTTAAGTTAAATGTAAATATTTAAGTTCCACATGAAATTGGATGCCCTGTAAATGTCTGATAGAGCTATTCAAAGAACCAGCTATAAAATTCTAAAACCACAAAAAAAAAACACAAACAGAAAAATACATATATATATGTATACATTTTAGCGATAAAAAAAAATATATATATATATATCTATATGACAGGTTGTATAACATAACGTTGCGTGATATTTGTATTTATTTCACAAACAGACTGAAAAGATGAAGCGAGCAAAAGCGAAACTTAGAACAAAAAAAAAGCCACAAAAACAAATAAATTCCAACAATGTCAAGTGCGCAGGGATAACAAAAAAGCAAAGTAAAAACCGAAGAGAAAACACCAAAAAGTCGCAAAGACATAAGGGCGCTGATCCTGTGTTTGCCTATATGTGTTTAAGCGTGTTGTTTGTATTTGTGAATATATTTTTTGTTGTTTTCTTTATTTTATTGACAAAAAATACTACTCGTATCTGGCATTTGTTTGCGTTGTTTTTTTTTTCGCTTGCTTTGCATTTTTACTTTTTAGCAAGAGTTTTGCATTATTTTGGATGTTTTTTTATATGGTTGTTTAAGTTTTAGCCGCGACACTATGCTGTGTGGGAATTGGACTGTCACCTTGGAGGAGCTTAAATTCCCACTGAGTGTAATTAAGCTGCTAACTAAATCTAGGTATTTATTTCACAAACAATATAAGCGGATAAATTCTGACCTATTTTTAATTCGTAAAACACATTATTTTTATATTTTTTTCATGTATATACATATATGTTATTGTGCATTACAAATTGCGCTTTCGACCCATTTGATAAAAATGGCAAAAATTCAGAAGTAATAATAAAAATTTAAGAAGTACATTTAAATATTTACCGAAATTTGTCTCAAATGGCATATTGCCATAACTTTTCAAAATTGATTGTACACATTCTAATTTGCATTTACCAATACGTATTGCTGGAAAGCCAATAAACTTAAAATTTCAATTTGCATTATGCCAAACACCATGATTGATTTCATTTTTGCAGTTAATCCTCCGGATTCCTATATATTCATAGTAGTATGTAAATGTGAAAGGTAAGCGCATAGAGAGGAATCTCACTTGGTTTAAGTAATTGAAGTTTAGCAGCGTCTAAAGGCAGTTAATAAATGCCGTAATGCTAAAATGCTGCTAGCAGCCAAAACATCCTCATAGACTGGTTGGTACTGCAATGAAAATAATCCGTTGCCACAGCAATTGAAAGTTAAGCGTCGAGCGGCTGCCAAACCTTGTACAAAACGTTCAACACACACAAACACACAAACACACCCACACACCACTTGCACACCTTTTCAATGTATCTACACATTTTCATGTATCTGCATGTTTGTGTTACCCCATGTATGTGTGTGTGTCTGTGTGTGTGTGCACACTTTTCAATAACTCGTTCAGTGCTACAATAACACGAACTACTCTGCTGTTCCCCGGAAAGTAGGCAGCATTCGCTGGGTGTGCACTTTGTACACTCAGCAAAAAAAATGTTCTTAAATTTAGAATGTTAACCTACTTAGCCTTTATTTAATATTTTGTAATTAAATATAATTAAAATATTTTTTAGAAACCGAAAAGCAACATCTAAATTTCAGTTTAATTAGCTTTTACTACTGAAACTTAACTGCCACTTGTTAACAGATCAATATTCGAATTTTATTTCGAGTGTATGGATAGCTAAAATAGATGTGCAAAACGTGCAGGTAACATGATTTTGAACAGCAGCAGAAGCAGGATGGCCCGAATGCAGTTAGCATTTTCCGGCTTAAAGAGATTTTCATTGCAATAACCTGACCCGAAATGTAACTTTGTCTCTCCAACTCTTTATGTTTGGGTTCGGGTTGCAATGGACAGCAATATATAGCTTACCCATTTTCAATTGCCATTTAACTGCTGGTTGGCCAGCACAGACTCGCATATATATATATAGTTAGCCGAAAAGATATAGGTATATATCTGCATTCATATATATTGATACAGGTTTTGCATATTGAGTTCATTCATTCAATCAATATTTAGCCGTTGAAATCGCGATTTACGCGTATATTTCGCCAATAACAAATGAAAAGTGCTCGACTAACGCAGCTTGTCCAAAGATTTATCTTTTGAACACAGCTTGCCAAACTCTACAGCGGATTTATATTATTTTTAAAATCCATTTTTATTTTTTTCTTAATGTTTTCCCAATGCTTTTGAATCTATGTGCGTTTTTTGTGATGCCATAGAGATATTTAGCAGAAGACAACACAGCTCAAAAATGATACTTGGCTATAGATTAAAGTCATTTTCATACTTTACATATAAATAAGTGTAAAATATGAAAATCATTTTATAACGAGCTTTGCATATTCACCTAATAAATGTTTGACTTGGCAAATTTTTGGAATTGCCTTGTTTGTTTTTTATATGGGTCAAAATTCAGTATATAATAAATATAAAATGATTATTAATATTATGGTTTAACCGTACTTATCAACATGCTCCAAATATTAATACCAAAAGCGGGTTTTCCAAATAGTTGCACTATCAAAACTTAATTATAAACGTTTTTAAAAATAAAGAAAAAAAAACTTGACCACATGAAAAATATTTCAAAAGTTGTAAAATTTGTAAAAGATTAAAAAAAATGTATTTTTTTCTGACGTTTTTGCAGCAGCGCAGAAAAAAATGGTTGCGACTAAATTATTGCAACGCTATTTGAACTACTAACTCAATTAATAACTCATTTTGGCCATGCACAACATAAATGCAGCAGTAGCCCATCAAATGCAATTTGCGCAACAGCACATACTCATACACACACACAAAAGTACAGTTAACGGCCGCTGGCCATGCCCACAAAATACTTTTTGTTGTTGTAGTAGGCGTACATCATTTGCTCTGAAAACTTTCATAAAAACACAACTTAAGCGACTAACCAGTCATAAGGGAGGTGGGGCAGTGGCAGTACACCCCAGCTAGTGGCAAGCAGAAAAAAATATAAATAACCCTATAATTTGATTACACACAAAAAGCCAGGCAGTGACAAAAAAAAAAAAACATCAACTGCAGCGACGACATCAGCAACAACATTGTAATCCAATTTCAGGAACAGAAAACACACACAGCCAACAACTGCAACTACTCCAGTGAAATAACACAAAAAAAAAAAAAAACCTGATTACTAATGAAAATAACGATGTCCGTGAAGACGAGAGAAGTCGGATTGGAGAGTGAGAAAACATTGAAACTGACACAAAACGAGCTGCAACTGCCACTCTCAGTCACTTAAGCGTACATTTTAATTAGTTAATGTATAAAATAGTCATGTGCAAATCACGTTAAATCATATTATGAAAAATGCCATGATGCAGAAAAAATAGTAGAAATTTATATAGTAGTTTATATTACTATAGATTAACACATTTCTCCAAATATTCTCAGGCAAAATTCAGTTCCTTAAAATTATTTTGCACCATTAAAACTAACCAAACCACAAAAGGTATTTTAATTGAGTGAAAACTATTTCAAATACATAAAAACTTTTAAAGCAATATTATTTAATATTTTATTATATTTTTACAAAAATTACTACGCAAATGTGCAGCTCGGTGAGTGTAGAGGACGGCGAGACGGGAGAAGCTACTAAGGCTTTTTATATATTTGAAGCGTATGCAAATAGGCTGTAAAATTCTTGACACAACTTCCTGTCAAACAGTTGGCTTTTTGACAAACCGACTAAAATGGCATATGTGCGAGTGGGAGAAGAGAGGAGCAGCAAGGGGCAAGCGGGTGCCAGAGAATAGCCGAGATATAGAGCGAGGTTTTGTGCGATGTGGAGTGAGGGTGCCACAGGAAACGGAAATGCGCATTTACACGTAACATTAACTGCTGCCAGTGGCTGCCAGAGACCCACTCCAAAGCAAACAGCAAACCAGAAAACCAAAAAACCGAAATCAACAAACAAACAGCCAGTATCCGCGGTCCCCCTCCCCCCCACACTCACTTTGCCACTCAGATGGTGCCACAGCATATGGTAATGGTAAAAGCATTAAGGTGTACCCAAACTGCCGAAACTGACGAACTCCCAATGTTTTAGCCATGTGTGAAGTTATGCGCTAAGCGACGCCAACAATGACGATGGCATCTTCAATATTTGCATAAATCCTTCAAAGCACCCCCAATACTTCAAAAAATATTCAAGCGGCAGCGTTTTCGTCTAATGTCTAATGCGGCGTATGCGTAATGCGAGCAATACTCACCTCAAAACTCAACTTTGAATCACTCACATCTGGTGCTGTCGCTCATTTAATGGCATTTCTTGAACTGACTCACAAATGGAACTTAATAAATGCGCTTATTTAAATAATATATATATATTATATATTGTGTAAATATCTAATACCTTAGAGATTAAAGAGAATTGCCACTAAATTTTGTTAATTGTCTTCTGCATTTTATAGTCTACTCTGTTTTCTGAGTAGTTTACAATTCAACAGTTTTGATGAAGTGCACCCCAAATTTTGTCAGACAAATAAGAAACGTGCAATCATATCACTTATGGAGCGTTCTTGAAAGTGGTTCCATTTTAATCCCATTAGTCCCTGGCTACCATGACTGCAGTTTAAAAAGCTAAATAACCATCGAGGAACTGCTGTGAACTGCCTTAAGATTGCTTCATCTCTTTCTCCCAGCCCACACTGTTACCCAGCCTGTTCTGCCCTGCTCAGCTCTGCTTTGCTCAGCTTTTACTTTGGTCTTTGCCGTTTACTCATTATAGCATGCCGTGGAGGCTGGCTATTAATCATGAGCTTATTGAGGCATAAACGCGTTGAGCCACAGCACCCACGTCTTTGGCATTTTGCACCAATGGTGTGTGGTGTGCCTGAAAACAGCTCAGCGGGATTGTGGATTGTGCTGGTTTTTTTTTCATTTTTTTTTATTTTAGTTGTTATGTTGCAGCGCTTTAATAAATATTCATTTGATTTAAATGACGCCTGGAATAGGAGTCGTTTCTGTTGATGTAGCTGCATTTTGCGTTATTGTACGCACACCTGTTTGACGACTTGACACTGGCAAGTCACTAACAGCAAATCACACACACACACACACACATACAGAGGCACATCCAGGTACACATGAAAGGAAAGAAAACACTCACAGCCGCAAATTTACATAACGCCCGAAGCTGCCATTGTCATCTTATATGGCCGGGCAAAGCTTCTTCTTTCTCTCTAACTATGCTGGCGGGCTGGCAAGCCAAACAAAAGCTGTCAAAGTATCTCATGACAGCAGCCACACACAAACACACACACACATACCTATATACACACCCATAGTGCACTAACTGACATACATGCAGAGCAATCACTCATGCCAACGCACTAAGGCATTCAAAGCACTATTGGCAACAGCGAAACATTTTCTGACAAAAATTCATCAGAATATGAATTAAATATTTTTCATTAAAATGCTCCCTTTTAGATTTTACTAATAACAATTATATAAAAATACGATTGTTATTTTGTAGAAATAAATTAAATTAAACCATTAAACACAAATACAACCCAAATATTTTAAAAGGCCTTATGCCCCAAACGCACTTTTCAAATTTATAAAATCTTTACCTTAACTGAAACATTTTTATTTATATCTTATGATGCTTTACAAAAAATTGCCATATAGCATTTTGATTGAAAAAGTGTAATTTTTTCTATAGTATGCAGCAAGAAGCAGACATCAGACCAGCTCTTGATAAGTGCCCCCGTTGGGTGCTTTTACATATAAGCGCCATGCATTTATGTTGACTCAAGTGTTAGCCTGCCAATGTCTAAGCGAGAGTGTGTGCGAGTGTGTGTGTGTGTGCGTGTGCGAGTGTGTATGCGAGTGTGTGTGTGTATGCTTGTATACAAACACAACATACTGACACACACACACACACACACACACACTAAGATACACGATGACAATACCTTAGCAGCATTTGGCATATAATGATTTATCGACAATTGTAAGTAAAGCGCGTTCGCCAAACACTTAGTCACCAATTTGTTTGTCTCGCTGGAAGGTAAACGCACTTACAAATAACAAGCGCCGTCACACAACAACCGAACAAACATTGCAATTCAGTTTCAATGGCAACATCCATGAACTTTAGCTCGATAATTATCAATGTTGTTGTTTCACTTTAGTCGAACTTACTAAATAAATAATAGCTCAAAGCGGGCTTTGTGACATTTGTAAGCCGGAATTCCGACAAACTATATATATGTATCGGGATTTTGCATTCTGTTAGATGAGCATATGTTTTACTTACTGGTTCATTTCAGTCAGTTCAACCGATTAATTTTTAATTTTAATTAACAAAACTATTGTCTAAAAGTCTTCTCTAAAAGTAGTCAATAGTAATTCAGACATTTCGGAAATTGAAAAAAAGATTCTATTGTGATACAATATATATATTTAGATATTTTTATAATATATATTTGACAATGTGTATGTGCATATTTTTCACAAACTTATAAATTTCAGGCCGTTTTCTTTGGTTAATGAATCATATATACATATGTATATATATGCATATACCTTGCCATAAATCTTTAAGACTTGCCACATTACGCATATGTCGTGTTTTTGTTGTTGTTGTTGTGCGCATAAAATGTCTATAAAAACGCTTAAAATGCGTAAACCCTAACTTCGAGACTGCCTTGGGACAAAACTTTGTTCCATAAAAGTTTTTTTTATGGAGTGGGTGTGGATGTGAGACTTTGGCCACTTAATAGACTAAAAGAGGCGTGGCTGAGAGTCTTAATTTCAATATTTTGTAGGATGCTGCAAACTTTTTCAGTATCTTGTCCATTCATAATATCATATTTAATTAATGTGGAAAAGTGTATTAAGCTGGGGCGCACTGAGTGTACTTAAAGAGGACTTCTTTAACATATCGCTGGGCGGACGTGGCAGTTGAATTTATTTATATGGCCTGCACTTGCAATTAGTGTGGCAGGCAAAAGTACTCGGCGTTTTCGGGCAGCTGCTAATTTATCGTTTGTTATGTTTAAAATACAAAAAAAAAAAAGATATAAAAAATGTTGAAAAAAAAAATGCGATAGTAGCCACAGCCATTAAGGGCCACGGTGTTAAGTATTTTGCCAGCAGACAAAAATATTTGCCAGCTAAGAAAATGGCGTTGCATGTGTGTGTGTGTGTGTGTGCGAGAGTGTGTTACTTTTAAGCCATTTCCCTTTTGCTTTTGTGCTTTGCTTTAAAGCAGCTCTAACATTATTGTGGCACATTAATCACGGCACAGGAAGCTGCCTTCCTCCATTTGATCCCCCAGTTCACGCCCCTCTCCATACCACGCCCATCAGCCTGCCAGGCACTGAAAGCAAGAGTGTTTTACTGTACTGTCAATTGCCTAAAAGCATACCACAAAATATATGACCCGGCCTGGTATAGAAAATTAATATGCAATTAAATGAAATTAGCAAAGTGTGCGGCAAATTGATAATATGACTAATATTTAATGGCAAGTCAATTTGTTTGCACTCCAAAAACTACACACACTTAACGCGTGTCCTTGTATTGGTGTGGGCCATACAACTGAGCTAACCGCTTTGTTTGGCATCAATAATTATGCCTAAATTATGCACAGTCGAACGCAAAAAGTAAACAAAATAATATTAATAGTAAGAGTAATAATACCCTACTAATCTGGGCATCACGCTTAAGTTTTCAGCAATTATTTATACTACAGTAAAATGTTTAAATATTTTAAATAATAGTAATCACATTTATATTAATTTGTATATATTTAAAGTGCATTTTAAAATTGTATTTAAAATAAAAATAAATGTTTTATTATAAACTATTCTCTCTATTATTTTATAGTCAAATTTAAATAGAAAAGTAAATATAATGTGTGATAGATACAGACAAAGAATATAAAATATATATTTAACATACTTTGTTTTGAATTAGCAGTGCAACTTTGCCGTTTTATTCAATTTAATGGACCCCAAAATATGATGCAGCATCTAACTGCGAATCAGATAAATGCAGCCCATGTAAATGTCCAATATAATTTCATTATGCTAATAAACTGTTTCTTTTTTATTTTGATTTTAGTTTGCCACATTGCAGCGGATGTGATAAAATTTATACACAATTTATTCGCTAAAGTGCATACAACTCTACAAATGTAAATAGAAATACAACAAGTAAAATCATTAGATTAGTTTGAATGACTTTGACATACCCTGTATTGCGTTTTTTATCACATAAAACTAATATTATTTAATCAAATACATTTTTTTTTCTTTATAATTCATTTATAAAACCAAAAAATTAGGCAGAATTTCACATGTAACATTCGTAAGAACTCATAAGTTAAAATATTCTAAAAATGTTGAATTTTATATTATTATATACCCTGTAACAATTTAAATTTCACCCTAATGCTATTAATGGACATTAAAAATTTAGCTTGCAGCTTATTGAATTAAATTATACAAATGAAAAATATTTGCGTTTCTCGACCAAGTTGTAAATAGTTATATCGATATGTTAAGTGGGTTGTTAATGAGCGAATTTTGGTATTAATAATTCGATTTTATAACAATCTCTATGCTAATTCTGTATTGCTAACGAGCACTGCAATGTTGCAGATAATTAAATTAATTTCGATTTTACCTGCGTTTGCATAATTGAATATTTAATGCCACTTTATAAACATCTCCCAAATAAATAAATACCTAAGAATGTTTATTAGTCTTTCTGCTCGCCTTTAAAATGTATTTTCTACAATCCTCTTAAATATTTATCAATTTCGAAAATGTTAAATGACATAAGCCTTGAACAATTACAAAACATTGCTAAGCTGGAAAAACGCATTGACAATATATTTCACGATTTTTGCATTCTAGTCTGACATTGAAAATTGTAGTTGGCAGCAAAACCATATTGTTATACAACTTTGCGATTATTAAACTTTTACGGCACCATTTTTTATTGTTGACTGTGATATTGTAAATCATAAACCGGATGCTGCGCGTCTGTAGTGGTATTATAATGCTTCCACAGATACGGACACACACACACACACTCATATATGCATAAATTGTATTTACAATCGTGTGTGGCAACGTTATGAGGACATAAAAAATATGCATTGCATATCGCTGTGCGCTTTAAGCTGCATATTTATTTATTTATTTGTCGCTGGCAAACAAAAGGAATTTTGTCATTTTATATTCTTTATACGGCATGATTCCACTTTGGGTTTTTACCATGAGCACCGTCTGCGAAAGGGTTATGTAAATTTCATGAAATCCATTAAGTCAACTTGTTTTTAGATATATATATATATATATTTTTTCTATGACTGATATCTTGTAGTAACTACGATTGACATGCATAGCAAACTTTGAGAGTGCAATAAATCAAATATCTGCCTTTTGTTTCAAATATTTGAAGACTTGAGGCTAAAGACAAACATTTCCAAGTATCTATATTATATAGGATATAAAAGTAGAACAGTTTTTTTTTCAGTTTTTCAGCCACATAACTTATGTAAACTTACAAATGCATTTTGTAAGCTTATATTAAATATGGCAATGGGTCAAATGTTGACAACTTTTTGCAATAGGATTGGCATGAAGTAGAAAACGTACCTGTCTTGTACTTGACATGTTGCAACTTTAATTTAATCACTATATAAAATATGCAGCAAATGGAAAATGCTGTTATTCAATTTGCTGCTGAATGAAGTGATGTGTGTGTCTGTTGAAGTGTGTAGAGGGCAAAACAGGGGCAGAATCGTTTCCTGGGCAACGTGTTTACGGCAGTGCATGCCACACGTTGATGCATGTTTATTTTCCGATGGCCAAAGCTGCCAGTGAGTTCAGCATCGGATACATGCTAAATGGGCATCTATATCATATATTTAAATATATATATATATTTATATATATATGTTTTTTACAGGCCATAAAACCTGTCGCTTTTTTGCATAACTTTCGATTTGAGCGTTGACAATAAACAGACGACTTTTTCATAATGCATTTTTAATATGAATTTCCAATTTTTTCTTGTTAAATTTTTTTTTGCCTATCACCTATTTCAATAAACTTGCAACAGTTATTTAAAATCAATTAGAGAACGTGAAACGGACCCCTCCTTTACTCCTGTTTATCTTAAACAAAGAAATGAGCTTGTCGCCATAACCATCAGTCAATATTAATTTTAAAAATTTTGAAATAAATAAAACAACGTCGTTAAAACATGTAAAGGTCGCTATGGCAAAATACTTTTTTCATTAAGGTTTTTATCATATTTATTTATAAACAATCCTTGGCTACATTGATTCGTGTAAATCCAAACAAAATTAAATAAATAAAATTGTTTAAAAAGGTTTTCGATTTATGGCAGATTTACCATTTTTTTTTGTTGGTTTAGCTCTGCTCGAAACCTACACTAAATGTGAAAAATTGTGTTAATGGTTATTACTTATTTCTGGCATTTTTTTTAGCTTACTTAGCATGTTTGTCAAAGTGAAATTTAACAAATTGAAACAAAAAATCAGCGAAATAATAATTGAGTTGTAGAATTGATCCAAAAACCAAATTATAATCCGATTTTGTTAAGTAAAATATATACATTGAGTCAACAGCTTTTGTGCATCTTACACAATATATCAAATAACAACGTTTAATTTAACAACATAATATCGCACTATCTAAATTGGTCTAATGGGTATTATTGATATCAATATAAACCCTTGTTTAGCCAAAACCACTTCTTAATAAATGCGGTTTTCTGCAACTCAGATCCACTGACAAGCTGACTGACTGTCCATCAGAAATTGCGCTATGACCTTCATCTGACCACAACACTTGAAATCCTTCCTTAACCCATCTCACAAAAAAGGAACATTAATAATTTTTATACTGTTATTTGCTTACCAATATCAAGTCATTATTCATGGCCTGTCAACCAACTAATGATTATGAACAGTTTACCAGCGATACACTTCTACTGAGCGCAATTGTTGCCTGAAACTGGGGTTAGCTGCCGGCTTTTCATGCAGAAAATTATATACATAAAACAAGTGATTATGTTGTCGAGAGCGCTTGCTATTATTAGGACTGTAAAAATGGCATAAAAAAGGCACGAACAAGCGACAAAAGCTTCGTTCCGACCCAGTCGAGCGTTCGACTAAAAAAAATTACAAGTCAACCACAACAACAACAGTCGTATGTAAAAAAAAAATACATTCTTTGCTCGTTACAATATTGTACAAAGCTACCCTGTATAAATCTATAATTTATTATTTGAATTGCAGAGATATTTAAAAAGCAACATAGATTTTAAATTAGAACTAAAAATATGTTAAATTTCTTACCACATTTAGACAGATGAACAGATGAATAAATTATATACATTTGGATTTTATTTTGACTTATAATTCTGTTTACTTGTCTTTTTAGTTTAATTATAATTATTATTAAATTATGCCCCCTCCATAATAGATTTTACTACTGGGTATAACAAGTACAACTGGTGCCGCTAAACAGCCTTCAACAATAAGTGCAAGTCAAGCATGAGACTTGGACTTACCCAGGCTACTAGGCAGGCAGGCAGGTGCACAATCCGGGCGTGGCTTTAACATCCGCTTAATGGTAAAAGTTTTTTGCATGCGGGCTGAGTGAGCTCTTTAATAATGTAACCCCAAAATGTGGGTCAGCAGTCGCTTTATGGAAAGTCATTTTGATGTTGAAACGAGTTGGGCGAAAAAGTCGCGCGCTGGCAATTATAACACGACCATATGTTGCAGCCAGAACTAAGAGCCTGTGGCAGCTGCAGGTGCATTTTCCACACTGACTCCGGCTCTGACTTCCTTTAGCATTTTGCTATACCCTGCACCCTTTAAAATTGCTAAAAGGGAATATTGAAGTTCTGCAGAAGCAAGTAAAAATGTTTGTTCAAATCCAATAGCAAACTGGATATATATGATTATATATATCCGAATCGTGTATATAATTAGGTGCTTACTTATGTATGAAGTGAAGGGTATCTGTCAGCAAAGCTCTATGTAATTCAATAGTGTTGCTTGATTTTTGTTGCATTTGTGCTGGGGTTGTAACCTGTTAATGTCCTGCACTTAAAATTTATACCATGAAATGGTACAGCAGACAACTTTAACATGCTGTTGCTAGGAGTTGCTCCTTTTTTTTGGTTTTTGTTTTTGGCTTATTTGTTGCTATATGGTGTGGTCTACTTTTTTTTTTTGTAAGGGTCGCCTTAAGTGCTCTAGAGAAGCCACGGGACTTCACACGCTGGCGATGTGTGCACAGCTCTCTGCAAAGTTGCGGTCAACCGCCACAGGTGAAATTTATAATTCAGCCACAATTTTAATTATGTTGGTAAGTCAGAAGCAGAAACAGTAGCAGACAAACTCCATTTTAGCCTTTGCGGTTAAACAGTGCAATGCCTGAATACGCACATAATGCAGTCCATATATATTAAAGCAGTTGGCCATTTGATTGAGTGTCTCAAATGCGCTTAACTACGTATCCGGCTTAGTTTTTTTTTTTTTTTTCACTCCACTCCTTGAGGATGCAACTGATTTGAATCGGTGCGAAGCGGCTTAGTTGTCAGCATTAGCATTTACATGGCTCCTGAGTGTCAGCTAACGAATAGCTTACAACTGAAGAGTGCACAACTCAAGTGAGAGATCTCTGACAGAAGCTGCATTAAGTTGACAAGTTGCACGCTTGCTTTCCGTCATATTCACTTCAGATATGTTTCCATCCGTCAATTGGAATTAAAGCGCTGTTTTTGTGTGTCGCTAAAATAACAATTCTAAACTAATTTCATGCTCAAGAAATGGATTTATTTACGCAAATAAGAAATGCATATGAACTGCGTGTTAACTTCATAAGCATATCAAGAAAATAATGTACTATAAATAAAAGGTGAAAAAATTTGGCCAGGTCATGTTAGGCTTTTCCATAGGTATTCATTCGCATGCTTTTATGGTTGGCATTGCCAAAAGCTTTCTATGCTTTCAGCCAATTAGAACTAAATGCAAGCCAAAAACACAGCTCGCGTTTGCCCATCGGTTTTTGTAATATTTGCCGTAACTTTTGCTTTATATGAGCCATAAAAAAAGGTGGGTTGTCGTTTTTGGTTAGTTTTTTTCTAGTCCTTCTTTTTGGTTTTATGAGCCAGTGCCTACAAAAAAAAAAAAAAACATACAGAAAAGAGACGAGAAGAAAAAAGAGTTCTTAGCCATATGGTAAATTTGAGATCGTTAAAAGACCATCAAGAAATGCGCTTTGTTGTGCTTTGAATTGCGCTCTTCAGGTTTAATGTTTTTATTTTCTGTTGGCCCATAATCATCATAAGTAATCTAAATTCACAGCTATGGCAATGTCTTTCGTTTCTACTCCGGCGATGGCATCGTGGCAACGTCTCGGTCGCTCCACTTGAGTGCATTGTAAAGTGCCAAATTTTATAGTCGACTTTTTGGCATCGCCAGTAAAACTGAATCGTGTTATGCTGCTGCTTGTTTGCCCGGTCAAGTGTATTGCACATGAATGGAAATGACTTCTGCCTCCGTATCCAAGCATACAAACACACACACAGCCACCCACACACACACACACTCAAAGAGGCGAACACTGGCTGCTTATTTACATTTATGGCTATTGTAATTATAATTGTTTTCCGGCCAGGCAACCCGCTGTTTTACACACACTCGCACACTTTTTACTTTGGGGCACATAAATATTATTGCGTCCAGTCTGCTGTCACATTACGTTTTTGCCTAGCGTTTTATTTGTTTTTCATTAATTTATTTTAATTTAATTTTTATTGCATATCATAATATTTGGCTACGCTCGAATAATTTTTCGCC
This sequence comes from Drosophila longiperda, assembly GCA_035042125.1. Lineage (NCBI taxonomy): Eukaryota > Metazoa > Arthropoda > Insecta > Diptera > Drosophilidae > Drosophila > Drosophila longiperda. The sequence goes on from JAWNLV010000115.1 coordinate 378,848, forward strand.
TTTAGTTTTTCAACGACTGGAAGTATTTAATTTATTAGGGTAAGAATTAATTCATGCAAATTGATTGATTTAATTAGTCTTTATAATTCCATGAAAGCCCTGTAAAATACAAAAAATTAAATTATGTGTATGTGCATAATCGAAGTGTTATGTAATTCGGCCCGATTATAAAATATAATTGACTTTTTAATAAAAATAATCTATTATTTAGGAAACCTATTACTTTGGTAAATAATATTTAAGCAACATGGCAAGTACAAGTATAAGTTTAGTATCTGAAATATGAGTATGAGTTATTTATACGCTTACCGCTGTCACTTTGAAGTTTTCATATGTTGTCCCAATTTGGATTAAGTCGTGTTCTAATGGATATGGTAGTTGAAGCACTTACATAATGGATATTGAAAAACTATCCAAATGATACCCTTGTCAAAGTTGAGCAAAATATTTTATGTGTGCCAAATGACTCATGGACTTTTAAGTTCTAATAAAACTTTTTTATGTGTCTTAAAATGTCAGGAAGTATTTAGTGAACTTGACACTCTAAAGCGACACAAACTATTAAAAATTCATACTTCTAATAATAGCGAGCGTGTCCTTTAAACCTATAGCTAAATACTTCCTTAAACATAAATAATAAAATCATTTTTTATTTATATATATATTCGATCAAATTGAAAACGGCTTAACTTTTTGTTAGCATTGAAACATAAATAAACATTGCAATAAATATCCTTTCGACTATTTGCAATTTGTTTTAAAAAATAATTTATTACGCGTTCAAATCTTAACCTTCTTGTAGACCAAATAATTCTTATTTAAATGTCACATTTATATATACATCCATTTATAAGTAACATTATTTAATTCTCTAAGCTCTTAAAAATTTTTTAAAACGTAAAGAAAATATTAAGCATAAATCTGTGTATATTGAGTGCAGTTTTCAAAAGAAGTCACTTTGAATGTTTTGCATTTATGTTTGATTAATTAACATTACGTTTATCATGGCCAAAGCAAAAGATTTGAAGCTGAAAAAATAATTTTAAACCAACGACTTGACCATAAAATAAAAATATGTACATTTCTACGAAGACAACAATATTTATATAGATATAATATGTAGTTTCAAGCATAAACGTTCCTGTTTATTAGAGATTGAAAATGTTTGTAGAAAGTTACATCTTACACTTAAGTAAATATATTATATACACTTTTTAGAACTTGAGATTTTGACATTAATGTTCATAACTTGTAATAGTTTGAGATAAGAACTTGATGCTAAAAGCAATTGATATGCGTGCATAACAATTTTTTAATATTTTTATTTATTATTATTATGAATACGATTGTGGTACCTGAACTGTGATTTATTATAATCTTTGCTGGGTTGAGGGCTTCTATGTCTTTGAATGCATCCCTACGATGCTGCCTCTAATACCCTGCCAAGGCGACGCATTCTGCTAGGATGTGGATTGAGGACTCCTCCACGTTTTCACAAAACCTGCACACATCGCAGCTATAAATACTTCTTAGTTCTTCCCCATTGTAATTACTTGCATAAATTGTATTTGATTATAGCTTTCCACTCCTGGCTTGTTGGAGTCCATGTTTCTCTCTCCAAACTCCGATATCTTCTTATTGTTTCTAAGTATTTCAGTCTTCTATGTCACAAAACTGTTCTGGCCCTGTTAGGGATCTCTCTGCCCAGTTTCTAACCTGCTCAGCCGCCGCTTCCTTTTCCGCTAAGTACCTGCGTTTCCCGCTTTGCTCTGTAACCATCTTAGAAAAACCCTATTGTGTGTCCCGAGTTGGTCAAACTTGGATCTTACCTTATGGACTTCGTTGTTATTTTCGTCCCCCTTTTAGCGCTTATTATATTTTTATTTGAAGTCTTTACTTTTGTTAGAATTTCAAATACGTTAATCAATTAAATGGAATTTAACAATCGGGTAAAGGTGAAGAAGTGAGACTTCTGAATTTTCTTAAGATTTAAAATGTAAATATCGTAGAATCAATAAACGACAACAGTTTGCTGAGATTATCTTAGAAGCCTCATCCACAAAATAACTGCTCTAAGAGCTTACATTGAATTGTATATTTTTGTTTTTATATAAATGCAATGTTTACCATAAGCTAAGAGTAAATCCCAAATTGTCTCAAATTCATTTTTAAAGGACTATAATCTAACTTTCTTAAGCTAGCAGATTTGCTGCTGTTCAAAATCTCTGTTCTCAACACAGACATTAACACGTAGCTCTTGAATAACTTTTCCATGCGATTCGGTTAGCCAAAATTGTTAGCTATTTATAATATTTGGCAGTAGCAGCAGCTAAAACATTTCAATGCTCAATTCTTCGCAAACTTTTTAGAAATTTGTTTGCCAATCGGGTTTGAAAGTGGCATTCAGCTATTGTTAAATATTGTTTGCCTGCCTGAAATTTGCTACGCATTGTTTTGTTTATTATTGTATTGTTAAAATTCGCATTACCGTCGATTTCAGTATGTGAACGTGGTAGCAAAAACAAACAGCTGCATTTTATAAAAAGAATTTAAGTGAATGTAAACTAACATATTTGCTTAGTTTTATCATTAATGGAAATTTAATGCAGTTCAATAAATCTGCGCAAAATGTTACAAGCTGCAGTAAAATTATTTGTATTCTAAAATTTATTTCCAACTGTATTGCCCTGACAATTTTGTCCACGAAGAATAGTCAGAATGGATAGAATAACAGGAACTAACAGATTACCAAAAACTCGAACAAAATAATTTATTTAGTGAACTGCTTTTGTTCAATTTATGGGACACATGATAAATTTAATTAATGTAAGCATCATTTTGGTTTTAATATTATATTAATGTAGTAGATAAATTATTTATTATACTTTAATATTTCGAAATGTTTTCCAAAAATGTAGTTAGCTCAAGCACTAAAGTAAATACGCTTGTTATTGTCAATATTTATTAAAACCGAAATCCCTGGAGTGACATTATAATATTAAACATAATTAGTTGTTGTTTTCCACAGGCACGCCCACTTGCCACAGCTGCTGACACGCCCACAAGTGCGATATATCCATGGAAAAACGCGAGTTTCATATCACATTCATATTTCCAATACATTTGCCGTTGGACAAGGGAAATGTTAAGTTTAATTTAATTGCCACAGCAAAAGGCCAAAAGGAGTAACAATGTGGCCCAAGGCACAACTGAAAGCACACAGACGGACGACACCCATACGGCCTTTGTAGAAAATTGTCATTATTCACTCTCACACACACACACACTCACACACACACACAATCACACGCACGCAGACATTGTTGTTTCATTATTGTTTCTCACATTTGTCGCTGTTATTGTTGGCATTGTACAGGATACATGTTTATGTAGTACATAACCCCTGCATATTGGCCAGATATTGTGTGTATTTGTGTGTGTGTGAGTGTGCAATACATGTTAATAATTGTACGCACATGCAGAGAGACGCACGCAATGGCAATTATTATTGTGCCGCATTTTTGGCGTTTGTTGGCTCAGGCATAACCACACATTTGGGGAAATTATTGTTAATATGCAGATGCGTTCCAGCCATAATAGACAGCCAGTTCCCAAACCGTATTCAGTCGACAACCATCAGGCACCAGGCACCAGTCACCAGCCACCAGAAAATGCCGCACACCATTCACACATCGACATGGATGCCTTTACCACCTGGCCTAGGGTCTTATAAGCCTTAAACTATGGTTTGTGCATTCACAGGACTCACATATTTTACGCAATATTAAATGAATGAAATTACAAATGAATTATTATCGCTATTAAACTTACTTAGCTGCTCTACTTTTGGGGATTAAACAAATATAGATTGTTCTAATCAGTGACGTTGGCTGTAAAACAAACAAATTTTAATATTTCTGAAAAAAAATAATTAAAAATTAAATCGCGATAAATTATTGTATAATAATTTAAACTTAATGAACATGCCTCTTAAATGCAAGCAGCTTATGCAGTTGTAAAGTAGCCAAGCCAATGGCTTGCAGCCACATCATTATATCAATTGAAATATCAAAAGATAATTAACATAATAATATGGCACACACACACACACACACACACACACACACACACATAAGGGATAATGCAGGCTCCCGAAGCCATTAAAAATAATAAAAGGCAATATGAAACTTGAAAAAAGCGTAGCTAGTGAAATTTATTACAGTCAAAGTACACATACAGTAGTCACATAAAGTATTCGCACACACACACACACACACACAGTCACAGTTACATGGGCCCACATTAGCGTTTGCTATCAACTGTGGAACATTTTGCGCGAAGCTTCTCTCCGGCCATGAAACACTTTGGCACAAATTTGAATTTTATTTGCTACTTCCGTCCTTACATTGTTTGAGCACTCGTAGGTGCAGCTGAGCATGTATTTACATATATGTGTGTGTGCTGGTGTGTGTGCTGGTGTGTACTTGTGTGTGTATGCATCAGGCTGATGAAGTTGCATATGAGCCTTGCGGCACATTGGCTTTGCCATGCAACCAACATACAACTAAAAACTTATAAATACGTCATGCTGCTAATGTGCCATAATTTCGCATAAAACAAAGGCAATAAAACTCCAGCAAACATTTTGAACAATACAACTACTTCTAGCAGAGTGGAAATGGAAATACTTCTGCCCGACTATACGAAGAAAACACATAAATAAGTTCTTTACCCATATGGATTAATGGTGTGGTAGTAAAAATAACCCCTAAATTACATGGCTTATTCTTATAGATACAAAAGCATAAGTCAAGACAAAGATATGATAATTGGGCATATGCAACATTTAGTTCGTTTCAAACCACAATTATTCTATAAAAATAATTTACATTCAATAATACTATTAATTTTATTTAATTAGTTATTTCATTATTTTACTATTATAATTCTTTTACTAATAAATAGGATACTTGTTTTATACAATGTGTTCATTTATTACCTTTTTAATTTCCATTGGAATACTCACTCAGACTTTTGCCCTTTTAAATGCAGTCAGTACATTTCTGGCAGCACAATTACATTTCTACATTCGCAGGACCTTTACCCAGAAATACGAAAATATATTCAGAAACACAATTATGGCATTATTATACCTATTCCAGATACACAGATTGGGCTTTGCATAGTTCGCCCATCAAATGAAATTTTCGCCGTAAATTTGCACACACAAATTGCATTTCATTTAGGCCAACTCTCATATTAGCGAAAAGCGCGCGTTTTTAAACAAATTATGCGGCTAAAACTGGCCTTTTGAATTCACTTTGACTTGCGTCATTTCCTGGAGCTAAATCACTAATTAAAAACCGTTGACCGTGATAAAGCCCACACATACATAAAATGTAAAAACCGACCCTAAGCAGAATTCAATTTGGCTGGATTAAACAGAAGTGACTTCTAAAGATTGGTTATGTAAATAAGTACATATGTTGGGTATGTATGTATGTGTATAAAGGGTCTGCCAACGTAAACAATGAGAATTAATAATGTGCAATTAAGAGTTTGTTTGCTATAATTTGAGAGTGTTAAAGAGTGCGTAAATTTAAAAAATTACTGAATAGCAATTTCATAAAATTTCATTAATATCAAATTCTTAGGAAACCATTCTAATTATTATACCAAAGTTATACCAAACATTAAAATACATATTCTATATTCCCTTTTATATTTTATACTCATCTACATATTCAACATTGTATTTTAAACGACTTTACAAGAATTTAATAACCACCAAATCTGTAAACCTTATAACCAAATTTGAACATACTTTGCAGTCAACTTAAAACTACAAATTGCATTTAACAACAACAAATTAAAAGCGAATGACGAAAAAAACTGCTTTAAGGCAGGCTTTTAATTTGTTTTTAAAAAAATATATATATATTTTGAGATTGCCTATATGCAAGAAAGAAAAACAGAAATGGTTATGCCAGTGTCAATTGACACCCCAAAGCACATTTTATTTAAAAAATAGAAATGTACAAATATTTTGGTATATATATATATTACCTATATAAGTTGCACAATTGAATTGAAGCGGCTTTCATATGTGTTTGAATATATAAATTCTGGTCTTTTGTATTTATTTTTCGAGGTTACTTAATTTGCACAAACTGGGCGCTGAAATGCGCTGACAAATTACTAATTGAAACCGCGCGCTGCAGCGGGGCATAGGTTACGGGGTGTGGGGTACGGGTTACGGGGTGTGTACGCGGATGGGCGTAGCTGATTCCACAATGCTCCCAATATGCAGTGACCTGCACGGTCCACGTTTGTTTGCCAAAATGTTACGGCGAACATGTGAGCTGAACATTCGCTATGCGAATAGTTAGGAGGCTATGCATGGGTTTATATATGGCTATATTAGCGGCACTGGCAGCGGATGCAAATGCTGTTTGTGTAGCCCAAGGCTGAAGCTCGCTTTGCTTGCCCCTTGCCGCTCAACAGCTGGCAGCCCCCATTCCACAAGCTCAGTCGCCTGCCTGGCTGACTGATTTATATGCAAAACGCGGCAAGAACAGTTTTTCAATTAAATTCGTTTGAGTTGTCGTCGCGGATTTCAATTTGAAAGCTGCCATATAATTTATTAGCATTAGCCGCACAACGACTTGAGCCCCGCTGCATAGCAGACTAAAAAAATATATAGCAAAACCGAATATAATGAAAGCAGCGCTTCATCAAATGCGGCTCAATCCAATAACACAGCGAATGGAATTGTGACAAATTTGCTTTTCACTTTGGAAAATTAAAAACGCTCGCATAAAAAATACACGCCGACAAAATTTTCATTCATCATCACAAAATTTAGCATGATGAGTCCTCTTTCAACCTGCTGCTCTGTCTCAGCTGTGGCACATAGACACCGCTATGGGTTAAATAATCCTTGGAGAGGATACCACTAATAGACATTTTTAACAAATAAACATTAATGATTTAGAATGTGTTTTGAAAATCAATTAATTTGTATTTTTGGTATTTTTTATATATTTTTTGTTAGGAATAAAGATAAGTTTTTCATGTTTAAATAGAAAATAACATGAAAACGATATAAATAATAAATATTATATCATTGAAAATTATCTTAAAGTTTATTTAGCTGATTTGCATAAGTTTGGAAACATAAGTTTTGTGCATTAAATTACCAACAATTTATCATCTTGAGCTGTAAAGTAAGAGCACTCAGTTGTTAGCCTGGCTCAAATGAAATTTCCTTTCTTGCATTCTGAATTTTTTAAAATTATTTTTATTTATTTTCATTTTCTTTTTGTGTCATTGACTGGGCAAACTTAAATCCAAGGCATTTGATATTGATTTACTTAAAAGGCAATATCAGTTTGCAAAGCAGCAACCCTTAGCTGAAGTATTCTGGCAAGCACTGCACGAAGAGGCGCCCATATTGAGAAATGTGAAAATTGTACAATGAAAATTGGAGTGAAATTAAACTAAAGCCCGCAGGCGATAATTCCGTTTAGAATGAGATGCCAGACGAAGACGAAGACTATGAGGAGATGGAGCACACCAGTATGCTGGGGAGGATTGCCTGATAGCCTGACTTGTTGGCATTCATTTTGGCTGTGTGGCCGAGAACTCAACTTTGGGACACTTAAGAGTTGTCGCCGTCAAGAGTATCTGTATGCCTTGGCGCTGGGCATGTTTCAAGGCCCCTGCCATGTCCTAATGAGACAAAAATTGCGATTTGAATGCAAATAACTGCAGGGCTGCTCCAGACGGACAACAATTACATGGCATTGAAGTACACTGCGATGGGTTGACAACTCTGCTTGTAAAGCATTATTCGACTGCCGTTTAAAATTTTCAAAATGCAAATGTAAAAAGCATTTTTGGGCTTTGCTTTCGTCTCTTTCATCGCCGCCTGTTGGCATTTAAATTAAGTTCTTCAATTTGTGAGTGGCAAGGAGAGTGAAAAGTGAATGGTGATGTGACCAGGCCATATAATTTTTGGAGTACAGGTAACGTCTGTTTGCATTTAATTAAATGCCAATATTTGAATCAATTTGCATTCAATGTGAAAAATGTGCGGCATGGCGACTAATCAACTCTGGTTTAACATTTCTTCGAATCGACTCGGCATATTTGTATTCTATTAACTTGGCCATTGACAAAGTTATTTACTTCATTTGTTGCGACAGAAGAATGCGGCATTGAATACCTGGTCACGAGCTGACAAAATTTCATGCCAAGCTATGCCAACAATTTAATTTTTGCTCAGACAACATTTCCTTAATTAAATTTCTTCACCTATGTTTTTAGTTAAAATTTTTAACGCAACTTAAATATTTTTATTGCATTTTTTTATTGCATGTTTGCAGTTTATTTAATTTAAATTTCATTTCCTAATAAAAATCGATCTGGCAAAATCATATCGCAGTCTCCTTGACGACTAATTATTTGTATATATATTTTATGCATGTTATTCTTTTTTTCCTGTGTGCGCAAAATGCCAATCAATTATTTATTGCATATTTCCCTCCATTTGAGTAAAAATAATCGTTATTTTATTGGATGGCCGGCATATTTTGATTTGATTAAAAGTGAACAATTTTGACAAGTTAAAGTTCATTTATTAAAATACATTTTAAATGTGTTTAAGGATTACCATCAGGTATACAAGACTTATAAACACCGTATATGAAAATATTTACTATATATAAAACAATTTCTAACGTTTTTTTTAAATATATTTACATGTTATTACGAAAAAACTTGTTACAGGGTACATTCCAATTAGGCACTTTTTTGCGAGTTAAAATTTAGTTGGTAATTTATGCAAAAATCAATTGTAAAACACCTTAAATGAGTTTACAAGTAACATTCGAATAAATGTGTATACATCTGTCCGCTGCAGAGGTGTTAATTTGTATAAATGTTTTTTGCTAAACTGATATTTTATTGAAATTTGAATTGTTGTTATTGCCGCGATAAGATAATAATAATGATTATCAAACAACATGTTTAAGCATTTATTGGTTTGCGGCAACATAATTTAATTTTATTTATTTTAATGCATTAATGGCTGATTTATTTACACGTTTGGCAATGAATTAAATATATATAAATAAAACTGCATGCCAAATGTAATCCATACAATTTGCTGGTAAATATTAAAAGTTTTTTTTTGCCATTAATCAGAGTTTGTTTATTTATTGAACAACCTGTGCCAATGAATTGAACAATAGTTTTTGTTTTCCGACTTATTCAGCTGAAAACATTTGCTGTCCCAATGAAAGAAAACGTGCTCAATTTTGAAATTCAGCACCTGAAATAAACTGCCAACCAAGCTAGAAAATATTTTTAATTGGACTTGATTCGGTTTTAATTTATAGCAAATCGATTTAAATATTTATTGAATACCCCGTGCAAATAATTGTGTAGAGAATAATTTTGTTTAAGAAACTAGTTGTTGGCAAACACTAATTCTTAAAGAGCAACCCATACCTATCATAGGAGAGGATTGAAAGAATCACAACACAAAAAATATATATATGCTCAATTGTGCATTAGTTGGTTGCTCCTTTGATAAAGTTGAATTTGGCTTTTGAGCATGTGGCATGTTGCTTTGTTGTGGCCGGCTGAGCACAGGTCAATGCTTTGGCATTTCTTGAATAAAGGCATTCGCTTTGCTTATGAAATAATATGCTTACCACAAGCGTTTGCTGTGGCTTATTGGCCAATATGAGCATAGCACAAGGCGCATCAATCCAACCAACCAACCAGTTCCCCGATCCCATAGCCAATCGGCCCCAATATTGAATCGCTGATGTTTCACTTGCTTGCATCACAGCGCTAGATAAATTTTTTACAAGCTGTGACGAAATTCGTGCGAACGTGTCTCAATAACAAAATTAACAGAAATTGCAACATATTGTTGCATGTGGTCGAGCTGTGGCATATTCTGTGTGTGAGTTTGTGTATATGTGTGTGTGTGTGTGGTTTCGGTTAGTGGACGGCACGTGCGTGTGGTCCGCACCACAACAAATTGTAAGAAAAATCAACGTGACGGTCAGCAAAGTGTGCCAAGAAGCGGCAGTTCCTAAAACATTTTTGGCATCTGTCAATGGCAACAAAGTACTCATGCGAATTGCGTTTTATTATTCATGAAAACCAATATACTAATAACAAATGGCAACTATGTTTATCAAATAAAACTTAGAACTTGATTCAATATGGTTAAGTTTGGACAAGAAACTAATTTCTAACTAACTAATTTAGTCAAAGTCTTAAACATTTATATAGAATTTAAACACAGTTAATTCAGCGTAAATTATAATCTTTAAGTAGACATTTTTTGTTTGTGAAGTGCCGTTAATCTGGCATGCAAACAAATTTAGCTTAGAGTTTTTAACTCAATCTGTCAATCATGCTCGGATAGCTGACATTTCTGGCAGTGTAATGAACCCACAATCAAAAACTTGAAATGCAACTTGTGCACAATGCGGCACAGCTTAAGCTTCACACAGCCAACAGGCAACAGCGGCAACAACAAAAATGCTTAATGAAGCGACTGCCTGTCCCAAAGCATAGCAACAGCAACAAAAATTACAAAAGGGTCACAGTCTGTGGCAACTGTTGCCCACCCAAACTCAAACTCTGGACGGAACTCGTTTTACGCCCATTCACACTGACAGACAGCGATGAAATCGTGGCTAAAACTGGAAGGGGTTGGGCTTTTGGGGTGTGCAACACATGTGGCCAACAGCAGTGCCAAAAACTGGGAGCATCCCATTGAATAACATAGAAAAATCGAAAAGCAAAAGCGTACGTGCAAAAATTTGTGCGCTTGATTAAATTTGGAGTCGCCAAATGGTTGAAAGCCAAAAGGCGACTCCGTGACCAGTGGTAAGTGCCACAAGTGTGAGCCAAGCTGAAAGACAATCAGGCGGCAATTTAAAACCATTTTCACTGCGGGCAACCAGCCACGCCCCCAATCCACCACTTCACACACACACACACCAGCAAGTTGCCACCTGCTGCGGCAGTCAGCCGGGCAACTGAAACAGTTGCAGTAACTTCTGCTCGATTAGTTTTGATTTGGTTATTCGGCATTAGTCAATATGCTTTTTACTTTGCCCAATTTCTTTCATTTTCCTTGTTGTTGAATCTCTCTTTAGCTCCAGCTTCAGCTTCAGCACACCCACCACCATCCCTTGATGCGGGAAAATAAACTAATTTCCACTGCTTCAAGTGGACCAGCTGCGGCTATCAAATGGTTCCCTGCACATTTGCCACATGCTACAAAAATATACACACAAAAAGTAAGAACAGATATCGTGGTAAATAAAAAAAAGTTTTATTTATAAATGACCTTACCTTTTGACCAATCGTTCTCAGGCAGTTAAATTATATAGTGACTAGATCTGGCCAATATAGGTTCATCTAAATTGCAGTTCTGTTTGTGGAAAATTTGAAAACACAACAAAATGATGGCTATTATTAGACTCGATTTCATATCCATATTAAATAGCTGACCAATTATATAAACTGCAGCAAACATAATTTGAATTCGACGTGTTCAGTCACATGTTGGTCACACATGGCGCATACTTAATACAAGTCAGTGTCACGTTTCTGATGACAATCAGTCAATCAAATCAACAAATTGGTATATTGTGCATTATGTGGCATATGCAGCACAGAACGGACTGTTTCATGTTACATTTGTTAACCTTAATGCTGGTCATGGATTAAGACATTAAAGTGCTGGGATTCCCTAGGAAGTTCCAAGTGGCAAGGCGGTAATTTGACATAAAACCATAGAAGGAACGAGAGCCAGCCGCAGATCGTTTGTTGCGCGTGTTCTTGGTCCCTGAATAAAAGGCATTAGACTTCCGCTAAATGACGCTATTATTTAACCATTTTTTGCTTATGTATGCTAACCATGCAGACGCCTCAGCGCACCACTTCTGCTGCTTGGAATCCCCTTGCATACATACCATATATATATATAAAAATATAATTTATGGTTACTCAGACGACTACGCCAAAAGGTGGAAGAAAACTAAATTGTCGTCATCGTCGTCGTCGTCGTTGTTCCTGTTGTTCGAGTCGAAACAAAAAGTAGGAAAACAATTACAGCTGACTTAACACTTCCGCTTCTTGTTGAAAAAAAAACAGCACACGTTTATCCTCTACGTTTGGCGGCATGGGCGTGGCATTGTGGCACTGTGAGAGACGTTAACGCACTGCCCCCGTCAAGCACTTGAAATTGTAATTTTACACGTACCACAAAACACCTTTGTATTCGAGCTAAATTCTTAAGTAGACGGCTGTTGCGGGAACCACCACTAAATTGTTGATCCTGTTGCGATGTGTCGCATAAGATTAGATTTTAGCTTGAGGTTGCTGTGTGCAACAATTTGTTAAAGATTGTATTTGAAATTCGATAGTTTTCAATATCGACACATTCGTCAAAGCTTATTACTATTGATTAATAATAAAATTCCCAAAAAGAAATACAATTTTTTTATTGTATAACATTTTATTGGTTTCATTGCGTTTAAAAATCAAATGTCAAAATGAACTCGCAATTAAAATTCTCCAAAAATATTCGCTGAATAATTATATAAAGCACCTTAACGAAATATAACTAATGTTAAAGTTTTGATTTGTGCGACTTACAGCTAAATTGTTCACATTGCCGAGGTCGTTTTTCAAATATCGATCGATTCAGTATCAATTCAGATCTCATAGATTAAAGTATTTGCTTTTTTTTTCTTGTTTAAATGTGGTGCAGGAAATAAATAAGAACAATAAATAATTGTAGAAAATGTGAAAGTCGATGAAACAGCTTAAACCAAAAAAAAGAGATTTAAAGTTTTTAAAAAAATGCATACACAGTTGGCTGTCAAAAATAATATTGGATTAGTAATTAACAGACTTTTACAAAGCTGTTGCTACACTTTTTTTGGTTATCTAAATACAAATAGATATTACAATAAAAATAAGAATTCAAGAAATAAATAAAAAATTTGTTCAAATTAAATTCATTGATTCTTCTGGGGAGTATAGTTAACGATATTTGTGTAAATTTCGTTTAACTAACGGCTAATATTCATTGGTTCATAAGTGTTATAATAATGTTTTGAATATCTAGATTAAGAACAAGCCAATAAGCTAAGTATTTGATAGATGAAGAAAGTCTGTTTTGCAAACACAAAATTGTCAAAAGGCAAACGGATTTGCTGATTCACTTATGCAAATTGCTTTTCAATTTCTTATGAGCTAATGCAAAACCTATGAATAAAATAAATGATTTAAATTATTTTAAATTCATTAGTGTCTGTATAGTTTATGCGTTGAATTACGTTGATTGGCATTGTCAAGAGTTTTGCTTAAATTTGATGGCATTGTTCATTATTTTTTGCTATTCTGATTGGTTCATTCGAGATACAATTTGGAACATTCATTTGAGATACACAACTCGAGTAGTTTTTTTTTTTTGTTCTATGGGCTATGGTAAGCTCTCTAAAGTAAAACCTGAAGCATTATTGGGCAAGGCTTAGATATAACTGGGCGGCATGAACTACGTTAAGGCGTGGCGGCCACTCATTTTGGTGACTCCGGCGGTGCATTAGCGTTGCCAAAGAGCTCATCGTACGAGGGGGCTGTAGGTGAGCAAAACAAAAGGGAAAGAAGTAAGCAATTATTGAGAAAAAAAAGTGGGAAGTCTTTTTACTTACGCAATGCGTTTGCGCCGGTGGATTGACGTGAATGCCTGTGCGATCCGGACGCCGCTGAGGTGGATGGCAATTGGCTGTAGCCGGCACCAACTGGAGCCTGTGCTGCAGCTGATGACGTTGCCGTTGTCGGTGGAGCGAGTGGAGCGAGTGGAGGCGTCAGAGCGAGCAGCGTATATTGCGGCGAATCGGGCAACTGATACGGTGGTAGATGTGGCGGTGGATATGACTGCACCATCAATGGGCTGGTGGAGTAAGGCATGTAGGGCACGTTGCAGATGCTGCGCAGGCTGGCCCGAGCCGAGGGGCTGCCAAACTGCGAGGACTGCGAGCCCGATGTGTACGAAGTGTTAGACAGCTCAACACCACCAAAAGCCGGGCTCAATGTGGAGTCCGATGTGGTGGAATTCAAGGAACTGCATTCGCTGTACTGTGACGAATGCGATGGCGAGCCAATGGAAGACTCCAGCGCTGGATAAAAAGACAGAGCAGCTGACGGCTCAAATGGATTCCCAGGCGTAACGCAGGCGACGGAGGCAGGGACCGAGGCGGCTGCGGTGGTGGCGGCCGCATCATCTGGACCAGGTGGACCATCGTCGGGACGGGGCGGCAGCGAAGGTCGCATCGAGCCCAGTCTGGCGGACACATCCTGCGAGTAGACCTTGAAAGGCAAATTAAGCACCAGATTCTTGAAGAAGCCCCGCAGCACGGCCTCGACGCGCAGCTCATATGTTGTAGTTATGATGCCACTGTACATCTCGTCCGTCGGCTGTGCCGTGTCCGGCATGAGCAGCTCGTGGGCAAAGCTGCGCTCGCTCTTCTTCACCACTGCGCCCGTCTCCTTGTTGGCAATCGCAATGCACTCAACCTTCTGCACGCGCAACGGCACGTGGCTGTAGTAGGTGATGTACTGCAAAATGCTAAGCAGACACAGGTATGCATATTAATAAAGCAAATTATAAATTAAATACTGATTGCGCAATAACTCTTGTCTTGCAGCTTTAACTGACAACAAACATAACAAGTGGACGATTCCATTCTCAATTTACTTCCTCTAACGAATTACATTTGGTGAAATAAATTGTTTTTTTATTGAAATCAACTATTAATATATATGTCAAATACAAGCTGTTTAATTTAGACATCAAATATTGAGCACAGCCACTTCCGTTTCAAATACTTGTCAATTGTAATTTAAAATAGTTCAGTTTCCCTCAATTGCAATTGTTATTAGTCTTATTTTGTAAGATGGCAACGCTGCCATTTACAATTTTTGTCTAATTTATTTAGTTGGCAACACTGCCACTCCCTTCTCAAATATATGTAAATTGAAATAGTCAATTCTCTAACTTTGTAAGTTGTGAAAGCAGCCACTTCATATATATATATATTTCATATATTTGTCAACGCCTTTTCCGTCCCATATATGTCAATGGTAAATAGTCCAATTTTTTAATTTCAGTCTCAAATATTTGTCAATTGTCAAATATCACTAAATAGTTTAATTTTTCCAGTTGGCAATTCTCAAAATAGCGTTCTGCGAAGTTAAATACAGTTTTATTACTTACTTGAAGCGCAGTTTCTCCACATTTGTTGTGCTGTTGTTGACAACTGTAACACAGATGCGCAACGGTTCGCCGCGCACTGCAAAATCCTCGGGCAACAGGGCTAGCATTGTGATTGGTCGTGTACCAAAAAGGCTAATTGTCTTCGTGATTTGCTTCTCCTGCGGTGTGGGATTGTTGCGATAGGTTGCTGGCAGTGGCATATTCTTTACAACTGTAAAGGGGATCGTGTGTCGCTGGTCAAAGGTCCAGGGTCTTTGAATGAGGATGCGCATCTTGTATTTGATGCTGCCGTAGCTGCCCCGGAAGCTGGAGGGTAACCGTTGGCCCAGTGCCACATTGAAGGTGAATGTGTGCTCGCCGGGTGACAATTCTAGGCCACGAGGCTCAAATTCTGGGAGCGGAGTTTCGCTGTGCTCGTAAATCTCTTTGCTCGTGTAGAATAGGCTGCGTGTGTACTCATTGTTGTTGGAGTTCTTTCGCAGGATTTCCATCCACTTGCATTTGCCTTTGCCAGTTACCTGAATTTTAATAGCTGCAACATAAAATTGGTGAAATTTCAAATTTGTTATTGAATTGTACCAAGGGCGCCCCCTAGCGGTACATTTGTGTATTAAAATCTTAACCTAACTCAATGGTTTGTGTCTTAGTTATTAATAAATATTACTCATATTAATACTATCGTAAATAATATGTTGTCGACGCCAAAACATCGATAACAATCGCGTGGCTGAATTAAACACATTGCCAGTGTTGCCACAATATTGCCAAATGAAAAACACGATTTTTTCCTGCTAGCTTTGTAAAAGATGTCAAGTAACTTAAATTAAACAGTCTTCGCTGAATTAGGCAAGTAAATGGTGGAATCACAAGTGCAAAACATGCGCTACCATGGATCATATCAAAGATATTTGTGGCGCAACACAGCCAAACGTTTTTGTAGAGTTTTGGGCGAGCCGCAAGTTTTCTCAAGCGTATCTATTCATGAACATAATTTTTTTTCGTTTGCTGTTGCCCCACAGGACGACTGTAGACAGTGAAATTTACAATGAATATGAAGGCATAGGACACCAAAAAAATGAATGCCAATTATATATCACGCGCCCTGTGCTACCACGGCCAGCCACTGCAGAAGATCTGGGAAGATGAGCGGGGCATCGACGATTTGCGACGCCTCAATTTGACGCAGTCCAACTACAGTGTGTACCAGGAGCGACAAAAATATTTCACATTTCAGGAGCGGGCGAAACGTTTGAAAGTCCACCAATTCCTGGCACGGAAAGCCAGCGATTTGTACGACCGGCAGTTGGTGGGCAACGTTATGGAGGAATCGTGGCTGGCACAAATGAGCAACTGCATCGCATCCCAGCCCCCGATGGAGTTCTATCTGAGTGTCAAGGATAAACGCAAGGCGTACGCATTTCGAATCGGCGCACTCAAGCAGGGTGATATTATCTTTGCCACCGTGCAAAAGGTCATGTCGAACGCGAATCGGATTGTGGTCAAACCACTGTGCACGGCGGAACCTTTACACTTCTATCTGGCCGATATACCCATTAAGGTTTGCTTATCGAACAACTAGTCTTAAATAAACTTGTTCTAATCGATGTATTTCGCTGTTTAGGCCATCATCTTGCAGGATCAGTGGGGTCCCCAACAAGGCACTCCTCACACATTCGCCACCAATGACTTTATACGTTGTGAAGTGTGCAACGTGTCCGCAGATGTGGAACGCTTAACCCTGGGCATGTTGGGCCTGTACAACAAGAATCCCGATGTTAAGCTCGGTCTATGCGATCTTAGTGATTTCCCCAATTACTATCGGTATGTGATTAGAATATTCAGAGTCAAGAATTTCTTTGGCTAATAATAAACGCTTAGCTCAATACACAATATGGATCCAGCATCGGCGCCACACTATGAGGATCAATTGAACGCAGCCCTGGAGCTGGAGAATCCTAACTGCGATGTGCTCTTTCAGTTAAACGGCCTGCAGCCAAACGAGAACTTAACGCTGATGAGTAGCATCAAAGGTGGCTTCCCCGAGTCCGACTACGCGCCGGAGCTTCGACAGAAACAGGCCTCACAATGGGCATTCCGGTAAGTTTCCATGTTCCATGCAATCTTCCAATCAAGGCTGGTCGCTTTGAATCAGCTAAAAACTATCCAGTTGATAACAAGGTTTTCGTGACACAATCAAGGATCACTTTAAACCGTTTGTTAACTGAACGGCCAGTCGTGAATGGGTCACTTTAGTTGCTAAGATATGCATTCACATATGTATAATTGTCCACATGTATGTATTGTATATATATATATATATATATATATATATATATGTATATCCATTGCACAACCCTCACAAAACCAATCAGCTCCGTGGCTGACGGCATTGAGCACTTTAAGAATGGCCAACAAGTTGAGGCCTTTCAGTGCCTGAACAAGGCCCTGAACATTGATCCGCGCAATGTCGAGGGTCTGGTGGCGCGCGGTGCGCTATACGCGAATCGGGGCAGTTTCTTGAAGGGTCTTAAAGACTTTGAAAAGGCGCTAATGTTGAATAAGTACCATGTGAATGCGCGTAAATATATGGGCGAGACCCTGGTGGCGCTTGGTCGCAGCTATGAGGAGGAGAATCGTATACCGGATGCCATCAAGGCGTACAGCGATTGCCTAAATCTGTTGCCCCAGCATGAACTGGCGCGCATCTCTCTCGATGCACTGCAGCAACAGCTGCGACCAGCTGCAGTTACTGGCACCAGCACTTTGTTGGCCATGCATCAACAGCGTGGCGCTGATCTGCTCAGTTTGCCCGGCGCCGGAGGCTCCACGATGACAATTGGCTCCACGGAAGACTCGAGCTCATCAAGCGGCAGTGAGAATGGAAACGATAGCGAGGGGGGACAGCGTAAGTGTCGATCCTGCAACTTAACTGAAATCGCTCACAACCAACCTATTGTACATTTTAGCCAGCGGCAAGCAGCGTTCTGTCCTGCCCATTGAACAGGACAAGCGCGCCGTTAGCGATGCTCTCTCGGCGAACGAATTTAAGTTGGACGACGATGAGACGATGAGCAGCGTGCGGCGACTGCTGCGCGAAGCGAGCAAGCACAAAAAATCCAAGAAGAAGGGAAAAAAGAAGAAGGATAGAAAGGATGGAAAGAAATCGAAATCAAAGTCGATCGAAACTGGAAGTGCAATCTCAGCCACCGAGGCTGCATTGGAAATGCTAAAAAAAATGGACTATGTGGAGGCTTTCAGGTAACTGGGTGTGACGTCTTCTCTAAAACTGGTCAACCGTTAGATCATAAGACGAGCTCTTGATGCTTATGATTCAAGTTCGATTGACTTGTTTTAAGGTGTGCCCGCAATTCACTTTAAAATATCTTTGCGCTCTCCCATGCATGACGAATTAGCCGGAATAAGTATGCTAAGTGAGTTGCTTTCATTTGTTGTTCCCATTTTACACGTTTTTTTTTTGTAAAACAACCTTTGCAGGCTCATGAGCAGCAGCAGCAGCGATGCCCAGCTCAAGTCCCAGCTGCAAAACTATTTCAAACAAAAACAGCGCTCGGAAACGCCACCGCCCCCACCACCCCCGGTGCCCATAATACAGCGCAAGCAACCAGTGACGGAGACGACGACGACGGGCGGCTACAATCTTATGATGGGACCAAGCACCTCGAAATATGCCGCGGCTGCTGCAACCAATGTGGACGATGAGCAGCCGCCACCAGCGCCAAAATTTCATCATCATCATCAGCAGCAGCAACAGCAACAAAAAAATCAGCTGCAGCATCAGAAGCTTTCATTTCAAATCAAAAAGCGTCCGCTGCAAATGGATAAGTTTGGACTATTACGTTTGGCCACACCACTAAGCTCGCGATCGCGTTCCCACAGCCGCTCGCCGAGGCGACGTATGAGCCGTAGCCGTTCCCGGGACAGACGCTCATCGAGGCGCCGCTCGCGCAGTCGCAGCAGAAGCAGCCGCAGGAGCAGTCGATCCCATCACTCCAGATCGCGCAGACGACGCAGTCCGACTCGCAGTCCTAGTCGCAGTCGTAGTCGCAGTAGAAGTAGAAGTTATTCGCCGTCGCGATTTGGCGGACGATTCCGAGGTGGACGGGACTTTAAGCACCGTTTTGGAAAGCGTGATAGACGCTCGCGTTCGCGTTCCTTTGTGCGTGGCAGACGCACTCCGTCACCATTTGTGCCGCGATGCACTCCGTCGCCGGCCGCCCGATATCGACGGACACGGTCGCGCAGCTTCAGTCCTCGGCGGCATCAGCCAGGTCGTTTTACGCCTCGCGGACGTAGTCGCGGACGTGGCCGTTTCCAGAATCGCTTCGATGGTCGCAACAATGATCGGCGACTCAGTCGGGAGAAATTTGTGAGCCCAGCGCCTGGCGATGGACCCACCATCGAGGAGGTGGACGAAATGATCAAGGAAGCACAAAAGGAGCGCAAGCAAGGCATCATCGAAGGCGATAAGGAGATTTTGAAGAAGAGGGCCACAAACAACAACACGACCCCTGACAGCGCCTAGAATCTAAGATAGGGCACACATCCAATGTTAAGGTTCATTTTATATGTAGTTCTATGAATACTTTATACATCCATAGATAGAGTTGTGATAAGGTCCCCTGCTGACAACCCTTCTATGGACACCAAAATAAAGAAGCTTGCTAATCATTTTCTGCACTACAAATACGAAAAATACAAGTTTTAGTCATTTACTACAAATTTATAAATAACAAAACATTGTTATGACATTATTACAATATATCCATCGGATTTAAAGAATATATAACTAAAAATATTTGTGGTTTGAATCCGTTAAATCTTTATCGTGTGCGGTTCAAGGTAAGTCAAATTATATAATTAACAAAAGCTGAAAATTAAGTTATTTATTTTTTTTAGCAAAAGATAATTTCAAAAGCAACAAGAACAAATTCAACATCAATCTAAAAGAGTCGGCCAAATAGAAAAAAAAAAAATTCCAACAAATAAAACAATTACCTTTCCAGCATTATTCAGATTACAGGGTAAATGATCTCGCAACTATTACCGATATCAACAGTTTGCAGTTTTCAATTGGTAAATGTTTACATATCAATATACACTCATAAATAATTATATTTATACTGGAGCGCGCTTCGCTCCACTCTCCACACACCATACAACCATAAACAACAAACAAACCTAGATTGCGCAAACCGGCTGTTTACAATTGTCGACGCTCTCTTATGCACACACATCACGAAGAGAACTACAGAGAGAGCGCCTCACTGCCTTCTATGTGTTGGTATCGAATACAGTGCAACAATTTAACTAAAAAAAATGTTGCTGAGCAGCGCGCACAAAAACAGTCTAAACGCTAAACGAAGTTCAAACTCAGTCAGAGATAAAATATATTCAGTTGATATTTGCCTGCCGGCAGCAACAGAAGCGCATCTTGGAAGGAGCCCAGCCCACATAGTGGGAATGTTTGTCGTCTACTAATTGTGTATGTCTTTTGCATTTGTCAGTGTGCACTTGTGTGTGTGCGTAGTTTTAGCGCACAAGACTTTGATTTAGAATAACAAACGCGACAAGTTATTGTATTTACTACGTGAGCTAAAATTAAAGTCGAATAATCAAGCTAAACAGATCGCAGTGAAATAGACACAACCGGCAAATATTAAATATTAACACGAACCAAAAACGTTTTATTCGGTAAGTAAAGCTAGCCAATTTACATAAGCGCTGCTGCCTGCATTCTTCCAACAACAACTAAAAGAAAGACAGTGTGCAGCGGAAGCGAGATATGCAAGACAATTGGCGAATACAAAATTAAAAAGTGTGCAGCAAAACAACACGCGGCGGCGGCATTGGATTTTGTTTGGACTTTGAACGATAAGAGCGTACACACAGCAACAGCTACAAACAATAAACAGCTACAATCAATAAACTACAAGAGCACTAATAAAGACAAAGAACTTGAAAAAAAAACTTAAACTGCGCTACACTTCAGTTGTCAAGCATATTTGTACACATATGCCTTACGCCATATAGGTAGTGAATGAAAAAGAAGACAATACAAAATACTATTTATAATCTCGTGCTACACAGAGTAGATAAAGTTGTAAAGCGTTATCTTTTAATGGGCCGGTAAAATATTGTGTTTTGCATAGCACAGCGTACAATCGCAAATAAAATAAAAACACTAAGAAGAATAATAGATATATAATAATTTAATTATTTTGCGAGACCATATATGTTTCTTGTAAGCCACTTATCGTATCACCATAATATGAATAATTAATTAAATATTTGGCTAATCCACAAGATAGATGATTTTCGCAATAAGTAAGGTGTTTAAGTTTAAAAAGTATTCGTTGACTTTTGTGGTTATCGTTACACTCTTAAAAAAATATATATATATGTATACTAAATAAATTAGTGTGTTATCAGACAATGACAACGAAATGTACTCATTTATTTAATTTTCTTAAATCTCTTGCAGCTTAAACACAAAAAAAATTCCCTATAATAATGTATACGAAAATTTTTCGTGCTGTGATAATCGGCGCCCCTGGCTCCGGTAAAGGCACCATCTCGGAGCGCATTGTGAAAACTTTTGGCTTTCTGCACATATCTTCGGGCGACATTCTCCGCCAGAACATAATCCAAAATTCGGATCTGGGGAAGAAGGCTAAACGTTACATCGAGGCCGGTCAGCTGGTGCCCGATGAGATCGTGACCCAAACATTGGTCGGACGGATCACTGAGATTGGCAACAAGTCCTACATTTTGGATGGTTTTCCACGCAATGGCGCCCAAGCGGAAATTCTGTCGTCACGTGCACAAATCAATGCTGTTATTAACTTAGACATTCCACATGATGTAATCATTTCGCGAGTGAAAAATCGCTGGACCCACATACCGTCTGGCCGAGTCTACAACATTGGTTTCAACGATCCCGACGTGCCTGGCAAGGACAATATAACGGGCGAACCGCTTACCCAACGCGAGGACGATAAGCCCAATGTGGTTGCAAAGCGTTTGCAGCTATACGATGAGCTAATGGGACCCGTTCTGGCCTGGTATGGAGAACGTGGTTTAGTAACCACTTTTAAGGGTCGCGAAACCAAAGAAATTTGGCCACGTATTGAGCGCTTTCTTAAGGATAAGGTCAACAAGGGTTAAGAAAAAAGGAGAAGGGGAAGACAGACAACTCAATTATATGCACAAAAGAAACTTATTTTTTTATTCATTGGCCGTTTCTCTTGTGTTCAATTAAGGTCAAATGTAAGCATATGTATCAAATATATGTATATTGTCAAGTGGAGGGAACGGTTCATTGTAACGATTCAAATGTAATTGCGAAGCCTTACAACACTAATAACGAATCAACAAGTAAAATGTTTCAAAAAGTGTTTTTTTTCCTCGGTAGGTCTAATGACAGCTTGAGATATCTAAAACTTTCCCACAGTAAAATAATGTGTTGTTGTGATACGAATATTATATAGCTTATATATATATATATATAGGTGCTTCTAAGTAGGTGCTCTGATAATAAATAGGTGTTTGTATTGGCTACTGATAACGTTACTGCTGATTTTGACATGGAGCCGTAACAGATATGTCAAAATCTATTTTTGGGCTACGGATCAAACTTAAACAATTATGGGTTCCCATACACTTCAATGCCATATTGTTTGGCGTGTAGCGCCCCACAGCTGTCAAGTGTGGCGCTCACAACATATTTTTCACAGGCACACAAACGCAAAAATGCGAAGAGAGCAAACCTACGGACGCTGATTTTTTTCTCTTTGGCTCTCTTTCTTACACTACATTTAATAATAATGCATTCGCTTTTAGGGGTTCGTTTTGACTTTGAAATTAAGTGCATCTCCACTTGTATGCCGGTAACCAGATGAGTGTATAAATTAATGACATTAAATAGCAATTGATGATTATCAAATGCGAACAGACTGCAATATATAAAAAGCTGTGTTGAAAACTTATATGTAATATGTTTTAGTAATGTTTATGTTTATTAAAAATGTATTGAAATATGATGCATTTATCTAATGACACTTTTAATTAACAGTAAAAAGAACATAAGAAGATGTACACTCTTTTCTAGACTGCACTGTACTTGAGAGTAATTCTCTTTGTGTATCGCTCACTATTACGGCATTTTTAGCACGCATACATGCACACGGACACAATACACGCACACATCGCGGGAGTACTACACATACCTGCCCCGCTCCACTGCGCACGTTAGATGAAGCCGCGCGTAGCATTTCCTGAATCAAATGACCCCACGAAGCGAAAGAGCAATTGACGAATGCAGGCAGCCAATTGAGTACTTATCGATGAATGATGTCAATTTAAAGAATTCGCAATCGGAATTTCGCTCAACTAAACGTAAAACTAGGTGTACAAATGGCTGCTGACTATTGTTATTCTTGTAAAAGATCTTCTTTGTTTATGCCAATGCGGTCATAACAAAAACGGAGACGATAATGCATACAGCGAATTTAGAAAACTTCATTACTAACCGCACGGTCTGGTCTGAGTCAGAGACCAGATCCGGTAGAAAATATATAATAATAGCAGCAACAATAATTTAAAATAAAATTTACCTCGTATTTTGGAACGTTTGGTCAGATTCATCCAAATCTCGCCGCGTATGACTTGACCGGCATAAAAAATTCGATCTGGATTGTCCAGTCGAATGCAGAGTCGTTCGCTTTCCATGCTGCTGGTGCTGCTGCTCTCATTAAATACTCATCCAAAAATAACATATAAAACGCCACATTTGAGAGGCCGCTTTGGTATCACTGTGCAGAAAATACAACTACAACTATTGGACACTATTCAATTAACCAGAAGAGTGACAATAAAGGCACTCACTTTAACTGATAATATGTAGATCGATCTTAAGTACATTTACGCGCACGCCTATGCGTTTAAATTACATTAATCACATCGAACATTTTATTAATTCATGCAAAGTAACTAGAAACGTTGTTGCTTTTGTTTTAACTTGCCACACGATAACGATAAGCGATTGCTCTAACAAAATCAGCTGATGCTCACTTTAGTTCGGCGTTGCCACCATTTTGAGGCGGCAAAAGTTATTATTTAAAAATACGATAAGCTGTCTAGTTTCAAAGAGCTCAATGTCTAAATGATGAATATGACAGTTTAAAGAAGAATAAAATTTCACCATCAAAATATAATGTACTTCCCCGTACTTGTGGCAAGTGGCAGCTCTGTCATACTAACAAAGCCTCCATCATAATTTATGAATCGTATTCAGCTTTAGTATTAATCTAACCTTGCTCGCGTTCGGTGTTTCTGGTCACGACGCATCAATAGTCGTTGTGCGCTCGACTCCAACGTGTTTGGCTGTGTGTATGCAAGTTGGGCGTTGCTTTCTGTAACAAAAACCAAAATATAACTCCTAGCATTCAAAAGAGCGCATGCAGACACTGCTTGTCACCAAGGCTCTGCAATAAAAATATTTGCACTTATTTCGTTGCAACAAAGATGAGCAGTAAAGTGAATATCAGCTTCGACAACATCTTAGGCGTCTACTTTGCTGGCCAGGTCGTATCCGGCACAGCGGAGCTCATCACAGAACGTCCCAAAACCATACGCTGTAAGCTCGAAGACATAAAATATATTTCATTATGCTTCTGAATTGTATGACGTCACAAGTCCCCTCTCCAATCCAAATATATTGCGTATACGGAAATCACTGCGGGCCTATGGGAGAAACGCTTCATTATTATTCGTGTCGTCATTATTGGTGTTGTTGTTGCTTTATTTTTATTTTGATATAAAGCCGGTTGCCAGTATTTATAGAGATTTGTGTCGGCTATTTGATATTTTAGCTGTAGTGAAATTAAAAAAAAAAGTTTTTCTTGAAATTATACATGTACTTGCTGTTTACTCAGTCAACATAATATTAATTATTAAGAAAAATGGCAAAACCTAGAAATAAAAAAAATGTTAGGTTCTCAAGTTTCTTTAATGCTAATATTACTATATTTTTATTTTTAAACCTAATTAAAAAATTACTTTACAATCAATAGTTACTTCCCTGTTCTCCGTCATACTAATAAAGCCTCCCGCTCAAGGGTACATTAAAATTTATTAATCGGATTCAGCTTCAGTATTAACGCTAAGCATACAATACAAGCATACAACACCGTCAAATCGGCAAATAAAAAAGTCCGTCAGGTTTTGTCCTGAGTCAATGGGCTAACGTGTGCCTTCGTATTTTATTGTCTGTTTAGTGGTATTAATCTAACATAGGTCGCGTTCTGTCTTTGGGGTCGTATCGGGTCCAGTAGTATTGCTCTCGGCTCTTTTGTTTGAGAATCTTTGTTCTATTTAGTGCGTTGCTTGCCACATTCAATAAAACAAATGTTCTGCATCGCTCGACTCTGCAAATAAAAATATATACATAAGCTATACTCCGTTGTGTAAATAACATGACGTCATGTCGATTTCCCTCACTCCAATCCAATTCTTTTGTTTATACAGAATTCAGTCTGGGCCGGTAGAACAGACGATTTATTAAATTCGAGCCGACATTGTTGTTGGAAATGTTTCTGTTGTTATTGTACCTGCTATTTGATATTGTAGCGAGATTGAAATAAAAAAATAAACTAGTTTTTCTATGAAATCGTTTGGTTGACTGATGTTTCATTTCTGAGGCAGAAATTTACATCATCAGCATAATATTTTGAAGAAGTGTAGCATAGTTTCGAATTTTGAAAAAAAAAGTATTCTCTTAAGTTTCTTTAATGACTATTAAAAATAAGCATTACTAAAATTCGGCTTTGCTTTTAATACGCATTTACTGCTAAAATCAGGAAAAAAAATTAGCTGACAGGCATAATTAAGCTTCAAACTGGTTTTTGCCATGGAGCGTGAATAAAAAATGATAAATAGAAATATATGGTTACATTGTACAGACTCAAACTAAAGTTATAATAGTAAAATATATATATATGAATCCATAAATAGGCAGGCGCATGTCATCCATCCAATTAACCACAATTGAACTCGACTAATGTTTAAAAAGCCCACATTGCTTGCAGCTTAATAGTATTACAAAGAAATTAAGCCAATTACTGGGATGATCCCCGCTGTTTCCCTTCCTGTTCTTCTCAAGCTATCTACATAACTGTGAACGGCTTTGTGGAGACGCGCTGGCAGGAGAGCGTTGAGAAGACCGGAGATGATGGCAAATTGGTCAAGTCGATGGAAACGCACACAGCCACAGAGATTTACTATAGCAGCGATAAGTATGTGTACGGGCAGAGCGGCGGATCGCAGGTGGAACTGCCGAAGGGCAAGTTCGTATTTCCATTTCAAGCCACCATTCCGCCGCATGCGCCAACTTCATTTAATGGAAAGCACGGTCAGATAAAACATGAGGTGACCTTGACCATAGATCGGGCCGTTCGATATAATAACACATTCAAGCAATGCTTTACCGTTTTACTTCCCAACGATTTGAATGTGAAGCGGGAGCATTTGGTAGGTTCGGCATAATCCGGAAAATGTATATTACTCAGCTAATCGTTTAATCTGGTATTAAATATAAATATAGCAACCACTGAAACGCATCGAGGAAAAAACCTTTTGGTGGGGCTCCATATTTGGCGGCAAAAAGCCAATGGTTATGGATGTGAGCACCTCGTACAGCGCCTACGTGCCCGGCCAGAAGATACACTTTCAGCTTGTGCTGGACAATCAGTCGGATGTTCAGTGCCAGGACGTAAAAGTGCGTCTTTTCAAGAATGTGACGTATCGCGGCAAGTGCGGTGATAAGGAGCAGCTCAAAACTACAGAGGAGCGCTTGGCAGATAAACATTGGGGCGAGGTCGATAAGCATAACAAGGCACAGTTTAATGAGTTCCTACTGGTGCCACCCACAACGCCTACAACTATTGGGGAGCGTGATTCCATTCGGGTTAGCTACACGTTGCGTTTTATCGCTAAAACATTCCGTTTGCATGGCGGCGGAGATATGGTGGTCGATATTCCACTGGTCATAGGCTCGGTGCCGTTGCTGGGCAGTGCTGAGGACAAGGGTCCGGGGTCCCAGAAGACGGCCACATCAAACGGAACAACGCAGCCGTTGTGTAAGAGGCTTAAGAAACCTATCAGTTATTAAATTTTTAATCTATTCGTATATTTTTACAGCTGCACCCAACTTCCAAGAAGATGTGAGCATGGAACACTTTGAGTCAAACACTTTTAAGCCCCGCTATCCGGTCTATTTGTTTAGTGGCCAGCCGGCAAATGCCAATGGAGCTGCTATATCACCTATTCCCAGTCTATATCCAAAAGCCGAGGACTCTTTGCCGGCACATCCAGTGCACTATACACAAAATCCTGTTTCGCCAGTTGTGAAACCACAAGCTGCTGCAGCTAACAAGACGCCGTCGTATCCCATTCAGGCACCTGCCGTTGGGCCATCTGCTGGCAACAATTTTGAGGTGCTTGGCTTCAGCGTACCACCGGGATATCAGCCAACGCCCACTGCACCAGCTGGTGGATCCGGCAATATTGGTTGGAAGTAGTTATAAGTTACGTATATTAATTACCTTTTTTTAAGCACTTTTGGAAGATTTTTTGAATAAATATTTTTACGCGCTCACGCTCAGGGGCGATAGCAAATGTATCGATATATATTATATACCACAAGCAGTGCTTCTTAGCTGATGAGCATCTCTATTCGCAACTTAGCAACTCTGTTCTTATTAGCGTGTTTCACGGAACATTTCCACAATTTCCCCATTTTCAGTTGTTATTTTTTATAAGAAGACGTTGAGATTAAGATAGTCTTATTAATTTTGTTGTTTACAAAATATCCCACATTATTAATGTCTGTTAATAACATTTCAGACATATTGAATTATTTGGGTGCCCCCAGTGGTTAACATTGAATAAGCAACAGCTGTTTTAGAAATGCACTTGACGTAACTTGTGGCAGAAAGTTTTGTTTTCAACATAATTTGTATAGCCGAAAAGTGATTAAAAGAAAACCGGTTTGTAAAGTCTTTCGCTTAGGCTTTAGCAGCAACATCGGAGAGCGACAGTATACAGTTATTACACACACGAGCGGACACGGCAAAAGAAAGTTTTGACGCAATCGCATGGCCGTTACTTGTAATTTGTAATGAAGAAGCGTCGTGCTGCCAAACAGTTGACGCTGCACTCTGGCGGCGGACGGTCCAAGTTACTGGCGGGATTCGTGTATATTGGGAATATTTTGTAAAGGTGAGGCCTACTCGCTTAATATGCATAACAAATGCATTGGCTTTGTCTTGGCTTGCCTTTAACAGCAGCATCGGACCTAGTAACAACAAGCCAATCAGCAACACTGCAATAACAAAAGTGAAATCGAAATCGCTGATAAAGACGACCTCCCTGAATAATTGAACAAATGAATGAATCTGTGAGTGCTTGAAGAATTTTGAAACAATGTCGAAATTGGCGCGAAGACGAACAAAGCGATTAGAGAAAATTAGTGTGGCAAACGACTGAAACGCGACGCGCCTGACATGACAGTTCGTAAGTTTGGTCCGCAATCTACCAACTTAATCTCTACGCATAATTATCATACACTTCCAGAAGGTATATTAATTTTCTTAAAAACATTGTAACGCAATTTCAATATATTGGTTTAAAATGCCTTTCTATTATAAAAAGACCACTTTTCATTTCAACAAACGTTGCCGAACCCTTTTTGTTAAGAGCACCTTTTGTGCTCCCAACACCTTGAATATCTTGCATCTATTTAGGGCATTTGATCTTCGACAGCTTAAATATGACTCTTCTGACTTGGTTCACACATAAATTTGACAACTATTTGATGACAGTCCAAACAACCACAATTTGTTAAGACAGCAGGGCGCACCTTGAGCAATGGTTTTGTTTTTAAACTGTTTTGTTTGTCTAACAGCAAATAAATGCCGATGTTGAAGCTATTGTTGTTTGTATGATTTACAGAAATGCCATTGAAGACGCAGCAATAAAAGTGAAATCAGCAAGAAAACGCGCATACGCATAAGCGAACTTTTACAAGCACAAACACACACACACAGAGCCATTCACTTCGATAAAGACAGTCGAAGAGACAGTCAATGATTAATATGACGCCGGCCGTAGCAAGCACCAGTGGTGCCGCCTCATCGTCAGCCACACCCACAACGCCCACTGTCAGTCCGCGACGCAGACATAGCACACGGGAGCAATTGCATCAGATTGTTGCTGGCGGCATGGCGGCCGCAATTACGCGTTCCACCTGCCAGCCGCTGGATGTGCTCAAGATACGTTTTCAACTGCAAGTGGAACCGCTGGGAGGCACGCGACAAGCACTGATCGTCCAGACAAACCTCTCCTCCAAATACACATCCATCACGCAGGCGGTGCGCACTATTTATCGCGAGGAAGGAATGTTGGCCTTTTGGAAGGGTCACAATCCCGCCCAGGTGCTTAGTATCATGTACGGCATCTGTCAGTTCTGGACGTATGAGCAACTGAGCCTTCTGGCCAAGCAAACCAATTACCTCAAGGACCATTCGCATCAATCGAATTTCATATGCGGAGCCGCTGCCGGCGCTGCAGCAGTTATCATTTCCACACCGCTGGATGTTATACGGACGCGTCTCATCGCCCAGGACACTAGCAAAGGATATCGGTAATATATCATTTTACATATCAGCTAACACTCGAATTTTAATTAAAACCACGAATGTAAAATACCTTCGATAACCTTTAAAAATGCGGATTTTGGTCAATGAATATCTTATTGCGAATTAAGATCGCCCATCAGTTCTGTATGTATGTTAAATATAATTTAATGTATAATCTTTACTTTCTTTGCAGCAATGCATCGCGCGCTGTCAGTGCAATTATGCGGCAGGAGGGAACGCGTGGCATGTACCGCGGCTTGTCCTCGGCACTTTTGCAGATTGCCCCGCTGATGGGCACCAATTTTATGGCGTATCGTTTGTTTAGCGAGTCGGCGTGCAATTTCTTCGAGGTGGAAGATCGCAGCAAATTGCCGACATGGACGCTTTTAATGTTGGGCGCCTCATCTGGCATGTTGTCCAAGACAATTGTGTATCCGTTCGATTTAATCAAAAAGCGACTGCAAATCCGAGGTTTTGAGCGAAATCGACAGACTTTCGGACAGACCATGCAATGCACCGGAGTCTGGGATTGTCTGCGACAGACCGTGCAACAGGAGGGCGTTCGTGGTCTGTACAAGGGCGTGGCTCCCACGCTTCTCAAGTCAAGCTTGACGACAGCCTTGTACTTTAGCCTCTACGACAAGCTGAGTCAAGTGCGCTTCTAATACGAGCTGTTGTAATTTTATTTATAGTTTTAAGTAGTGAAAAAACATCACTGCACGGAATATATTTTTTATATGCAATTTACAAACAAAACGCTGTATATGATATTAAGCATAATTTCTCTGTTAATTAGTTATCATATTTTTAGTACGGGTTTTTGATTTAAGATAATGTGTATCTGATAATACTATATTAATTCAAAAACTATGCATATATTCATGAGCCACATAATGTTATTTCTTATTTAAAAGCATTTTTTGATAATTGTTGTGGGAATATTTTAAATATTTCTGAAAACAAGTTATATACAAAACGGTTTATTACACAAACCACACTGGCACTACAATATGCTAGAAATTGTTAAAATATAAAACCATTTAATTTAAATCTGTAAGAGAATGAAAATTTCGACACTGATAATTTGTATATTGTTTGCAGCTTTTCTATAATTTGAACAAAACTTGGTCCCACTGTCTGCCGAGCTTTTGCTCGTTGCGAAATAAACTGATTTATAACGCAAAGCTTCATTTTATTTATTGGTTTAGTTTAACTTAGTTTATTTTAAAGATCTGCAAATTGTGCCTTCCCCCAAATTTGAATGTCATTTTAAAAAAAACTAAACAAATGGTTTGTTGTGCTTGATAAATTGTCATTTGAATATGCAGATCGGATAACATTCAAAACTCAAGATATAAAAACTATTTCTACCTTTCACGAGTTGTTAAGTGCCGATGATTTGGTAGATTTCGAGCTGATGTTCCACCTGGCTAACCAAATATATACCATGCCGATGTTAGATTCGCCTCCCCAAAATATGTATCACCTTAAAGATAATTACAATAAGGATTATTTTTTAATCTTCTACGATCCCGCTAGCTATTATTGGACACTGCAATTGGGCAAGCTGCGAAAGCTGTCTAAACTACTGGCCAATGAAGATGTACTCGTTGTGATCATAAATAAAGTACATAGTTATCTAGGCATTAATGTCGAGAGGGGTCGAAACTAAATAGCTTTCAATGCACCATCACGCTTTGTATGTTTGTTTGAATCGTCCAGATAGCTGGAGTTCTAAGTATCAGGGAAGGAGTTATAGTACACGAAACTATCTGCAGTGGTTTCCCAGGGCAGGAACCCGGAACTAAGGGACTACGATAAACTGGGAGAACGTAGAGTCTCGGAAGACATATTCTGCGATATTCGATATTTATTCAGAAATTTACGGAGCGGATTTAAATATGTTGTATAATAGTAAAATAAATATAAATTATTATTAAGTATTCTGAATAAATGTAAAAAAAAATATAAACTGGTATTAATAGAAACATATACTTTCAATATATGGTAAAGTATAATGATAAATATTTTGTTTCCCATAAATAAATTTTGTAATTCACTTATGACTTAGTTAAGCTTGTCTGCAAAATTCAGCAACTTCCAATATTATAGAGAGGGTGAAAATCTCTGGTATTAAAACTTAGACTGGAGAAGCGACCAATGATTATATGACTGCATTTGTTCCCGGACGATGTAGATGAATTGAGGCATTGGGTAGAGATGTTCTATAAAATTGCAGCTCCACAATCATATGGTGAGAAAATAGCGTTATTTGTGGGCGAACTTTGGTCGCGTCCTTTGATTTTCGGAGCAGGTGTTTTGTAGTGTCAAAGGACCGAATACGATTACGCTTGGAAAAACTTCGGGCATTTTGTGACCAATTGCTGACTGAGTCAATAGACCACAAGTTGGGATTTGAGAACAGTCTGCCTGTGCTTAATGTGGAGTTATCCAACTTTAATTAACTCATCTATGGGGCGCAAGCGGACATTATGATTTGCTTCTTTAATGCTCAGAAGCTAGCAATACTTACAGACATGGCCTCCAAAAACTGCGCGTCGATGGATTATTTAACTATACATTTTATAACAGCAGTTTGCATCCAGATAATAATGATTTACACTTTATATCGAAATAACAATTGGCGCTAAGTAAATATTAATTGAATCAGTAGAAAGAATCGATAGCATAGTATCGATACTTTGATAAAATATATATCAAATATATATATATATAATATATCAACATGCAGCAATTGCAGTCAGAGAAAGAAAAGGAAAAACACGCTATTCTGCTGAATCATAGGCAGTTAATTAATAAAGCTTACAGAGATAGTGTGCGTGGTGACGAGACATTTGATCTGAAGTCACAATTGTTTCAATTTCAACCGAAACCAGCGTCGCAGCAATGCCAAAGGAAACGCAAACGCAAACTCAAAGAAACTGCGACCACTGCAGAAGTAGACAACATAAACGAATACCTGAATCTCCTGCCGTCCGCAGAGTGCTGCGACGATGTCGCAAAACTACCCCGGCTCTGGGAAGAAACGTATGCGCTGCCACAGTTGCACGGCAGAAACGAAAGTGGCCAATTTCAAAAGGTACGCCCGATGATTGAGATGAGTGGTACTTTTATTTTACCGCATGCTGTACACTTCTACAACTACAATGTGGATCAGCTAAGGGCGTTGCTGCCCCAACTGTTGCCCAGCTATGATTTAATTGTAATCGATCCGCCTTGGCGTAATAAATATATACGCCGAATTAACCGTTCCAAGCAGCTGGGCTATGCCATGCTTGACAATGAGCAGCTGGCACTGTTACCGCTCAGCGAACTCACACACCGGCACACCTTGGTAGCCGTTTGGTGCACAAACTCCACACTACATCAGCAGACGCTGGAAACGCAGATCTTTCCACGCTGGCGACTGCGATTGCTGCACAAGCTGCGCTGGTACAAACTCAATACGGCTCATCAGCTGGTCAAGAACTTAAATCAGTCAGATGATACACAAAAGCAACCATACGAAATGCTTTACTTGGCCTGTCATGCGGACAGCGATGTGACCTATGCCACAGCGCTGAAACAAACCGAACTGCTTCTCAGTGTGCCAAGCATTGTGCATTCCCATAAGCCGCCATTGCTGCAGTGGTTGCAACCTCACTTGCAACTGGCGCCGGATCAGGTTGAACCCAACTGCTTGGAACTGTTCGCGCGCTATTTGCAGCCCCAATTCACATCCATTGGTCTGGAGGTCCTGAAGCTAATGGACGAGCGTCTGTATGATAAAGTATTAAAGTAAGACTAGAAATAATCATTTCAAACCAATTATTATTTGTAGGAACTGTCTTAGTAATTTCATCTTATGACATGGTTTGCCTATTAATAATGATAATTTGTCTTTTTATATAAATCACTATTATTAAAATAATATAAACAATTTACGAA
This sequence comes from Drosophila longiperda, assembly GCA_035042125.1. Lineage (NCBI taxonomy): Eukaryota > Metazoa > Arthropoda > Insecta > Diptera > Drosophilidae > Drosophila > Drosophila longiperda. The sequence goes on from JAWNLV010000115.1 coordinate 412,829, forward strand.
TTTATTGTGTTTTATTATCATTTTTATTGGTGTACTGTTAATGAGAGCAAATGCAACAAAAATTTTGTATGTGAGGGACAGGCGAAATGTTAAACATTTGTAGTGTTTGTGTTGTATGTGGTTGGTGTGTTTTTTTTTTTTTTTTTTTTGTGTGTTAAATTAATTTTAAAGGTAGTAAGCATTATTAATACACTTTTTTGTTGTTCTTTTGCCCTATTCATGACCCTGGGCCATGGCAGCCGGGTTGGTGGGCTCGTTGCCGCCGCGTTTCTTTGAGCCTGAAACAATGTCATCAATGCGTAACAGCAGAATAGCTGTCTCCACAGCCGTTTTGTAAACTTGCAGCTTGACGGCAAGCGGCTCCCAAATGTTCTTCACATTCATGTCGACAATTTCGCCCGATTCGCCATCAATGCCCCAGGGACAGACGCCGGCGGCCGTGTAAGAGGCATGCTTGGCGCGCAGAGCGGTCAATGCACGAATAGTATTGGCGCCACAATTTTGAGACAGAGTACGTGGTATTATTTCCAGGGCGTGTGCCACGGCAGTGTAAGGACCTTTCACCTGCTTACGGGTGAGCAGCTGGGAGGCAGCCATTTCGACGGCGCCGCCACCGGCCACGAGACGTGGCTCCAGCACCAAATTGCGTGCAACATGCAAAGCATCCTGAAGATTACGCTCCGTTTCATTGAGAATATCCTTGCTGGCACCGCGCAGCAATATGGTGCAGGCTTTGGGATCCTTGCACTGTGTGACAAATGTGAAATAATCATCGCCAATTTTCTTGATCTCAAAGAGTCCGGCACCGCTGCCCACATCCTTCTCAGTCAGCTCCTCAGTGCGATTTACAATAGTCGCACCGCAGGCGCGAGCAATACGCAAGTTGTCCGTCTTGCGCAGTCGTCGGATGGCCGTGATGCCTGCCTTCAGCAGATAGTGCTGGGCCAGATCGGAGACACCCTTTTCGGTGAACACAAGATCCGGCTTCACGGCAATTATGTCAGCGCAAACGCGCTGCACAAACTCCTCTTCGATCTGGAGCATGCGAGTGAAGTCTTGTTCACCAATGATCTCAACATTTGTCTGGCTCTCACCCTTCTTATACTCGAGCGAGCAATCCAGCAGCACAATGCGTGGATTCTCAATGTAGCGACGCATTTTGGGATGCGTCACATCCTTGTTAATCATGACTCCCTTCAACACACAGGAATCTTCAATAGCTCCACCGGGAATCTTCTCCACTTTGGCATAGCTAAAAAAAAATTTCATACGAATGTGGATTAGGAAATCGAAATCGCAGTACTGAAATTTGAAGCTGTGTGCTTGTAAATAACACTCACCGCTTGATGTCCACCTCCAAACGTCCATTCTCATTGAGGGTGACCGTCTCAACGGCATCGAGTGCAATTTTGACCGCCATGTCGGACCACTTGCCAATGAATTTGGTGCCGACGCATGCTTTGACCACATCGGCCATTTTGGTCTTATCCTTGACATCCAGCTGTACACTTAAATCAGACTGCAGATAGTTAACAATGTCTTCTAGGGCCTCGCGATAGGCACGAATGATCACAGTCGGATGGATTTGCTGTTGCAGGAATGGCTCCGCAGCGGCGAGCATCTCACCGGCGAGGACAATAACCGAGGTAGTGCCATCGCCAACCTCCTCGTCCTGTGTGCGGGCAATCTCAATCATGCTCTTCGCAGCCGGATGCTGCACGGTGATCTCACGCAATATGGCGTTGCCATCGTTTGTCATCACAATGCCACCCATGGGATCCATCAGCATTTTCAGCATGGCCTGTGGGCCCAGGCAGGTGCGGATCACATCAGCAATTGCCTAAAAAGAGCCAACACAAATACAAAATTCTCAACAGATGGTCAGCAAACGCAGAGACATGTGAGTCACACTCATAGACACACACAGACGCACACACTCATACCTTTCCGGCTTGAATATTCTCCAACTGCACTTTGCGGCCCGATTCTCTTTTTGTGTTTTCACCTATGTGCATAAGTTAAGATCGTAAATGGTAACAAATTGATGAAAATTATGTACTCACTCAACACGAGTATTGGTTGCTGTCCGCCAAACATATTTATCACTGTTTTTAAATAATTTTTATGTGAAAATAATAGAACTCGTGCCTCGCGTTATTGCTGTTGCCGCTGTTGGAAAGAGAATAAGTGAATTTGTGAGGTTAGGAAGCGCTGACACACGATTCGAGAAGTTTCGATAACACAAACTGTACCCGTGAATAAATAAAACCAAATTTCAAAACTTATATATAATCAAAAATTATGTTTAGTTATAGTTCAATTGCTATAAAATATGCCAGTAATTTAAATTAATTAAGTTGTGTAAAATAACAGACTCGATATTGATGAACAATCGATTTGCTTGTATACTCTGGCATCGCCAACGGAACAGCTGTTGCGTTTTTTGTAAATAAATGTTTTGAAGCGTTAATTTGTGCCAAACACTGCGCCATGGAAGCCAAAAAGATATCCTTTGGCTTTAGCAAGGTTGTCAAGAAGCCAAATATATTGCCTAGCAAAGCGGCAAAGGAGGAGAGCAAAGTGGAGCTTATAAAATGCCTCGAAGGCAAGGAAATCAAGCTTGTGGCGTAAGTCCGGCCTTAAGATAAAACGACGCAACGCTAAAATATATAATTCTTCTTCCAGAGAAAAACTCGAAGCTACACCACTAGTCATACAAATGCAAACAAATCAGAAGACCTCCACCGCGCTGGCAAGTCTAATGAAACGACGCGCCGTCCTGCTCGGCGAGGATGATCCCGAACCGGAGGAGTCGGATGTTCAAGCGCAATCCATAGCTGAAGTGACAGCAAATGGAGAAAGTGCCAGTTTGGAACAACGAGCTGCGCGGGAACTACTCGACGCCGCACAAAGCAACGGTAATGATGCTGGCGTAGTTGAAAAACTTGTATTGCCAGCGCTAAAAGCTGATGAACTGCCTCTGGATGGAGCCAAGGAGGCGACCCTTGATGACTATGATAACATACCTATACAACAGTTTGGTCTGGCTATGCTACGTGGCATGGGCTGGGTCGATCCACCGCCGGTGTCTAAAAAAAAGGGAGCAGCTCCGATAGATGATGCGCCTTTTTTGCGACCCAAAGGCATGGGCCTGGGAGCTGACAAGGCACTCAAGATAAAGCCGTTGCTTGTACAACCAGAGAAGAATGAAGTACTGGAAATCAAAAAACTAGCCTTCGTACGCATCTTGGGTGGCAAACAACAGGGTCAGTATGGACAAATCGAAGGATTCGACGATCATGCAGGTCGGGTGATTGTCAAAATGGCTATTGGAGGAGCCAAGGAGGCGTTCAACGAGTTTCTTTGTCAGCCCGTGTCGCGCAAGGAGTACGCACAATATGCCAAGTGCATAAGTACGTAGCAATCAGCATAAATTCTAGTTTAGATTAAGCAAAAGATAAATAATAGTTTGGATTGCTTACAGATACGACTAAGTACGAGGAGTTCAAAAAACAAGAGAACGAACACGGTCAAATTGTGGTTAAGCGGGAAAAGTCAACTGAACGATCCAGCTGGAAAGCAGAGCGTAACGAAAGGCAAAGTGAGGAAGAATGCAAATCGTACAGGTTGAAAGAGGAAGATCGCAAGCCATATAAGCCAGAGCGACGTAGTGCCAAGCCTGAAGATCGACGAACTGAGAGCAACGAATACAAAACAGAACGCAGCTCTAGCTCAAGTTACAAGCATGAGGATCGCAAACTCCACAGGCCAGAAGAGCGGCGAAGAGGTGAAGGCAACAGCAGCGCTAGTCGATATCAGGAACAACGTGTTCAAGACGGTAGAAGTACTTCAAAATCGAGCAGCCGGCGCCGTCAGCAAAGTAGCTCTGACGAAGCCGATGATACTGGTGAATCAACCGAAAGCGACTCAGATTCAGCTTATGAGCGCAAGAAGAAAATGAAATCCAAGAGTGGTATTAGTAAATCGAAGAAAAGCAAGTCCAAGAAAACTAAAAGTAAATCTCATCGTCATCGTCACTCCTCGAGCAGCGGCGAGGACAGCGACAGCAGCACAGGCGAGTGCTCGCGTCATCGCCACCAGAGCAAACACAAAAAGAAAACCAAAAAGAGTAAACATGCGCGCTCCCGCACACGCTCCAGGTCACGTGAGGGGCGTGGCAGGTAAATAGTATAAAGAGAGCCATAGAAAAGAATGATGAAATTACTTCAAAATTTATTGAAACATATTTAGACGCCTAAGCTTGTATTCTTATGCAGGATTATCATTAAATTTCCAATTAACTCACAAATAATCACAAGAATGTCTTTCTTTGAGAATCTTTTGCGGGGCCCCTATACAAAACTTAAAGTTAGAAATGCGGTGGTGTATAGGATTCCCTGCTGGCTTATTGGTAAGTCAGGGTTTTAGCTAGTCATGTGAATGATATTACTTTCATATGCGCATAGTATAATTAGCATTGTGATATATATATACTAAGTTTCTTGATAAATGTAATGTGTGTGTGTGGGTGTAAATGTGAGATGGCAAGTAAATGACTTAGTATTTATATTACGTTCCTGTTTTTTTTTTGGTCAAATCTTGTGAGCTATGAGTATGGGAAAGTGATAGTGTGTGGATTTGTGCTTCCATTTCATAATCCATGATATATATTAAAATAGATGGCAATCTACTGGAGCTTCTTTTTGCCATATTGAATCTTCTCATTGACTATTTTTGAAGCTTTCTGGATGATGGACTTGAACACATTCTTTTCATTCAAGCCCGGCCACATGGCAACCAATACAGTGGTGCAATACATAAGCAATAGGTTGTTAAAGATGGCCCCAACCCAGGCTAGAGCCAACAGTCCAAGACTTATTACAATTACAACCTGTTTAAAGACACAATAGTTTAATATTATTTTTTTTAATGTATGCACTAATCTCACCATTGTTGGCTTGCGTTCTTTAAAGAGATAGTCATACCAGATGGAAATTGCTGATTTGATGCCATATATCTGTCCGCATACCTCCTCAAATTTGGCCTCCTGTTCGCCATCCCATTTGCCACCGCTTGAAAGGAAACGTGAAAGCGTCGGCATTAAAAAGTCCATGAAGAACGCCATTAGGGCCAGCAATGAGAAAAGTGTTATAAAGGGCAAGTCCATGTACCACAGCAACAGATACATTACGCTGATGGCACCAAAGACTATGCCTGCATAGTATTGCTTCTCCCAGGTGAGAACGCCATAGGCACTCACAATGGCACCCCGAAATGGTTCTAGGTCGTGTTTTAGTTTGATTAAAGCCCGTTTCTGTAATTAAATGAATTTTATGTGATTTTCATGATGGCGGCAATTTTAGCGGGCTGGGCTGCAACGGAATTGCAATTTTTAATGCCTCCTTACCTGGTCAACCTGAGATGTTGTCATCTTCCTTATTATTATGCTCTATTAAAACGCTTACACCGTTTTGTACGACGTGTAGGAAGTAAATTAGTCCTCAGACGCTATTGTTATTTTAGGAGAAAAATCAATTTGTTTGTGACAAACTTCCAGTAAGGATGTAAAAAGTATCGATAGCAAGCCTGCAAAATGATCGATATGAAAAGCTGCAGTACAGTTCCAATTGGTGACCGCAAAGCTAAATGCTAGTAAGGAACGATGCTTTATTTTGGACTCGGAGTGACAAGTAACGGTGACTACGTTACGTTTACACCGTGATTTGAGAGAATTTTTATTGCTTGAAAGCTATTTCTAAGAATTTTCTGTCACCTATGTATAATCCAAAAGTAGTGGTTCACAAAGATTTTTTAGATTACTAAACTTGCTACTTTAAAATACTTGTCATACAAAATGATAAATATATGCGTACTCGATACTTTTAAAAATGACTTGAAAAAATTGACCGAACTGCAAAGTCAACCTTTCGTTTTTAAGAAATCCATTTTGAAACAATAACACAATGAGCTGTCCAGGCTTTGGTGAAGTAAAAATACCATCCTCCCGTGCTTTTTGGGACGATTGCGAAGAAGACGAATTCGAGAGCATTGAGCCGGCCAAGAAGTGAGTGTGCAGTTTTTAGTTCAAAGTAGTTCAAAGTATAAAAACACTTTTCAAAGGTCGAAGCTAAACTTTAAAGCGGGTGCAGACGAAACACCTCTTGCCAGCGACCTGTTTGTACTAATCGAAGGGCCTCACATAACAGAATTCTGCACTGGTGCGCTGCTCAAGGAATCGAAGCAGATTTGCGATATACCGTCTAAATCTTCTTCGCTGCATTGGAATGTCTCCAAGGGACAGATGTTGGCCGTGCTGGAAGAGGATCTGACTAGCAGTGGCGAAATAACAGATCTGCTCATACCCTACGCACAGGTGGCAAAGCGTGTTTTGACCATCACGCTGAAGCCCAAGGTAGAATACAAAAGTGAGGAGATCGACAGATACAGGGAAGATGTGGCCATTGTTCATTGCGTGGGTGGCAATGACGGCGATAAATTGGTGCGCGAGCTAGAGGCGCCAAATTTTATCGCTGGTGCAGCAGCGGGAAGTAAGTTAAAGTTTCTCCTTCGCTCGTGCAGCAATAATACAATCTCTGTTTCGTTTACAGTTGCTTGCTGGCGCAACGAAATGGAGCTGCCTGTCAGCTCGTATGTTGTTTACACGGACAAACTGCCGCTGGATGTGGTTGCTGCTCAGCCAGTTCTCAAACTGTTGCAGAAACTGGGCGTGCCGTGCTCTGAACGCTATGCGCCACCATCCAAGGAGAGCTCCTACCTCTATATGTAGAAATTTTACATAAGTTTAGGTGGTTGTTTATATATATATATATGTATTTAAATAATTGGTTGCGGCTAAAAAAGAACTTTTACAGAATTTATTCGCTTAGACATTATCGCTTATTGTAGTACATCAAATAAGCTCAATTTGAGCTCCTTGCTACGCCGTTCCATGTGCGCCTTAGCAATGGCAATGAACTGTGGTCGCGAAAGCAGAGAATAGGCGGGCACCAGCAGCGAGGAGATCACCATATGCAACTCCCTATGCCCGCTGCTAAATAAATCCAGGCCCAGCTCCAGCGCAGTTCCAAAATCACTTTCATCTACTGCAATATTGGCCGCATTAACCAGGGGCTGTAATTTCTCCAGCACGGCCTGCTTGGCATTATCGCTGTCATCTTTAAGATCCTTGCGCTCGAATAGGGCCAAGATTTTCTTTAGTTCTGCATCGCTCACCATCAGTGGTCGATAGCCCTGCTGTGACTTTCGCTCGTACGGAACTACAATGCCAGCGCGATGAAAGGTCTTGGTTAGCGTTTTTTTATTGCGCTCGTTCTTTAAGCCTTCCAGTTGGGTCAGTTGCAGTGAGTTGGTGCTGATGTGCTGCTTAACTGCTTTCTTAGCGGCAGCGACCTGAGCCGCTGTGAATGGTGTACCCACAAAATCATGGTCTAAATAGTAAAGAAACGCATCAAATATGTTTCCAGCCACAAATTCAAACTCACAGCTGCTTGTGGCATCATTTCGAGCCAAGAGCAGCCGCACCTTGTCCTGTGGCACATCCCGCCAGTAGCCGTAATGCACTCCAGTGCCTCGGTGCACGAAAACTGTCTGGAACTCGGGCGGATCATAGTAGAAGCGCCAGTGGCGCAAATAGTCGCCGGGTTCGCCCATTTTTGCCTTGTGGAATTTACCAGCCAGAAACTCAAAGGGACCCACCAGCTGTAGTTGAAACACTTTGTCCATATGCTGCAGGCTGTTGTCGCTTTTCAGTTTAGTTATAAAATTCCAGAATTCAAAGAAATCTGGCGGCATCTCCACCAAAAATTTGTGCCTTATGAATTCATTGCTTTCACAAAGATTATCATACTCCTGTTGCACTGACAAACGAATGCGTTTTTCCAGAATTTCCATATAGTTTTTGCCGGCTATATTCTCCATTGCCTCCTTTTGCAGCTCAGCCGTCTCTGACTCAAATTTGCCGACATTCTTTTCCTTTTCCAATTCCATTTCATTAAATTCGTTTCTACTACTTGTGTTTGGACTCTCTGCGTCTTCCTCCTTTTCTGATGGTTTCCGTTTTGGCGCCAATTTTAGCGTTTCTGTTTTCCTTGCAGGGTGATTGTATTTTTCTATATGTGCTTCATTTTGCTGATAGCATTTATCCCAGTATTTGCAGTCTTGCTTTGGCATTGTTCACCTTTTCACGAAATTGTTTTAGCCGATAAACCATCAAAAAACACCTTAAACGCTTTGTCTTCTTCTTTCCATCCAGGGCTGTTGCATTGCTGCAAATTAAATATCGATAGCCTTACATTTTAATTAACCGCAAAATATATTTTAGTCGATTAAATATATATGCAAATGCAGTGTCAATGGTGACTTGTTTCGTTCACCCAACACTGCAGTGGATAATTCAAATGTTGAGTTTTGGTTTTTAATTGTTGCTGTAGTTCATTCAATGAATACAAACATTTGAAAAAGAATCCGAATGAAGGATTAGTTAGTATTACAATAAATGTATATATGTACGGGCAGATGTTTCAAATAGACAACAATAAATCTAACACGCTATGCTATTCCTCGACGGCACACATAACCGAATAGACGCACTCCTCTTTGTTGATCAAGTGACAAGTTTTGTTAACCAGCGACATGAGCTGATTCACATCGGTTGCCCAATTATTCAATATATCAGATGCACTCTTTTTTGTGGTGAAGTAAATAATACCAGCCGGTCTGTCGATCTTCACACGTATTGTGTCACTGTTGGCCAACTTCGAAAGATACTCCTCACAGCGATTTGCGGGCAGATTCAACAGCTCGCTCATACGCGTCAAGTGCAGGCGTGAATAATACATAGCAATGATGCGAATATTCTAAAAATAAAAAGAAAAATACGATTTTATTACTATATTCAAATATGTGCAAGGATTGCTCGCAGTTTCTTACGTGTTCGATCAAGCGGTCTTTCAGCTCAGTGATGCACTTCTTGCTATGCTTGGTGGTATCCTTAAACATATCGTTCTCCGCCAATACCATACCAAAGTCTGCATTGAATGTATCGAAATTAATAAGCTCATTGGACATAAATAAGCGCAGTATTTCCCTTTAAAAAAAGAGACTATAAATAAATAAATTATACCATATATAATGCTTGGGCATATTACTTGTAGGCGGGAACTTCTTCCAATTTTTTGTTCTTTGATAAATGCGCCATCATATCGCTTTGCTCGTTGTCATAGGGAGCCAGGACACAGTAGACAACGGCACAAACCAGCTTGTTTGTTAGCTCCTTTTTCTGCTCTTCTGTAAGTTCGATTTCGGGTTCGGTTGCAGCTGCGATTTCCGACTTTTTATCATCCTCCTCTTTCTTTTTGTCATCGGTCTTTTTCTTCTCTTCACCGGTGGTGGACTCTGTGCTAGCTGGGGCCTTTTTGCGTGGCGGCTCGGCAATAGCTTGATAATGACGCGAGGTATTTAAGAAGGATGTATCGCGATTTAATTGTATCATTCGATAATAGAACTTCAACTTGAGATCATGCTGGGCGGGGTCATCGAAGAACTTAATGCTGATCTTCTTGGCAATGATCTGAGTGGACACATAGTCCTCCTTAAGCAAACAAAGACGCATTTGCTCCAAAATTAGTTCGACCTTCTCACGCTTGTCCATTGAGCCGTAGGTCTCCACCTGCAGCTCCTCCATGACGGACGCAGCCCCGGCCACATCACCATCGGACTCCTTGATATCAGCCAGGATTTTGGTTAAACGTGCACGTTCAATTTCTACATAGATTTTACCCTCGGTAACGGAACGCAGTGTATCGATAAGCTTTAGCTTAGTTTCCTTATCGGGCGTCTTGTCCACATATGTGCAGCATTCCTGTATCATTTTTACGACGGCCTGCTTCAGTTGCGAGCGACGACGCACCAGCAGCGAGACGTACTCGTTTAATGCATTCCAGTTGCCGGCCTGTAGGCATATCTGACAAATGGCAACTAGGACACGCGAGCAGGATAACATGTCGGCTCCCAAACGTGTTTGTTTCTCCAGCTGAAGCATCATTTCGATGGCTTCGTGAAAAGCGTCGGGATTCTTTTTGGCCAGCTCCTTGGCTAGGGGGATCTTCTCATCGCAGGCGGGCTCGTAATCCACCTCCATTTTTGTAATGCGACCGCCATCGAATAAGTAGGTATCCATTTTAGATGCTAAACAATGTTGCAAGGATTTTTGTTGATGTTGTTCTTGTTGTTGTAATTTGCTACTATGACAAGGCAACTTTTCAAGTGCCGCTACTTACAGTTTGTTACGTTGTACTGAAGCGAAGCGTATTTATTGTTGTTGAATTTGGAGAACTTAACTATTTGCTGCTTCTTTTCGTTAGATTGATTTGTAATACTTGTCTTCCTTTACTAGCAACTAAGCAAATTAAATGCGTTGAATTTTGATTAAAACTCTGCAGAAATTTGCTTACAAATGACGTTAAGTTGGCTGCGCCTTACTTTAGTGTTGAGTAATGTCAAAAAATTAGTTCCGTTTTCAATTTGAAGCAAACGTAAATTCGAGTCAAATGGTTAGGAAACAAAAAACTATCAGTATGTGCAAGCGCAAGGTAAGTTGTGCAGCCCTGATGCTAATACATCTTTCTGCACTGTACAGCACTCAGTTTTCGCAGTCTTTGTTAAACCGCGTCAAAAAATTGAGTAAACGCTAATAATTTACCCAATTCGTTATATGAAACGCGTGCGAAACAGTATTTATTATTTGAAGACGGCGTTGTGCTATTTGTAACTTATACCTTGCTCAGTGTCGCAAACATTTGTTGTTCCGACGCTACAACTACGTACACATTTTGCGCGCCAATTTGAGGGGCAGAAAGACTACCACCAAAATGGCACAAATACAGGAATATCAGGATTTAGTCCTCGACGCACTCGAAACAGTAGAGTTCAAGCTGAGTAAGTGATGAGTTTTAAATATTAGTTGTGAATATTATATTCAGTGGCTCCTTGTTTCTGTAGTACGCGACAAGGCGGACATCAACAACGATGCTTTGATATTTCATCCTGCCATGGCGCATCAGATCTTTGGCGAATCGGAGACAATTTTTGGCTATCAGGGCTTGCACGTGCGAGTATTGTATACGGCGGGTCCGTTGCACATCTATCTTGGAATTGAGTACGAGAAACGTGTTAATGAAATTTCTGGTGGCGAAATAAAAGCCGACGATGTGGTGGCCACTATTGCACAAAGCTTGCCCGACGGCTGCTATTTTATTAATCTGGATGAGTTTCTCAAAACGCTGGATAAGGCCGACAAGTTCCAGCCGTTTGGCGAGAAGCTCGCCGAATACACGCAATGCGCTGACGACGGCAGCGAGCGCCTTTTTGAGATTTATCAGTGCGATTATAAGATGTCCTCATTTTTGAAGTTCTTCGCACGTTTACAAACGTTTATTCTGTGGTTTGTCGATGCTGCCTCCTACATAGACACGGATGATGCTCAGTGGTGTTACTTCATCTGGTCGGTTGGCTTTTCTATTTCATATGCAAGCACATTTTTTTAATGTCGTTTATTTCAGCTATGAAAAATACAAAAATAAGAATGGAGCGTTCCAGTATGCTACGGCTGGTTATACCACGGTTTATGAGTATTATGCTTATCCGCAAAACAAGCGGCCACGCATCAGCCAAATTATCGTTTTGCCGCCATTCCAGAAGCTAGGTTTGGCCACCAATCTGGTCAAAACCATTTACAAGTTCTATCAGTCGCAGAAGAATGTGGTGGATATAACAGTTGAGGATCCATCCGAGGACTTTCAGCGCTTACGCAATTTTGTGGATGCACGTTTGTGTATGGAGTTAAAATGCTTTGCCCGTGAAGAAATTTGCAAGGGCTTCAGCAAGGAGATGGTACGGGAGGCACGTGAGGCTTTGAAACTGAATCCACGCCAGGTGCGCAAGGTGTATGAACTGCTGCGGCTATTCCACACCAACTTAAATGATGCAAAGGAGTACAAAGCGTACCGTCTGGAAGTGAAGAAACGCCTCAATGCCGTTTACTACAAACAGATCAAAGATCTACAGAAAATGGAGCGTTATAAGATGGATACGGAAATGCTTCGCGCACGCTTGCCAAACAATAAGCAGCGCATTGAGCAGTTGCAAGAGGAGTATGACCTCATCGAACAGGATTACAAAAATATAATCAATAAGCTTCGTGCCTAGTGATACTTCAAAAAAACTAATGCCGTTTAGGTGTTGATTACTTTATTACGCGTTTTCCGTTCTAAATATGTTGATTACAAAATACAATTTGTTGCTATAAGCCTACAATAGGATCCTGTCGAATAAATATGTATTAAAAAAGTACCTACGTTTGTGGTGTTTATATATATATTTATGGGTGTTTAGGAGTAAAATTTGAGGCGTGTGGGCTTTTGAGCAATTTAACATTTAGAAAACATATTTCTTGTTTTGTAGCTATAAATATATCGATACACACAAACATATATATATTTATATATGTATATATATATAAATATATATATATTTAAAAAAAAGGATTGCATATTGGAAGTACATAAGTATAGGGTGTAAATATTGAGGGACTTTAAAGATCTCATTGTGCTGCACCAGCACATAATTCGTACAACTAGCAGGAGCCATATTCCTCCATCCACTTCTCAAAACGTGCCACATCGTCAGCCGAGACGGACTTTTTAGTGCGTTGCTGCGCATCCAGAAAGTCCTGCAGTGTGATGGGCTGATCAGCATCCTCGCGACGTATTTGCTTAATTTGCTGCGGCGTGCGACCAGAGATTAGGCGGCGCATGGCCATCATAGAGGCATCGCGGCACACATTGCTGATGTCCGAGCCGGAATAGCCTTGCAGCTCATCCCCAATAATACTCGTGTTGAGATCAGACGATAGTGAAACCTCCTTAAGGCATAATTTAAGCAGCGCTGATCGTGTTTCATCTGCGAATTTAAGTTACCAGCATAAACAAAAGCTGGCATCGTGTAAGAACTCGCACTCACCATTGGGCAGAGGTATGTAGATGCGTTTCTCAAAGCGCCGACGGAAAGCCTCATCAATGTCCCAGGGATGATTTGTGGCCGCCAGCACCATGATGACCTTTTCGTCCTGCAAGCTCGCATTCAGACCATCCATTTGAATAAGCAGTTCCGCCTTGAAGCGCCTGCTAGCCTCATGCTCAGAGTCGCTGCCACGTGATGCACACAGTGCATCGATTTCATCAATAAATATTGTGCTCGGCGCATAGAAGCGTGCCATTTCGAAAAGCAGACGCACCAGTTTCTCGCTCTCGCCACGGTACTTGGATGTCAGTGTGGATGAGGAGACATTGAAGAACGTGGTGCCGCATTCCGTGGCCACAGCTTTGGCTAGCATAGTTTTGCCCGTGCCTGGAGGACCCACCATTAAAACACCACGCCACGGCCGACGAATGCCTTTGAAAAATTCAGGCATTATAATCGGCAGCACAACAGCTTCCTGAAATGTTATAAAATATTTGTATATTTATATATATATTTGTAGTGTCGGAGATAACTCCTAAGGTGCATTACATGTTTTGTGACGAAACTAAAATACTAGCTGCAGGGGCATAAAGATTTACATTGTCATACCTGTAATATGGTTTTGGCCTCATTGAGGCCAGCTACATCGGTCCATTTGATGCATGGGTGGCGCTGCAGTATGTCCTTCTCCAGGGTGTCCACCAGGTGTCCCTCATAGCCCAAGGGCGAGAAATGTTTGACCTTTGTTTTGGGCGAACATCTGGGTGTGTTGTGCGTGGTTGATTGTGTGTGCGAGTTATCCTCCAGCGAAGTGGTCGCATCCTGATCATCTGAATTCGAGTTCTCATCCAGTGAATTCTTCTTAACAGCCCGTTGCTTGAGAGTCAGCTGTGTATTGGTGCTCAGCTTTCGGGCTCGCAAACGTTCCACAGAGCGACTCTTGCGCACGGCTGTCGTCAGAGCAGAAGCTCTACCTGGTCGGCCCAGACGCAGGCCAACGCTAGCCGTGCTATTCGTCGCCATACCAACGTTGCCGGCGCTGCCGTGATGACTCTGGCTCAGACTGTTGCTATTCAGATTGCTGTTGATCGAGGGCAGCGTTGGCTGCAGCTCGGGATCGCGACGCCGCAGTGAGGAGACCCAGCGACTGTCCTGCTGTTGCTGCGATGGAAACGGCATTGCTGGCTGGTTGGAGCGGGGCTGTGGGGCTACCTCTGCATCGAAGACTGCGTTTAATTGTTGGGTGAGCGAGCAATTGATCAATTGTGGCACAAACCTTGTGTGGGCAGACGCTGTTTGCTACGCAATGGCAGCGCTCCCCCGATTCCCAGGCCATTGGGCGCATTCGATCCCAGATTGTTAACGGGCCGATGCGGATGCGAATGTGGATTCGCGGCGGCGACATGTGGATGCTGTTGATTCTGATGCAAGCTCTCAGCCGATGGCTTCTTCACTGCATTGGCGTTTCGCGCGGGACGACTAGTGGCTGTGATTTTGGTGAAGGCAAACGGTGACAGTGAATCCAATATGAGCGAGTCCATCATGCGCGCCATATGCGATAAGTTTGTGGGTGGCGTTGATGAGCTAAAAAAAAAACAGGTTGAAATTTTGCAACTGATTAATGTTGCTCGCCATTCAACTCGGCCCCTGTCTGGCAAAGGTCATTTGCTTGCCTTATCAGCTGGGGACAGTAATAAGAACAGGTGACAGTGCTCAAGTCGATCCAACCCAACTGGGAGATACCCTGTAACCAGTGCTAAATTCATATTGCACATATTATTTCTACTAGTTTTCTTTTCATGTCTACCCGCCAAGAAGTAACATAAGTCAATTTGAATATATTAAATGAGCTAAATAACCCATATAAAAAAGGGCTAAGTTTAACTAGGAGTTATATCCGTCCGTCATATGCAATTTTACAATTTCCAAGCCCATTTTAAACAAATTAAAAAATTAATGGGTATAGGGTATAGCATGTGCTTTGCGTGTTTGATGTTAGTCTGGTCAAAGTTTGTCTAATGTTGTCTAGCCCTGTCACACAACATTTGAGACGGTTACTCTGTGGCACACACAAACACACACAAACACACACACACACACACACACACACACACACACACACACACACACACACACACACACACACACACACACACACACACACACACACACACACACATTTATTACTCAGGAATTTCTATGAAGCCAGAGTTCGTGAGTCTAACATGTTCTTACAAACTAACACGTATGTATGTATATGTATATGCAAAACAGTTGTGGGTTCAATAAACTTGGTCGGGTGAGTATGCCACCCAGGTTATTGACGCGCCGGCAACAATTGTTATTGTTGACAGTTACATGCGTCATCGTCATTAAGAGTAATTTCATTGCCTATATAGTAAAGGCATACAGGTAGTACAATAGTGCAACTACCATTTTGTCGATTTCTGCTGTCAACAATATGGCTGCACGCTCAAAAATATGCTACAATATTTTGTATTACTTTCTTTAGCTAATTAAGTTGGCCTCAGCAGTATGGCCATTTTTGTTGCTGCTGCCTTTGACCGGATGTGTTCCTATTGCGCGCTTATACACATTTGGGTTAATGTTTCTGATATGGAAAATAACATGCGCCCCGCTTCTCAGCCAATGATTTGTGGGCTTCCAGATTAGATTGAAATTGGGCAAAAATCTACGCTAATTACGGTACTAAAAGCGACTGATTACATTCCGGCTAATCCGCCTGTGTGACCTATAAAATGTTTATTGACTCTGACATCAATTACTAATAAATTACAATAAATGAGTATTTTTAGATCGTTCGATAGACAGGCAAACTGGCACAAGGCTATATAGTAAAATACTAAATGACAAAAACAGGAATCTAGACTAATTGATAGCCTTATAATTTCTCTAACTCTGTTCTTATGAGCTTGTCGTGGCAAGTGCATGTGAATAAAGAGGTGTTTATGTTAATTTGTTACAAGGAAAATCAAACAAAAAACCAGTCAATTTATGCAAATTGCATCCAATGGCAATTATGACAAGCAAAAACGTCAAGTGGCCAGGAAAGGAGCCCGATAGTTAGTTAAGAACTCGGAAAATCACAACACATATCGAACAACTTTAAAGAAAACCTATCCTGCACCAAGTTAAAAAAGGATCTTGTTTAGCAATGCTGAAAACAGAAAGACAAATTACGCGAGCAGAGCTAATATAAATGAGATGTTCAAAAGATAACCTTAGCAATGTTTCCAAGACAGCTAGAAAATCGTTTCCAAAGCCTTAATATGTATAGTTACCACTGGTGTAGATCCCACAGCGAATGATATGGCGTGTGTCTGTAGCCAGACATAAAGGGCACGGCCACTTCATATTCAACTTGAAGATTGGGCGGAGATTGGGGACGCATTGCTAGAGTGGTGCGCTCCAGCGCCGGATTGGAGTTGGTCAATGAGCGTTGACGTGTAAAGGATTGTGATTGCAGGCCATTGTTATTGTTAAGCAACTGAGAAACGTTGCCGCCAGTTGGAGGTGGTGCAGCAACCGGTTGGCCCATGCCAAACCAATTTTGAGCAGTTGCATTAAACATCGTTTGCCGCCAGCAAACAATAAGTGAAATTGACACAAGTAATTTAAAAACGCACTAAAATGTTCGATTTAAACAAAAGTCTGACGGAATTGTCAGACACAACTCGACGACGTTATGCGCAGTGAGGCGACACATACACCAAACGACTCAAGGGTTGTGCGCCAACTGACCGCAAAATTGAACAACTGACCAACAAAATGTGGCAAGCTCATTATTATTTGCTACGCGGGTAGTTTCTGAGTATTTCAGCGTGTATTTGTATTCCCTGTAAGTGTGGATGTGAAATGAGGTTAAAGGAAGTATTGCTTTGAGTTTTTTGTTGCTGTACTTTTATTGCCACCACCTGAGTCTAGTGGTCAATGCACGCTAGTCAAAGGCGCCTCAAACTCAACCCTAAGATGGCATCGATTTCCACGGCTAGCCGAGGCACATGTATATTAATATATGTATAACCATATACACAAACAAGTGAATCTACAGTGGTCGCCCATATAATATTAACTAAATTGCCAATTAAATATATTTTGTGATTAAGTAAATATTTTTTAAAGATAATAATTATATTTACAATATATTGGATTGCAAATGATAATTATAATTTGAGGTGTTCTTCTTGTCTTCTAGAGACTTATGTATTTTAATAATTTCATAATAAATAACTATTAGTATACGCCGGCTTTAATGGCGCGCTTGCCTGCTTCATAAGCTTCCATTAAAAACTAACCAATTTCTTGCATGTTATATATTAAATTTTTTTTGACGTAAATATTTATGTTTTCGAAATTAAATTTATAATATGTATGCTTGGAGTCTTTTGTCAATAAATTCCCTTGAGATTTTGCAGAAAGTGCTGCAAACGAAGGTCACATCCATATAGTATAACTACTTATAGACAAAACAGCTGCCTGAGATAAAAATCGATACGCTTGAATAAGAAAAAAATGCACTTGCTTCGTCTTGTTGCCAGTCAAAGCACTGTGAAGTGGACCGGCACGCCTTCAAATGCGCGCTATGGAAAATATACATTTGTATACAGGTTCTGGCTCTTACTTACCCTGCGCTCATCATGGGCAAATACGTGGATGTGGAATCCACGGTGCGTATGGTTGTGTTACCACGCAGCACAATCTTTTCGCGTGTGGTGCGCCTGTAGGTCTCCTCGCCGCGCATTATTTTACTTTCAAATTTTCACAAATTAACAAAAATAGTCGTACTACGTTTCACAAATTTTATCTTTTTTTTTTATAATTTTTACTTGTTTACTTTTGGCCAAAAAAATTATGTGTTGAAAAATTTTGCGTCTGCTCTCCTGGCAAGAAAAGTCGAAATGAGCTGAGAGCCAACGGAAACGGATGCTGTGCGACAACAGTCACACTGCTGTGCTGCTCTCTTTCGACTCTCTTCGGTCTGCTCTCTGCTGGTGAGTTGCGCAACTTTGAAAGTGCAGCGTGGCAACAATGTTGTTCATTGTGCCACACTCCACAAATGGCCACTAACTGGCCTCTAACTGTTGTTGGTCAGCAGCATTGAATGTTTGGCCAAAAGTCAGCTGGCGAAACTTGTTAAAATTGGGGGATGTTAGGCAAGTGCATATGAAGAGTATTACTTTTTAAATATTACAGCTGATATATTTTAAGAGGAAATTTTATCATAGCTGGTATATAAGCTTTTTTAAATTGATAATTTTACGTGTTTGAGCCTTGTTATAAACCTAAAATTGGAAGCAGAGCAGTCCTGTGATACATCTACTTGTTGTTGCATACTGTTAGTACATTTTAAAAAATAAATTAGAATGCCTCTTTGTAGGAGTGGAGAAAATAATAATATAGGTTTTTTATAGCTAAGCGCGAAAGCTACTACAATAATTTTATTATGCCGATTTTGAAAGTCCTTCCCAATATACAAACACAATTTAATTGTTATTGAAGAATTACCGATGATATTTTTGTAGTTGAAGTTGTCAGCTTTTTAGCAATCTTATTCTTATATGCATAAGATATTTATATAGTCCTTTTACCCATTTAAATTTATAAATTATTTAAATACTAGATCTTTAACCCAATCAAAAGAACAAATATATATGCATATTTATTGATCGATTTAAAAAAAAAGACTACTTATTAATTCTGATTGTAAAGTTCGAAGTTCGAACAACACTTTTAACATTGGTGAAATTGTTATAGATTTCACATTTTTTGTATTTTCAAATTATTAATGATCAGAACATGAACTTTGCTTAAACACTCATATTGCATTTGAATAAAAGTAATCGTAAAATATTTTGGGGCAGTTTACAATATAAATTATACACAAACCTCACAACATTTTGTAAGTTTGTGCAGTGTAAATGTGTAATAAAATTATGAAAAACCAAAACGCAATATAAACCATTTCGAAAATTATTTAAAAACTAATAGTTTCAAATGTACTTATCCATCGTATAGGTATAAACCAATGAAGACATACATTCATAAGTATTTTAATAAGTATATTAACCGTTTCTAACAAACACGAGGCACGTCGAAATGTAAGTAGACCACAAAAGAGAATATTTAGTTTATATCTTGTTGTTGTTTTGTTTCCTTTTTCATTTGGGAAATTTGGTGGCTTCGGTTGCTTTGTTGTCGACTCGACTTAATAAGGTTGCATGTGTATCGTATGTATATAGATAATTTTTTATAGCTTTACCATTTTGAACGTTTGAACTTTAACAATAACTTTAACGTTTGTATTTGGTTTTTTTTTTAATCTTTTTTTCTGAAAATATTTTGTCTGACTTTACTAAAAATGTGCGTTAATCTAAGAGCTGGATTATTCTTTCGCTTTTGTGCACTAGAGAGTTTAATTTTCTTTTTTTTGAGTTTTCGATATTTACTTCAAATTATTTACAACTAGCCCTACAGTTTCTTGCTCTGTCATTTTACTAATTTGGCGAGTATTTAGTACAACTCAACTGATTTACTGCATTTTTCGTCCCGTGCGTGCCTTCCAGGCCCTGACTAGATTATACGCGAAGTAAAGAGTGAAGCCGTGTATCTGGAAGCCCAATAAACAGAAAGCATACCAGAAGAGGGCATAGGGAAATCCCTAAAATATATCAATGATTAAGAATTGTTTTTGAGTGAAACTTATGGTTTACTTACGCGCCATACAAAAATGTCCGTTTCGTCCAACTCCACGGACTTGTCCATGGTGACAAACTCCCATATATCGGCAAAGTAGTAGACGAAACAATAAAGCAGCGGGAGCACAGCCATTACCAAAATGGCAATCATATATTTTTGCATATCTCGCACCTTATTGCCACGTGCCGCCGACAGTCCCAGAAACGAGGTGAGCAACGAGGCCGCCCAAACGTATTCCCACCATAGCGGCGGCGGCACCTCCAACTCTTCGATTTCTAGGACAAATATATCCAAGCGATCCAATATGTCAGACATTAGTTTCGCCAGCATGACGAAAAAGAGCAGCGCATGAAAGAAAATGCAGTACTTCAGGCGTGATTTGTTCAACAAGCTGCGAAAAAAGTGAGAAATTAATGGTTGTATGTTTAAGTTGCGTCTCCTATTGTTTGATAGGCCTCGGCCTTTAGCCATCCAAAATATGTACACAAACAATGTAGTTGTTGTTGTTGCTACTGTAAACAGGCACACATGCTAAGAGTGTCTAGCTGGCACTTTGCCCACCCACTCTGGTGCTGGCGCTGCCTGCCTGCAATTGCTGGCTGGCTGGCTGACAGTTTGTCTGGCTCGTGCACCCTCTGCAGCGGGAGTTGCAAATTGACTGCAGTTAGTTGCGATGTCATGACCTTTCGGTCGTGCAGTTGCATCTACTTGTAAGTAATTAGATAATTTTGCGGTGGTTTAGAAAGTGTTATTAACCTAATTTGATATGTGTTTGCCACTTTCTGCCTGAACTCGAAGTCGTTGCCATCGGTGCCCGCGACCATTGGACCGCCGCGACTTGCCATTTTGGTGCGTCAATTCGATGCCGGTTTTTAGAAAGGTTTTCAACTATTTTAAACAAACTTTAACTGTCTCCGAATTACTTCTCACAACATTTGCACGGACGATAGATTGTGGCGGCCAGGCGATTACAGCAGTGTTGATGACAAACTAGTATTGGTAAGCACCAAAGTAAAGCCCATATTGCCCCACATCGATATTTTATACTATTTGTGGTGGTTGGTAGATCAGTACTGACAGTGCTGTAATGCGCTCACTTATTTAAAATTGCCTAATTTACCGACTACAATAAACAGACAATTTATCTGTAAGATTATCATAATTAAGTGCATTTTCATATGCAAATATGGCCTTTAATGAGCTTAAATTTGCTCAGTGTGGCGGCGTGGAGGGGCTTAAAACTGGAGTCCATTAGTCTTGCAACTGCGTCACAGCCACCTGTTGCTTGTGTGCATTTCAATCCATAAATCAATTCACGAAAGCAAAACAATGAAGAGTGCAACGAGCGCATATTTAAAAATAAAATTCTACATCAAATACATACTTATTTTTACATTTTGTGTTGTGTCTTCTCTTTTTTGTTTTTAGCTCATTGAACGCCTTATGCTCGCTGGGCTACAAAAGACGAGGCGACTGTTAAGAGCCATCAGTTCTACGTCGGTATTCTTTAGTACAACGTCTAGGCGTGAATCGCATGCGAACGACATCGGGTTTTTTAAATAGCATTCTTTTTATGCCAGTTATTGATAACTATCGCCCAACATTTTGTGCAGAAATAGGCAGCTGAGTTGCAAACAACCATATGTAGTTGTGTTTTGTGTGTGTGTGCCTTGCTAAAAGGTAATAGTTCTTGTCATTGTTTAGTTGTTTAGTTTGTTTTGCCTATCTTATTTAATTAATTTGTGCACATATTTCATATGCATTTCAAGAGCGACCTTTTTGGCTGTCAGTGGACTTAGCGGACATTGTTCCCAAATTTTTAATTATTTTTAAAAATATTCTTCAACACCTTCGGTTGCTGCACCTGCGTCGACATCCGCATACCATTATTTTGTTTTGTCGCGTGGTTTTTCTATTTCGTGCATCTTGGCATCTCACATCATATCTTTTGCAAAATATTGAACAATAGACAACGATCAAAATATGTTATTGCTTGTGTGAGTCTCTTAACCTTGAGAGGATGTGTTGCTTACTATTTTGGTATTAATTATTAATACCATCGATCACATGCTTTAGATAACAGTAAACAGTCTTAGTATTACTAGTGTAAAATCGATTACTATCTGCCTCATTATTTGTTTCTTTTGTTTCTTTGCAGCTCGTTTCCCGCCTGCCGACCATACAGTTGAATCGAGAAAAAAAACAAAGAGAATCAAACGAATCCCAAGTGTGTTCATGCCCTAGACCAAATCATGTCTGCCCTTGCCGCCGATAAACGCGCCTCCTTCGCGCGACGTGCCGAAAGTTTAGTGGAGCGGGTGAGAGTTATGAATACCATTTATGAGGTAATCGGTATCAAGTGACCAAAATGCGTGAGATATAACAATTTGTTTGTTGTACTTATAATTTGTTGTTGTGGCTCGCTTGCATGGTTGTTTGCCGCTCAATTGAAATTTATTTGCAATTAATTACGCTCGAGTTGGGCAATCATTACTTGGCCAGATCTCCAATCTATTACAACAACAGTCAACTATCACTTTCAACAAAACAAAAAAAATATTTAACATGAAATCCCTCCGATGCATACAGTCGATATTTTTATGCACAAGCGTGTGGGTGGAATACATTATTAATTTAGACACATTCAAAAGTGAATTGGCTTGGTGCCATGCCATCGGTATGCTCCATCAATTAATCTCTTATACCCATACAAATACTATATATGAACACTTAACAAAAAATTATTACTTAAAATGGTTTAATTTTCATTTCAAATGGAATATATTGTTTTAATTTATTTTATCTAATTTATATTAGATTCATTAAACCCACTAGTAGTTAAAAAATACACAATAGAACAATATTTTGTATTCTATTTATATTTTAATTTATTGTAGTATTTTTCTGAGTGCATATACTAGTCAATCATGCACTTGGTTGGCTTTTATTGCAACAACAATTAGTGGCGCGTATTAAATGTATAAAAATGTAGGACTGAACGTGTTTGTTGATAGGAAAAGTGTTTGTCGTTATTGATGTTGATTTGTGTATTTTAAGACGTTTTTATAAATCTATAATTAACATTTTGTAGCTTAAATTCTTCAGAACGGTTTTGTTTTGACGAATGCATACCACACATATATTTCATAACATTTAAATATTTATTATGATCTCTTTTTGTGGTATCAAAAAGTCAATGTACTCACTATGTGGTCGAGCTAAAAATAAATGTGTTGTGTATTTTTGCAAAGTAAATACTTCTTTATCAGACTCTTGACTCAGGCGCCCTTGCTGTGACATCAATTGAATGAGAGTGGGTAGTTACATCAAAGTTCATACATATATGTACATATAGATATAAAAAGTCGCAGCATTAATTAAGCGGGTGAAGCCTCATAAAATGTACAAACATATATATTGCTTGCCATTGACCGACCATTTAATTTGTTTTATACAACTGAACATTTAATTAAACGCCAAAGAGAGGGTGTAAAATATAGATAAGCGGGGAAGTTCATAAGGTTCGCTTTAATATTACGTATGTTTTTTCAAACTTAACTTGCTTATGAAAACTAAGAGCGAATTGTATAATGATCAAGAATAACGGATAAATCCATTTGCATTAACCTGGCTTAGATTTTCTCACCCTCCTAAGCTCAAACGATGTGAATGTCTTTATCAGGCTAGCACATTTATCTTATCCAAACAAGGAAAGCAAATAAAGGAAATTGTTTTAATGTGTGAGAGAGACATGAAAGCAAACGAAAAGGAGAACATAACGAGCAAAATAAATGAACGATAAAAAACTAATAAAGTGCAACATAAATAAATGCGTGCGTAAATATCGCGGGAATACATCGTGCAAATGAATTTGACATTGAGGAGTGGTTTGGAGGAAACCCGAGGCACCTTACTTGATTG
Source organism: Drosophila longiperda (assembly GCA_035042125.1). Lineage (NCBI taxonomy): Eukaryota > Metazoa > Arthropoda > Insecta > Diptera > Drosophilidae > Drosophila > Drosophila longiperda. Next base: position 436,505 of record JAWNLV010000115.1, read on the forward strand.
CCTGGCAGAAATATTTGCAGCGAAATGCCAGAATTTGTGGTAGTTGAAATTTGCTGTTCTTCTTGCTGCCATCCTTCGTTGTCATGGCACGTGTACTTGTTTTAAGGTTGTGTGTGTGCGTTGTTGTGTGTTTTCTATATCTATAAATAATTCAGTTTTGAAAGCCATGCACTTGAATTTGCCCCGGGGACACATTTAAACAATATTATATTTCGCTCAAGAAGTATTCGATTCGCTTCAATTTTCTTTGTGTCGATATTTGAGTTACAGGTTAATTTAAATTTGGTTGTGGAATTTTATTTAACATTAGCTTAACATCAATTTAAGTTAAGCATACAACATTTAGTATAAGGAGAAAAATGCATTTTATATTTATTTGCTAAAAATCTAGTTGAATCAATATTTAACATGCCACACAATATTTGCTTAGCCTTGTTTACCATTAAATTTATGTAGAAAGCAGTTTTTCATTTATTTGTTTTTGATGTTTTCACACAAAAATATTATTTTAGTATTTATTTATTTATTGTCTGCTGTTGTTGATGTGTTTTTTCTATTTACAAAGCTCAAAGACAATTTAAATAGCATAACAATGTGCAAATGAAAGCGGATTAAAGAACACGTTGCCTTTACACCGCATTTTTCGACTTTATTGCGCAGCTTTTGTGCCAAGCACAGAAAGTCAGGCGACTAGTAGTTATAGCACAAATGAAATGTGTTAATTTCAGTTTAATTAAACAAAAAACGAAAGTGGTTGAAAGCTGGGTGGGGAATGGTGTGTGATAAGACGCAAAATGCGAGACAGGCTGACAAATTAAGAAAGTGCGAAAGATTGCTTTTGTAGATGGTGCTGAACTAGGAGACACCCTATTACACCGAAATGCACATTTGTTAAGAATACATATTTATAAGTATGTACGATACAGAATTCAAATTACAAGTTATATGCTGCATAATATACAGGCGACACATGCTAAAAGATTGTCTGATATTTGTTTAACCCTTGGTACTTAAGTCACAGAGATCAGATTATAAAGATAAAAAATGTGTGCACTTTATTATACCCCTTTTAATCCGATATTAATGGATATAAGGTATCAGAAAGTGAAAGCACAACCACAACAGTTGCTGCACACACATAAAGAATACATTAAGAGCAGCAGCAACAGCAACAATGTCAGCTACAATTTCCCGGGCAGGTGCGCAAAGCAAACAAATAACAAGAAGAACAATGACTAGAAGGGGAATAGCTACAACCAGTACATGGTGATTTATATGCACAGCCAAAAGGCGGAAGAAAAGAAAATAGAATAGGCACGTTACTTAAGTCATGGGCGTGAGGCGTCAAAGCAGACAACAAATGACAAACAACGGTACAAAGTTGCCAGAAGCTGTTCATATCATACTTTAAGGCGTAAATTATACAAGAACAATTGAGAGCCTGTAAGCCACTTGCCAAAGACAACACGCTGCGTCGACGGAGGGGCGTGGCATTGTCTGTACTCTTTGAATAGGTATGGAAATGAGTGGCAGATAATACAAGAAATGCTAAGCGAAAAAATCTACATTAAACAACTTTATAAGTCTGCTAAATAAGATTGAGATTGAGTGTTTGTTGATTGGCTTGGGTTAAATTGCGAAATTCTATAGTCAAAGGTTTTGATAGGGGAATCGGCATTTCTATTGTCAGCAGAAGTTACTGATTCGTGGAGCAGACAAACGAAAGAAAGTAGCTTGAGCTTAAGTTGTCAATGAAATCAATATCTCATTTAAAAATGTCGCCATTTCACTCAAACTGATAAAATATTCAGAACATTATTAGCGACATATTTAAATTACTACTTTGTTATATAACTCGTATGATACAATTTATTATGCTTAAATTTTCGGCTTGTTTCCGCTTTTATAACTTTTTTATATCCCATCGAAGTTTCCTGTTGTAGTTTAAATTTTTATATGGCACAACCAACCCATGGCTTAACGAGTCTCTCGCATTTTTATGCAACTCTGAATTTTTGTGCTGTCAAAGCGAAATAAAATAAAAAAAAGAAACTCATCAGACTTATGGCCGAGCTCATTGACAGCCGTGATATTCGTAGTTGAACGTGAGCAGCATTTAAATTTACATTTTCATTTGTATTCGTAATAGCATAAATATAATGAACATCATTATTATTGCAAAATTTCCCTAACATTGCTTTTAGCTGGAAGGCATAGTTTTTGTATATATAAACATATATATAATATGCAGTTGATAATAGTTATTCATTTCTGTTGTTATACTCTATGTATTTTTAACGAAGTGCACTCTTAAATTCATCTGCCATTGTTTTCCGATATGACAGAAGCAGATGCCAGGAGGTTGACATTGCTGTCATTTTTCGGCTTGACCTACGCCACGCAAATTCTAAATGCGCATTTCTTTAATGTTCTTTAGGGAGTTGAGTGCTGTAAGGCTGACTAAGCTGTCAACAGAAAAAATGTATGGCAATGGCGGTCGCGCACTTTTGCTGCAAGCTGGAAAATTAGCGCATCAAAACAAAAAGTCGCTTAGAGCGAACAGAAAATATATATACAAGATTGAAAAGTAAAACAAATGGAATTTGTACATACACGTACATTAGATGGGTGTCTGGCAGCGGGGCGCTCGGAAGTAGGCAACGAAATTTTGCAATGTGATTTGATAATACGCATGGACCGCACAGCGTTACCAGATAGCGAAAATCATTAAATGCAAATGACAAATGAGACTTAATTATAGAGCGTCAGCTAAATTAAGATAGATCAATATGTATGCATGTATCCGATAATTGCTGAATTAGTAATTCAATTGAATGGTGACTTACTTTAGTTTAAATAAATATAAAAATAAAATCTATCTAGATTTTCACTGGATTCTGGTTCTATAAGCATGTGTACTAAAAATGAGAGCTCTTTCTTATGTCTCTCTGTCTTGTACGCTAACTTCGCAATTCTTAAAGATAATTACGGTAAAATAGTTGTTTTTTTTTCCACTAAATGCACGCTTAAACTTTTTGAGCTAACGACATTTCATTTGCAGTCCGGCAACGCCTGGGAAACTGTTGATAAGCCACCACACCTGCCCTACGGCAACATTTGAACGCCCCCGCACAACAAAGTCGTAATGCTGCCTTTTTGCGTCGTAGCAATATCTTGATGTAGGGCACAGGAGAGTGAAGAGCCATTAACATTACACCCACACAACGGTTACTGCTACTGCTACCATTACCGTAACACTTTTCAGCATTTTGTTTTGCTAGCCACTTCGTCGCTGTTGACGTCGACATGACTTCGTGTCTGAATCGTCATCACCTCGTGCCGCTGCCGGTGGCAACGACACAACGCTGATAAGACCAGGCCGCAGCAGCACAACCAGTCGTCGTCGAACGCTCAAACGTTGCAATTGAAATACGCTGGAGAAGCTGCTGCCAAGCCGATTGTAGTTCGCACATCAACGAATTTTCCTGTGCTGAGTGCGTCTGAGCGCCTGATACAAGCAAAACCGAAAACGTTTGTGTGTTACCGTTTTGTCGAACGCGAAAATTGTGTTGTGTGAATTCGATTTGGCCATGTCCAAGCCGGTTACACCCCAGCATCGTGCCGGAGGCTCGTCTGCCGGTACTCCTGAGAAGATTAGCGTAAGTTTATCTCTACATCGATTTAATTGATGTGGCCTACTCTAGTTAAATGTGCAATTTTTGTACGTGTGTGTGTGTGTGTGTGTGTGTGTGTGCTAAATTCAGTGCTTACCGTTGCCGTCTGCAATTTGTCAACTGTCTGTACTGCATTTAAATACAGCTGCGTGATTATACCAGGGTTTACTGAGACACACCAGTCACACCCTTGCGCATATTTATGATGCCCAATTCTAAGCCTAGCTTGCTTGCGACACAAACGTCAACATCAGCGGCACACAAAGCCAGCCAAAGTCCGTTCCAGTTCTGTGTCCTTGGGCGCTAAACAGTGCATGTACAGTCGAACTTCTCTAATGCGAACTTACATCTCCTTCAATAAATTCGTTTTATACAGTCTTTCAGTGAGTGGAAGACAGAAAAAAAACAGACCAAACTAACTATTGCTATTTCCACCTAATGTTGTTTTTCTTACGAAAAATTTGCCATAGGCAGGTTGTCCTGTATTTGTGGTTCTTTATGTATGTGTGAGTAGTATTGGACGCAGCTGAATTTTATGTGTGGTGTCTTTTAGTTGCTGTCAGGCTTGCCTCAAAGGGCATAGTATACTTTTTGGCGTGTACATCATACAAATTTCATAATTGTCGCGCTGAGTATGAATGTGGATGTGTGCGCGCGTGTGTGTGTGTATGTTTGCCTATAACTGTAACTGTTATGTGCAACTTTGGATGTGTGTGTGTGTGTGTGTGTTTTTGTTGTGTTACCATTATTGTTAACGCAGTCATTTAACGTGCCATTTGCGTTCGCATCTGGCAGGCCAAATAAATTAAGGTGATCAAATTGCCAACCACTGCTGTTGTTTATTAAGTTTCTTATTAGCGGTCCTCCACAATTTTTCCAAGCAAACCAACACAGATGCACGACAGAAATTAGAGCTGGGCTAATTAGCCATAACACAAATTTATGATGCTTCATTTCTTACATTGTTCAAATTTCTTTGATGCCATCCAAATTCCCCCCTTCCTGTTAAGCTTTTTGTGTGATTAGTATTTTTCCCATTTCACTTGATTTTTAAAGCTGACCATCGGATTATATTCACTGTTTCTGTTACATCAATATATCTGATTGTTAATATGCACTTAAATTCTTTCACATATTCATACTCCTCATCTTTAAATTTTCGTTCGTTTAAACCTTTCCCAAAACCTCAACCAACATAACATTCTAAGCATTTATATTTTAACAGAACTCACATTCAATTCTTTGCTTTCCCTAGGATTCTATTGAGCATCTTTACTGAATAAGCTATAAACTATGCAACGTTGTGTTTTCCGTTGGATTAACCAAGCGCAAGTGCTGCATGCCTCGTGGCTTCTGCGTCCGCGTTCGCATTCAATTTCAATTACAAATATGCTGACAACCCAACCTATTTTCGCTGGTATCAGATAATAGCCCGTTTCTTTGCATTTAGTGGGATTTCGTTTTAATTTAATGCTGACTTTGAATTTTTTTCCAGTTGCAAAGAATGCAATTTTAATTTGGAAAAACTTAATTTTGGTCCTGACATTTGCCTGCCTATCGAATAGTTTGGTAGAGATAACTTGATTGATGAAAATAATGATTTAGTAAAGGATAACTTAATTGAAATTATTACAATGATTTGCTTAACTTTGTAAAATATACAAGATGCATTTTAAACACTAATCAACTATTTGATATCACAGACCACGGAAAATGTTTTCCTATTTTTATTTCATTATTTTAACTTAATGAAAACAGAGTATCTATCGAGTCATTCACTTACAACTATTACTCTATATTCTTTTCATTTGTTTTATATGCGATCCGGAGAGCATGTGCGCCACGCCGTGGGTGGCCATTTTGGTCGACGCATACACACATAGTAATGCACACAAACACACTTACGCACACATAATCAAATGGGTTCCATTTCTATGAGTCTCGTTATTTCAGTCAAAAGGGGGAGGAGGAATAAATGTTCTGACAATCTCTTGTGTAATTTTTTGACTAACACGGCAAGCCGAAATGGAAGAAAGATCAGAGCACATTTCACATCTACTCCTCCCACTACCCTTTCACTTGTTTGGCTGCCTCGGATTGTTTGGGCAAGTTTATGGCCTTGTGCATTGAATAAACTTTCATTACACCAAATTGCCAAAGTAGAGTAAAAATTGCGTCGCCTCAATTGGACTTGTTTGCGGGTGTGTATAACTGTGTGTATTTCTGTGTGGTTTATTTGAGTCCCTAGCTTAACAGCATTCTTTCGCTTTTACGCGCTCAAATAGTTTTATTTTCTCAGCTAAGAACATAAAACAAATTCTTTGCTTTTACTTCTTCGCTTTCAAACTTTCGTTAAGTTGTTTTTTGTTACTTGATCTGCAATCGCTGCTGCTTCCCTAATTTAATTTTTAATATTATTTTTATTTCCATTAGCGGCAATTGCATTGTCTTCCCTTTATACATACGTTGCGTGGCTTCTACTGCTGCAGGCCACCGCTGTTCCTTTTACACGCACACACACACACACACACACCTATACACACACTTATTCCATTTTGTGCTCAGCGCCATTTGCAACACAAGCCAGTATTTTGTTGGAGGCGGCATAACTTTGCCATTGGCAAAGTGTCGAAAGTTTGTTAGGCAGCGAAACTCATAAAATATGCTGCTGTCAGCTTTTCCCACAGGCAGCCTGACTGGTTCAGGCTTCTTAAAAAAGTTAAATCACATTTAATTGGTAGATTTTAAGGCAACCAGCGAAGGTCTTTTGTCTATAACAAAAATGTTAATTTAATGCTTCTAAGGTTTGCTAGGGCAAACAAATTTCAAAGTTATTTTAGGATTGACACAAGTTATGCCAGCATATTTCCGGTATTTTTTTAGATATTTTCGCCGGTTGGATTCGTAGCAAATATACCAATTTGCTATTGCCCACTGTGCATAAATTATAAAACGCATTAACTGAAATTGAACTTTACGAGCTGCTTATAGCTTTATTTGCCATTAATTTCTAATTGTGTTTAAATATTTCATCACATTGCAGAAGGTAATTCTCAATTAACAGCTCCATAAGGTTCGCTTCTCATAAGGAGCAGCTATGCGAAGCAACATTCCAAAATTGACATACATGACTGACAGCTGAGATAGTTAAATTATTTTGTATTATTTTTATAGCAGAAATCCCAATTTCGTGCAGTAGGAAAATTTACTTAAAGTGTGTATGCATGTATGTGATAATTTAGATTTTAGGAAAAATCAAATAAGCTTAAGTAGGCAATTGCAAAAAAGCACTGAGTTTTTATGAGTAACATAATTAGTGGCTTTTGTAAATTAATGACAACTTCTTGACAGACGTTGAGCATTTTAGTGCTTAGTAATAAATAGCAGTTGGCACAAATAAATCTTCTCAGAGTTCAACAGCTTAAATTTATTGCAAAATAAATTATACCTTATTTATTTCAGAGCTTAATAGTTATGTGGCTTGTTAAATTATCCGGGCCTGAATTTTGTATGCGTTGTGTAATGCCAGCTTTTTAAATATTAATTCAAAATAATGCGTGCCAATGTTTATTACGAACTTGTATGCGAACAAATTGAAATGTGAAAAGCGAAAATTGACCAAATAAACGCAATCGTGCATGTAGCAAACATGGAATCAATAATGTGCTATAAATATTTCAAAAGCGAAAATAACAGAAAATTGCAATAATTAAATTTGTATTTTGTATACATTGGAGAGAGAAATACAGATATTTACGCAGTGGTCTTAGCTATGGCAAAAGCATAACATCAATTTGAAACGCAAACAGAGATGTTGGGCAAATTGGCAGGCGACATATGACAGCACTTAACCAGAAATAAAAGGACATATCGCAGTTGAGTGCTGTATATCCAATGTAAAAGGTTCAACTGCTGTTTTATTATACCCTATCATTCTTTCAATTTGTTGTGCGGTTTATAGAATCAATATAAACTCAAAAAATGCTTAGCAATGCTTAGTTTATAAAACCACAACTAAAAAAATATAAATATACCACAGATGAATGAATATTACATGATTGGTTGTACTTCAATGCTGACTTCAGGGCATGTACTCGTCGAGCATTTGCAACAGGCACATTACAACTTGTTTTACTTTGCTGGATGTGGCAAGTGCTTTGGGATATCAACAAACCCTGAAGTGTCTCTATACAAATGCGTAGGCGACGTATGTTTGTGTTTGTGTGTTGATCTTGTGGTTATGAACCGAAAATCCATTTGCACTTGAATACATTGTGGCAATGATGAAGTGGACAAAAAAGCGAACCAACTTGGCCATTAACAAACAAACAACATTTTGGACACAGATACAGAGTAAATGAAAAATATACGACGTGAATTCATCTTTAAATTATGAATATAACTAATGCAAAACGGCTGAGCTGGCTGAAGAAAATACTGATTAGCCGGGCAGCTGTCAAAAAGAGCGATAAAACGGTCATGTCAAAAGTTTTGATTCGGAAAAAAATGAGTAACTAGCTCTTTACTGAATAAACTTTGCGGTTAAGTGTCACATTTGCTGTCAGCAACTTTTGCTCTCTAAACCATTTCAGTCTGATTCAGTTAAACTTTGAGATGCAAGAAGTACACTAATCTAAAAAAAAAAACTACAAATACAGTAATAATTACACTGAGTGGGCTTTGCTTTTGCTTAAAGAAGAGCTTTCAAGATTTTTGCATATCAATAGTTAACCCTTACGCAAACCAAGAACTTTTATTGCCGTTTTATATAGCAAATAACAAGTTTCAAAGCTTTAAAATTTGTATGCATGCCAGGCAAATGCCGAAAGGCAAAACTAAAAACTCATATACGTGTTGTTGATAACCACAAACTTTGTTATACAAAATAATATTAGTTAGAGCGCTTTAGTTCAGAGTGCACGGGTGTAACAATATTGTTTGATCAGTATTGAGAAGTCTTTTTTTTTATCAAATTCTACATACCAGGGCATTGTTGAAAAAAAAATAATTTTATTCCACTTTTGCGTTACAAACTTGAAACTTTTTAGGTTCAGTAACCTCAGAGATTTGATAAGAAGCAGTGTAGCCAACAAATGAATATATAGCTGTACCAGAATAGAGTTCATTCAAAATTTAAAGCAATTACTCTCTTTTACTCTTTCGTGTATCGAACTACCATTTTCAGCCAGTTACCTTTACTTTTATAATACCTTTTTCGTATACAAATTTAATGGGTACGGTTTATGAAATAAAATACATATATCTCTAAAATACGAAATGCCTGTTCATGTTTAGAAAGTTTTTGGGTCGGTTGATTGGTTGTGAGTTTTTGTACATTTCTTTTTCGAGTCAGCTGTCGACATGTAGTAACAATAGTTGCAGCCACAGCAGCAACCATTGCAGACCCTATGTACAAGCTTGAAACTCTATACTAAACGTTGCATTTTGTTGATGCTGCGTTGCCTGAATGCCTGGCAAACATGAATAATACTATATCACATGCGCTCATGTGATATGGCTGCGGGCGTTGTGGGAGGGGCTCTTTACATAACTGAGGAATTGCCCTGCAGCTGTGTGTGTACGTGTCAACTCATTGACCTCGTTACCCCTGCTTCAGTGGTTATTCCTGCGCGGGGATTCTGACTGGCATGTTTATATTTTCTTTTTTATTCATTTTTTCTTTTTATCACCTTCTCACAGCCCGTTTCCGGACTGGCTTTGCTTCTGTCGTTATTACTAGGGCACGGGGGCAACAACTCTTGTAGCTCTTTCGCTCATTTGCTGTGATTCTGCATCATTACCAGGGTCTGTCGACATTTAAATGCAGTAATCGGATAGCATCGCCCTGACTTCTTTTGACATGAGTGTAGGCAAACGTGGTTAGGTTTCTGATTTAAATGACAGCTTTGATTAGTTTTAGCAATTACTTTGCCGTCAGACTCTTTCAGGCTGAGATTTGGCACATGCAAATGTATCGGAGGGAATTGGTATGGAATCCTCCTTGAACTGTATGAATCGATTTTTTGCTCAGGTTAGTTTATAGTCTCACATCCACTTAAACTAGAAAGTTATGTTCAAACTGTTTTACAATAATTATTAATTAATGGGTAAATATAGCTCTATTAATTAATTCTTAGCCTCTGTTTTTTAAGACCATTTTAATACAGTATATTAGGTAAAAATTTGTAATGTGTGTATTTAAATTAGCGAAATCATTTGTAATCATTTTTAAAATTTCTAAAGAATATTTTATTAAACGCTTATTTCCTCATCTAATTCAATGTGGAAATGCTTTTCATAGGAACTGCAACACTGATGAGATAATTTTATTATAAATTTCTAACTCCTAGCTCAAGGCACATATCAACACAATCCCAAATTAGCAATTTACTGTATCATTTAATGAGCTTTTAATGCGTAAAATATAAGAGCTCACGTCAGAGCAATATCTTAAAAACTAATGTGTCTCAATTGAATGAACTACAACTGCTAGACAAAAAATTCCAACACATTGACCCATTGTAAAAGTCAATTAAATGCGAGCCCTAGAGCAATATAAAAAACGCAAAATCGTATTCTGAAATTGTTTTATATACGTATCAATATTTATAGAGAGTAGAAACAGTTAAAAACAAATGCTCCGAGTCAATAGTGAACAACAATGAACAATTGCAATTCGCCAATGCAGGGAAAACCACACACAGCACATTTCACATAACGGTTTTTTCCCGTTAAAACTGGAGGTTTATTTACGCATGCAATTGTGATATGGCCATTGAAACCGCAACATTAAACAAACCATTCGTCAAGCTCAATAAAAACAGCTGTTGTTGCGTCACAGCGTATTGAATTCGTAGCGCTGATGTTCCGTTGGGAGATGAGCTAATGGCTTGTCGTAGGATGCAGTCAGCCAAGCGGGTAGTTGTTCTTCCCTCAGCGCTGTGCACTTTATTGTCAGTTTCATTAGTATAAGCGTACTAGTCAATGGATCAATTGCACTGGCAACCGATGGATATGCAATATTCATTTGCTGCACGTGACTGCAGAGTAAATGTATCTTAGTAATTAGGTGTTGTTTGTGTTTAATAAATACACTCTTTATAATTGCAGCTGCTTCCAACTAACCATAGCTTATTAGCTCAATACAACTAGACGTTAAATTTAAATAACAAAACAAGCTGTTGCATTTCTAACAACAAAATTTGCTTAAGTAATTTTGAGTAAATAGCTTTCAATTGTGCCATTGTTGCTGTTTGCTTGTTTGCATTTGAGACGCTCAATTAATTGCAATTGATTTGTGACGACAATGCGCGCAATTTCCATGTTGTTTATTCAGCAATATTTCTGGGTTAACATTGCGAAGCTTATCGGCGTCACACCATTGTCTATTTCCATTTTCATTTCAATCGTCATCGCAATCTTCATCGCCTTTGTCATTGTCAACGCCAGTTGCCTTTTTTTTTTGTTATTTTGTTTTGTTTGTTTGAACAGCTCTTGGCAGCTCATCTCCTCCTCTATGCATAGGGGTCTGAGTGTCTTCGGGGCATGCCAATGCCATAATGCATAGTGACTGTTAACATCTAGCTGCATTAAGCCTGCAGCAGTAATTTCTCTACTGTGGACTTTGTGTGTGTGTTTTATTGGTCTCGAGCGGTAAAGTTATGTAAATTTACTGCAATGGCCACAAGGCAGCATATACATTTTTTATTTATGCTTTCAATTTGCAAAATGTAACCTTTTTATTGGGATTCGGCGAGCAGGATGAACTGCAGCCGGTCCCCTGTCATCTATGCCATTTATTGTTATGTATACATCAAGGCAAACGGCATTAGCATATAGAAATGCTATTAAAAGTTGCTGTTACATTTACATAATACTCATTTGTTTATCTATCTATTTACTCGTTAACACAAATAAACTTTAGACCACATTAAGGAGCTTAGGCAAAGGGGCCAAAGCAATTGTCAAGAGAGAGCCCCTAGAAGCGAGGGAATGTTAAACTGTTCTTTGCTCTGGTCTTTTGACACTTTTATAGTTTCGCTCAATTTCAATAAGTGCTTTTTAGCCCTGTCTGTGGTTGTCTGTGTGTGTGTGGTTGATTATAAAGGATGCTCGGTCTAGTATTGAACGTGGTGTGGATTTATTTGCCGTCAGCTTAAGTAATGTATAAAAGAATTTGATTAACACTTTACAACGGCCAGCCAATCTAACAATCCTTAAAGCGAGAATTTGAAAATGAAAATACAAAGGGTCACAATATTACATTTTAAATTTTCATTAAACTGATCCAACTAAGTTATGAGCTTTCAGCGCAATTGTTGTTCCAAAATATAATTTGTTTTTCTTTCTTCATCTTTTTTATGGGGCTTGGTTTCTCCATATTTTTCATAGTCTACTTTAATGTGTAAAACTATAACAACGAAAAATTTATGTAAAATTTATGGTCTGCTTAAGACTTTTCCATCGTCATCTTAGTTACTAACTATATGGAGCAAATGTAGAATGCGTTTAGAATGAAATGTGTTGAAACCTGATTTAATGCTCTACCAAAGAGTCAGATTTAATACTCTACCACAGAGTCATTTATTTTAAGATGTAACCACATTAAGAAAATAAAATGTAAGCTGTTGATTTATTAATGAATTTCTGTTTATACTGACAGCTTAATAACTTTAATAACTTAATAATTTAATAGCTTTCTATAACTTTCAATATTTCAATATAGTATTCTAATATCCATATTAGTTTTTGTGAGGGCATTTAAACTTCAGCCACACGTCGAAGCAAGCACTTTTTTTTGGTCATTTCATACTCATAATATTTCACGCTTGAGTTTCTTTTAATCGTAACGTGAAAATGATTATGCATTTATTAAAAATTTGACTTTTTGCTTTGAAATTTTAGCTTGTTGCGTTTAAAGCGCAGCCCACAATCCAAAAAGTGTTTAATAATTTGTTGGTTTTTCGCATTTCAGAAATATAATATTAATACGGAAAAATGCGGAGATCTGACCGTTATAGTGCAGGTAAGAATATAAGCTTAGTGAGTCAAATGTGTATAACTATTTAATGGCAAACATTTTCAGGGTGATTTGTCGCAGCAGGAGAAGCGTGCTGTATTTATTACCGTGCATGATTTGGGCTGTAATCGTATGTAGTATTCAGTTAACATCCTAAATTATACTAATTACGCATTACACATACACCGCATTGGCAGATAATTCATTTCAGGAATTTGTGAGCAGCCCATGCATGACGGAAATTAAGGAGCGCTCATGCTTTATACACGTCGACGTGCCCGGTCATGCTGACAATGCGGATGCACTCTCTGACAGCTTTCCATTTCCATCGCTGCAGGCACTGGGCGAAGATCTGGTTACGGTTCTGGATTATCTTCACGTTAAATATGTAATTGGTTTGGGCGAGGGTGCTGGCGCCAATGTGCTGGCGCGCTTTGGCCTCGCCCATCCAAGTCGTGCGCTCGGTTTAATCCTGATCAATGCCACTGGCAGTGCTGCAAGCGTTTTGCAGTCCTTTAAGAGCAAGGTGCGATGTGCGCTTAAAGCGTTGAAAGTGTGTGCAATTAAAATTGTATTGCTTTCTATCATTTGCAGTTTATTAGCTGGAAAAGCGATGAGGTGGCCCAATCGGCTGAGAGCTTTTTGATGTATCACAAGTTCGGACATGTAAGTAGTCACAGTTCGAGTTGACACACCCTTCCATTAAGTGTGCTCCTGTGAGTCTGGATTAGTGCGTGGATGTATGTGTTGGAGTGCTGTTTAATCTCAGCGATAACTTGTATTTACTTTTCTTGTTTTTTTTTTTGTCTATTTTATGTTTTGAACTATTTTAACTTGGTACTACAGGTCATGGAGGTAAACAGTTTGTCAGTCTAATAAATATATCTCTGCAGCGCTCTTTATCTTTCCAACCTTAAAGTAGTCTCCAACTTTATACACTTTTTCTCAAACATCAACTGCTTAGGATGCATTTAAAGCATGTATATTAATGTGCTTTATTATTATTTTTTTAATTTTTCTTTTAGACCACGGTACGTAGAACCTCAAGAAAGAAATCGGCAAATACGAAAAGAGAAAAAATATTCTAAATTTGTATAGTTTCTCATTTAGTTATGCATGCATTCTTATTTGCATTACTGTAGTTTTGTAGAATTTGGCTTTATATTGTAGCTTTGGCTTTATATTGAATAATATATAATGTGAATTATCTGCTTACTTACACTATGTATAAAACAAATCACAACGATGACAAACTACACATATATAGCAAATTGTTGGCGAGAATCCAGATAAAGACAAGATTGTGGCCGAATATCAAAAGCGTTTGCACCGCTCGCTCAATAGCAAGAACGTGGGCCTCTATGTTAAGGCGTTTATGAAGTAAGACAAAACAATCTGGTGGTCAACATTTTATAGTTTCTCATGCTTTAATTTCGCAGTCGAAAGGATTTGACGCTTAAGGGCTGCAAGGTTGACGCCATATTGATTACAGGTATGCTCAGCCCGTATTCGTCAATGGTGGAGAAATTGCATCGCGATGTGGAAAAGGAACGTGTGACCATGTTGAAGATTGAACGTGCTGGCGATGTATTGGCAGATGCAGTGAGTCTTTTAACAATCTTAGACGAAACATAACATGATTCAACTTCTTAATTAATTTTTTAGCCGTCAAAGGTTGCTCAATCCATTCTGTTGTTTTGCAAGGGCCAAGGCTTGCTCACATCGATCGTAATGCCCGGTGTTGACCGCGGACGATCCTACTCCACTGCCAGCTCAGGCTCTTTTGAGCGTCGTCTATCACGTGGTATTTCCATGGAGGACTATGATAAGCCCAACCTACGTCGGCTTAGCATTATGAACAGTGAGTCACCCAAAAAGGAGTAATCTACAACAACATCAACAACAACAACAACAGCAACAACAACAAAACTTCATACGTTACATGCAGGCGCAGTAGCAAAGCAGTTCAGCGTTGAGTAGTGAAACTAAGTTAAGCATTTCGCATATTTATATTAATTACTTAACTTAGCGACAATTCGTGCATTACATGGCAGAAATGTTATATTCTGTGAAATTGGAGGCCAAACAATCATTCATGATGCAATCGCATTAATTTTAGCCAAATGAACAACATGAATTTTAAGCCAAATATTAATTAGCAATCGTTTTAAATATATAAATACATACATATAAACATATACGCATAATTCTCAAAATGCAAATGATGATGAGAACAAGAAAGTTCCGAGAGTTTAAATATATAGTATTATGTAATTCCCAACGACCCACCTGTGAAAAGAAAAGAAAATTTATCATATCTTAACTTCAAATTGTTCAAACTAAGCGACAAATGTTTTCACTTATACTTACATATGATATGTACAAGCAATGATCTATGTATGTAATACCTCCGATTAGTAAACTGTACCTAAGCAATTGATAATGAAAACTACAGCCAAACTCCCATTTAAACTATGTTTTCACTAAATTTTCGAAACATATATTTTCAAGCAGTAAAAAATGCTATTTTAATAAAACAATATTATATACAATTGCTATAAAGTGTAAGTTCAAAGCACCAAAGCATTAAGCTGATTATTAAAAGTAATTATAAACAAATCAGGCACATAAATAAAGTCTATAATGCGTTTAATCCAATGAAGCAATGAAAATGTTAGTAGCTAAGCTTTTAGTGTTTTCCGTAGCATAACAAATACAATATTGGCATTTTAGTGTAAAGCAAATGCTTAAACACCAATAAAAAAAAAGGTTATCCAAGCACTTAAGCATAGCTGTAGTCACAAATAAAGTTTATAAATTTAAAACCAAACCTAACGAATTCAATGGTTTTAATTCCTTTTCAGCAAACTGTCCTATGACTAACAGCCACTTAACAGAAGTAACACTATGCTTAACAGAATTAATTTTCGTTCAGTAATTTAACATAGTTTGCAAGGTGTTTCTTTCCGCTTGAATTTTGGTATTCAAATTTGGGCACAATTTTAGGGTTTTATAATATTTGGTTACATAAAGAAATGCCCATTTTTTTTAAAAATGCCGCTGCTACATTTCCTCCAGAGGCAACGTCTGCATTATCTGAGGCAACACTTGCTTTAATGTTTTCAACTAAGGTCACACTGGTTGCTAGGGTTGCCAGATTGTGGTTTTGCAACTCATTTAATAAAAAAGAAAACACTTGCAACATAGAATGTTATTATAGTAAGAACTAAAATATTTTTGTTTACAGTAAGAAGGACGTTTCCGGATAACTTTAAATTCAACGGCATCTGCATGGATGCGCCGCCGCCAACAAAGCCACCAAGGGGCGTTAAATATGGAAAGGATGAGGTACATGTCAAGAGAACGCGAATACATTATAAACTCTAAGTTTTTTCATTAAATAAAGTGAATATGAGTGTTTAAAGACGCTTAGAAAACAGTGAAATTTATTATGTGCCAAAAGGCGTATTGTGCTAACCTGATGACGACATCACTGCTCATGCGATGCTGTTGTTGTAGTTGCTGTTGTTTTTTTTGTTGCACGCCCTCTGATATTTGATAATAACAGAGAAAACAAACAGATTGTCATTGTGCTGAATGTGGATACCCTGAAAAGGAAGAAAAATTAAGTTACAAAAATGCTCTCATGCGAATCGTTTTGCAAAATGTTCCTTGATATAATGGCTCTTGTGGTCCGATGTTAAACTACATACACTGCATGATTTTGAAAACAATTGCTAATTTACCTTGTCCATGTTTTTGCAGTCCGCAGGTTGCGGTTTTCTCGTCAACGTTATCAAGTCGCTGGGCTTCAGCGAGACGACCGAGGAACGCCAAAAGGAGAAGCAGAAAATCGAGCAGGAATTTAAACGTTCGGATCTGCGTCTAAACGAGCTGGTGTCACGCCATGACCAGCAGTTGACCCAAGTACTGCCACTGTTTAGTCAGGTGTCCACAGAGGTGACGGCCAGTCGGGAGCGCATCCATGCGGTCAAGGAGAATCTGGGCGCCTGCAAGCGGCTGCTACAGTGCCGTCGCGATGAGCTCAAGAAGATGTGGACGGACGCAGTGCAGCATAAGTATGTACTTGAAATGCTGGAGCAAATGTAAGTAATTATATGCAATTTTCTTCAGAAAAATTCTTTTTTATTTTATATATTACATATTTGATAACAGCCAGGAGCTGCGCAAAGTGCCACAGCGCGTGTTCAGCTACACGGCGAAGCGTCAGTATTTGCATGCCAGCAAAGCACTGACGGATGCCCTGGCTACGCTCAACGGACCATTGGCCGGCGTTGAGGGTTTGGCCGATCTGCGAACCGACTTGCAGGCGCGTCGACAGCAGCTGTATCAGCGCCTGCATGAAGAGCTCGTGACGCAGGTGTACAAGAACTCGGCGAACGAAGCATTTCAGCGCAGCAACTCGAGTCGCCTCAATTCAAGTTTCACGCGTGGCATTGCAGCACGCCGTTCCACGGATCGCATTGAAGCTAACGCTCGCGTGCGCAAGGCACTGAGCGAAATGGCGCAGGGCTTCGATCTGGATAAGGCTGAAATTATCGAGGATGCTGATTTAATTGATACAGAGCTAAGCATGAACTACTTTATTGCCATTATTGTGGAGTGCTTTGGCATGTTGCACAAGGTGCCCGACTCACTGGAAACGGTGCGTGTTCAAATTCAAACGGAGCTGCTGAATGTAGTGCGTCAGACAACACATCAGCTGGCCACAGGTGGAATGTTGCAAGCGAGCTCTGGTGACAGCAATCCACTTCTCACGCTGCTGGAGATTATATTCAAGCAGTTTAAGGCCATCGCCAAAACACATTCATTGTTGCTGAAGAACTACCTGGCTGTTGGCCAGAAGTATACCGTTGTTGGACCCCAGTCCTACGATCTGACTGACTTCTGGGCACAGGCACAGTCCGTGGTATGTTTAAATGCAAATATGAACAATTGATGCATACTGAATTTTTGACTTTCACGTAGCTGCAACTGCTGCTCACGGACTATTTGGACATACAAAATGCGTCTGCGGACGAGAGTGCGCAAACCGGCTTTGTGGAGCCCATCAACAATATTAATTCATATTTCCTAAGAAGAAAAGTTCCAAGGTAAGGAACGCCCAGAAAACCGTAAAAAATCTAATGGTCTAAAAACTAACATTTATTTATTTAATTGACAGCACGAAACGGGCCATGTTTAAATTTGACAAATCCTCGCACATAGCCACTACAGTGAGCAGCAACAGCACGCTTGAGCCTTTCAAGGAGCATCGTCGCAATGCCTCGGACACCTCCATCGATGACAATTTAGGTGGGAATCTGCTTGGCAGTGGCAAGGGCTCAATGACCGGCCAGTTGCCGCATGAAAAGAAACAGCGCGAAAAATTGCTGATATGCACACCCGATAAGAATGTGATTACCAAGGTCTATCTGCCGCTGATGGGTTACATCCAGGAAATTGAGAACTTTATGAAGTGCAAGTCAGGGTAAGCCTTATAATTAGTCTAGTAATATCATAGACTTACATAAACATATAACTCCACTTGCCAGACAACCGTGCAGCCTCCATGATTTTGTGGACAACTATATAAAGGACACGTTCCTGTCCAAGGGTCACAATCGCAATTTGCAGCTGACCATTGAGTCATTGTCGAAAAATCAAGATGCCTGGCGCGCAATTATAACGCCCGAGGAAATGAAGTCGATGAACTTAAGTCGGCCACTGCTGCAGTCCACTGTCATGGTAGAGCGACGCCTGGTAGAAACCAAAAATCTGATTGATGATTTGCCCTGCTACTCGGAGGAGCTGCTCAAGATGGTGTGTGCGTTGCTCAAGGCCTATCGCGAGATATGCCAGACGGCGTATAGAGGCATTGTCCAGCCGGATTCTGAAGATAAGCGCATTTATAGTGTAGCTTGGCTTAAGGATGAGGATATAAGCCGTTTCTTAAAGTAAACATCCCATGTGGTGTCAAAAACGATGAATATTTTGTTAACTATAACTCTCTTTATCACTTGCAACAGGACTCTGCCCAATTGGACGGATTTGAAGACATCGAGTCAGCGCGCGAGGCATACGCGCAACAAGCTGCAACGTAGTCACTTTGAGCCATCCGAGGAGGAGAGTCCGTTGCAAGTGCAGCAGCGTAATATACGCGAAGCCGAAATGCTAACAAGCAATTTGGGCGAAGGCGGCATAACGCAGCAGGAGATACTGGCCGATATAAGCGTGCTCAAGGAGCTGGCCATACTGCAGGAGAGCATGGAATGGTTCTCGTGCCGCGTCTCTGAGTTTGCCAACGACCTGCGGCGTCCTTTGGTTAATGGCTTGAATGCGGCGGCTGCGGAGTGTGCGGCAAATGTGGCCATCAAGGATGGCACCATCAAAGTAATGACTAACCTGGCCTTGGAGTTCGATGAGCTGGCCAATACGTGCCTGCTGGTGCTGCATTTAGAGGTGCGCGTTCAATGCTTCCACTATTTGCGCTCCAAGTCCAGCATAAGAACTAATAGTTATGTGGGTTCCAAGGATGACATACTGGAGCCAGATCGTCAGGTGTCAGTGCTAACGAAGCGTCTGTCGGAAATGGATGAGGCATTAAGTGCCACATTGCATCCACGCAAAACGAGGGTAAATATCTAACTGTATTCAATTGATTGTGAATTGTTTTCTTTAATTTTGCACATTTTGTTGTTTTAGTATATCTTTGAAGGTTTGGCTCATCTGGCCGCACGCATACTTATACAGGCGTCAAATTACTTGGAGCACATTGATCAAATCACCGTGCAACGCATGTGCCGCAATTCCATTGCGCTCCAGCAAACGCTGAGCAACATAACGGCATCCAGAGAGATTGCCCTCGATCAGGCGAAACATTTCTATGAGCTGCTCTGCATGGAACCTGATGTAAGTGCCAGCATTCAACACTTTAAATCAGATATTTGAATCCAAATATGCTTACAGGAAATACTGAATTCATTGTTGGAGCGTGGTCCTCAATTCTCAGAGATGCAAATGCTGAATGCGTTGCATTTGTCGTGCAAGGCGTGTGGCATTACGGATCCCAATTTATTGGCGTCCTATCAGCAAAAGCTTTCGGATATATTGGGCGCTAAGCCCTCGAAGGGAGTTGTTGTATAATATTAACAAACAAGTGAAATATCAATATTTTAAACGAAAATCGCCTTTTATGCGCACTCACACATGCATATATTTACTTACATACAAAAATAATAGTGGTTTTTTAAAAGAAAGTGCGAAAAGTATGCTAAGTGTTAAGCCCAAATTAATTATATTAAAATGTTTTGAACATGTTGGCATGCACTTGGTGTGGTTGAGATATAGTCCTTTATATACATATATTCTAAAGTTCATGAACAATATTGTAATATGGCTTATACACAATAAACAGAAATGTAACAACGAATTAATAATCCAGAAGCAGTTATTAAAATCTTGAATTTAAATAAAACTAAGTATCGTTAAGATAAGCAACGTTTCTTTCGTTAGGTGTGGAGTATAGCTGTTAAATTAACATGTACTCACATGGTGCTGTTGGACATTATGTTAGGGCACAGTTTACCAACACTCTGTAAGAATTGCCGCCTGAAAAGACTACAATCGTATTAATAAACATTAAATTATGCCCGAACAAGTTGAATCAATTCCCAAACTTAATGTAGGCAGTGAGATTAAGTCTCCCACTTATGATTTAACCAAGTTTTGTCTGAAACGCATACTTAACAACAACAGTAAAAGTAAGAGCATAACTTTGCTGGGCACTTTCCCTGATTTGTCCGAAACCGATACCGCAATTGTTGTTTTCGAGAAAAATGGTAAGCAATTCGACCGTTTTGTGAATAATATAAACAAAAAATGCTCATATATATGCAGCATATCGGGAGAGCGATGTAGCAACTGAAGTGCCGGCTGAGAAGGAGTTCGAGTCGGAGAAAAAGCCAAGCTACTTTAGCAGCGACCTTAAAGTGCGCACCGATTTTATAAATAATATTTACGCAAGCTTCCAGTGTGTTCCGACTCAGGAGTTGTGTGGTATGTTAAAAAGTGTATTGTGCGCATGCCTTGCAAATAAATCCTATATCCTTATTCTTTAAAAGCCGTTAAGAGCACCGTGGTATATCCGGCGACTGAGAAGCACATCGAGAAATATTCCATATGCCAGAAGTATCTCATTATTGAAACACCAGATCTCTATGAATCCATCACGCTACCCTACATCAACTCAAGTCAATTCTCATTGGATTGGGTGTACAATATTTTGGAGCACAAGCAAGAAAGAGAACGCGTTGTTTTCGAAGACAATGATTCCGAAAATGGATTCATTCTACTTCCTGACCTAAAGTGGGACGGCCGTAATGTGGAGAGCCTTTACTTGCTGGGAATAGTACAAAAGCGCGATATAAAATCACTGCGTGATCTTAATGCGAGCCACTTGCCGTTGCTACGAAATTTGCAGCAGTCAGCCAAGCAGGCGATCCTCAAGCGTTACGGCTTGAATCCAAATCAGCTGCGCATGTACTTCCATTATCAGCCATCTTTTTATCATCTGCATGTGCACATCAATCCAATTAGGAATGACGCGCCCGGCATCTGGTGCGAGAAGTCTCACATGCTGGACACGGTGATCAACAACTTGGAGCTGGTGCCCGATTACTATCAGCGTGCCACACTGCCGTTTGTTTCGTACGAGGGCAATAAGTTGTTGGATCTGTATGATGATCGCTTGGGAGTGCGCACAGCATCATCAAAAGATGAAAAGGACTCTGATCAGACACCAGAACAATGTTCGGACGACGAACAGGAAGAGAGCCGTAAATGCAAACGCGTTAAGCTCAGCACACCTGAGAAGGAGTCCAGCGAGGCCGAACTCGTTGCAACACCGTGTGCCTAAAAGTTATTATGGAATATTTTTTCTGTAATAAAAATAAATGAGGCATTAATGCATATTGCATCAAAGTTTTGTCAGTTTTTTGCCTTTCTTTATTTAATTATTTATTTAATAATAGTGTCGCTATGTCTGTGTATTTTTGTTGTAGTTGTGGCTGCTTTATGTGTATAGCTTTTGAGGCCGTTTATGTATTCTAATATTTGTAATACGTTGAAATACATTCCACTGCCTTTGGGGATTTTTCTTTCGTTCTTGAGTCTTTCTCGTTAATAAATTAGAAATTTCAATATGTATTAGTACAAAATCATATACATATTTGTTAGTGGGCGCCTAAATGCTATTTTTGAAATAGGTCGAGTGTTTTGATTTGCTTTGTTTTCGGCTTTTTCTTTTTTGGACTTATGTGGCAGCCGCCTTTGAAATGATTTAATAGTGTTTTTTATTTGTTATAATTTTTCTTTCATAGAATAGATTTTCTAGCGGTTTATTCGAGAATGCCGAATTCGATTCGGTATTTTCGAAAGTCGTGCTAAGCGAATGCTTCAATTTTATAAGCTCGTCTTCTGGCTTACGAGTTGCAGCAGCGGCATAATTGTGTGTCTAGATGTGTATGTGCCTGGGTGTGTGTTAGTGTGGGTGTGTGTATGAATGAGTGTAGATTACACATTGGAAAACTTTAGCCTGGAAGCCTTGTACAACATTGTTTAAATATACATACATACATAAATATTATTTAAAATACATACATATATATATATATATAAATACATATATTTATATATATATACGTATGGCAATACATATATGTATATATAGCTATATAAAAATAACAAAAATAATAATAGCAATAAAATCGTAGTAATTTTTTTGTTGTTGCCATTAATAAAAACAATGCGCACCCCGCCGGCTTTGCCTCGAATACTTTAAATTGTCCTCAATTGCTGTGAGTGTTGTTGTTATTGGTGCTGCTGCTGCTGGTATTTTGGATCGTTGTGCTCTCCGCGTCGGCATGCTCCTGTGGCACATACATGACAGCACTGCTGGGTGAGGTGTTGACCGACATGCTGCTCGTCATCGTCTTGTCCGCATCGGAGATGGACCAGTTGCGTTCCAGTTGTTCAAGAGCGGCCATCGTTGCAGTTGTGGTCACACCGGCGCCCGAACTTTCCGCGCCAGCGCAATCGCTTAGGACGCCCGCACGCAGGGTCTCCTCGAGTAAGGCCTGAATCTTGTCCTGATCATCTAGATGGACAAAACCCAAGCGCACCAGTTCGCTGGTCAAATCCGCAGCCGTATCCTCATCGTTCACCTGACACGTCAGCTGACGATTCATTTTGTCGTCCATGCGCAACAGTATTGTCATCAGTATATCGCTGCTGTCCTCCTTAAGTTTCTTTACGCTGCACATCATGTTCACAATGCGTCGCAACTCGGTATCCACAGGTTCCGGCGTGGCCGATTTGACCGAATCGGCACGCTCCGGCGAAGCGGCACGCGATCGAAAATGAGGCGGCTTCTTGCCGCTATATGTTACTAGTGGATAGACACCATACTTTACATCCTCCACGAATTTCTCCAACTTATCTGCGCCGGGCACATCAGAAAGTCGAAACTTGCGCTCAGTGCCGTCCGAAGTTTTCAGCTGGGCCATAATAACATCCGGGTGATTATAGCGCTGCATCAGTCCATCAAAGGCCGTCTCTGAGAACATGGTTCGATTGGCAGGCGAGAAGACCAAACAGTGCGCAGCCAGTAACTTCAGTGAATGCACCTACAAAGATTATCCAATCAATTATCAAAATTCACACAGAAATCATAAATAAAATAAATTAAAAAATTGTTTAATTCTTTTATTAAAATATATAGTGTGATTGTATTTTCGAAATTCGATTTATACGATGACCCTTCATTTAGTGAGCTGCTACTGTTATAAGGTGTTATAGCTTAGACAACAAATCAAAAAGATACTTACATGAGTCCAAAAACTATGTTGTAATTATTTGATTTGAAGACGTAGGATGGGGAATTGGATGCACTCACCTCAAAGAGCAGTGGATGAAATAGCAAATCGCTCGCACTTGGTCGATGCTGAGGCTGTGGATTGAGACACTTGAGTATCAAATCCCGTTGCAGATCATTATCCAGGCTGTTAATTGTGCGCAGTATGGTGTCCTCGTTGATGGCAGTCGTTTCGCTATTGCTGGATTGCGGCTGTATCTCCAGCGCAGCCATTTCGAGAGCGCACATGCCAAAGGCGTAAATGTCGACGGCGGCGGTTAGTTGCTCGGCGGCACCATATTCGGGTGCATGGAAATAGTGGGCACCACGCTCCTGTTCCCGTTCACTATCCCGATTCGGCTGCTGCTCCAACTCGAGATGCTGCGCTCGTCGCACACTATAATGCACCGCATCCGGAACGACAGAGCCAATTTTGACCAGACCATTGTGCTGAATGAAAATGCTATCACAGGTTAAATTGCCATGAATGATCGGCGGCGAGCAGGAATGCAAATAGCTGAGCGCGGACAATATCTGTGTGCACCAGCGGCGCCACGATTCGAGCGGCAATCGCTTGGCATTGCGCTTGGTGCGCTTGAGGAACTGTTTCAGTGAGCCGGACGACATGTACTCTGTGATGAATATGACGCGCGGACGCTCAGCGTGCAGTGTGTCCGTCCAGTAACGATGGAACTTGACAATGTTCTGATGATCCAGCTGCAGCAGATTGTCACACACCTGACGCATTTTATCTTCCTGCGTTTTAAGGTCCTGCAGCTGTGCATATTGCACCTCATTCCAAACGACCTCGACACCCTCTTCGGTGTCCATGGCCAGATGCACACAATCGATGCCAGGAACATCGCGCTGGTCCACCTCCTCGCGTCGCTTCAGCCAGCGTCCACACGGCGACTCCTCCAATATTTCACTCTCATCCTCTGAATCATCGCCAGATTCGCGCGGCGATGAGTCAACAGCCAAATTAGTGACACCGCCTTCGCCCCCAACACTTGCTATTGCTGTTGTCGCTGTCGATGTTGCGGTTGATGCTATTGTGTTAATGGAGGCAGCCGCAGCCGTCGACGCCGGCTGCACCGAGCTAGAGCAGGCTGGTGCTGTGCTCGGACTGCCCGCTGCCGGATTAGTTGCATTTGGATTGGGATTCGTTTCATCCACGACGCTAGCGCTGCTGCCGGCATTTACTTGACTATTTGACATTGGGGCGCGGTCGTCGATTTGTTGGCTCACAAAAGCAGTTGAACCGCTGCTGTTGTTGCTGCTACTAATATGATTGTTGTTGCTCGCTTAATTCAATGTTTCTTGACTGTTTGCTTTCAGTGTTCTCAGCTCCAACTGAACCGGGCGCTTCTCTCGCCACCAACGTCGCCTGCTCCACAGCCGCAACTTCTGCCTACACTCTCGCACACTCACACACTACACACATACACACACACGCGAACGCATACGCACACTGTCCGCTGCCACCCCTCGTCTTGCACACTCTCTTGCACTATATACTCACAGCACTCTGCCCCTCTTCTGACGTTGTTCAATAACACGGTGAGCCTTTCTCTTTGCAGTTTGCTTTCTTAATTCTTAACGCCTTTTTGGTGCAGCAGCTGTGCGTATTAACTAATTGCGCTTATTGGTCCAGTTGTGCGGCCGTTTTAGCTTGTTTAGGCGTTTTTTTCACGCTTTTAAAACACCCAAAAAATGTGAGTAAATCGATGCATCGAATCTATCGATACTTGTTTAACGATGTATCGCTAAACAGATGTATTGCATGCAATTTTGTATACAAGAATAATTTAAGTACAAGATTCCATGCAGGCAAAACATATCTGACGTCACTGACTTCGACTTACTCAATTTTCTTTAGGCAAGATTTAATTGGTAGTAAAACATACAATTCTTATAATGTATGTCTTGGAATGTACGTTACTATAATAGTTTAAAAGTTGCACAAAATTGTAAGTTTATTACAACTTGCATTATGTGGCTGCAAATCGATTTTTAATTTTTTTATAAGCAATCGTTATCGGTTATCTTCTGCTTATTACTATAGCTATTGAAAAGTTGGCTCTGTCGGCTTTGTACTAGCGGCATTTATAAGATTTGTAGAAAATTAATTTAATAAATTTATGAGACCATGGACAGTATAATTGGGCGCAGCCAGTTCGTTTCGGAAACAGCGAATCTTTTTACTGACGAAAAGACTGCCACGGCTCGTGCAAAGGTTATTCAAAGATTCCTTACTTAATGAGGTTGTATTTTATAATATTTACCATGTTCCTTTGTAGGTTGTGGAATGGTGCAATGAATTTGGCACAGCAAATTCAACGTTGAAATGCGAGCTGCTAGTTAAAGTCCAGGAAATTTTGCTCAGTTCATGCGTTGAGCTGGCCGACGAGTTCTTGGAGCCGATACTCTCGCTAACGCACGATCAGAATCAGGAGGTTCGCAAGCAAGTCGTCTCCTTCATAGAGCAACTCTGGTAATGTTCAAAAGCAAGCCATAGAGTTATTAGCTATAGAGCCAGCGCTTCCCTGATTGTTTGATATCATTTTTATGGATGATTACCAACATGTCTTGCTATTGGTTGCGTGACATTGGAAAATTGTGCTCTATATCCAGTAACTATATTGCGAGGTTATTTCGTCTTTGTCATTCTGAAAATAAAACACTCGTTTTTTCCACAGCAAGGTCAAAGTGGAGCTGCTGCCCTATGTGATAAGTGTGATTTCGATGCTGTTGCGAGATAGCTCCGCACAGGTTATCAAACGTGTAATACAGGCTTGTGGCAGCATCTATAAGAACGGGCTGCAATATTTGTGCAGTTTGACTGATGCCACGGATAGTGCGGAGCAGGCGTGGAATGTGCTCAGCTTGATTAAAGCCCAAATTCTGGATATGATTGATAATGAAAACGATGGTATACGCACGAATGCGATTAAGTTTTTGGAAGGCGTTATTATACTGCAAAGCTATGCAGATGAGGACAGCATGAAACGCGACGGCGACTTTTCGCTGTCCGATGTCCCGGAGCAGTGCAAATTGATAAGACGCCAGAAGTTGCAGGATGAAGGCACCAATATTTTCGATATAATGCTCCAGTTCCATGGCACTACGCACATCTCGTCGGTGAATTTGATTGCCTGCACAAGCAGTCTGTGTACGGTGGCCAAAATGCGGCCGGTTCGCATGGGTGCTGTTGTGGAGGCTTTTAAGCATCTCAACAGCAATCTCCCACCGACATTGACCGACTCCCAGGTGAGCTCTGTACGAAAAAGTTTGCGTATGCAGCTGCAAACTTTACTCAAGCTACGCGGGTCTTTTGAGTTTTCTTCCATCATACGTAATATTCTTTTGAGCCTGGGCGCCAGCATAAATGAAATACAAAAGCTACTGCCCAAAATGGACAAAATGGAGATAGCGCGCCGACAAAAGCGCGTACTGGAGAATGCGGCTCAGAGCTTGGCGAAAAGGGTGCGCCTTGTTGAGCAGCAACAGCTGCAGCAACAGCAGCATCAGCCGTGCGAAATGGAACTGGATGAGCAGGAGCTGGAGCGGCAACGACAAAAAAGCACACGTGTCAATGAGAAGTTTCTGGCGGAGCATTTACGCAGCACCGAAACGGTTATTGATCTTGTCGTTGAGTTCTTACCATCATTGCCAGAAGCGGCAACTGCCAAATTTCTGGAGGAGTATACGCCAATTAAACAGCTGTCGCTGCCGCAACAGGTGAGCAATATATCGCATCAATTTGGACAGCAACTGACGGAGCTGCGTCTGGGGCCAGGCGCGGCTGCCTTCAGTAAAGACCCTCCCATGAGAGCAAAGACTCAGACGCCAGGAGAAGCAGTGCCAGAAAAAGTTGCTATGGATGTGGATGAAAGTGATTCTTCTGAGAAACTCAGCGAACTGGAGATGCAGCGCAAGGAGGAGGCCACTAAGAAGCTGCGCGAAACCATGGAGCGCTCCAAGGGCGAACAGACTGTTATTGAACGCATGAAGGAGCGAGCCAAGACCCTAAAGCTGCAGGAGATAACTAAACCTTTGTCGCGGAATGTTAAAGAAAAATTTCTACTAGACGCCATCATACGGATACTTAATTCGGAGCGGCACTGCATTATGGGTGGCGTGGCGGCCAAGCGCCGCAAATTGGTCACGGTTATTGCAGCCACGTTTCCGGATAATGTGCGTTATGGCATCCTGCAGTTCATATTAGGAGATATTAAGCAGCGCATTGATCTTGCCTTCTCCTGGATATACGAGGAGTACTCACTGCTGCAAGGCTTCACGCGGCACACCTATGTAAAGACAGAGAATCGTCCGGATCACGCCTATAACGAGCTTTTAAATCAACTCATTACCGGAATTGGCGAGCGTTGTGAATATAAAGATCGAATTATTCTACTGCGTCGCATTTATCTGGAGGCACCCATATTGCCCGAAGAGGCCATTTCGCAGCTTGTGCAGCTGTGCCTCGTTGAAGAGTTTATGCCGCATGGTCTAGAAATGGTAAAGGATCTCACAGTGCTGCGTCCGCCGCGCAAAAATCGCTTTGTTCGCATCCTCCTTAATTTTGCTGTGCACGAACGTGCCGATCTGCGAGAGCGCGCTCTGGCTCATCTGGTTACCATCTACCATGTTCACAAGATTGCGCCAGCGCGCATCGATGAGTTTGCCATAGAGTGGCTGGAATTTGTTCTGGCCGAGACGCCACCAAAGGCTATATTCTCAGCCGATTATGGCAGGCCATCGCCGGAGGCTGCATGGAAGGAAGATACCACCAAAGTGTGTCTGCTGCTTGCGTTGACACTGTTGCCCTATCAACCAGAAGGTAATCGCTTTGAAAAAATTATTGCTGTTGTAACAAGTACATGATGGAATTGTTTTTTTCTTACAGTTTATCTAAACAAGATCTGTCAGGTGTTTAGTGAGACCTCAGCAGAGCTAAAGCGCACCATATTACGCAGCTTGGACACCCCTATTAAGAAACTGGGCGTGGAATCGGCTGTCTTGCTCAAACTGCTGGAGGACTGCCCCAAGGGGTTGGAGACTCTGGTTATACGCATAATTTACATACTGACTGAACGCGTGCCTACACCGCATCCGGATCTGGTGCTTCGCGTGCGTGAACTTTATCAAAACAAAGTCAAGGATGTGCGTGTCCTTATACCCATCCTAAGCGGGCTGTCGCGGTCCGAACTAATTGCTGTGCTGCCTAAACTCATCAAACTCAATCAGGCCGTGGTAAAGGAGGTGTTTAATCGCCTTCTCGGCATCGGGGCGGAATTCGCTCATCAGCAAATGGCTCTGTCACCGACTGATTTGCTGGTGGCTTTGCATACCATTGATACGAATGTGTGTGATTTGAAGGCAATCGTGAAAGCCACTTCGCTGTGCCTGGCCGAGCGTGATATCTATACACAAGATGTGTTAATGGCTGTGCTGCAGCTGCTCGTTGAGATCACTCCCGTACCTACACTCATGATGCGTACGACCATTCAGAGCCTAACGCTGTGCCCGCGTCTCTCCAACTTTGTGCTGAATCTGCTGCAGCGTTTGATTCTGAAGCAAGTGTGGCGCCAAAAAGTTATCTGGGAAGGTTTCCTTAAGACGGTGCAGCGTCTCAAGCCGCAGTCATTACCCGTGCTATTACAACTCCCACCGCCACAATTGGCAGATGCACTGCAACAGTGCCCGGACCTGAGACCACAACTGCTTGAATACGCTGAGAGTATTCAGGACGAGCCCATGAGCGGCATCACCCAGCAAATTCTAGACATTATTAGCGGAAAATCGGTCGATGTTTTTGTTACGGTAAATTTGCCTACCTTTAGTACAAGTGAATATTTAATAATTGTAAATTATTTATTAAAGGATGAAAGCGGCGGCTACATTAACCCAGACAATATCAAAAAGGAGCTCGTGGATACCGCAGATATCGGCGTAATTTCCACGGTGCCCGTTCTCACTTCATTGCCCATCGCTGCACCAATGCCCGTGCCGGCACCAGCACCACAGCCAGTTCCCGCACCCGCAATTAGTGAATTAAATCAGCCGCTGCCGCCTGGCGAGGATTAGTATAAGTCTTGTTTTACATTTTTTGTGTAGCCTTAACTTATTACATTAGTGAACTGCTAAACCCCCTAAAGTTTCTACCGATGTAATCTTTGTGGTACTAAATTTTTCATTGGTTCTTGGTTATCCTACAGATTTAAAAACTATTATCAGGTCGGTTCGATTTTTACACTCAGAAATTTAGAAATAATATTAGGAATTGTATTCATTAATTTAAGCTTTTTTAAGGTGCAATTTGTTCACACTCATGGTTTGCTATCCGTGCTTTGTAAACCACCGTCATTTATGGACAAGTAATGTAAAAGTAAAAGTCTACTACAAAATTTTAAGTCAAATGCTTAGCCGTTGTTGTAGTCTATAGGATGCGGATATACATTCCTTTGGCAATAATTTTCTTGGTTATATTAATAGTTGGCGCACACTCTTCTGCTTTAAATGTAGCACCATTCAAAATTGACTTTCTCAAGTTCTACAACAATTTATGCTTTCGAAGGCGACGAACAACGGTAAGTCCGTAATATCTGCCCCTCATTGGACTAAAAAGCAGAATAAGACTTTCTTTAGCGTGATCGCATTGCCATCCACGGCTATCCTGTGGAGCATCACCATATCACCACTGAGGATGGATACATCCTCGGAGTTTTTCGAATACCACACTCCCACAAGTTGCAAAACCAAAACGAATATCGTCCAGTTGTGCTCATTCAACATGGTCTGATGGGTGGTTCGGATGCATGGATTAACGTTGGCCCCGACAATGGTTTGCCATACATGCTTGCGGATGCGGGCTTCGATGTATGGCTGGGTAATTCACGTGGCAATGCCTACTCAAGAAATCATTCTTCACGTTTCACCTTCTTTCGTGACTTTTGGAATTTCAGCTGGCACGAGATTGGGTACTATGATATGCCCGCTATGATTGATTACGCCTTAGACACTAATGGTCAAGGGCAGAAGTCTATACACTATGTGGGACATTCCCAAGGCACAACTGTATTTTTCACACTTATGTCTTCTCGTCCTGAATACAATGAGAAGATAAAAACGGCTCACATGCTTGCTCCAGTTGCGATAATGGGAAACATGCAAAACAAATTAGTGCGTACATTGGCACCGTATCTTGGCCATGTGAATTATTGGTCCCATTTATTTTCAAGCCGAGAGTTTCTGCCATTCAATAGCTTTCTATTGACTTTCATATCTTTTTTTTGGGAACCTTTGCCGCGAATAATTAGTGTACATTTTCTAAAAAAGTTTAACAATACTGGAAGATGGAATTTGGTAAGCAAAATGTGGTCAAATTAAGTAGAAATCTTAGCCCAATCTATTAGTCAGCTCTGGTAGAAGGATTCGGTGAGCACCCGGCTGGCTGTTCCACAAATCAAATATTGCACTATATGCAGGGACAACAGTCGGGACATTTTAGATTGTACGATTACGGCACCAGAAAGAATCTAAAAGTGTACAAATCAGATCGTCCACCAGATTATCTAGTGGAGAATATTACCGCAAATGTGCACTTGTGGTATTCCAAAAATGATGTTATGACTGCAGTGGAGGACGTATTGGCTATGGCAAATCGCCTGCCCAACAAGGTGCTACATCAAATTAAGGATCCTAAGTGGGGTCACGATGATTTTGTGCTAAACCTGCAGATTCGTGATTATGTAAATAAGCCAGTCATTGAGATTATACAACATTTTGAAAGGGTTAAGAATGAAGTCTGATTATCTTAATCGGTATTTTAAAAATATAAAATTATAATATGTGTAACGAAGGCTTATCTTTTAAAATATTTCTTATTTTGTAAAAATTGAACTGACATCAATCAAACTTAAATACTCTTTCATTTATTTTGATTTGAAATCTTTAAATTTACCTTTCTAAACATATCAATACTTCTACCATTTCTATCTACAATTTGATAAGCAAAGATGATAAGTATGGAGCACTTAGCCAAAAAACTTCTTTGTCCAGTTGAAGTTGAGTCGTTAAACCATGAAGAACCAATTCGTTTTTGCAATAATTTGATAGCTTTTATCGATGGCTAACATTCAGTCAGCAGATGTTAATAAATCTGCAACCGACATCGACTTCTTTAAGCTGTACGACAGTCCTGAGGCGCATATAAGTCTACAAGGACGTCGCACTAAATAGACTGCAATGCCGGAGTATTTGGCTGCACATCAGGCTGGGTATTCCTTAAATAAAATGCTGTACTATCTGCAGGAACAACATTTGGAACATTTAAGACAGTACGATTACGGCACCAAGAAGAATCTAAAAGTGTATAAATCCGATTAGCCATTAGATTATCCTGTCGAGAGCATAAGCTCTGAAGCGCACAGCTTGCCTGGGGTTTGCATCATATGCGGGATCCAATGTGGAATTACCAAGACTTTCCCATAAATCTTGAGGTTCGCAAGTACGTAAACAAACCGGTCATTAAGATTATGATGAAATTTGAAGTGGGCATTAAATAAAAAAAATTGCATAGTTTAAGTTTAACGCTTCAGTAATTTTGCTCTATTAATAAATATATTTTTGTATATATATTGCGGGTCATTTTTTTAATTACTAATAAAACCTCAAAATTATGCTATTCTAACAAGAAAGAAATTTATGCTATGAAATTATGAAGTTCGCCCTTTTTCGTAAATTCAAGAATCTCGTTTAGGGTTTAAAAGCTAATTGGATGGGACAGAAGCTCACTCACTATGTATGCACCTCTTTTAACAATCAAAATATAATATTTCTTTATTATTATTATAAATATTGATTGTTGCGTTTATAATACTCAATGTTTTTTTTTCATGTTTATACTATAGTCCCGAGGATGGCATTAACGATTTATTTATGGTGCGCCAACCTGATAAGCAAGTTACGTACTTTACTGTACTACAGAAGTATATTAGTATTTACATGAAATGGACTCAGCTAATCAACCACTGGTTATGTTATCTATAATCTGATAATCTGAAACCACTTGAGGGTAAGTATTAAATATTCTGCTAAAAACGTGAAGTCGAATGATTGTCCCACCGCAGTTATAGTACAGGCGTTAAACAATGCAGAACCAATTCTTTTTTGCAATAATTTTATTGCTTTCCTTGCTGGCTAATGTTCGGTCAGCAGCTGTTAATAAACCTGCAGCCGACATTGACTTCTTTAAGCTTTATGACAATCCTGAGGCGCATATAAGTCTTCAAGGACGTCGCACAACTGTAATTCCAAGATATCAGTAAAACAATATCCCAAGATTTGAATCGGAAAATTATTTTTAATTAGGCTGATCGCATTGCTGCGCATGGATATCCTTCAGAGCAC
Source organism: Drosophila longiperda (assembly GCA_035042125.1). Lineage (NCBI taxonomy): Eukaryota > Metazoa > Arthropoda > Insecta > Diptera > Drosophilidae > Drosophila > Drosophila longiperda. The sequence continues at coordinate 469,524 of JAWNLV010000115.1, forward strand.
CACCATATTGTAACAGAGGACGGATATATAGTGGGCGTATTTCGTATACCCTATTCCCATAAGCTGCAAAATCAGAACGAAGATCGTCCCATTGTCCTTATTCAGCATGGTTTAACAAGTTGTTCGGACGCTTGGGTACTGTTGGGTCCAAATGACGGACTTCCATACCTGCTTGCTGATGCAGGCTTTGATGTCTGGCTGGGTAATGGCCGTGGCACCACCTATTCCAGGAATCATACATCACGCTCCACACAGCATCCATACTTTTGGAAGTTTAGCTGGCACGAGATTGGTTACTATGATACTGCAGCCATGATCGACTACGCTTTGGAGGTCAATGGCCAAGGTCAGAGGTCCATACACTATGTGGGACACTCCCAAGGCACAAGTGTATTTTTCGCACTGATGTCCTCACGACCTGAATACAATGCAAAGATAAAAACGGGTCACATGTTTGCCCCCATTGCCATCATGACCAACATGCGAAACAGCTTGTCGCGCTCAGTGGGTCCCTATCTGGGGCATCAGAATATCTACTCGCTTTTGTTTTCCAACCAAGAACTAATTCCACATAATAATATACTTCTGAATATATTTTTTAATTTATGTGAGCCGGATCAACAGCTGAGAATAATTTGTGATAATTTGGTGGCAAAACTCTACAATAATGATCGTGTGAACATGGTAAGTATAATTGGTTAACTTATATCCTCGATATTAATGTTAAACAAACTTATTAAACAGACTGCAATGCCGGAAGGTATGGCTACGCATCCGGCTGGCTTTTCCTCCAATCAAATACTGCACTATCTGCAGGAACAACAGTCGGGACATTTTAGATTGTACGATTACGGCACCAAGAAGAATTTAGAAGTGTATAAATCGGATCAGCCACCAGATTATCCTGTCGAAAATATAAACTCTGAAGTGCACTTGTGGTATTCAGACAATGATTTAATGGCAGAGGTTGAGGATGTGTTAGCATTGGCTGACCGCCTGCCCAACAGGGAACTGCATCACATGGAGGATCCATTGTGGGCTCATGGTGACTTTGCTATAAACAAAGAGGTTCGCAAACATTTAAACGAGCCGGTCATTAAAATTATGATGGAATTTGAACAGTCGAAAAAAGGAATGTAAAAAAATTTGGATCCATTATAAATCCATTAATATTGATTGATTATAATGCTTTTGTTCTTGTTATGCAAAGTCATAACAAATTATAAACATTTCTAATCTACGAACGGTCTCTTAAGTATATTACCATATAAATAGAACAAAGAATTGAATTTTTGCGATTAGATTAAATTTTTGTAATACCCTAAATGGAAGTGTAAGTCGGGTCTACTTTGAACATTCTGAATCCACACATCACACACAAGCACAGAAAATTCGTTAAACATTGGTTCTCAAAATATTTGAAGAATTTGACCCATAGACTGAAATGTGATCATATAATAAATAAGAAATTGGCTTTAACATATTTGATCAGTTTGGTTATTGTCTTTATTTATCAATGATTGAAAATTGCCCGTTAAATTTCAGCTTAAATTTCAATTTCAATTTCAACAGTGTTTGACGCTGCCTGATTTTGATGTGATGAATGAACTCAAATATAACAGCTAATAACTTGTAATTAGGGAGCATTTAACGTAAGCGAAAATCGTGTGGTTGAAATAAAAACAACATAATTTAATATTAAATTGTTGAATCATTTGATAATCACTTTCTCATTTATTCCCATTCATCAGAACTGCAAGAAATTGGTCGATTTATGATGGAAGGTAAATAAAAGTGTACGAAACCTAAGGAAGCGTTAAGTTAAGTCAACCATATAAATCGCACGACCCCGAAAATCCCGCATATGGGTTCTTGTGGATAACTAGAAGGTATCCAATACCAAATAATAAAATATGAAAAAAAAAAAAATAACAATAGTAAATCAGTATTTGAACATTAAATTCAATTAAAAAATTTTAGCATATGGGCTAAACATATATGCCTAATTGGTTTTTCTTAATCAGTAAAAATAATTCGGACATGCCCACTTTGTGTTGCGTTACTTTTAGACAACTTCATCTATTTTTAATTTTTGATAACCAAAACAACAGCAAAAAACTGACGACAAAATCAAACGGGAGAAGAAATGGGAAATGAAGCCACTACAAAAATGAGAACAGAATTATTTACGGGTGGTGCTGGGTCAGGAGAACTTTTGACGCTCATTTTATTAAAGACCTCGCTGTTTATAGAGCTTATCGTAAAGTAAAACTGGGTGCGATTTCTATAAATGTTATAAAGGCTAAAAAGAATAACCATATTTTTTATTCAGGGGTTTTTAAAAATGTGTCAAGTGCTTGCGCTTGCATATGCTAAGCTGGTTTAATTTTTGGGTAAAATTTTTGGAGCTTATAATATTAATGTTCTGTAACAAAAACGAAATTTTAATTTAGTGAGGCCCTTTGCACCGTTTTGGTTCCTGAGTAAATATTTTTACTGCTTTATTTTATTGTGGTTCCTTACCCTGAGTCCTTTGGGGTTGGGCTATAAGCTGTAAATAATAACCGGCCACAAATTGAGATTTATTAAAATTTAAACACGAAATATAATTAAAATTTGTTCAACATTGCCTTGATTAATAATTCAGCGCTTAATTATTTTATATTTACTTTAATTTAATTCTTAAGAAATTTGTAATGGTAAAAAATATTTTACAAACTTTTTGGTTTTATTAAGCAACACATTAAAACTGTTGCTGAACTTTTTGGATTCAAATCGAATTTTCGTATTTATAGTCCAATATAGATAAAGATATGACAAACTTTCCATTTTCAAAGCACAATAAAAAAAACAATTAGTTAGTAATTAAGTTGATAAATTGTGATGAGTTTTTGTTGCATATTATGTACATTTAATTTCTGACATAAACACAATGAAACACAATTCATATTGCGCCTTTTGTGCGGCCATTAATGTGCATTAGTTCAATCAAAGCACTCTGAATGCAGTTAGAGCGATAACGAGACAACAATTGTGAAATTAAATAACCATGGCACACTCTGCTTGACGCGTGCACGCATTTTATTATTTTAAAACAACATTTCATTTACGCATTATTGTACATATATAAAAATTTTTCGTTTTGCGAAAGTAAAAATTATCACTCATACGCCATATATGCAGGTTATATTTCTGGCTTCTAACTTTAATCACTCAAATAAAGACTAAGTATCTCCACACTCCCCAACAAAATAAATTAATAAAAATATAATTTTATTTGTGCTACTGTAATTTAAAAAAAAAAAAACAATTAAATTTGGGGGATATTGTATGTTTAAGATAGATAAGCTAGTAGTCTTCCACCAAAATTTGGTTACTGTAGGATCTACACATTTATCTTTATACTGCTACTTGATCTAATAGCAGGCGTTAGCATCAGTGTATGTATTTGTATATATTGAGTAGATATCTCTGACGATAAAGTGAAATCTCACACAAACGGTCGTATACAATTTTCATGAGTTATGAGATCGTATTTGATAAGTGCCGCAGATCTCAGAAAAGCAAAAGATTCGTAGTTTCTGTTTGACTTTAAGTTCAGTTTTTCGTTGCAGTTGGTGCGTGTCGCTTGTGTGTGAGAGTCTGTTAATGCTGTCTATTTAGAGTGCTCCTGACTTGAGAAATGTGATAAATTATAAAACAGAAAGAGAAATGAATTCCGTTGATGTAGTTGTTGCAAGTAGTTGTCATTACGATACACAATAAGGAAGTGGCGAACTGAGTATGGGTACCTTTCGAATTGCGGTTGATATAAGCTAGTAACCCTCATTGAACTTTTGTAACTGTAGCTCTTAAGTTACAAGAGATAAGGGTTATGGGAATTTAGGGGCGTGAGTTGGCTAAATAAAATGATTGAGAAGGTTTAAAGTAATCTTCTACCCAAGTTTTCCAATTTTAGCTATTCAATTGCGAGCGATATAGGCTCTAATTGTTATTGGAGGTGGGAGTGGTCGTCGTCAATAAAATTTGTTGAGTATGATTTTAGTAGTCAACTATTCAAGTGTGGTAATTGTAGTTTTTCAAATAACGTAACGTAACTGAGTATTTTTGTAAGCGGTTCTTAGGAACCAGTACCAGTTACCAGTAACATATCTATTATAATTATTTACAATATATAGGAGCGGGCTGCTGAAGGTAGTGAGGGTGGGCGTGGCATATGCTGATATTTGAAGGAACAAATTACCAACCAAATTTGATGACTATAAAACTTAACTCAAAATGTGGACGAAGCATTCCAATTTGTACAATTCGGGTTAAATGATGTGTTGTGTAATGTAAATTGTTCCAGTCCCCACTGGTATGCATCCAGTTTAAACTCAATCGACTACTAAGTGTATCCAAAGTTCCTAAATAACGCTATCTTAAAAGTCAACATTACATCTTTTTTGTTACAAGTGATAATAGGAAAATAACTGGAAAAAAGTTAGATTTAAACATTTATCTTTATAACGGACAAGATCTAATGGCAGATCAGCAACAGTGTACCAGAATGTGAGGGGTGTTTGCTCAATAAATAACTCTGATGATAAAGTGAACTCTCACGCAGACGATCGCATAAGCTTTTCATGAGTTGTGAGATCGTATTTGATAAGCGCCGCAGCTCTCAGAAAAGCAGAAGATGCTTAGTTTCTGTTGAACTTTAAGTTCAGTGTTCAAGTATAAAAATAAGGCTCTGCAAGGCTCAGCTATTTTTAAATAACAAAATATCACATAGAGTCGACTTAAAATTAAGAAAATATCGCGTGCCTGCAGTTAGATCCTAACTGTCATCTCATAGTTTGGAGAGAAAATCCAAAGGAAATAATCAAAGAATTTAAGTTGACGACTGTAACATCAGCAGCACCATATTTAGCAGTGCGATTATTGCATCATCAGGCGGATTTAAATTGCAAAAATGACGAAAAATTAGATTATGCTAGACTATTTCAAATTAAATGCACATGAAGATTATTTGGTATCGCTGCAATCAATTAAGTTCTTGCTACTTATTCACCAACTGAATGATTGGATCGACGAAGCTGAGAAAATACAAGAAAAATACTTGATTTGTTCCATCAATCATGGAAACTAAATCCTAAACTTATCAAGTCTTCTCAAATGTTAAAGAAAATAAACAAAGTACAGGACGTTATGCCACGTAACCACGTATTACATGAGAAATCTGCTTCAAGCAGCGTACAAGCTTCTTGCGGCGCATGGAATATTTAAGGATGAGATGATCATAAATAAGGCGAAAATTCCACTATATCTGATTCAGTAGTCGGCCAATTTTAGAAATATTCCGATACCGTTCATCGGCAATAATCAAAAAAAGATTCCAGTGATCACAGCGAATTACATGATCTTCAATCAGGTGCTAAATACTTTTTACTTGATGTCTGACACTGACCTGAACAAGTGTCGTTGGAAAACGATGAAACAAGAGTCTGTCAAGGAAATTGGACATGGAAAGATGTGGGAGAAAATTTTCCGAAACAACATCAATTAAACCTCATTCGAAAATGTAGTGTTTAACAGTTGAATAAAAGGATCAATCATTTTAGGTAGAACTGAGTGCACACAATTGCTGGTTGTTTAAGACGTTTGAAAATACGTCGAGGCACATCCAATGCAGTAACTCGAATCAACTTTCAAAGTCACCGAACGTTGGCATCCTGGATCTCATGGAAGGATGCACATTAGGGATGAAAGGAGTAACTCTACAAGCCACTGAGAGTGTACATACATCTTTTAGAGGGAACTACCTGACGCACTTCATAAAGGAAGCAGACCACGATACGCCCTTCGAGTTGAGCCCAATTGGATTGCTTACTATTAAAAATACACAGGAACTTGAGAAATTGCATAACAAGATGCAATATCTTAGCGACCATAAAGTCCACCAAGGCGACTCGCATTTCTTTACTGCAAGTGGACACTTAAGAAAAAGATATGTACAACATAGAAAATGAATTAACATTTACATTTGCTCCCCCGGAAAATGTTCAAGTATGAACATGAGGCATTGCAAGGCTTAGCTATTTTTAAATAACAATAAATCATATAGAGTCGACTTTCAAAATATGAAAACATCACATGGGGTTCAAATTTCAAGTGGCTGCACTTCGATCCTTTACGTCGTCTCATCGTGTTGAATACAAACTTTACGTGTTTCCCCATTCAGTTTTTCATTGCGGTTGCTGCGTGTCGTTTGTGTTCAAGTGTCATTAAATGTGAAAAAATATAAAAAGGAAAGAGAAATAAATTCAGTTGATATAATGTTGTATACTTTAAGTGTAATTTCTTTAAAAAGAAACTTTAACTTCCCAGCAAATTAAGGCATGTTGAAAAATTTAATGACTATAGCCTTAAAATGTTTGATGATTTATCAATATCCTAGTGGTCGAAGCATTCCAATTTTCACACTTCGGGTTAAATTATATGTTGTGTAACGTTAATTGAACCAGTACTCACTGGTATGCATTCAGTTTAAACTAAATCGACTAATAAGTGTATTCAAAGCTCCTGAATGACGCTATCTTAAAAGTCAAGATGACACCTGTTTTGTTACTGGTGTTATAATAGGAAAAAAACTAGAAAAAAATATTATATTTAAGTGGGGGTTTTTGTTGAGTAAATAACTCTGATGATAAAGTGAACTTTCATACAGACGGTCGTATAAGATTTTCATGAGTTATCAGATTGTATTTGATTAGCAGATCTCATAATAGCAGGAAAGTTGTTGGACTTTAAGTTTAGTTTTTCGTTGCGGTTGGTGCGTGAGAGTTTGTGACTGTTGTCCAGTGATAGTTGTCCTGATTTAAAGACAACACATTCATTAAATGTGAAAAATCATAAAAAAGAAAAAGATAAATATATACAATTGATATAGTGTTTAACGAATTACTTACAAGCTAACTCGTTTACAGAAATTTTGTAAGATATCTAGCAGCAAATTAAAGGCATGTTGAAAAAAAATTCTAAAACTTTAAACAAATATTTCACAACATCTAGCAACACGCAGTCAGCATCCGAAGTAAGAAGAAATTGAGTTAGTGGCAAAGTTGCAAGTAGTAGCGAGAGATATAGGCTCTAATTGTTGTTGGAGGTGCCAACTTACCAACCAAATTTGGTGACCTCTAAAACTTAACTTAAAATAAGGATTTATCGATTTTAACGATTTCCCAGCCCCTAGTGGATGAAGCATTCCAATTTTTACACTTCGGGTTAAATTATATGTTGTGTAATCCAAATTGATCCATAACTCACTGGTATGCAGCCAGTTTAAATTTAATCGACTACTAAGTGTATTCAAAGCTCCTGAATAACGCTATCTTAAAAGTCAACATGACAACTTTTTTGTTACTAGTTTTATTATAGGAAAATAACTGCAAAAATTTTATAACGGACAATATCTAATGGCAACAGTGTACCAGAATGTGGGGGGTATTTGTTGAGTAAATAACTCTGATGATAAAGTGAACTCTCACACATACGGCCGTATAAGATTTTCATGAGTTGTGAGATCGTATTTGATAAGCGCCGCAGATCTCAGAATAACAGAAAAGTTGTTGGACTTTAAGTTCAGTTTTACATTGCGGTTGGTCTGTGAGAGTTTGTCACTGCTGTCCAGTGATAGTTGTCCTGTTTTCATGACAGTCACATTCATTAAATGTGGAAAATCACAAAAAAGGAAAAGAGAAATGAATACAATTGAAAAAGTGTTTAACTAATTACTTGAAAGCTAACTCGTTTACAGAAATTTATCCTTAGAGTGGAATTTATTGAAGAAAATTACATAATAAAAAAGAAAATACATAATAATCCATATTTTTTTTTCTTAAATTTGTATGTTAAATTTTGTAAGATATTTAGAAGCAAATTAAAAGCATGTTGCAATGAAATTCTAAAACTTTGAACAAATATTTCACAACTGCAGCTGCCAAAAGAAGCTAAAACTAGCAACACGACGGCCAGCACACAAACTAACAAGAAATTGAGTTAGTGGCAAAGTTGCAAGTAGTTGTCATTAGGATACACAATAAGCTAGTGGCGAAAACTTAATGAAAAATCGAAGGAGGCTGCTGAAATTGTGGTACTATTTATGTGTGCGTCCGGTTTTTGTACAACTGAACCAATACGAAAGTAATCAAAGCCAAGCCCATTAAAGCAAAAAGTACGCATTAGAAACGCGGCTGGAAGTCAATAAAATAACCACATAAACGCAACTTGCGGTCTACAAAATGATGTCAACGACTACCGAGGAGTTGGCCACTACAATGGCGGCGGTCACTAATGCTCCATCTACAGTAACCAATGCGATTGTTCAGACAGTTCACTCCATAATTAGCAGCACAACATCAAAATCAACAACAGCGGCAGAAACCGCAAATGTCGCAGTTTTGGGCAGTTCTACTGCCACACCAACAATAGCAACAACAACAACAACAACAGCAACCACAACACCAACATCAAATTTCCAAACACCATCCTTGTCCAGCATGAAGGAGAATCTCAGCGTGAGCGATTTAAGTAGCGCCCTTCAACATTTTGGAACTGTTGATTATTTGGTTTTCATTGCCATGTTGGCGGTCTGTGCCGTAATTGGCTTCTATTTCGGATTCATCGAAAAGAAGCAGAAAAAGCAAAGGGGCCAATTGCCCACCGATGACAAAGATGGCAACGATTCTGGTGGCATCGACGAGGCACGCGACTCAGAAGCATTGGATTACTTGGTGGGTGGACGTCAAATGAAAGTGCTTCCGGTCTCGCTGTCTCTAGTGGCTAGGTAAGTAACAGCAAGAGCTATAGAAAAACATCAGCAACTACATGTAAATGGGACTGAGAACTGTTCCTTTGGGCAAGACGGCACATTTAATTGACTAGACTTGAGTAGAGCGTGCTGCGTTTAATATGAGATTGCTCTGACTGCTGGGATGGTCAAGTAGTTTTGTAATTCCTGCTTAAATTGAATTGTGCACGAATTCTGTTCATTATTTTGTCTCAGTTTATGATGTCTACATGGCATAGATTGCAATTGTTTCTTTGCGATATGCAATCCACTTTAATTTTCGTTTTAATAAAGTAATTGAAAATGGGTCAAATATATGTAAAAAGGAAAATCCCAGTCTAGGGTATAAATAAGTGTATTTTGAATTTATAATCGACTTCATTCTATTCAAAACTGTAGAAGGGTATTAACATTAATGTAATTGGGAATTAGCTGCGATCAATTACAGATTTTCCTTTGCGCGTCAACATTTGCTGTCTGTTCACTTGATTTGCTAAAAGGTGACCAGGATTAGCCGTCCGTCTGCGTAATATAAATGCCAGCAAAGCAGTCGGCATCTGACTCAATGTTTGCCAGCGCAAACAAAAGAATTTGATTTAAGCTCTATGCAAATTTCCCAATTCAGAGCATTAAAAGTGGATCTGACGCGAGCGCCAATAATATATTATGTAATAAACATAGTAATAATATAGTGAAGTGTCGGGGTCATGTTTGCGGTAGCAGATGATTATGCAGATAATAATAATCTTTGATACTAAACTTATTGTCGCCAAGTATCTGGCTGCTGTTACGTCGGACTAAGCCAGATACAATTTTAAACATACGGCAGCCGCAACCTGAAATAATTGCCAAATTACTTCTTTTTTTTCGGCTCGTCCTTGGGGTTGTCTTACGCTTTTGGGCCATTTGACACGTTTGGTCAAGCACCTTTTGCAGTGCCCAGTGCCTTTGTCCGGGGCGTATTGTCACCGTGTTAATGATTGTCAAAAGCAAATGAAGGGGCTACCATGCGAATGCTCCTGGTTCTTCTGTACTGCTTTGGTCATTTGCCTCGGCGACAATTGTCTTGTCCGCCTTTTTTGATATTGTTCATTCTGTTTGTAGTCGTTTGCTTTTTGCAAATTCAGGCGACGTGCTTTGAATTAAAATTGTATGCCAGCTTTTCTCCCACGTTCTTTATATTCATTTTTATCGTTATATAAAATTCATTATTTTTTCAATTCATTTTGCAGTAGTAAGTATTGTGCCTGCATTTCAACACCACTTGTTTTGAACTTTTAATGGTTTTTTGGCTGCACAAACTTTTCTTCGGACATAAACAAGGCTTGGAGCAATGCATATGTTTTGAGCATAAATTTGAAATGACGATTGTTGGGGACATTAGTCATCCAATTCAAATTGTGATTATAATATATATAACAAAAGATTTGTAAAGTTTTTCACATGCGGCTGCTCTGAGCGACATTTTGATGAGCGAACTTAAATTATTACGAACTCAAGTATTTCATTGTTTTTTATATATAATTTTCGGCCACCCTAAGGCATAATAATTAAATATTAATTTCTTACTTAGAGCTGCGTTTTTTGTTAAAGAAAGATTGAAAGTAGTGATAAAAGAGACGCAAGTTTTTTTTTCTTTTTTATTGTTTTACAGCTTTATATCTGGCATTGCATTACTGGGCTACTCAACGGAGATTTATGTTTATGGCACTCAATATGCCTTTATCCTCATTACGCTGGCCATATCGGGATTAATATCGTGGTATATCTTCTTGCCAGTTTTTTGCAATCTAAAACTTACATCTACTTATGAGGTAAGCTGCACATTGTTTAATCTGTATTTATGTTCTGTGTATTTTTGTTTTTGTTTGTTTTTGCTATGTAAAGAGTTCTTTTGAATTTTGTTCATATATTTGTATTTTATCACAACATAAAAAATAAGTTTCATAAATCTAACAAGCATGTATTTGATGGGTCTGGATGGGAATTCAGTCTCGGAATTTGCGAATGTCCTTAACAACTTGGTGGCATGATAATAACAATTGTTAACTACAACTAACGTCTTAAAAATGTAGGCATAAAAATAAGTAGGGATTATGAGTTTGGTAAATCAGATTAGCCAGCAACTGAATCCGCTTGGCCATTTATAGCTCCAGTTAAAATCAAACACAGACAGCACCAGCAGTATTTTCCAAGCCAAGCAGAGACATGCGACAAGCAAATATGTGTGCAATTTTTTACATATCTCCTAGCACGGATGCTAAAAAGTCCAAGCATTGGTTTGGTTGTTAAGTGAAATATTTATCGAGCGTTTCGCCAGAAAATTGCAAATAGAAGTACAAAGAGTTTATGCCCCTTGTACGAATGCGAACTGTTTTGCTGGAATGTGGTCAGCAGTGTGGTAGCAGTTGTGGCTCATAAACTAGCTTATATCGGCTACATGGCGTATGAGTAATGTTCGATTATTTATGCGCAACATTGCCGGGTACACGTTCATTGAGTCTGTGAATCATATGTGCATATTTGTATTTTGTGAGTGTGAGAGCATTGTTTATGTGAAAATCAAATGTACTAAGCCAACAAGCAGAGAAAAACACAGTAAAACATATTTCCAGTACTTTGAGCTACGCTTCAGCAAGAGCACTCGTTACGTGGCCTCGGGTCTCTTCACCATAACCACAGTAAGTTTAAAACAATTTAGCCACAGGCCAGAATAATCAGCAATTACTATTCCATTTAGTTTATCTGGCTGCCAATAGTCATCTATGTACCAGCGTTGGCCTTTAATCAGGGTATGTAATCAACATTTGAATGAATCTTTTAGCAGCACTTCTTGACTTGGCTACTTTACAGTGACTGGCATTAATGTTCATATTATTACGCCTGCGGTGTGCATTGTTTGCATATTTTATACCACTGTTGGCGGCTTGAAGGCTGTTGTCTGGACGGATGTCATTCAAACCATAATTATGGTTGGCGCCATATTCTTTGTCGTTATTAAGGGCACCATCGATGTGGGCGGCATTAGTGTGGTCATAGAACGCAATATGGCAAGTGGACGTCTCGAGTGGCCCGAGTAAGCTTTATTTTTGCATTTAAAATCTCATTATTCTAATTATTCTTATTTTGAAACAGATTTACATTCGATCCAAAGGTCCGCATGTCCTTCCTTTCATTGTTCATTGGTTACACGGGACATGCCACCTACAGTGTGGGCTGTAATCAGATCATCACACAACGCTTGATGTCGCTGCCCACCGTGAAGGACATGAAAAAAGCAACCTTCTTGTTTATTGTTGGTGTGTTGCTATTATCTGGCCTAACATTTTATAACGGCGTGCTACTCTTTGCCACATACTACGACTGTGATCCCCTGACGACAAAGGTGAGTTTGTATAATAAACTTCATTTTAATTTTCAAACATGTGAGACAATTTAAATGACTGTATAATAGTTGGCCAAAGCAAAGGATCAGCTGGTGCCATTGCTTGTGATGGATACGATGAAGTCATTTCCAGGTATGACTGGAGTTTTTGTGGCCGGCGTGTTTAGTGCAGCACTGAGCTCGCTGTCCACAGCGCTCAATTCGCTGGCCGCCGTCTTTCTCGAGGACTACATCAAGCCGCTCAGCAGCAATCCTCTCACCGAGCGTCAAACGGCCATCACAATGCGCCTCTGCACGCTCATAATTGGTACTATCAGTGTCGGACTCGTCTTCATTGTGGAGCGCATGGGTACACATGTACTGCAGTTGTTCATGTCTCTCACTTCGGTGACCCAGGGTCCACTTTTGGCACTCTTTGTGATGGGCATGCTGATGCCGCGCCTAAACTCAAAAGTTTGTATTGCCTTTTAGGTATCATGGTATTTTGAGCCATTAAATGGATTTAATATGCAAACTAGATACATTTAGAAGTAAATATTATCTCTTATCAGCATATTTCTAAATGTTATTATTATTCCATTTTTATACTGACCAAAGAAATAATTTAAGAAATTGGTTTGCATAAAGGTATAGAATGAAAGAATTCTCTGTTTAAATTGCCTTACTTGAGTCCAGGGTACCTTTTAGGAAGACATTCACAATTAAATACCCTCAATTGTTTTATGCAAATTTCAAAAATAAACATTGCTTGCTTTTCAGAGCGCGCTTGCTGGTGCCCTTTGCTCCTTCTTATTCATGACCTGGGTGTGCGTTAATGCCCAGTTGGCACAAAATTCCGGTGAATTGCATTTCGAGACCAAGCCAGTCAGCATAGATGGCTGTGATTATGAATTCGAACGGCCACTGGTGACGCCAACGAATGCCACTTTCATTGCCACAGCGCCAGAGTAAGTACTTTTCAAAATAAGTGAATTTCAACTAATATAATTTTCCTTAGTCCACTTAGCTTTTCTCAACAAATCTATCATATTTCCTTTATGAGCTACACACTCTTCTCGTCTCTCGTGGGTATTATTGTTGGCTATCTCTCGAGCTTCATATTCGGACGTAATGAGCTTAAGGATGTGGATGTTGAGCTGCTGGCGCCATGCATGCGACGTTTCTATAGAGGCAATTACGACAGTGTGCAGCTCGAGGAGTCCGTATTAAAGCCTTCTGCTCCGAAATTAATTCAATAATTCTGCATGTTCCAACTTGTAATAAAAGCTTGTGATTTAATATACGCCTTGCTTGTCTTTAACTTTGCCTATTCACCAGACCAATTTTGTAAATAAAATTTTCTCTTTTTTAGAACTGTGACTAATACAATTTTGTACTAAAAACATTGTGATTAACCGGTTTGCACATTTAAAAATAATATTTATTAGTATTTAGTTTATTAATGAACTCTATTAGTATTTTGAGCTGCGGTACGGTTCCAACATTCGCAACTTAGGCTCAGTGATGTTCATTGTGGGCACGGCAAGTATTTAGTATTAAAACTGCGATTCCCATTCAAGATTAATGTAAACGTTAAATGCAGATGATCTGGCTGCCTGTGGTTATCTATGTGCCTGCCATCACCTACAGTCAAGGTGGGTTTTCGCTTAACTTATATAATAACATAACAATATAAAAATATAATAATATTATAATAATATTTGCAGTTACTGGCACAAGCGTCCATGTAATAACACCAATTGTCTGCATAATCTGCATTTTTTACACTTGTGTGGTAAGATTTAATTCAGTTATGGGATAATTATCTCGCAGTGCCATCATACAAGTCCACTTCATTTTAGGGCGGATTGAAGGCGGTCATTTGGACGGATGCCATCCAAAGTTTCGTCATGTTTGGCTCCATTATAACCGTTTGCATTAAAGGAACTTACGACGTGGGTGGCCTGAGCGTGGTGCTGCAGCGAAATCAGGAGAGCGGACGCCTTAATGCACCAGAGTAAGTACATCCTGGTCAATATATTTGACAAGACTTTCAATAAGCTGTTAACTCTTTATAGATGGACCTGGGATCCAACCGTGCGTTTATCAATGTTTTCTGTTATTGTGGGCGGCACTCTGCACAAAATTCAATCCTCAGATGTGAATCAAGTTTCTATCCAACGCTTTCTATCGCTGCCCAGCTATAAGCATGTCAAGAAATGCTTGTTTATATATAATGTACTGCTGATATTTCTAATGAGCTTCTGCTGTTATATGGGCCTAGTATGTTATGCTGTTTACCACGATTGTGATCCTATCAGTACCAAGGTTAGAATCTGGTTTGGTTTGTTTCCCGCATCTAAAGACCCATTCCTATATGTTTTTTCTTCAGCAAGCCAAGGTGAGCGACCAACTGCCCGCGTTGCTGATGATGCGCACTCTGGGCATGTTCCCTGGTATGCCAGGACTCTTTGTGTCTGGCGTTTTTAGCGCCGCGTTAAGTTCACTTTCCACGGGGCTGAACTCAATGGCATGTGTCATCTCTCAGGATGTGGTTCGCCCATTGCTAAAGAAGCCACTAACGGAGCGTCAAACAGCTTTCCTTCTGCGCGGCTCTGTTGTAGTACTTGGTCTCTGCTGCATGGGATTGGTCAACGTTGTGGACAAACTGGGCATGGTGGTGCAGTTGGCCAGCACCACTGCGGCTGTAACTATGGGTCCGCTGCTGGGCATCTATGTGATTGGGGTCTGCTTGCCCTGGGTTAATGGAAAAGTAAATTGCGGTTGGTTCATAAATGTCAAAACTTTACTAAAAGATTTTCTATTTTCAGAGTGTTATGACTGGCAGCTTAGTGTCATTTGCTGTATTGACTTGGATATGTACAAAGGCACAGCTTATGCAAATGCGCGGTGAGATTCGCTATCCAAAGATGCCCGTCTCTGTGGAAGGCTGTGATTTTGATTACGATAATGCCACTGTGTGGCGCACCATGCACGAGTACAGGCAAGTATTATAAACTTTAGAAACACTTCAAGCAAGACTTACTTCTTTCCAAATTTTTGTTTACTTCTCTCAGTCCATCGGAACGGAATGTGTATCATTTGTCTTTCTTTTGGTACACAGCTTTGGGTGGCGTAGTTAGTACTGTGGTTTCGTTGTTGGCCAGCTTAGTGTTTGGCTGGCAGGATGTGTCTGAAATGGATCCAGCTTTAGTCACGCCTTGCGTACGCCGCTTTTTGCCTAAGAAACATTATGAAGCCATCGACTTGGAAGAGCTCTTCAAACGTAAAGCTCAAGTCGATCATAAGACGGAGTCTGATTCCCCGGGTACAGAGGTACTCTAAAAATTTGTTTTGTTTTCAACTTTTTTACTGTTTTTTTTTTTGTCTTTCTATATCAACATTTTCTTTGTCTGTTTATTGTTTGACGCTTTCACAACTTTATATCAAATATATTTGTTAGTTTTAAATACATTTTTGTGTTTCTATGCATTTTTAGTACTTTAAATGAGGAGAATAAATTTTCAAACAATTTTTAAACTACGTTGGTGTTTATTCAATTATCTCGTATTCTTTTTAGCTGACACGCTCCAAGCATCAGGTGAAACTTTTGAATGCCATGCCAGATGCTATTTTATCGAATTTATATTTTGTGTTTAACGCTGCTTTTTCTACACAATATATTGAGGTGCTCAAAATTCTATACGGACGTGAAATATTTATGTCCACTTCATCACATGTTTAAATAGTTGAGCTTTTAGTCCGCATAATTTTTAAATAATTTTGATTTGCAATGATTCGACCAACCTGCAGATTTTAATTTCAGCAGGGCTTGATTTTTTGCTGTTTTGAACATTTAATTTGTAATAAGATTATAATATTTTAATTCAGTGAAAGCCAACTATGACTGTCAATTGTATGTGAAGAGATAAACTATTTAAAAAGTTTCTTTCATCTACACACAATTGATAGCAATTGCTGGCTGCCGCCAGTCACAATTTAAAGTCTTGTCTTCAAAGACTACATTTTTTTTTTGTCTCGGAGGCACTATGTAGTTAAGCTGTTACTGCTGACGAAGGACACTGACAACGGAACTCTCGAAGGGATTTGACTATGGCAGTAGATGAATGCATCTTTTGTTGCTACTGCTCGATGTGGAGAATAGGGAGCAGATGTGGCATGCTGAAAGTAGACACACCCTTAAGCGACCGCCTTATGATTTTTTGTCTAATGGGAACGTTTAGGCCTAGTTAAGTATTTGCGGATCTTGAAAGTCTTTTTAAATTGGCTGCTGCTGATGATTAGTGCAATTATCCTGTTGTTGCCACAGATGATGCTGAATGCTTTTTTGGGTTTGACTCTCAGATTGCTGTGGCAATTCGGACTTTTGACTATTTTTCTACTTTTTAACTTTCTCCGAGTCCCCATTGTGCTGATGTTCCAATTTGTGCTCGTGGGTTGGGGTTTTACAATAAATTGTCTGATTGTCGATGAGCACTTGAATTGATTGATGCTAGCTGGGTTGTTGGAGAAAACATATAGTTTCTGAGTCCATTTTATGTAGAAAATAACTTGAAAGGTAATTTTAATATTATTTAAAAAAAAATAAAACCAAAACAATATATTTTCTCAATTTGCATTTTAAATTATGTTAATTGGTTCCACTTACTGTGCATGACTTCTGAATGGTTTTGCTTTATAAGGACTGCTGTTGCATAAGACTGGAAGATAGCTGACCTAACTTGGAGAAGATCTCCTCCTAATGTGCTCCACATTCTCATTTATCTGGTTGAAGAGCTCTGCGCAGGTTTCTTGGGTTTTACGATTCGAATCGAAGGCTTTTCTGGATGATATATTGCTGGATGGGCGAACCTTCTGTTGCTGATTGTCTTTCTGATGGTAGTCTCCCTTGGCTGTAAATAAATTTATTAAACAGATTCCTTAAAAATACAGTTTCAACTTGATTTTGAGATTATTTTCCTACTTTGCAACAGATTTACGTAATTTTAATAATCTTAAACGAAAAAGACAAGATGTGTCACAGATTATGTTGGTTTTAACTAACAAAGAAGCGGATAATTTTACAAACAGATTCAATTTACTTAAACATATTACTGACTCTAGTGATTAATATTTTCAAGTACTAATTGCGAATGAAATGCTATAATTGGTAATAAAATTGTTGATAAACAGTTGGTTTTATACTCAATTCTCAAATAGTCAATATCAAATGTAAAAAGTTGCCTTTTTCTTTCTTGTTAACTGTCTGCCCAACAGCATTTCAATTAGAAGTTTGCAAGTAAATTATTTAAGTCTAATTGAAAATGTTTAACAAGCTGCGGCACTCGCTGACTTCATACCCAAGTCTCAAGTCTCAAGCTTAATGAAGCATTTTTGCCATAACATCGAATCTAAAAAAAAGATAATGGAAAGCATTTCACATGAGTTGACTTATGGTTTTTGATTATGTCATCAGTCGTTACGGTTTGTCTCAGCTTGACAACTCAATCGTGAATAAGTCGAGGACCCGCTCAGATCTAGTCGAATAATAAATATTTGCTATTAGTAAGCGCAAGTAAAATAAACTTTTTCTGTTTACCAAAACCAAAGAAGACAATACTGAAATATATTTTCCATTGTGTTGTTGCCGTTTGGCCTTTGACGCCGACAGCCGCAGACATTTCAACAGTTTCAACAGTTATAAATGATGTGGGAATGAAAATTAGCTGTTCCATCATCATGTCTTGCCTATCCTATGGCCGCTGGTCCTTGGTCCGTTTCGTCCTTGAGCTCATTGTTCGCTGATGCATTAAGACCTAAGAATGAAATTTGTGGCGCATACCAAAATGAATTAAAATATAAGGCGCAAATTTTTGGACAACTTTGGCCTTTATTCTTTTGCTTTCGCCCACTTTATACATGTAATTATGAAATAAATATTAGCTTAAATCAAACTGACTAAAATGTTATGCTCTATTAACTCTTATATTTTCATTAGGTATATATCGATTTTGGTTTTGAATGGATGGTCTTACACTCTAAAGTTAAGCAAAGAATATTTATCTGTAGGTATGTTTGTACAATAGAAGATTAATATATAATTAGTTGACAGATTAGAGATACAATTATATAGAGAGTAAATAGTAGTATGTAAATACTTAGTTGGCTTAAGAATTAGTTTGGGACTTGAATGATATTCAATTAAATGAATTTCGTGTAAATAAACATCAGTCTGGTAAATATAATACATAATACATAGAATACAACTTTCAATTGGGCTAAAATAAATTAAGAAACAATGGGTTTGGCCTTATTCATAGTGGTGTTAAAATAGTCCAAGTTTATAGCACTAGAACAATTAGGTTAGTTACGAGCTAATGCATAAATACTTAAGATAAATTGTAATGAGAAATTCGTAGCTTAACTACACACAAGCACACCCAATAAATATGTATATGAATTCTCATATATAATCAATACACAACTATTGCACTTATTGTCTAAGCCTCGTGTAGCGTCCAGTTGCAAATGCTTTTCCTGGTATTTAATTATAGAAATTCAGCATCACTGAAGGACGTCGGCCCATGGACCGCAAACGTTGAACGTTTGCGCGTCGAGTGCGCCAGCTATCATACTTCCGACATGGCCGGGGCAGTGATAATCTTGTTGGGCCGCTCGCAAATTACGACCCGGGCGTTTGCCTTGTTAGTGGAACGACGTGAGACAGTCAAGGATGTGGTCAATGTGCGCATCGAATCGCAACTGTTGTGCAGACGGCGACCCACTGTGTGGCAGCGGTTTTGCTGCGAGTTGTTGCGATACGATTTGCAGCAGCAAGTGAACCACTTAAAGGGAGGAAAGCGACTGTGGGTGAATCAGGTGGGTCAGGTCATTCAGAGGTAATTCGTTTTGTTAAATTGTATGCTACTAACCTGAGTGTACGAAAGACTTGCGAGGAGAACAGACAGTAGATGAGTGGATTCGCAGCGGAGTTGAGGGGTGCCAGGCTCTGTATGAACGTGGCGATGGCAATGTTTGTCTGCGAGTGCGGTATCTGGTCAAAGACTTGCAGCAGATCAAAGATAATGTAGGGCGACCAACAGATTATAAAAACAAACACAATGGTCAGCGTCATCTTGACCGTTTTGACCTTGGCCCGGGGTATAATGCCTCGAGAGCTTGCTCGTCGTGTTGCCGCAGCTCCAAAACCTGCACGTTCTAGGCAAAAGCAATACATGAGGGATTGCGGAGACATGGATTGATGAGTTCACCTACCTGTGGGCACAAATATCGAGCCCTTGGCCCATATGGTCTTCACAATGATCGCATAGCAGGCGGAGATAATCAGAGCGGGCACTGCAAACAGTGCAGCAGAGACGAGACACATATAAATCTGCCAGGCCATCGGTGAGCCCAGCTCAATCCAGCACTGAGGATGACCCTGTATCAACTTCTCCTCATATAACACCAGTATGGGTAGTGAGAAGAGAGCGGAAAGAACCCAGGCGCCAGCAACCAAGTGACGAGCACGTTTCCCTGAAAATGGCACAAAATACAACCAGATAAGAACATTGCAGTCTGCAGAATACTCTGTTCCAAATGAAATGTAAATGGTGAAAACCGACGG
Source organism: Drosophila longiperda (assembly GCA_035042125.1). Taxonomy (NCBI): domain Eukaryota; kingdom Metazoa; phylum Arthropoda; class Insecta; order Diptera; family Drosophilidae; genus Drosophila; species Drosophila longiperda. The sequence continues at coordinate 489,345 of JAWNLV010000115.1, forward strand.
AAAATGTATTGTTTATAAATTAAGTTACCCCAAAGCTGTGACTATAATAAACTGTAGAAAACATTTTATTTCGGAAATACTGATGAGATGTGCTTTTTAGGAGATGGTTGCCTTTAAAATTTGCTGCTTACAAAACTTTCTTTATGAATGGACATTGTGTAATTCCAGCATACTTTCCCTTATTTAGTTTAACAGTGTATAATAAGAATCCAAAAGCATTTTGCCTGTTGTGTCAAGTGCCAAAGATTTTCCAATTAGAAAAGTTTTGCGAAAGAGACTTACACGACTTTGAGAAGTTCATGGGATGTGTTATAGCATCGTATCTGTCAATGCTCATGGCTACCAGTACATAGGTAGAGGAGTATGTGACGCACACCTGCGAGAAACGGATGACCTTGCAGGCCAGATTTCCGGCACGCCACGAAATGGTGATACGCCATATTATATCCGTCAGCACATTGAGCAGTCCAACGCACAGATCTTAAATATAGACAAAAAAAATTATTTATTTATTATTTATTATTTATCCGGCTGTGAACTCACCTGCCAGCGCCAACTGCTTAATGAAGTAGTTCATCCGCGACTTGCGATTCTTATTGATGAACATCACAAACAGAACCGCCGAATTGCCCAGCACAATTATGGTGAAGAGTATCCACAACACAGCAAATTGTTCCGTCTGTAAATAATAGAAAAAAGAAAGAGAATTGACTATGATTGTTTTGTATTATTTTTATTAACCGACCATAAAATGCATTGTCAACAAAGTGTTAAAAGCGGAAATCACGCATAAAACTCAATTTAATACCACAAAGCAATTTCAAGTAGAAACACAGTCATTGACAAACATACTTAAGACCACACACGAGCTTTTCCTTATGGCTCTTTAAAGATCCATAAAAATGATAGACACTAACTGAGGCGTGGCAAGTCAAGGCATGGCAAATCAAAGCAAGTCAGGACCAGCGTAGGCGTTTTGTGCCTAACAGGCAGGATGTGCTGGCGGAAGTTTTGCCTGTCTGAGCCAACAAGCCACGACAACAAAGGCAATAACAGCACACATTGCTTTTGGTAATGATGGAAGGCAAACAGGCAAAAATTGTTGCCATCATTCATTCAGTCGGTGAGGTAATTAGGTTTGCTATGTGACTTGAGCAGGAAATTGCAGCTGAAACGAAGTGCCACAAGTTAAACAAATTAAAGCCAAGACGCACAACAAGCTCTGCTGTCTAATTTGATTGCAACACAGTGTTTTTATTGCCTTGCGCTGCTGATGCAGTAAAAGAACATGACAAGTTTTCAGCTTGTATTCAAAGTTGATAAAAGTTGGCAAAAATCTTTAGACTTTTATGGCTTATGACATTTTCATTAACACTTCTGTATGCCTTAACACAAACTTTAAAGCGGTTTTATATTTAATATACAACAAATTCCAAACAGTTTTTTACTTCCCATTTCGGCAGCTCAGCTGCGAGCTTCTTACCTTGTCGTCCAATTTAACTTCTGGTCAATCACTATCAACTTTAATGTAAAATTTTATTTTCGTTTTTCATATATCACCTATAATTGCTCAAGGTACTATATTTGGGTGAAGGCTGATACAAACAACATGCGCTAAAAGTAAACTTTGCCACCAGAAACTTGACAGTTCTGACAGTTCGGAGGGTTGGTTTTTTGTTTGCCCCTTGGCAAGCTGAAGTCGTTCGAGTATATGCTATCTTTTTTGCCTCAAATGTTGTTTATTATAGGTTTTTTTTTTGCGACTGTGGCATATTTTATATAGACATTTTTGGTAGACTGAGATTCCAAGACAAGCCGCGAGTCGCCTTTGCCTGTCTGACAGGTTTGTTGGTAGTTGATTACGGTGCGCAAATTGCAATATAAATCACAAACGCACACAGTAAACGGTTATTTAGAGTCATTTTTTTGTTGTTGTTATTTATACACAAAGATAATAATAATAATAATATGTGTGTGTTGACTCCATTGGTCTTTAATTTATACGCGGTCAGTATTCGCTTAAAGTATAAACTTATTTTTAGCTCTCGGAATTTGGCTTCTTGGTATTTATAGTGAATTTCGTTGTATATGATTTTTAACATCAATGACTATACAATTTATTAAAGCCTTTGGCCTTGTGTCATTAAGTGTTTGTGCCAGCGGTTTTGTGTCCTGGAGTGTTTGTGCCTTTTGCCACAATTTTCTTGCATGACTTTGACAATTTTTGGCTTAAGACGCAATACAAAATAAAATACAGGCGAAAAGTTGTTATAAACTTTGTCCATTGACGTTCGCCCTGCTCTTAAGTTTTTTATAGCCCATTTTTTTGGGCAATTTTTTTCACATTTTATTTACATTTTTAGTTAAGGGAACTGTTGGGCAAATATTTGTACACTGTTAAGAGCTACGAAGATTTGTTGTGAGTTGTAGTAAAAAAAATTCCTTTGCATGTATTCCACAAAACTTTTTCTCTTTCATTTCGTCAGGTGAGCTGTAACATTTAAATTGAACGTAATTTTAGGTATGCTCCTGTTCTTAATTTGGTTTTTTTTTTTAAACGTGATTGGAACTTATATTTTAGTTATTTATCTTTATAATTCAATGTGTATACTTTATATTTTTGAAAATTGAGTTTTTTAATCATATTTGTGCAGAAATTGTTAACTAAATCTCATTAGGAAATTTCTATTTAGTATTCTTTTACTCAAGTTTTTTATGTCCGTGCTGCTGCGTTGTTAAGTCGTAAAAAATTTAACTTTTAAGCCTTTTTTAATGATCAGTCATTGGTTGTGCGTTGCCCTTTTTATTTGTTGAATTTTTTTTTTGTTCGGAATGAAGTCATTATGTCCTTTTCAATTTCGTTTTGCACCTCAAGGAAATTACTTCCTTTTTTTTTGCTGAGAGCAATAAAAGTGAAAAATTTAATTTAAGGCCAAAGGAGTTAAGGAAACGATGCACAAAGGCAAAAGTTGCCTTCTGATAAGACCACAGCAACATTCACAGAAATGTCTTGGGCAACCGTAGATCCCTATTAAAAGGCTATTTGGCAAGTGGCAACGATTGCCACATTGCAGGCATTGCAATGCCAACAAAAGCCTCTTGCCACCTGTTGCGCAATGCGAAGCAACTTTGTGTGGAGCCGCAACTATTATGTCTGATTATTAAGTGCGCCAGCCATAACAATAGCCAACCTCTTAAGGCCGTGGCTGCAGTGGCATTGTGGCCTTCTCGAGTGCCACATAGCCTTTGAAATGGAGGCACTCTTCGTTCATTGTTGACTGTTCTGCTGGCCTTCACGGGACTTAAAGTGTAATGTGGCTTAAAATCGCCAAGACAAATTTTTCAGCAGCTGAGGATCGTAAAGTGCAGCAGCAAGACAAATGGGTGGCCACAAAACACTGGCAATGGCAAATTAATTTCATTCCACTGCAATGGCGATTATAACAACAACAACAGCAAAGGATAAAACTCTCTTATAGTTGCTGCTGTTGCGCTTATAAATCAGCAGCTGTAGCTGTACCAAGTTCGCAGGGATTGCAAATAGCATGGAAAAAGTTATATTTGCAGTTGACACACAAACAGCTGAAAGCTGGCTAAAAGGGATAACTGCGATTGCGGCATTCAACTGGAAATTGAGTTGTAATAAACAAGTTCACTGAAATTAACTTAATTATTTATCAAGTGTAGTTTGTAGTATTAAAAGCCCAGTGTAAGTCAACAAAAAAGTTCTATCAAATCATATTTTTCTTAAATTTATAATTAACAAAGATTTAATAATGATTTTTTCGTATTTTTATATTATTGACAAACTCGATTTTTTTTTTATTTAGAATAACAAAATACGAATAAATTATACTCGTTCATAAATTATTTATTTCTTAAGCCATACTTTAACTAAATTTCATTACAAAGTTCCTAAAGTCTTAGAGATGGTGTTTTAGAACTTTATCTTTTACAAAATAACTCAGTTTTGTAACTTGTGTTTTTGTGTACTTCTCTTCCTGTTTTCATTGAAATCTATGCAAGATCTGCCCCAAGTTTTACAAGTAATTTCCTTTTACATTTGCGTTGCTGTTTTGTTTGTTTATTTTTATTGCACTTTTCATTAATGCCGATTACATTGTGCCCAAGTGCTGAGTGCTGTAAGTGGGAAATACCATGGTAGCATGAAGTGAAATTAAATGGAATATAACGCATACGCAGCGTGTTAAGCTGGCGAGAATGGTCAGATAATAAGCAAAATGATGTCGTCGCCTTAAAGGAGAAGTGGCAACTTCTTCGCTTACTGCTAAGTTCAATGAACTCAGCGCGTGCTGGGTGTCGAAAGCTGTTTAATATTTAAGCGTCCGCATATTGTCCACATACAAACACACACAAACACATCTAAGCAAACAAACTCAGGGGAAACACAAACACAAGATGAGACATAAAACGACAACGTATCTGTTAAGTAGGTATAAAAACATGTATTTGGGTCAAGCCGTGTGCATCAATCATGGCTTTAATGGCTGTTGTTTGGACAACAATGACCAGTCGTTGAGTTTTATGAACTACGCTTGTGCCAAAGCCACTAAAGCCAGTCCGCGATCCATATTTGTCGGAATGCGGAATGCGGGGAACACGCCACATGAGTGATGTTTCCCCAGCACCCAAAAAAGTGTGCTTTAATTCGGCTAATGGTCAGCATTTTGTCATCAGCTGGCTTAAATCATTTCGCTTAGCTCACTGGCTGCGCATATTTTGCTCTAATGTTGACACAAATTGAAATTAATAAAGCGCTCCCCGTTACTTCCCTCATCTCACCCCCTCCACTCGCACTTTACATTAGCCCTGTGCGTTTGTGTTTGCTTACTTGACAAACCGTTGAGCGGCACTTTGACAGCTGAGTGCGTAACTAGCAACAGCAGGAGCAAATGACTGCAGAGTTTAAGGGAGGCGGGGCGCGTGAAAAAAATGTGAAAAATGACCAATATTTGGCTAACAACATTTTGGTTAGTTTACTGGTCACGGCTACTGATGTTGCCACAACCGAGTCTCAGGAATGGCAATAATAACGATGAGCACGCCAACTGTTTCTTGAATGAGCTATTTGACTGATATAGGGTTAATTTGTAAATTAATAAAATGCATAAACTTAAATTATACAAAGAGAAAAAAAGAAATATTAGACTAATATCACATCTATAACCGTATAGATTTCGATATATGTGAGAGAAAATAATTAGTCTTAATTTTGCAGTCGTTTGCAAGTCGTTATATATATTATTTATAAAATTGTACAACAATAAATTTTGTACAATTTATTTACAGTATAAGGCTCTGAGCAGCTGACCCCAAAAACATGTTCATAAATTTAAAACGGAAAAGTTACAATTTTACAACAGTGACTTTTGAATTCCCCAGCTCAACCGCAAGACATTAATCAAATGCGGCAAACATAAATCCAAGTAGCATGCAAAATGCAAAAGAAAAAAAATAGAAGAATCACAAATAGATGGCTCTAAAAGAAATGAAGGACATCATTGCTAAATGCTGTTGTTATACAGAAATGAGCATAAATAAATTAAGAAGGCCCTCATAAATATGCGCTTAAATGGCTGCGCTGCGCCTTAAATAACATAAAAAGGCCAAATTAAATTTGCCAAAAGTAGATACAAAATAAACATAACTTACGCATACAGACACAGACACAGAAAAACACACATTGGAGTGACCAGACAATTGTAAAACAAAGGCGCAGCTGTTGTGCTTTCCTTAAATTTGTACAACAAACATTAAGTCAACAATAAAAGTCAGACACGCGCCTCGAACTATGCCACACAATTTACATAGAAAAGAAGCCGCAGTTATTGGGAATGCGGTTTTTGGTTAACACATGGCCAAATGTGTGTGTCCTCGAGTCATTTGCATAAACAACAACAGCATGCCGGCTATTTGGAGCGTGATCATGATGGCCATGTTTGCGTATCCTGGACGCAAATCAAGTCAAGCATAAATTCAAATTTTTTTCTTGTCATTTGACTTTGAGTTGGGTTCGTTGTGGCTACAAGCTGCTAATTAACACATAAGCAGCCGACAAGTTGCCACTCACACACACACTCACACCCAATGCAACAGTGTATAACCAACATATATGTGCCAAATAAACGAAGCATAAAAATAGATTAAGTTGATGTTTGATGCTCAAATGTGTGTTGAATTCATTGTGGGTAAAGAAGCACACAACATATGTCTATTAAAACTGAGTAAAATAATTTGGTGGCCACATGAAATTTATATGCAAGTAGCTTGGATTCTAATAGATATAAGAGACAATCATGATATATTTTGTCAACATTATAAACGAAGATCTTTTATCATGTAAATATTTGGTAGAAAAACGCTTTTAAACAAAAAATTTTATCTAAGGAAAATTTGCATAAGAGCCGATAACAAATTTCAATTTAGCTAGAGATAATCTAGAATGATGCGAATATTTCGCCAAGAATTGAGTTTAATTTTTTCATATTTGTTCTTATAAAAATAAAAGCATATTTCGACATTTCCATAGATATATTTAGAGACAATTTGCTTAGCGATACTTTTAGCATAAGAAAATAAACTTTGTGTCCTTAATAACCTAAATATCATTAGACGACAAAACGAGCTTCTTATCCCAATACTGACTAACAGCATCCTGGAAAAAACTCTGCTCGAACTTTTGGCAACTAACAAAAAGTTGAACGTAAGCAGTCTTAAATGTGAAACATTTTGCTTAAAGCTGCCAAAAGCAACAACCATTAAATGTATTCAAGTGCATGCATTCTTTTAAGGCTGTCACTCGCAATTTGGCTTTGTAAACTAACAATTTTAATTACTGTCTAGTGCCAAAGCAGCACCTTCTGATTAACTTAAGGACCAAAGGAACGCGAATGCCACTCAAGACAAACTTAAAACATCTCGCAGCAGGTTAGTTCGACAAAAATGGCAAAGCTAAATAAACTTTTTCTTAATTTGAAATTCCACAACTGGCAGTTGTCAAAGGAAAACAATAACAACAACAAGTAACAACCAAATACACACAAGATACATAGTAAAGGAGATAGAGATTCGCACATTAAAACAAACACACAAAACACACACAAATGCAGAAAACTATGACCGTTACCGGAAATGCAGCAGCTTTGTAAGGAAACAGCTCGGACAAGTTGGTAAGTCGGAAAATCAGTTACACAAGGCAGACTGAAGACCAGACGATGGTCGATAGAAGACAGGCTGAAGTCTGAAGGCTTCAGGCAGTCCACTTTGCTGCCACCAGAGGCTGTCAAGTGGCTCCATTCACAACTTAAAGTAGACGCCCGAGTTGTTTTTTCTGATTTTGTTGGTTTTTATAGTTTACGAGTGTTCAGCTGCGTTGCACGCTCCGTGAAGCTGCAATGGGCGCCACTTGGCGGCTGACTTTGACTCAATTTGCAGCAAACCACTCGCAAATGGTGTCCCGTGTGCCTAATCTTCTCTGCCCTTTTCGGAGTCGCCTTCTCTGCTTGCCTGCGTGCCTGTGAGCATAAGTAATTTTGAGTGTAAGTGAAAAATGTTTATTTTAGCTATTCGTGTTATGCAAATTTCTTCGGTTTGGTAGACGCTGAGGGATTGGCAGAGAAATGGCCCGCGGCCTTGATAGTTTCGGCCACAGAGTTTACTTTGTGGCAGATAAGGTACTTTGCTTACATATATATGTATATATTGAAAAGTCTGCTCTGCTGGCTGATGACACTTTGTTGGGCTGCCTACTAATGAGTTAGTTACGAACTTTGAATTTCTAATAATTATTAAAATTTTACAATTTGGTAGACGAAATATGTATGCAAGAGTTTGGTACTTTTGCACAAAGTAAAAATCGGTCAAAATTAAATTAAATTTTATTTGTCCATAACGTCTGCTTACTATTCTTTATTCACAACGATTCAGCTCTTCTGCAAGTTGGTAATTACAAAATTGACATCGATCTAAATCGATTTGAATGTGTTGCACAAATGGTATTTAACACTCTGATTACTAAGTCACTGTTAGCATGCTACAAGTTGTTATGTGGTGTATCTTTTTAATCTTATTCGATTAGATAGAATCACACATAAGCAGCAAGTAGGAGAATATTACGTATTCGTAGAGAACAGTTGCAAATTGTAAATAAATGCAGAAATTCAAACAAGTCGTCTAATTACAATGCAAACACTTGATTGAAACACATTACTGTATAAAATGGTGTCAAATGGGAATCAGATATAAAATGTCTTTATACACGAATGCAGTTGCAATAGTGTGTGTGTGTGTGTGTCTGTTTGATTGTGTGGGCGTGCATTATAAAGTACTCTGTCAAAAGCAAAAATGCATGGACTGTACGTGATGCACAAACTAAATTTAAGCATGCACTTAATCATTTATGCACTCGTACATACGTACATACGTACACTCACATACACATACAGTTTGACAAAATGTATCACTGTGTGCAAAACCTCGGCACTGATGTACAAGTTGGCAATGTATTTTGGCGTTATTTAATTTCAAACAGGGAACACCCAATGCAGCAGTTGGCTGACAGATTCTTCCGGCGTTCGTCATCTGTCTCATAAAAACCAACTTCGAGGCAATTCGACTGGCAAATGGGATGTTTGTGCCAACTTTATTAGAATTGCGTAAATAATGCGTTCCTATTTGCCCTCTCTTCCTTCCGTCGAAATTGTTTTTTTTTTTGTGTGTCTCCCACAAATCTTTTTATTTTTATTTTTATTATTGGCAAGTGTTTCCGTCACTTTGATGTAGCAGCAGACATGAGTGGCTGCTCTGACGTAGGCAGCGTGCAACTCACAGCCAGAGACAAATATAATGAAACTTATATTGCATTTTTATAGCCTGTTCATATTACACTTAGCTTATCTAAAATTGTTTTTCTTGTGTAAACTAATGTTTATGAAAGACTCAAGACAAAGAGATACAAAAAACACTTACTTACACATAATGTAAAGTAATGCATGATTTAAGTGAATTTAATTTATTTATACTCAATATCTTTTTATATTTTAAAAGTTAAAAGATATTTTGAATAATATTACAATAATAAATAAATAATAATAATTAAAATAAAATAAATATTCCAAGAAATTAAAAATATTTCATAAATACAAATAATGCAGCTGTGCTTTAAAATGTAAATTCTCATTCAAAATACTTATAACAAGCATATTGCGCGGACCCCAATATATTTAAATTTTTTGCCAGCCTCATTAACTCTCAAGTGTCGCATAATAAAACCAAAATTCATCATCATGAAATTTGTTAAAGTCATTAAAATTAATTTAAGTTAAAGCGGTCACAATTCATGGCATACTTTGGTGCGTTGTCATCTGGTGACGCTGACCTAGTTTCGGGGCAACCAGATGGTTCAGGCTGGCTGATGTTGATGGTTTTTATGCGGGTTGAAGTTCTTTGTCCGGTTCAAGCCTTGGTTTGGTTGTTGTAGTGTTTCAAGTATTTACTGAGCATAATTTCGCTGTTCCTTGACGCCTTTGTATATATTTCAGTAAGCGCATTACGCGCTTGCACAAATGCCGCCCAAATGGGATAAATTAATGTTTATTTTATTTTATTTTATTTTTATTTTTTATTTTTATCCACAGTAAGGCTGTCTTATCATGTTTTCTTTTCCTCACTTCTCCGTTTTGCGTGCAATTTTGTTTTACTTAAATTTAATGCACTTCACATTCTGTTGCAATTATCTGGCCTGACGGTCCTTAGACTCGGATTTCAACGCTTTTGCCATTTGCATAATTTCCAACTAACGCTTACGTTTCAGCTGCCATTCTTTTTTTTTTACGATTTTTTAAGTGCCCCTGGGTTGCGTCTGCAGTTTTATTATTGTACCCCCCACTGAGTCAGAAGAGTTCTATTTTTGTTTTGCTCTCCAACGAACTTTTGTCGTTGTGTTTGTCTGTTTCTTACTGCTGCATGCACCTAGGACAACACAGCAGGCGACGGCGTCAGAATATGTGCGAGCGCGCATTTCCTTTTCCGGGTAAGCTTGTAGCACAGTTTTGTTGTGTTCTACGTGTGCTGGAGCATGTTGCTCATACGCCGGGTGGTTGCACTGAATGGTTGCAAACTGTAATTGACTCGGGCTATGCAAAATTTATTGCCTGTCAGCTCATTCGCTGCTGCTCCCGCTGCTTATGCATGCAAATTGTCATTGCTATAAAGTGCAAGTGTTGGCGCTTTTAATTTTCCACATTTTCCTATTAGTTTATTCACACTTTTTTGTGGAGCATTTTCGTTTTATTTGCTAGTTTCCACAAAAGTGAGTGGCAGTCTGTGCTCATGAAATAAAAATTAATTTCTTTTTCGTCTCATGTCGCCTGTTGCGTGTGTGAGATGTCTGTGTATTAGTGGGTTGCTCAGGATGTGATATAATTGTTCATTGTTCTTCGCCAACTGCTGTCGACCGGGCTTATTCTTGTGTCCACTAACAGAATAATGCTACCTTGTCGTTCTCATTATGTCAACTTCCGTTGCGATAACAAATAATGAAAATCACAATGAAGATAAATGTGCGTTTCACATTTGAGATAACGCATTTGGTTGGAAATTTTATTGCTCTTACGTTGCACTAGGTGTCTCAAATTATGTTAAATGGTTTGTAAGGCTATGAAAAATGTGAATTTATTTCTATTACTATAATTTTGAGGGAAAGTTACAACAGTTAACGAATGAAAGTACTTTGTTACATATAAAATGATATATTTGTATAAATACAGCTGCTTAAATACATCAATTACACAATTTTGACTATTTTATTAATTTAACTTAACTAAGCCAGAATATATTCTCTAAGGGTATTTATGTTTGAGCTTGATTGTGCTCCTTGCCATATTGATATTTTTACAACAGTACGCTTTGTTAAATATAAATATCAATAATCATGAGACATAAATAAACTTGTCAACAGATAGGACATCAGATACTCCTTCAGGCGTCGTGAACGCTTCATTGAGCTCTCCGAAATGATTACAAAAACAATACAGAGTTGGCAAAACAATTGTGAATTCGATGCTTGTGGCAGCTATTGTCTCACCCCTTCAGACGTCTGCAGTTGCTCCGAGACGAGCATGCAAAATACAAATCAATTAGGCGTTAAAAAAAAAAAACACAAATGGGGCATCGCAAGAACCGAATCCCAATCCCAGGACAAACAAAAATCCTAGCATATGTATACACACACATATGTTGGTGTGTGTTGTGTGTGCGTGCTTTTTATTTATTTGCTACTCTGTTTCTTATTTGAAGCCCATGGCGACGCCTACTTAATGGTTATCAGTGAAACGCTATTAACGCCAAGTTGATTTATTGCAATTTAATTTTGTTTCAATTTGGCCATGTTCGGGTGTTTTATTTCACAAATTATGTGCAGACACAACTGGGACGTGGCGGGGCACCATGCTCCTTTGGCATATTCATCCGGACCCTTGATTATTTATAGCTCTGGCCCCATGATTTACTCCAAACAGAAAAGTTGCCTTAAAGTTTCAATACAGATTGCTCCACATCTTTATTGCTAGACAATAAAATGGCAGCGATCTCGGAATTTTCTTTAATTTGTTTACTTGTTTACTTTTGATGTGTTTTTTATTGGTCGCCTTAAGAGTTTCTGGAGGCTATTAAGCTCCTGTTCACTTTGCAAATTTCTCAAATTGATTGAGCAAATGATTTCCCATTACGTTCCTTTAAATCATTAAGCGTTGATCAAATATTCAGCAATCATTATCCGCATATTCGGTTACTCGGAAAACTCCTTTGAGTTATATTTACACTTTACGAGCTTATGTAAACTATGTACTCCGAGGAAACACTTAATTTTCTTGCTGCCTTTTCACTTTTATGCTCCAAACATAAACTTGCTCCTTTGTGTAAGCCAAAGTTTTTGGCATGTTTTTTTAGAACTGGCTCGTAGCATAAGTATTATAATACATACGGCTCAACTGAGTCTTGTAAATCTGCTCATAATCAGGTTCATGGTGTGTGTGTTTTCAGGGTTGACTTATTGTTGATGGAAGCACTTTTAAATCTGATTCGCAAGAGAAGTTTCTCTAACAAATTTATGTAAATATTATATTTCTGTTTACAGATATATAAAATAAATGTACTGTAAATTAAAAGGCAAGACTAGCTTGAGCAGGTATAATTATTGTTAACAATCTAATAAACATAAAATTAGGTTAATATTCACTAATGAATTCATTTAAACAATTCTGTAATCTGCTTACTGACTTAATTTTCTAAAAGTCTTTTTAAACTGCAGTAGTCATCTAATTCAATCTTCTTTACAGTCAATAATGAAACACCTTCAAATTTATTCTGTCAACTGAAGATGTATCTGGATGCTTTAGCAGTCTCACAGCTTGTTACACACAATCAATTTCTGCTTTAATCATTACTCGAGGGGTTGGTAAGAAAGTTTGGAGCCCCTCTTAATTGTGCACATTAGCCAAACAAAAACATAGGGTTCAAAGTTCAAGCGTGACAAATAAACCAACAATTAAGTTTAATAGCAACTTTCCTCAATCCGCCCGAATCCATGGGAATACATCTGCTAAATTAACACTTTCTCTCATTCTAAATGATATTGTTGTTCTTTGTCTGGCCTGGTCAGAGTAGAGTAACAGATGCCAAAGTCAAGGCGAAAATTATTACAATTAGTTGGAGATGTCGTTTATTGACTTTGGTGATCAAGTGACACTTGGAAATGTGAGCAATGAGCACACAGCCGTTTCCAAAAAGTGTCAAATACAAATGATAGAGGCTGGCACCCAAGACTTGGACTAAGAACATTGAACCAAGACATAAAGGATGTTGGCCTTCTTAATGGGGAGTTAATCAGCTGTCTAAAGTCATTCAAGCTGAAATGTCAAAGGCAACTAACCGTCAGAAACACAAACATTAAAGAACACACCTCATGGCAAACACACGCGGAAGTGCATTGCCATTGAGCCGGAAAATAATAATAATATTTCATAAGAAATTGGCCAACAAACAACAATCATGACGAAATAATCGAGAGCACGCACAAGTCGCAGCAGCTGAATTGACAAGCAGAGCTGGACACTGGACACTGGACACTGGACACGAGTTGTCGAGAGATCTTGATGGCTACAAATCCTAAGCCTTATAAATCGCCATAGCACACACACTCACACATACATGCAACACACGCATACAGGAGTCGTTGGAGGCGACGTGCCAGATAAAACTCTTGTCAGAATGTGCTTTATGGGTTGGGTGAAACCCTGCGGCCTGTGACGTGACCACGTTCCCACGATATTGCACATGGTATGGCTATCTTACTAAAATTGATGACGCGTCTACTTCTTAACTTGGCTAAGGGCAAATATTGTTTTTTCATTTGTTTTTCTTCACTAGTCCGTTCCCACAGGCCCCATTCTCATCTCAACCTAAACCTGTTCCACTCAAGAACTCATTGTCCTTGTGGCAAATTTGTTTTGTCAACAATGGCGCCGGGCAATTGCAATTAAAGCCCAACTATTCACGTCTGCAGCTGACAACACGAAATATGCTTAATTTGCGTTAAAGCACTGCATGTGTAATTAATGCCACGCCCTCAAGACCACACACACCTCGCTTACATATGTTTACTTACAGCCCCAAGTGCTGACCAAATACCTCAAGCTCTGCACAATAAACAAGCTGGCTGACAACTCCTCGTCTCTGTCTAAGGATTGCCTGCCTGTCTGTTGTCCTTGAGTAAAATATATGCTTGCAAGCCGCTTAGAGAAGCACTTGTAATTTCTGCTGCCACCATTGCCACCGCATTGCCAACATGTGGCAAATTAAATTGTTAAAAGAGAGGAGCCAACATGCCCAACACACAACTCACAGCCTTCAGTTAATGATGCCGCTTTGTGACCGCTAAGCGTTTAACCTTCAGACGGCGAGTCGTCTCCGACGAGACATGTGATAAATATTCTATGTGCATAAATGTATTTTTTTTTTATATTTTTTACTTTTTGCCTTTGCTCTGCTGCTTTTTAGACGGGGTTAATTTTGTTTGGCAAATAAACTCAAGACGTATTTTGATGCCAGATTAATGCGTTCTAATAAAATTTGCTCATGAGCAGAATGCAAACAATTTAATTTTTAAATTAATAATATTTTGTTGTATAATAATAAGTATAATTAAGTATTATTAACAGTTAAGTGGAGTTTATACTGAATCTGGAGTTTATACTGTATTAATTTTATTGCACACTTAATCTAAATGTTGACTGTGAATCTTTCACTATGACAACCCATTAGCAATAAAATGCAATTCGCATAAAAAACATATTTATTGATTTGAAGGCTTGGAATATTTTATTATTTATTTATTTTTTTTTGTGGAAATAGCTACAGGTGAAGAATAATAATATAATAATAAACTTATGGTATTGGTTGCCATTGAACTATAAACAGGTAAAAATATTTCACATTCCAAGACTTATTTATGATGATGCCCAATACTCGATGCCCGACAAAGGTTCAATTATTATTGGCCTTTCATGGTCACGTTATCCAAAGGCCGAGAACAGAGTACTAAGTAGCTATTATGTGCTTATATATATATAATAAATACATATGGCTCGCCAAGACATCGTACATGGCCAGGCTAAAAATATATGTGAAATATGAAAAAAAAAAAAAAACAATTGCTTTAGGTCCTTGAGACGCCAGGCGCCGCAGACGGCTCAGTAGACCCAATGAACACATAGTTTGGACTGGCAGGGTTATTAGTGCCACACACCCACACCCACACACACACAATCACACACGCAGAAGTGATTATCTGGCCATCGGGCGTTTTTATCTGATGATTTTATTGATAGTACATGAAACCTTGAAACAAAGGGTCGCTGGTCAAATTAAATTTTAAGGATAGAAAAAATTCTTATCCAGTGTGTAAACAGTGAGTATGAACACAGCTCACCCACAGAGCCAAGCAAATAGCCAGGACGCGTTCTGGCCAAATTCTCAAATGCTCACAATCAATACGAGTTTTCTAGCTGCGTGTGCGTGTGCATAAAATGCTTTGATTTTGCCAGCAAACAAACATATAAAATTGCGCAATGTTTTCGTTTCTGGCTGATGGCTAATCGAGCCATGTGTGTGTGTGTTGTCTGTAGGGCAAACTGGAGGAGGAAGGAGTGGAAAAACCCAACAGCTGGCCAGGGAGAGAGCTTCATGCGCATAAAAATGAAATTTTTGCTCATACCCAGCAACCCAACTAATAGCCAAGTTTGGTTACATATATAGCAAACAAATCGGAATGGGATTTAAGTAGTGGAATATTCTCATATTGACAGCAATGCGGTGCGTGTGAGCTGGCCCTTGGTCAGGTTCCTCGCTGTGTTTGCGTGTGCTGCTGGCATATTTGACTTTGTCTAACCTTTTGGGCGCCGCTTGATGAGAGAGTGTTGCAGTTGGCATATCTGTGTCAGACCCATCAACAGCTCAATGTGCCAAGATTAGCCCCCAGGGTGTGTGGCCTTGCCCATTTGTGCGTTTACGTATGTGCAAAATGAACTTGTTGACGCCCTACAATGTAAGTCTTACACTATGGCTCCACACAGGTTATTGAGCCGATTTAATCAACATTTGATTTACTTGTTGTGCACAGTAAACCTTGTATATGACTGTATTTGACCACCCAACCTAATCCACTTATATTTATTCTATTCACTATTGTGTGCCTCTACTTTCTTTTTTTGTTATCATATCGTCAATTATTTTTGATTGATGATTTTATTTAACTTTCTGTCATGAGTCATGGGATTTTGTTTTTATACCACGAACCAATTAAAAGTGGGTAAAAAAGCTATAATGGTTTGGTGCAAATGTATATGACAGGCACAAAGACGCATCTGCGACACAGGCAAGTCGCTATATCCATGCCCGTCTCTACGTCTGTACAAGCACGCAGATCTTAGATACTATCAGAGCTCTCGTATATCCGCAGTTCAAGTCAGCTTTATTTTTATCGATAACTCGATAACGACATAATTCTCGATTAACGACATATTTCAATTACCGGTGGCAATTAAAGTTACAATTTAAGTTTAAATGCAGAATCTTCTTATTAATATTGATAGTAGACAGAAGATTTTTATAAATCTACATTTTTCATAGAGATCGAAAAATAAACAAGCAAGTCTTATACATGATCTCATTTCTACCAGCACTGTCAAGTATTTTCTGCATGCATAAATATGCAAAACACATGCGTGAGAAAGAGATGGCATGATAATCGATGCGAGCGTTAATATGTTTGTGTGGATTGTCATCCGCCACGTATGTATATGTATATGTCTCTATCCAGCCAGTTAGTATCAGGTATGGATTGTGAATACAATCAGGTGCAAAACTTTTTACAAATAAATATGCCAATTAATTTTGAGTATTTTAAACAGCTGGGCTTAGGGTATATCGAGGTCGAGCTGACTCGAATAAAGCGTGCTTTCTTGTTCCCATGCCTAATTTAAATTTTATTGTACCTTCTGTATTTGGTTTAGTTATATCTCCTATGACGTCCTAGCTCCACTGATATTTCAGTATTGTGAAAAAAAAAAATTCTCGTCATTGTAATTTTAAACCTGTCTATAAATTCAAATGGCATACATTTCAAAAGCATTGAGTAAGTAATACCAGCTCACTTAACCCTAAGCTAACATTTTGCATCCTTTTAACAGAAGTTAAGAACTTTGGTGTTATATTCTCACATGGCTGAAAACAGCTCAATTTTCTTTGTGCATATCTATTGACTGTCTAGAAATGTATGTTTCGTATATAAGGACAATTTGGTTTTTTTCTTGTTTTGTATTCTTCGTTAAAAAAAACTTAACTGAGTTTTTCTTAGATAAATCAATCAAAGAAAATGTTCTGTAAATTTAAATAAATATGTATTATCATATATTACCGAGACAGAGACTACATTTGTTGCTAGAAATTGCTAGAAATTATGGTATCACAATAAACATAACAATCAATATTTAACAAATATCAAATATCAGTGCCAAAAAGAAAATTGGAATCACCGTCTGATGCGCAATAAATTTAGATGAAGATGAATAATTTGCTTATCCATCTGGTTATTTTAATGACATTTGCGTGGGATCATATAAAAACTATTACTCAAATCAATAAGCCGTTGGCATTTGCGTTTTATGGCTTTTTTGATTTTTTCTATAACTTTGTCATTGGCAAATGGATTATGGGCTTATCTTTACTCTCTGTTAGCCATATGTTGTCAATGGGTCTACATATGGCTATTTGTGTATGTGTGTGTGTGTGTGGCTGAGACAGAATTTGTCAGCTTTCATTATGCGGTCCTCATTTAAATAAACCCAAATTTATGTCTTACTCACAAACACAAGAACACTCCTCGAGCGATTGACGCGCCTATAGTCATCTGATGACGCTTTATTCTCAAAGTGTCGATATGGAGTGGATTGAGGGAAAGTTCTGGGCTTGAGGCTATTTCCGCTTTAACAATGGCTCCTCGTTGGCGTGATTTATACGAGGGAGCGTTCATTTCATTACATCTTCGATGCGTGCCACATTTTCGAAAAGTTTTCCCATTTTTACGGCCGCCTTGTCGCAAAAAAACGGAAGTTTCGTTTAATCGAAGTTGTTGTCACGAATTGCGACCGCTGATTGATTACCCAATTGATAAGCCAGGCGTCTGGCATGCAAATTAACTCAAAGTACTCAGCAGAAGTTTGTTCGTTTCATTCAATCCTAATTTGCAGTTGCAAAACAAATGATATTTGTCAACATTTGCTTTAATATTGTTTGGTAGTCATTTGGCCCAGGCCAGAGTTCGTTTCACTCACTTTCAACTAGCACAAAATTCAAATTTTTGCCAAAAACATGACAGCAGCTGCTAACTGACTGCGACCTCAGTAGCCAAGAATTTTGTATGCCATCGTCGGCTTCTGTTTAATTTTGCGAATAAAAAAATAAACTTTCAGCTTGTAACCAAAGTCATTCACATTCATAAAGTATGCATGGCTAATATGCTAAGTTACTATTTCACTTTTATTATTATATCTTTTCATCTGTTCACAATGCAATGTCAACAACTATTTCAATTCATTCCTTATTTAAAAGATTTACATTGTTGATAAATTCTATCTTTGGCATTAAAAAGCATATCCATTTTAGCATCTTATATCCTTGTAGACGGCATTTTAATTTTGTTTTATCACATCGCATTAAAGCAGTCGTCTCCGACACTATAAAGTTTATTATCTGCAATCTACAAGGGCATATAAAATTCGTTGTATCTAAAATAATCATTGTTATTTAATTTACTACTAACTAGAGCCTATATATTCTCTCGAATGCTCTTTAAAATTTTCTTATTCACTTTTCAATGCTGTAAAACGAAATGAAACTTTTCAAAATCAATTTAATTCAAACAAGTTGATGCAAAATGCATTTCAGCAGCTGCATTTAAAGTTGAATTCTTGATTTTCAATGCATAAATTAGGTTGCCTGCGCTCACTGCACACATGAGATTTCATAGAAGACAATATGACAATGTGATTTTTCTCTGGATACCAACCTCATAAAAGTAGAATGAATTCAAGTTGTCCAATTCACCCGCATATGGCGACGATGAGTTGTCGCCCGCTGCCGCCTGGAAGTCGCTGCCCGGCTGTGTTATGGTTGTTGTTGCTGTTATTGTTGTGGATGTTGCTGCTGCTGCTGCTGCAGCTGCCATTGTCGCCGCTGTCGTCTGGGCTCCAGTGGCAGTCGTTGGCGTTGGCGCCAGCATCATGTGTGAGATCGCAGGTGTGAAATATGTCATATTTACTGCAGTCTCCATTGGCGCTGGAGTTGCTGTGGCATTCAACGTCAACTGGCTGCCATTGGACGTCTGAGTGGGTGGCAGCATGCCCGATGACATGGAGGCCAAAGTGTAGTACAGCGAGCTATCAAATTGCCTTAGATTCAACATGCCGGCTAGATTCTGTCGTAGCTTAGGTATTCATATTTGCCATATCCAACAGTTTAAGGCTGCAATCGAAATCAATTTAAAAATCGTTACAATAAGTGCTGTGTATTTAGAAAAAAATAAAATAACAGTTAATCTATAAGTGCAATAACCATTTATCTGGCAATAATACTTTTTAAGCACTGGTATTTAAACCTCGTTCATAAATCCACAGCTGCATAATAAACGCCTTAAGCACTTGCTGGTATAATGTCAAACACTTGCCCCACGGCTGACATGGCTCATGTCTGGTGACTAGGATTGGATTTGGCTCGTTGCCAGTCATATGTGGGTGTGTGTATAAATTTGTGTATTTGACAGTTTAGCTGGATTAATTTCGACTCAAATTGTGTACTCAACCTTGTTAAAAAAGTGGCGCCGCGTGCGACATTTGTAGGTGCTAAACTTTAAAACTGGAGGATGGTAAAATTATGCCTTTTGCCTTATTTCATGTTTAACTTTCAAAGTCAAGCAAAGGAATCAAAATTAAAGACAAACTTTATTAATTATTATATACGAGGGCTCGGATTATTTTTGAAGTATAAAATATAATTTCTGACACTTCATTTTGAAATTCAAACATATGTGGAAAATGGCAAGTACTTGGAAAATAAATGCTTTAAAGTAAAAGGCTTATTATTCTGTACTTTATCTATTGCGGATTTATGA
Organism: Drosophila longiperda; assembly: GCA_035042125.1. Lineage (NCBI taxonomy): Eukaryota > Metazoa > Arthropoda > Insecta > Diptera > Drosophilidae > Drosophila > Drosophila longiperda. The sequence continues at coordinate 509,089 of JAWNLV010000115.1, forward strand.
ACTGATGAAATCTTAATAAATAATCATTCTAATACATACATAATTTTAATATTAATTTATATTCTCTTCGCTTCATACTTGAGTATTATCTACTCATATTTAATCCAATTAACAACCAATTAAAATTATATTTTAAATAAATAAAGTTTTCTGGGAACATAATCATAATTTATAATTTAATTACTCAAAAAATATTTACAAACTAGTTGAAACAAAAATAACAACCATTTGAAGCCAATTGAGTTGGTGAATCACGTTTCAAGTGAAATTATGAGCATGTCACTAATTGAATTAAACACATGCTGCTCCTGATCCAAGCGGACATATCTAACTGATTGCTGGATTGTTCACTGCTAATAACAATAACTTAAACAAAAGATTGTAACTAACAATAATGTTAATGTCCTGGCCACACGCAAGTCTGTACATGCAACAAAAGGTTCCCTGAACTATTTGTGTATTTTCAAAACCAATACTTATGCATATGTGCGTCTGCCTCTCCTTTCCGCTCCCTTCTGTGTGGTGTGACCTTTGACAGCGACTTAAAATTAGAACCACTAGAGGATGTCAACTTAGTAGACACAAAACGGCGGTGACAGCCGCAAAACGTGCATGAAGTCGCCAAATAAATTTCATTTCAAATGTGGCAAAGTTTTTTTTTGCCATAGGTACTCGGTCTACTAATGTGGGCACGCAACTATTTTGGCAATGATTTATTATCACACGTACACTTTAAGTATGTCTGTGTGTGCGTGTGTGTGGGGCGTGTGAGGGGGTTGTCTGCATTGCATCCTTTCATTTTGACATATTCAATTTAGTTGAGCGGCTGCTAGCGTTTGTTAAGGCGTTTTGGGCGTGTACAAATGTCGCCACTTTCGATGCCTTTAAGTTTATCACATTTGATTGCATTCTACACGCACATAGTTTCAATTGGCACAGAGCCAACAAATATGTTGCTGCGTCTGTTTCATGTCAGCCAAGTTGTTAGCCATCTCCGCCTGCACTCCTGCACTCCGACGCAGAGTCCATGCGTCTGGCGGGCAGTGCGTTGATTAAAATAATTACTGCAAATGTGCTTCTAAAGTGTCATTAAAGTGCCAACTCTTTGAAGTGCAACACTTTATATTATTTACAATTTGATATATAGCGGATGTGCAACGATGCGAAATTAACACATGGCGGATACTTGCAACATTCTGGAGCCATTATTTCAATTCGATTTGTTGCTTAATTTAATACCTTTATATTTGGCGGTTTTATTTTTATTTATTTGCAATTTTCGTAAAATGTTTTGTGGCATGTTGTAGCAGCATTGTATTGTCAACAGTCTGCATTTATTTAAGAAAAATTGATATATTGATTAAATGTTTTATTTTTTATTATACTTTAGCTAAAATCAATTGTACCGCCTATTGGAATGGATAAGTTTTAAAATGAAAAAAATGCAACCTTTTTGGAGTATCTATCCAGTTCTCAATTTCTTAAACCAGGTTTGATGGATATTCTTTTTTCCTTAACTTTGTCAAGTCTGCCGTATATATTTCATTATCAGTACTTGTAGAATGCATATGTAAATTGTGAAAATCCCTTCAAATAAATAATCCTCATAGCCCATTTGGACTTTGCATAATAAGTTTGGCATTTAAGTTTTAGCCTACTGCTGCTGTCACTGATGCTTGTGCTAATGCGCATTTAATTTGCATGTGAAATATCCAAAGTATCAGTCAAAGCTCCTTTTCATGACCTAGACGTAAGTTGATGCCACGGCGAGGGGTGAGGGGTATTTTATTTTATTTGTTTAGCTATGCGTTTTGGTTCAATTTCATTGACATATTTTGACTAAGCTGTCAGCTAAAATGCAGACTGCTTCAGACAATAAGAAGCCAAATTGGACTTTTACTGCGACACTTTATACTTGTTTGGCCGTTGGCATTTCTTTTTTTTTTGTTGCCACCAATAGTAGATAAATCGAGTAGCTTTAAGTTTGATTTGATAAATCAGTGCAAATATAGTACAATTTTGCAGCTGCCCAAGCTAAAAGGTGCTGCTTTAAAGAGTCTTTGTTTTATTTCCATAGAGAAATAAATTCGAACAAAGGAAAATGTCAGACTTTTGAGTACGTAATCAATGCAGTCGCTTTGCTAAACATACAAATCCAACAATTTGGCAATCTGACAAACTGAAAGCTTTATGGCAGTCCTTATCTGCTTTTCTGTTTCTTGTAACAACTTTATATGTAACTTTGTGCAACGTTGCGTATGCTTCATAAAACCCGAATGAGTAGCAGCTGCTGCAGACGCTTGACTTAACTGCCACTTGCTGCATATTTATGTTGGGTTTTTTTGTTTCTCCATTTGACTGCGAGTGCCATTAAATAAGCCATTACATTGTTCGCAGCTTCGCTGTAATGCGCCCAGTGACAATTGTCGAGCGTACAGGATACGGCATGACGTCACCATGCTGCCACAAATTAAAAATTGATTTAACTGCAAAAATGCGAGCATACCCCAAAGAGCGGTCAGCAGTTTGTCTTTGTTATATTTATCACATTTTTTATTTCTATTTTGGCATTTGGCTTTGCTTTGTTTCGTGCAGCTCGCGTTATGTTTATGGCTGGAACCATTGCAACAATTGCAGTTCATGGCAACCAGCACGAGAACGACGCAAGTTTACTATTTCATTTAAATTTTATGGAGCGTGACGTGTGCTTGCCGCATAAAGGATAATTGGCAGTCGACTATGCCATAGAGACTTGTGAGTACTTTCACAAAAATGAACATATTAGCTGAAACGGTCTTTTGTTTTTCTATGCCCTTGAGCACAATCACCTAAAAAATAAACAAATACAAAGGCAATCTATGGTTTGAGTAGCTTTGTCTTTTTAAACATATTTACAGTGATCATTTAAACTTAATATGAGTGAAATATTTTGTGGTTACAAATTATCAGTCGTTTTTTTTGTTACAATATGCTTGGCAATCCTTTTAAAATGCTTGTATATTAATGCGGTCTTTTATATTATATATATTATATATTATTTATGTTATCAATGAAGTTTATTTAAAGTTTTGAAATTATCACTGAATTGTCCAAATCGAAAAGGCTTTTGCCATAACCTTTTATCATTTAGTGGAATGTAAAATTATATACTGCGTGCGGTATCATGTAAACAAAATACTCATTTATTCTTTAATGAATTATTAAAGTCACTTTAAATCCAAAGTAAATGAGCTAAATTATTTGCTCATTACTTGCAGCTCGGATTTCCTTTGGGAATTTTTTTATATCTAATATTTTAATACCAGACAGCTTTATGGAATAATCAACGCAAAATTTGTCTGGCTTACGGCCTGTTAATGCGACTGTCGCGCATCTTAAGTAGCCACTAATTTTCCAAATCCAAATGATAAACAAAAATAGTCACACGTAACGCCGCACAAAAGCCTTATGAATATTTTTGAGTGCCTTTCGTCATAGCCGAAAGCGGCCAATTTAGCTGTCTCGATGGTAAAAGCAAATGAAATGTGTTTATACGCTGTAAGCAGCCAAAAACAAAAGGTTGTATTAAATGCGAGGAGTAAATGAATGAATTTTTGCATAGCATACTTATAAAGGGATTTTATTTTTGATATTGTTTACCTACTTCAGTTCGTTCCACAACTCAAATACTTATTGCTTTAGAATTTTCTTATTTATTTAATAGTATTTGGCAAGTAATCGAAATTGAAAAGAACTACAAGTTCTATGAAAATTCAGCGCCGTCCTTATCGGTGCCGAGTCCATTTTGGCGTCCCCAGTGACAAAACCACCGACGCATCTTTTGGTATGCGGCATTGAATGGCATTTTATTTTATTATTACACACAGGTGCCTGCGCATTTATATTCAAATTTGTAGCACCTGTAAAACAGGTGAGAAACAATGAAGCCACAATAGACGTCGGCGCCCCAGTCTGGCATTTTGACTGTCAAAAACACAAACAAACACACGAACACCTACAGAGAACAAAACACGCTTTGTATTCATGTGCGTGGCTACATCTGTGGTTATTTGCAAAAGTTAGACAAATACGCATAAACGTGTTTGGCAAATCGTATCGAAATATTTGTCACTCGAGATAAGTTTTAAACTGCTCTAAGCCGTTTTCTTAAAGTTTTCACTCATATAAATGTGGCAGATATTAGGGTTATGAATTGGCCGAAAATGTTTGACTTACCCGTGCTGATGCTGATTCCCATTTATTTGCCAGTAAATTAGTGTGAAATATAAAATATCTCTAAGTTGACAGCACTTAAGTTGCAGCAACTATGCCAGCGCTCAAAAGAAATTACAAAAGTTAAGCAAAACGAAAATATAAAAATGCGTATTCGACATGTTGCCCCATGTGGGATACAATATTACTCAATTTCACATTCTTACTTTTATTTTAGGCAAAATTACAAAGGAACATTAACAGTGACAAAATGTGGCAGATTTATTAATAATTTTCGACATAAGTTACTCACTTGCACTTATAAACACATATATGTAAATGTGGTCTTTGGTGCCTGTCTGTCAAAATGTCAACAGCTAATGTTTTTCTGCATAAGCAACACATTTGTGGCTCGGGGCCAAAAAGCAAACAGTGCTTTAGGGAGTTATTTATTGAAATTTGAACGACAAACTCGTGTTAGTTGATACTTTAATAATGCCTCAAGGCATGCACAGAAATGACTTTACTCGACTCCTTTAAGAACGGCTGCCAAGTGGCCACCCACAATGGGAGGCAGATATGTAAAAGCTTCCGAAAAACAGTTTAGGTTTTGCTGTCTGTCAAGTTTGGTGGTGTCGCTTTTGACTGCTTAAATACAATACGATTCGCACCTGAAGAAGGTGGCAAAGCCAATTCGTTCATTAGGGGAAAATAATTAAATTCATTGGAATGAATAAGTTATAGAATGAGGTCTGATCCGGATGCTGGTGACTTTGCTGCCATGCCATGCCCAATTGCCCCAAACCTATTAAGGCAATTATAAATAAATTAAGCTGCTTTCAGCAAATATTTGACTGCATTTGTTATGCCCAGCCCGAAAGGTATTCGGCCAAGTAAAAGAGGCTTTCATTAATTAGCCGGACATACCTGCAGGTAAGTTATTAATATTATTTATGTGTATTTAAGTTATGCACTGCAGCTAATTGTTACTCTGTGCAAATGAGTTCTGATGTAATAAATAGTCACAGCATGAAAGAAAATTGCTGATGGTTTTCAATAACCAACAGAGGAATGTCAGACTAAGCAGCTTTATGAAATATGCAAACAATTCCATAATTCACTTGATTAACTAGTTTTGTGCGAGTGAGGGGCAGATAATTAAACTAATGCTGCAAGTCAAAGTATAGTTCAAAAGTTCCAAGATGCTCAACCACCGCGCAGACAGCTGTCAGATAGACAAGTGGGGCAGACACACAATTTCAGTAGTCAAAATGAATTTACCCGTATATTTAACTTATGTTGCCACAGCTTGACGTACACCAAGCGACGCGTTTTCATTTTAAGTTGAATTTTTAACTTGACTTAATTAGACAAATACAAAGCAAAACGCGAAATGCCACAACCAGAACCACGCAATATTTAATTTAGAGCTGCGCGTTGGTTGAAGTCGAAGAAGAAAAAATTTAAAAATAATATTAAATTGTAATATTTTTTATTAACTTTTGTATAAGTGTTTCATATTCACTTAATAAATATAATAAGCATTTATAAACTCAGAAGAAAAGTGCAATTTTAAACTAAAATCTACAGCACAAGTCGGTTAATCAATTTAATGTCGAATAATTTGATTAATATCTTAGCCAGAAAAAAGCTAAAATAGCTTCACTTGTCAAATGTTGATTTGATGCGTTTGTGGCTTTACCAAGCTCAGACCAACAAGCATATCCAGTCTAAAGGGCCGTCGAGCGTTAATTAATCAAGCTGCTGCCAACGGCAGATTCTGTTAATTTTCGTGGAGTTGCTGCTGCTTTTGCTGGATTTTAGTAATGCTGGTCAACGAACCTGGCTTCGTATTTGTCTTTGTGCGCAAACAATTAAAAGCAGGGCAAAAGAAACAGAATGCATTGGATTGGCTTGCTTCAGAATGTGCCAGCTGTTTAATTAAACGCTGAATAATGTAGCACATCTTGCGCCAGGAAGTGTCACAATCAACGTCACAGTGCTCCCATGCAAATCTGTGAAAAGCAATTTTGGTTTAAAGCAAACAAAAGATGCGATTGCAGGCCAGCCACCAAAAGAATATACAAAAAAAAAGGTACCAAATTGAAATTGAAAGCTCACGAAAGTAAATGGCTGGCACGTGGGCGATACCAAAGAGCTTAAAGAAGACCAAATAAACCAAACAGTAGACAAAATCAACAGTCAGCAAAAGAGAAACACAGAAGAATTAAAAAAAAAAAAAAATTGAGAAAAATGGAGAAAGAGAGCGATTACAAGTAAGAGATAAATGGAACTTAACACCTACAGACATAGCCAGCAAATTGGGAATGAGTTAATAAGAAATTTCTCTGATTTCAATCTGCAATACCAAAAAAAGACGTATATACATAAATACATTGCCACACGAGGCACGGCAGATATACTGCGTGTCGCGCCTTTTTGGGCAGGCCTGTAATTAGCGAGGGTGAGGCGTCAAGCATCGATCAAAATGTAAATCAAAAGGTGTAAACGTTAAGACAAAGCAGTTTGTGTCTCTACCCTATTATTTGAATATGGAGAGGTATATTTACATTCAATCAAAATACCTTATATATAGAAAAGTTATTCTTGACCACTTTGGAAAAGGGTAATCGTAGCTGTAGGGCAGGTGTCCCGCCAAGTAGCATAAATTATTATATTTGCACAATGTCAACACTCCAATTTCTCAATTCCATTAAGGATTTATAGCATACTTTTGTGCTTGTCTGAAGCCTATAAATCAACAAACAAAAGAAAAAGTGAACAAACAGAGTATTTAATAGACGATAATATTTCTAATTTTAATTGACATTGTTGCCAATCGCAGCTTGTCAGTCAGTCGGTGAGTGATTGAGTCAAACAGCGACTTTTAGACTCAACCAAGTCAGACATGTCGCAAGGCGCTGAAGTGTAACATAATTTGTCTCGTTTCTGCCGAGCAATCGAATCAATGAGCGACTTTAACAAAAAAAAAAAAAAATCTGCTATTTAATGCTTTTGCAGCTTGCGGCGAATGCCCCTTAATTGCTATGTCTTCAACCTGCTGTGGCACCCATTTCCAATATACCACGTCTTATCTCTATGCCCGACACGTACGTGTTGGCGGCATTGCCGAGGATTTCTTACTCCTTTCATGTGGACTTAGCATACCTGAACGTATCGAATTGTGTGTGTGTGCGTGTGTGAAAAGTGTAAAGTGCGTGTCAAGCCTTTGATTGCCCCACTTCATGCAAAGACAACATCAAACAGACGTAAATAAAATTGAGTGTCGGACGTGCAGAAATGTTTTGGTGAATGCCTTTAAGTAGCATTTACTATGTATTTTTTTGAAATATCATTTAAGTGGGCAAAGAAAATTTGTTTATCGAATTTCTCTATATTTGACCTCATTTAAGTAACTTAAATTTTTTCATTATTTTTAGTCCTGCAAGTAAAAACATTGTCCGTAAAATGTAACTTATTTCATTAGCTCTGCCAGAATATTGTTATCTCTGTGATAAAAAAAAAATTTATATTGACTTCTGCCTATGTAATCCGTAAATAATTCTCGGCACTAGCTATGAAAAAAGCGGAAACACTTTTCCGACTATAAAAAATTGTTTATGTGTAGTTATGTAATTGGTATCATAAAACGAGTAATACATAAAGAATAATTTTATTTGATTTTGATGTTGCAATAAAAGATTACAGACAACTGCAATTATAATGAAATTGTGCAACAAAAATAAACTAAGTTAAAAAAATATTAATAATAATATTAATCATTCAAAATGAATCCAACAGTTCATCCCAATCAAATATTTCATTATTCACAACGCACAAAACAGGGATAAGTTGCATAACTTTTAGCATTTAATTTGTCTGTGCAACTACAAATGGCAACATAGCAATCTAAATGAATGAAAAGGCATCTTTATTGAGTAAGCCAGAGTCAGGAGCAGCACTTCTACCTGAACTCAAGCGTTAACAGTTCAAACAATTTGCATTCTCACAGCTTTTAATTTTAAAGTTGCTTCAAATTGGCCTGAGTTATATAAAATCTTGAAGGGTACGTAACAAGTAACATATAAGAAGAAGGAAGCCAGTTTTGAGTGACGCATAATTGCATATTTTACACATATTTGGAATGAAAAATTGTAATATTGAGCTACATGTGGAAATATTAAAAAAATATATTATATTTTCAGTGCACTGCAATTGAGGAGCTGACAGCTGCTGGTAAAATGCAGTCGACTGCCTGGTTGGGTGGTTCATTGCATGATTTCCCGACTGCCTGATTGCCAGTCTTTAAACGCCTGTATCATGCTAATGAGCTGTCGTTCCATTAGTGAGTTGCCGTTTGCGGTTTCTTTTGGCTGTATTCTGCTGTTGACGTCAAATTTGCAATGCCATCACAGAAATTATCAAAACAATGCTGGCAGTTGGTCGAATTTTTATGATTTGAATGCAATTGTGCCATTATTACTGATTCATCTGTTTTATTAAAATAGAAAAAACATAATTTCGAGCTAAACTGAAAAACATTAATTATATTCAGGTATAGAAATAATTAATTAGTAAAACTAGAAAATTTAAAATTATTTTTTTTTTCTACAGTGGGTGTCTCTGGATATGCAATATGTCGGTCTACTGATAGTGCTGCTCTTGTTTTATTTTGTGGTTGGCTATTGCTGACATTGCTTATTATTTATATTATAAACCTCTATGTAAAAATTCAATGGGCCCAGGCAATACTGTCAACGTGGTCAACGTCGAATATCTCGCTTATCGGGATTGCGTGGCACACACATGCCACAATTAGGCAAAACAAAAGTATTTTAATCACAGCGGCGATAACATTGTGAAATATGTTGTGGTTGTAAGCCCTGGCTATTTGTCCAACTGGCTGCCACGCAAAGATTTATGAGACATTGCGACTTGAATTTGTGGTTTTGGCCATACGGGCACTTGGCCAACGTTTTATTGCTTTTGCGCACGGCTTTGATATAACGGCAGTTTAATATTTAAAGAATTGAGCTTTAAAATTATATAAGTTAAAGTAAGAACTGTTCAAGGGACATTTTGTTGTAATTACCTAATATTTGAAGCATCGGTTATCAACCAAAAGTTGTTAACTAACATTATTTTTACACATTTTATACTAAAAAACACTTCCAACGACGTTATAAGAAAACATTTATATAATAATTTGCGTAACTTACATATTTATAATTTACCTCCCAAATGCATTGCTCGTAATGGTATATATATGCAATTATGTGCGTAATGTGGCATTACGTATACGCTGAGTTGTGCAGTGCATGCAAGCCAATAAGTTGAAAGCGAGAACACGTTTCCCAGTGGGTGGGCACGTAGTGATTAACGTTGCGGCCAACTGGGCGGATGAGGCCATAAATGCAACTTATGTATTTTAAAATCATTGGGATGCGGCTGGCGTGTGAAATGACATGATTTTCCCATTAACAATGGTGAAAAAATAACCATTTAAATTTATATTATTGAAATGTCAAGCGTCAGTGGGACTTACGGGATCTATGGCATTACCAATAAAAATTAACTACGTATTTAAATGTCAGACAACGATTATTGGCCTTAATTGAAGTCGATTATTAAGCTGAATGTGTTAAAAACACATTAATTAAGCGAAATGAGTAAAATTAAAAAGCAAAGGTATACCTTAAAGACATATTGTGGTCGACGTTGGCCTAAAAGAGCCAACCCCAACAAAATGAAAACGAAGACGCAACCAAACGCCCTGTGGGACAACCGCCCATTAATACAGTGGTGGCATCATTAAAAAAGTGCCGCGCACAGCACAAAACATCGAAAGAAAAAGAAAAAGGCTACAGACGGCCAGACACTAGACAGTCAGACAATTGGACTGCCAGACAGTTGGCACATTATTGGTAATCACAATATTTATGTGCGTTTAACGACACGACAGGCAAAATGGTTGAAACAAATTATTGACAGCTGTTGCGGAGTTTCTCTAGCAGTAGCATCTTTACACACATTTGCGGTGGTCTTCACATCATCTGTGTGCAATTTTTTTTCTTTCACTTTTTTCACATATGTTGCCTTTTTGGAGAGTTTTTTATTTCTTTTTTGTTATACGACACTTTTCCCCAATAAATATGTTTTTGTCTTAAAAACGAATAAGTCAAATTGAAATCGGTGCTAAATTTATATTTCAATCACAATGTGGAAAATCTAATATTAAATGTGTGATATATTGTTTGAATGTTTTTTTTTTTTTTAATAATTTTTAAGCAAAGTATGCAAATGGTTTTCATAAATGGTTTTTTTTTTTAAATTCTAGTTTCATTATATTTGCATTTAAAATTGCGCACTTATGCAAAATAATTTAACACATGCTTCATGTGAATGTGAAATATTGTCCCAATTTGCCTAAAAACATTTAATTTATATTTGGCAATTGGTTTTTGCTGCTGTCACAACGCAATTAGCGACATTACACAGATCCTAAGTGAAATTATTTAAATTTTTTATAGGTGTTTGTTTTAATTTGAATTGATACTGAAAATAGATGTGAAAATGTACAACATTGATTTGACTGAATAAATTAATTTTATAATTAATTTAAATAAAAGCGTTTTTTTAAATAATATCAAAAATATCTTATGCTGCGACTTCAAACATTTTTTAAAGCAAATTTCATATGTGATGGAGTTTTGTAATAGATTAAACTTAAATAAACAAATTAGCTACACATCATTTAAAACAAATATATCAATCAAATGAATCAATTAGGTGTAATCACAGATAAATTCTAAGCACTTAGATAAGATTTTGCGGAAGAGAAAGCAATTGGAACTGGAAGACAGGCTGGTATATATTTTGTATACATATATATATATCGATATATACAAATATATATATATATATATATTTGGGCATTTATGTGTAAGTGATGTGGGTTGTATAATAGTCATTTTCCTGTTAATGTCAGGCAGCTGCGGAGTTAGTGACATGTTAAATTTGATTGTGGACAAAGGCATCAAAACAAGAATAAAACAACGGGTTTCTATGACTTGGCAATAGTTTCTATTGTGCTATGCAAGGGAGTTGTATGTCCTGGATTATTGTTGATTGTGTATTGAAGTGTATACAGGAAAAAAAAAAGGGGTTTGACAGGCGGACATGAGTTTCTAAATGTAGAAGTTAACAAATAGAATAAAATACTTTGTGGAGAGATAGAAATGACGCACGACTGATAAACCAAATTGTTTCAAATGTGAAATTACTGTTACGAACCGCATAGCAAGCTGTTAAAGTTGTTAGCGTGGCATAAGTCACAATAACTCAGTCAACATGGCAAATGAACGCATAAAATATGCCAGTGGAAATTGAAAATCACTGGTTAGACAAATGCCATAGAAAAGGGCAAACATACTTAGCAACAAATGTCATTTTCAATTTAACACGCACGTATTTCTATTTCTATATACATATAAGCATATTAATTTATGTATGCGTAGATGGAGTCTTTTTGAGGGTACTGGAGTATGAGATGAGTATACGTGATCTGGCTGGTATTTGTATTGCATACATCTAAGCATCTGCTGAGCGTTGACTTGGCTCGCTGCTCACCGCAACCTTTAACTTTTTTTTAACTTGAGTGTCTGCTTATCGAGCTAACTTAGTGAGTTTCTTGCGTTCCAGGAATACCTAAATAAATCTAATAAAAATTCGTAAAGCATTCACATATGGTTTGTGCATAACATTTTTAATAAAATGTTTGTTGTTTTTTTTAAATCTTTTTAATAAGCTAGAATTTACTTTATGGAACGACTAAAATAATATTAAAGAATGTTTATGTAAATGTATGTAATTTAAAAGGAAACCGTTTTGGGAATGCCCATTTTTCTCATACACCCCATTTCAATGCGCATTTCATATTTGACGTCAATCAGAGCTAGGCCTATTAGCTTTACTACATATGACCACGCCCACTTACTTTAGACCCTTGTGAAATGTGGTGTATAAACACCCACATTATTAGCTGTGTGTGTATTTTGATTTGTCTGCGGGAGATGTATGTAAAAAAAAAAAAACATCAAGGGACAACTTCGCATATGGTGGCAGCTTCGTATTGCAAGTAAGTTTCGCTTTCCAGCTAACAACTTCATAAATGTGTCAAGCATGTGTTTCTTATAACAACCCCCTGACTTCCCTTAGAGCTGCACAGCAAACCCTTATACCGTTTCCAACTCTCCAACTCTGAACATTTCTGGACAGCGATTTATGCGTGTCATCGTTCAAAGCAAAGCATTTTTCCGCTTCGGTTCAACAACAAAATGGCATTAAACACAGATCAATCACAATCTGGACACCATACTGACCCACATAGATAGATGATACAGGGGACAGTCAAGCTGACCCGTGTTTTTTCAAATTGCTGACTTTTAAACTTGACGTTGGCACTTCCTTTTTTTATGGAAATATTCTTTCTATATGGCTTTATATGCATTCCCCTAAGCTGTGCGGTTTCCTTAATTTGCGTTTACTTGAGTTGGGATTACTTGCATCTTTGATCTAGGCATATCACTCTTGAAACTTTGTGAACTTTTTGGCTCTCAGCTGGATTTCCTTTATCCATTATTTACTTATTTTTAATTAATTGCCCAACAGTCAATTTTATTGCTGATGGAAAAGAGTTTTGTAAACAATAGTTTGAAATTGTACCCATAATTTGGCACAGTTTGTAAACTATTTGATACCAGATGAACTGCAAATTCCAAGTTAGGAAAACTTTTACATTTTAAGCTTCTAATATTTGTGGTTTTCATTCAATGAATATTTGATATTAAAACGCCTTAATTTAATCTCATGTTGTCTAGAAGAATTCCGTTTATTTTTCCCTACAAAGTTAGGTTATAATTCAATTGAATTTGACCTTTTTACTCAATTGAAATTAATCAAATTAATTAATGTTATAAAATGTAAATTGGTGAAAAATGCGAATAATTTTGTATATTATTATCAATTTCCAATTTGAATATAGTTTCGGTTGAATTGCAATTTACTTGATGTAAATTCTTGTTTACAAAAAACAAAAAAGTTTAATACATGCCAACATGAGTATTTGATAAAAATGCAATTTGCAAACACTTTCCCCCGGCCACCCCGTCACCCAATACAAAAATGCGTATACATTGCAAATGAAAGTTTTCACAAAACTTGAAGTGCAGATGGAAATTTCAATGAAAAATCCCAAATGATTTACATGCATTCTACATTCCGCAAAAAAGTTATCGAATTATATTAAATTGTAAACTATATAAGAGATAAATTAATGGTGTTAAGTGCATTGGAGTTAAAATAGCACAATAAATAAGCAGTTGGCAATAAGTAAAATTAATTGCCTGCTTTTATCAAGGCATTTTCATTCAAATTCAAATGTTAAGATTAATCACTGTCATCTAAATATATATAAATTGAATAGATACTTAAGAGCTAAGACTGGATCCAAGGCATGGCGCTTATAATTGCGCAATGTCAAAGCGATACTCACACAAATATTTGCCGTGGCATAAATTGCAATTGCAATTGCAATCGCAATTCAGATTGCTTTTGCGTTTAGTTAGCAATTGAAATTCAAATTGAAATTGGTTTTGGGTTAGTTGTAAGAGTGTTAAACAAGCGTCGCCAATTTGCGCGACCAAGTTGTAAATTGCACTTCAATTTTGCAAATTTGGCACGACAATTTCACTCGATGTCACTTGAGGCTCGATTGCAACCACTGCAACTGTTGTCACTTTGCCTGTCTGCCGTCCGTCTGCCGTCTTTCGGCGGCTTCACGGCTTTCGGCTCAAAGATGCAAACACGAGTTGGCCAATTAATAGTTAGCTTTTTTTTTGCAAATTGTTAAGTTGACACTCAAAGCACAGCACAATGATCAAATATTGACACCGTTTTCAGTCACCTTTATTTTATTTTATTTTTTCAAGTTAATAGCTTTTTTCGCGCTCGCATTAATCTTGATCTTCATTCGATCAATTAGGTATCGGCAACTGTCCTTCCGTTTTGCAGTTTTCTTCCATTTGACGAAGGTCGCAGCGCAGCTCAACGGTGCTCCAAAATCATTTCATTTCTGTAACAGATTACGAATATTTCGACGTGATATTTCGATTCGAGAGTATTTTGGCCGCAGCATTAAGAAATTCGTCGTCTAACTCATTCACAATTTCGCGATGAACTGAATTTGTGTGTGGCATCGTCGTGCGGATTTTCCTGTTTTCTGCTGCTTTTGCTGCTGCTGCTGCCGTCAACGCACACTGGGACTAGTTGCACAAAATACATGGAAATAAAAGCTGGTTGGAAATTTTTTTTTATCGAGTCGTAAATAAATAATGAAGAATGTAAGGATATATTTATTGTAGATTTATTTTTAGATTTAATAAAAAAATGTATATATATATGTCAGTTATCACTTGTTCAAGTGCATATACAAGTGTAAATGCTTATTATCCTTTAATTTACTTTATTTTCATTTAATTAAGCTAATAAATATGTTGTTGAGCAATGTTCTACAATAAAAACATTTCCATTAATTTATATGCCAACCAAATAAACATTAATATTTATTTATATATATAAATATCTGACAATATTGTACAAGCTTATAATTAGTTATTCTAGCATTTATAGATTTCAAGTTGAGCAACGTTTCAAATTTTTAAGGACCACTGTGCAACGCCGACGTCGGCATGCGCTGCTTGATTTCACTTCAGAAAGCTTTGCCGGCGTCAGAAATTGAAACAGCAACATAAGCAGCTGTTTTTTGTTTATGTTGCTCCACTGGTTATTCGCACATGTTGCGTGTTAAGATGTTGCCGCTGCGCTTGCACGTTGCACGTCAGTGGCTGCCACTGCGCATGATAATGAGGTTGCACGTTGTCATCTTAACTACTTCATGTTTTGAGTTACTATTTGTAATATTTCTGGCATTTAATTAATCCGTCTATGTTGCCGTCAACATTTACTGCTGAGCAGCGAAACACTGCTTAGCAACAAAAAGCTTTTAGCATAGCAACATTGTGCTTAACGTTTATGTTAAGCTTTCTTATCTACTGACAACTAAGCAGACAACAACGGTTAAAGCTAGAATTTCTCTATGCCCAAAACACTTGTTTTTTTTTTTCATCTCAGAAAAGAACATTTTTTTTATATGTTTTGACAGCTAAACAAATTAAAAATATTTCTATACGTTTTTTACTGTTCTTTCTCCTAATTGTAAATTTTATAGCTGTTGATCGTAAAAATTTTAAGTAAACAATAAATGGTTATCAGATTCTTTTGAAATATTTCGTACATCGTTCTGTTTTTAAATTCATGCCGGCAATTTTTTTTTCGTGTTTATGACTTTAATTGATTTGAGTGACGCAAATTTGTTGACCCAAATACCAATGCATTTCAATCCATTCAGTTTTTAAGCATGTAGTGTATGTAAAGACAAAAGGCGACTGATCCCCAAGAAAAATGGAAAGACAAAGCATAAGTCAATAAAATTTATGTTTTTATGTAGTTAAGTTTACTTAATTTCTTGGTATTGTTTTTTTTTTTTTGTTAATTGTGATTGCATGACAAAAAGGCATCAGAAAAAATCGCCAACAATCAAAACCGAACAGAGCAATTTGTTATTGCCTATAAAATGGCAACAGCTGCTTTTATAAATATCGCATTTAAACTGAAATCGAACATGTTTGAAAAGTTTTGCAGCATCACATAAATAAGCGATATTTTGTTTTTGTATATCAATATCTGTAGGCAAATTTATTGCTGTAGTATTTATTTATTACTCGCATTTAGTCATAAGGCACACTGCATAGAGAAATGCGACAACAATTTCAGTGGCGCAGACACTCATCACGTTCGCCTGTCAGGTGGGAATGTTTTCAACAACCGACGAACAATAATAAAATGCGCTTAATTTAAAAAATATAAGCGCGCTGTTTTTTTTTACTAGCTGGCTACGCATGAAAAAAGAATATTTCGAAGACTATGAATACATTTGTGTGCCTTTCATCGTTGATTTTATACCCTAACCATTTAAATATCGAATAAATTTCATTTTCCATAAAAACATAAATTTTAAAAATTTGTAAAAATAACACAATTGATTACACATTCAAACATATATTGTTATAAAAAAAACATTCAAAACAAAACTAAATCTCTCTGATCTTTATTATATAATTTTTTATATAACCCCACAGCAATATTATTTATAAATATAACTTTGAGATGTCATGCGGCGTAGGTGTTTTACGAAGAAAAATGTGTTGATCTTGGTGACAGCTGACAAATTTATGCATCTGTAAAATACTTATAAACATGCTCTGTCTCTAACTGCTAATTGGCCGGCGTGCTCATAACATGAAATGTGTACAAAAATACATACTTATTCATGTACTTATTTTTTTAGTCTTGCTTAAATCTTCACACGCGACATTTTACTGCTGTGGAATTTTGTTGGCATTTGTTAGATGTATGCGTAATGCGCTTGGAATTAGCTTGCCATGTTGAATATGTAGAGAATCTGAATCTTAATCTGGTTTAATGCCCATTTAGTCACATAAAATTAAGTGTAACGTTTATTTATGAGTGCTTATGAGTTATATCCATTTAAATGGTCGACCGTTAATTTTCCCACAAGACAAGTCCATTAGGAATCACTTTAAGGGCCACAAGCTGATTATAATAAAGAGCATTGGAGCAGTGCAAGGACAATATCTGCTCGGATACTTAAACACAAACACAAACTGCAACTGACACAAGCAAACAAACAAATAAAGAACACTTAAGTTCTATTCTGCTGCTGAAGATGATAATGCTGATGACGATATAAAAAAAACGTTGCAATTGCAATGAACAATTGTGCCGACAAGCTCATATCAAGGCAACAGACATCCACTTAAATAAACCCAACAAATACATTTGTGGTCAACTGCAGTATGGAGTCCACTTCAACATTCAACCAATGCCGACAGCAGTGGCAGACCAATCTTCCATACAAAATCATAAGTTATCAAAATGTTGACTGTCGTTGGCAGTGCAGATTGTCAGAGAATGACAATGTCTGTGCATAAGTTTATGGGTGCATAGAATATGTTGAATAAATTGAGTAACTCAACTAGTAAATTAGTAAATGTAACATTATTGTTTGAAATTAATGTATAATTAAGAGCATGGAAACATTTATAAAGGCTTGAATTTATATAAAAACTTTTGTTTTTGCATATTTTTACTTGAGCAAATTTTAAAACAAAAACAATATTAAAAAGAGTATGATTTTCTAAAAATTTTAATGTTTGTTTTCATGTTAAAAAAGTTGATGGAAAGTCCCAAATTAAATATGATGTTATGATATATATGATTTTACTTAAAAGAGGCAGACTTTCACATTTTTACCTTATGGAAAAAATAAAAAAGCTGTAAATAAATGTATGCTATAAATATTTGTACACACACCCCTTGCAGGCACTGTTTGACTGAGTGTGCGCGTGTCCTGGCCTTGCTTATCGCATGCAACAGCTGGCCAACTACACGCAGTATACATGTAGTACATTTGGTTATAAACAATGATGCCTCATAGTGGGGCATTCTGCAGTTAGTCAGCATTGAAAACCTCGCATGGGCAATTTGCATAATGAGCAAAGAATCAAATTGTGCCGCATATGGCAGGTTTTTCATTGCAAAATCAGGTCAAAGCAACGGCAGGCCAAACAACAGGCCAACTGCCCCAATTAAAGAGCATCCATCTAAAGTTGCAAGCTTAAATCAAGAGCTAGGCGTCTGTGTCCTAAGGCATTTTGCTTTTTATTAGATTATGGCTGCCTTAAAGCCATCACATAAAAATGTGAAAAATGTGGCAGTTAGACAGGCATTCATATTCTACAGGCGTCAAAATCCGTGCACCCCCTTACAGGTTCAAAGGTAAACAATCTTCTAAAATATTGTACATATTTGTGTACACTTATTTGTATAAGCAAATCACTTGTAGGCAACCAAGCGAGAAACCACTTTAAACATCGCAATCAGTGCTGCACCAAAACAGCTCATTAGCATTTTGATGTGGTTAAATCAAACAAACATTTCCGGCAAGAAAAATGGCAACAAACATTGAACCTGCATCTATGTCATTGGCTTTTCAAATGTCGCCAATCTTAAATTAATAAACCGTTGAATTTGAAAACGATCAATAATGAATAGGACACATAAAAAAACCTACTCTAATATATATTTAAATATTTTAAATAATATGTAATAAATTAGAAGTATAAAACATGATATATTCTCTAGTATAAGGACTGGTTTGGGTATGTCCCCTGTAAAAATGGGATTTTCATGCATAAGCCTTCTTAAATCCAAATATATAAAATAATATTTTCTGTTCTGACGAATTTTGTCTAGACATTTATAAAATCTTTAATCGTCATGTGTAACTTATAAAAATATTTGTGTAGGCATCCCAGTTGGCATTGATTAGGAAATAAAGTTAAATCATTATTCCTTTACTATCCGTTGGATATATACAATTGAAATACACAAAAAAATTTGTACATTTAATATTTTAATTTACAAGCAACAAGAATACTACATTTGCGTCTCGTGTTGCATGTAAAATTGTGAATTTATTTTATATTTGGCAGTGTGTTAGAAACCATTGAAAAATTGATAGAATGGTGCACACACATCGACGAAAGGGCGTTGCTGAGTTATATGGCAACAAACTGGAGGCCATGCAACCGGGTCGAGTGCAGCCTGCCGCACTGCCAAGCAAGACCAAGGCGGCAACAATGCGAGTTGCCTCCTCCCGCAAGGGAGAATCTCGCACCCAGCGCAACTATGTTACTGCTAATGATTATTATATAACCACAAACGTACCGCTGAGTACTTCTGGTCCGGCTCTGGTTCATCCAGCGAAGACAGCCCAGATGCCGGTGCAAACCCAGGCGGCAGCCACTGATTCAATGTGCAATCGTCGTCCAACGACCGCTCGCCAGCTTCCGGCAAACCATCAGCCAAATGGGAACTTTCAGGCTGCAAAAAAAAGGGCACACTGTCACACACATCCACAGGCTCACACTAATCCATATGGCCAGACGATGCCAATGCAAATGACTCAACGCTCAGTGTATGCGTCAAATGCAGAAATGGAAGATAATCTGGTCGCTCTCTCTGCTAAGAATCAATTCCATGGCATGCTTAATGGAAGTCGATCACATATGCATCCGCAACAAGCAAGCCAACAACAGACTCAACTGATTTCACATCCGTTGCAGCATCAGCTGCATCAGCAGCAGCAGTTGCATCAACCGGGCAACAACAATCAGCATCTTATAAATATCAAGCACCAGCAGGAGCAACAACAGAAACTGCAGCAGCAGCAGCAGCAAGAACTGCGCCCTGCTAATGGTCATCAGTGTGGTGGCATGCATCCTCCATCCGTAACCGATGATGACGACAAGGATGAAGATCCCGAAGAGTTTTTCGAGCTTATACAACAGACAGTGCGAAGGGCCGTTGAAGTAAGTGATCCAACGTAATTAAAACTCTATATAACTTTTCCCTTTTATGTTTTTCATCCACTAGATCACAATTTCCGAAGTAGTTAACAGAAATTTTCGCGATTTGGCTGGCCAAATGGAACGTTTTTCAAATGAACTGAAGATGACCAATGATTACTTGGCTAAATTGGAGAACAAAGTTACTAATAGTAAGTACTACATCGATATTATGATTCTCAGAACCAGAAACACACTGAGAGATCGATTAAATCGATTGTTTGATAGGTTTATGGTTTACTCACACCTCCAACGCTCGTAAAAGCCCCGCCCTAAAAAATCAAATACGGTTCTATGTTTCGTATTTTTTTTTATCTAGAACCATCAAACGTGGAAGGTCTGTTACCGGTAATCGTCTTTAAGTATCGATAAAAAAAAACACATTTGATAGCCACGCTCACTCAGCTTCCTAAAACTGATATACCTGTTGGGGTAAATCGATAAAACGATAAACTTCACGCAATTTGAAAGCTAGAATCGCTAAATTAAAAAAGTACATTGCATTTAAAGAAAGAACACATTTTTTTGCCACAAAGCAATATTAGGATTATTATATAGACAGCATTTGCTAATCCTTACAATTCTCTGTCTTCGCAGGGATAATTCACTTTGGGGAGGAAAACACACGCAACTTTCGCTACCTGTGCATGAAATCCGAATACGATAAAATGTTTTATCATCAACAGAAGTTGGCATCCGGCAAGCAGATTTCCCCAAAAGTGGCATCAAATCCCGCAGTTACTCTCAATACGACGTCAATGCCCATCAGAAATGCTTTCAAGAATGCCAAATCTGGCAAACAGTTAAAAGTTGGAAAGACGGGTCATGGCAACCAAATAAAAGTGGCGAATCCTTGTGCATGTTGCAGCACTTCCAAGCCATCACACCAGCATCCGACGAAGGAGCATCAATCTTCGTCTGCGCAAATTGTTACTGTAAAGTCCTCGGGGCTGGGTGTACAAGAAGTGTTGGGGCAAATACAACGCATTTGCACAGAGATGCAAATGAATGATCTGAAGGAGGAAATGCCAAAATACCCTTCACCCGTAGAGCTTTCCAAAATGGATTTATGTGAAAAGACAAGTCACGTCTCAAACAAAAATGCAAGAACTGCGTCATCTCCACCTACTGCCCTCGATGAGGATCTGGAGACACCTGTAGACAGCACAGAAGATTATAGCTCCGAGGCAACATGCTCCAGTGATGATGATGACTCTGTAGATACATTTAACGGCAAAAGCACACCGCGCCCTACAATGGATTCCTCTCGGGTCAAACCCCAAATTCAATATTCTGCTAAAGGTGCCGGAGATGGTTAGTAATTGTGTCTATTTTCCAGTTAGACATACCAAAGAATTACAACCAAGACAACAATCCAACTGAATTACCGCTAAGAGCAAATTATGTTATTATTACTATTCTGGACCGAACTAAATTTTAAATGTCAAGTACCAACAAGTACACGAAAAAGTATTTGGGAATTTTATTTATAAGAAATTTAATTTATTTGTGATTTAATTTATTTGCCTCAGCAAAAACGGTTAATACTTAAAATAATTAAAAATAAAGCTTGATATCAATGTATTGATAATCTTTCCCTTTCGGCCAAAATTGTCAACTATCTTCAAAGACATTTCAGATGCCTGATAAGTAGCTGCTTACAACTGACCCATATAATGCCAGGCAACATGGTGTAAGGGGTAAGGTTCATCGGTGTCACTAATCACTGCATAATATATTGACTGCAAAATATGCCAACGCTTACAGCGCTAAGCACAAAGTACATGCCACAAAAAGCTGACAGCGAGAAACTATGCATAATTACAATTCGAAATGAATGATTGAATGAATGAGTGAATAACTGAGTGAGTGTGTGCATGAGTGGATGCACCAACCCCCATCCTCAGTATCGCTCTCAGACCCAGTTACTAACTGAGCTCTTGCATTTTTATGGGCTTACGGCTGTTTTGGAACTGCTAGAGCTGCAGCTAGAACAGTTGAGATATGGACGTGGACTTGGTCGCGTGAATGACTAACTGTTTAAGTTGAAGACTAACAAAGTGCCGTTGTTGTGTGCTGCCGAGTGTAAATTGGTTATATATCACAAATCCCTTCTCAGAATTGCATAAACAAATTGAGCTTATCGCTTGTGCAAACTTGGCCAAAACAATCAACTAAAATAGTCCGCTGGGCAAAACTGTAATTAAAGTGAACAAAATCTCATTTTGACAAATATTCAGCTAGACAGTTAGACAGCCGGTCAAATGGACAGCAGCTAAATTAAACTTATGCAACGAGATTTGGACTCTGTGCCAAGTGTTTTGACCAACTGAAAATGCAATTTTCGGCTACTGTTCGTTGGCCATGTGTTGGCATTAATTAAAAGTGTTATGCAAAACAATGTAAAACCAGAAACGCATCAGACAAACTGTTTTCTTTAAATGTCAATGGCAAATGGGGATTTTATGCCATTTTGCTTTTCACTTTATCATGAACACTTTTCAAGGATTTTGCGATTTGCTACTCGGTTGCTAAGTGAAAATAAATAGTACTTCCTCTATTTAGAATGGATTTGAAATACTAATGCTTGATTTGAATAGTTCTTAATAAAAAAAAACTTATTATTTTTATTTAAGGGCTAGCAATTTCCATAACTTAAAATTATAAATTTTGCACCCACACCGAAATACATCAAACCGATGTCAACCCCAAATAACAATTGTGTGTGTGCGTGTGTGTAACTCAAAACCTGCTTCAATCAGCTGCCTAATTGTAATGACCAACGTTTGAACTTCAAACTTCAGGTAGTGCCACCAAAAGGGGTTACATTACTTAAACACGTCACATAATGTTGATATTTATAATTATGAAATATTTTCACTCAACTGTCAAATCGAGTGAACTTACAGTTGAGCGCATTACCATAACAACGGACGGGTACGCGCCGAATATGAGGGCCTAAGCCAAGTTGGCCAAAACAAAACAAGCGAAACAGGTGCACAACGCTCCGCTCGGGGGTGGCTGAACAAAAACTCGGGAACCCAAAAGAAAAACAGAAAGCAGATAAAATATAAAAAAAAAAAAGAACCGCACACAAAACAACCAATACAACATAATTGCAACGCGACTCGGTTTTGTTAACAATTTGTGTCGTGACGCAGTAGTTGCAGTTGCAAGCAGAGCTGCACCCGTTGACAGTCGAAACGCCAATTGATTGTCTATCTGTAAAGAACGCAAACAAAATAGTTGAAAAAAAAAAACATACGAATAAAATAAAAATATATATATAAATCGAGTAGTTTCTGTGTTGTTGTGCTGTGACTGCGTACTTCACTGGGCAAATACAAAACGTTAAATCGTTTAATTGACCCTAAAATCGTTGAAGCATTCCATTTTAGATTTGGCTTTCAGTCTTTTTTTTTGCATTTTAGTTATTTTAGTTAAACCAAAGCTGAGAGCAGCTGCAGATCATACGTGCGATGTATATAAAAGTGCCTTTAAAATATGCTGAAAAAATCTGATTGAAGTGAATGAAAAAAAAACTGTGCCACTAATATCAAGCCAATTTGCATAGACTATAATAATTTCTGCAGAAAGTAGTACCTATTGATTTTCCTTTTGCTTTTCACATTTTCCGTTAGCTCTTTTGAAATGGAAGGAACAAAATATGAAAAAGAGCATTACTTTGAAAAGTGGGAAAAGCAGGAAAAGAACTGTGCCAGGCCAAACCAAAGCTTGTCCAGCTTTATGTTTGCCTTTGTGTATGTGTATGTGTGTGTGTGTGTGTCAATGCGTTGGTCTCACAATTTTTAATGCGATTAAAGTACAACACTCTCCCAAAGAGTCCGCAGGCAAAGAGAAATGCCCAGCGCTGAAATTCTTTGGAAGAATGGCAAATGCAAAACCATTTGCATGGCACACTTCGATTCCACAATTGCTATTTTATCTGCAATGCATTAATATCTGCAATTATCTGTTTTTCTCATTTTTATAGTCAACTTGCCTTTATTGAGTGCATAAAATGCTGATAATTGTCAATAAATGCTGAACTCTGCAGTAATTCGACCAAGAGTTAAAAAATAATTGAGTGCATTTTTTAAATTAAATAAGGAAAAGTAAAATATCAAAAAAGGTCATGAGTTTCTGGCAGCGCGAATGGAAATCGCCAACACAATTGGGTAAGTTTTTTTTTATATAATAATAAAGCGAGAAAGAACATTAAATAGTTAGTAGTTTAAGATTTATTAGTATAGTTACTTTTAAGGCAAAATTACTTTTGGTAATAACCTGATCAGTGACAAATTCTAGTTCAACAATATTGATATTTTATATTTCTGTGGACACGAGTTGAGTTTTGACAAATTCAGCAAACTCACAAATATTAAACTTAATTAATATAAATTATTTTAATTATAATTTCATCTAACACAAATGGAATCAACCAAGCATAAAAATACTGTTCTGTGCGTAGAATCAGAAAAAAATCATAGTTGATAATTTCTTAACAAATAATTGATATTTTACCCAACTGACCTATCCAAATCTTTTCAGTGCTATTCTACCTGCTCATCTTAGCAATTTGTATAGCTCATTGTTATGGTGCAGGTGATGGCAAACCTGTCAAAAAGTCAGCACCACTGCGCATAACAAAACCACAACCGACCAGCAGCAGCACCTCCACTGTGCCACCGACAACCAATGAGCCCAGTAGCACTAAAGAGAGAGAACAACTGGCGCCACTGATATCCTCCACAATGGAGACTATCGCCAGCAGTGCGGGAATCAGCAGCATTGACGAAAGTAGCACAACTGCAGCAGGCAGTTTGGTCCCCGAGATTTGCATCAATGGACTTCAGCTGAGCGTAAGGAATGCGGATGGGGAGCAAGTGATGCGCAGGCAGCAGGAGATTGTGCAGGTCATCGAAGGAGATGTCATGCTCAGTGTTCTAACCAGCGATCCTGTTTCAGCGCTGTTTATCATCAATCGCGTCAATCAAGCGAATATTATATCCGCCGACTTTGAAGTTGGTAAGTGGAAAAATCCAAGTACCAAACGAAGATTTATTCTAATTTCAATCTTTCCCTCCACAGGCATCCGTGCCATCAGCGTAGATAATGCCAGTCTGGCCGAGAATCTGCTGATACAGGAAGTGCAATACTTGCAGCAGTGCACCCAATACTCAATAGGAATTTTTATTGACTATGATCTATACAAACACCTCGAGTCCATTATCAGTGATTTAGAGTATAATGTGTGGCCTATTCCCACAACGCGTGCCCATCTCTTTCCTAAGGTGGCGCATCTACTACATCAGATGCCCTGGGGCGAGAAGATTGCCTCTGTGGAGATAATAAGTGAAAATTTGGATGTATATAATGAGTTCATGGATGCCGCCAGGCAGGAGCACATGTGCCTCATGCACTTCAAGAGCGACGATAATATTTACATACTATTTGGCAACAAAATTAACAATAATTTCAGGGAGAATGGCACCGTTTTCGTAGTGCCCACAGAGCGCACCGATCATGCTTTTTTGGAAGGTAATTTAAGTCATTTAAAATAGTTAAATTTAATATTATATTATAGTTCCCCAATTTAGATTGCATTGTTTGAACACGGTCTTAAAGTGTCCCATTCCAACTTCTTTGTCAAAACAAATAACAAATTTATTTGTTGTCATTAATTTATTACATAAGTTAATTAGAAAAGAATGACGATTCCCGTTGATTGTTATCAAGGAGCTCATCCTAGTTGGGCAACCATTACTCACATTTATATTTATAATTTATGTATTTACAGAACTTCCCAACAAAGCATTTATACTCATGGAGAATGAAATTGAGCTGCGCACGGCTGATTTGGATGCAATGCCCACAACGCTGGATGAGGTGCTCATTGGGAAGAGTGTGCTTCCATCGCGAATACTGTCCTTCGCCAGACCCATTGTGGATCTGATGAACTGGCTGCGCACCTCCCTGTCCAAGCACTGCAAGCGAGACGAGGATCTCTATGTGCTCGAGAGTTGTTTCAATTTTCTCAACTTTATCGAGGATTGGCGCACTCCGGAGTATCGCCGCAAACATGACACCGTCGAGCTGCTCTCGCTGTTGCGCATGCGCAAGCTGTCCACCTCGATGACCTTTCAGATGTTCCAAAAGAAACAGAACACGGTGGATGTCATCACAGGCGAATCCGGCATGGAGCTGCGCGAGATTGCATCGCAGAACTTTGTGACAAATGTAACAACCTACTATCATTATAATCGGGATAACCACACCAGTTTGGAGCTGAAGACCAAGTTTGGATTAGTCTTTAATTGCCAGTACACACCAGGCGACAATAGACGGCATCCGTTCCTCTTCGATGGGGAGAGCGTGATGTTCTGGCGCATAAAGATGGACACTTGGGTGGCAGCGGGATTGACAGCTGCCATACTTGGCCTGATTGCCACGCTGGCTATTCTAGTGTTCATTGTGGTGCGCATCTCCCTCGGCGACGTATTTGAGGGCAACCCGGTGACGACCATATTGCTGCTGCTATCACTCATTCTGGTCTTCTGCTCCTTTGTGCCCTTCTCCATGGAGTACGTGGGCGAGCAACTCAACTCGCATGTGACTTTCGAAGATGTCAACACCCTCAATACTCTCTGTGCCGTCCGAGTATTTATGATGACGCTCGTCTATTGCTTTGTCTTCTCGCTGCTGCTCTGTCGGGCTGTGATGTTAGCCTCAATTGGGTCCGAGGGCGGTTTTCTGTCCCACGTAAATGGATATATTCAGGCCGTAATTGGTGTGTTTAGCGTCTTTGTTCAGCTGGGAATGTCCGTCCAGTTGCTCGTTGTTATGAATATGGCCACGGAGAGCGTCTCCTGCGAGAACATCTACTACGGTCACTGGCTCTGGGGTCTTCTAGCCTATGATTTCCTGTTGCTCTGCTCTCTGGTCACACTGGTGCCATTCATCTATCGATCGCAGCGCAACTATCGCGAGGGCATCTTGATCGTGATTGGCGCTGTGCTCATTCTGGTCATCTGGAGCGTGTGGGTTGCCTTGTCGTTCTTCGGCGATGAGTGGCGGGATGCGGCCATTCCATTAGGATTACAGGCCAGCGGATGGGCGGTGCTGGTTGGAATTCTCATACCACGCACGTTTCTCATTGTGCGCGGCATTGAACGCTCAGATATTGCCCAGGCGCTGCCCTCGCTCACCTCCCTCGCCTTTTCCCAAAACAATCAGTACTCCTCGGAGCAGGTGAGAACCTACTTAACTTCCATACTGTAGCCACCTGACATTTACATCTTGCAGAGCGTGTACGAGTGCGTTAATCCTGCCATGCGGCACTGTTCGCAGGAGGAGATGAATCATCAGTCGCCCAGCGAGATACCCACGCTGCCATTGCGCGGTGGCGGTCCGCGACGCCAGCAGTTCTTTGCCAATCTACGCCAGGCTAATGCCAACATTAATCCGCAACGTCCTCCACCGCGTCCACAGCAGAGCCCTTCGCGTTCGTCCGTCTGCTCCTTGCCGCCCTCTCCAGAGCACAGCAAGATAACCCGATTCTAAGCGGATCGGCTGTGGGATCTCCTCTCTTTGGCAGCACACCTCAACTTCCGTTCCAACTCTAGTCAAAGCGCCAAGAAAGTGCATTCAGTAAACTTCTTTTATCTAAATGTTAAAAACATTCAATATAAAAACTGACGATCCAGTAATTAAAAGCCATTTAAGACTTTAATATGAATAAATTAAAAAAAAAAATAACAATTAAATTTTGATTATTAAAATTATGAATTTGTTTGTATTATTATGCAGGGCAAGAAGATTGGGAGAGTTCTTGGAGTCCTTGTTTTGTTCTATTAAATGTAGAAAAGTCACATTATTGCACCGCTGCAAAGAAATACAATAGTTTTGCTCAATTATTATATCATAATCTTCTTTTAATTTAAAAGTTAAACTGACTAACATATTACAATTGCGCCCTGTTATTGGGCCTCTCTTACTTGTATTCCGTCCTTGTACTTTTGTCTATGCTAAATGTGCAATAAATTGACTTTTCTGGTTTGTGAACTTGCTAAATGTAAAGCTTACAGAAGAAAGCTTTCTAACGGTACGTCTAATTGGCTTTATGGACACGTGACTAGTAAATTGGCCATTTAAGAAATTTCGTCTGAGAAGCCCATACTTGAAAAGAAAACTTAATATACTTTTACGTCACGCGACACTGGAGCTGGCGCCCATTGTTTGGCCTTGAATTAGGGCGGAGTTGGTTGGCGGTGTGTTTGTTGTGTTGTGTGTGCTGCTGACGTCAGGCGTTTGATGTCCTCCTAGCAAATTGACCATTCCGCATGAGAGAATGCGCAACAAGATATGTATTTTGAGCTATGTGCTTGTTTTCAAAGAGACCGCCAAAAAAAAAACATTCGGGACATTGCAAGCCCGTCAAGAACACGCGACCATCCAAAATGGCGTCGCCGCCACGCGCCAAATATTACACATTTGAAATGGCGGGTAAGAGGGGAACGCGCTTCTGCGTGGTGAATACAAACCGCAGTTAAGTTATGCCGACAAGTTTTATCTGGCAAGTAGCAAGCAGGACGTGTTATGCTGCTGAAATTTGCGTTGCATACTTTTTGGGGCGAGAAACACAGCTAAAACAAGAAAAAACAATACGAAGTAACTGTGTACTCTCCTCTCCTCTCTTCTCCTAAATTCTTGTTTTTCGCGTATTTCCTACATCATTTGCACTCCATTTGCCGCAGAGAGTGTGAGAGAGAAATGGAGATATAACGGCTGGTTTCTAAGCTGTTTTCCTTATAGGCGCGCACAATTTGCCGTTGTCTTAAATCAGAGATAACAAGCAAAATGTGTTTGTGTTTTGTATTTGCTTTTGCGCGGATGTTTTTGCATAATTTTTAGCAGAATTTTCTAATTAAATTTTTAATGTCTCTTACGTTTTGTGTCTATAAAATCTTTAAGCCTCTTATACAACAGCCAAAGAAATATACGTTTATTTAAATTGGACTCAGTTGCGACAGAAATTCAAAAGCTTTCATTTGTTTATTTTTTTATTTGCAGTATATTTGATTTTCTATATTTAAAGCAATGCTAATTGCACCAAACCACTCATAATCTGAGAGGACTCCTAGCAATTATTTCCCATGGCGAGCAAATGAAGCTGTGAATGAAGTATATGGCACTTGGCTGTCAAAAGCTATGCTACGTGACATTATTAGCAGTGCAGTCCATATCCTGCATATAGCCTGACCCTCTACTCAGGCACCCATTCCAAGTGAATAAGTATATATTGTGGCAGGGTGTTCATGATTTATGACTAAAATATAACTAATGATGGTACATTTGTTGAATGCCAGCCGTGCCACTTCAAAAGGCAATGGTAAAACTTCCAACTACACATACATATATACATATACATATAGAATCCTATATTATTAAAAAGATTAGTGCAGAAGTTGCTAATGCAAGCTCGATTACCATATTACTATTACTGTCCACATGCTAATGCCAAAAAATCAATTGCTAAACTTTTACAATTTTAACCAACATATCTTGTAATACTCAGTCGAGTGTCTTAGCAATAACAATTGAGACATTTGCTTATTGTATTTGTTGTCTGTTTTCTGAGGGTCTGCCTGTCATTTGTCACACGCCAAGAGTGGGCAATAAATGCGTTACGGAAAGCAAAACATTTGCCGGCTGCATGATTCACAAGGCTTTTGTGACGACATCAACAAATTTCGGTGGCGACGCCCCCGCAGCGAGGCATAATACATATTTTGTTTAAGGTTATCTGTCGTCGGGCTGCTTAACTCACATTTGCTAAACTCATTGGCATGTCGCCAAAAATTTCGACGCCATATCCACAGTCGCGTTGCCCATTTGATTATATTAGTCATGCTTACAAAAAAAGCCATATGACGCTCGGGCAACCAGTTGGCCACCAACCACCCAACCACGCAATCAAAAAGCCAAAACCCACAACAGCTTTTAACGCACAAAGCAGCAGCAGCAGCAGCAGCAGCAGCAGTCAAAACGTCAGTCGACCCCCCACCCACTTTATGGAACTACAGCACAATATGAGCCTGGCATAGAAATAGACAAGAGGGAGACGTCAGAGGAGGGTGCGACTCAGTCAACAGCCAGCCAAACCGAAAGCTTTTCATTCATCAAAAGTAATCGGGCGAGCGTAATATCCTGTGGAGTGTGCGAGCGTGTCGGACTCAATGTAGAGTCTGCGCTCCTCAAGTCCTGTGAATCGTGTGCTATTTTTCGCCTTTTCCAAGCGAAAGTATTTGACTATTTTTGTTAGCTTCCTCACTCTGCTGGCAACTTGACGAAGCTTCTTCTTCTTCTTTTGTTTCTATTTCTATTTCTATTTGTGTTTTTCTTTGTCTCTTCAATTGCTTTGAGGGTTTCATTCATGAATTTTTACAGCCCTTCGCAGTAAAACAAATAAAGCTATTAAGCTTTTCATTTCAATTGCTCTGAGCTCGTCTATTTTTAGCCAGCAACGGCTCCAATTCATATTTGTCAAGTTATGAAACATAATTGTAGGCCATTAATTTAATTAAAATAATTTAACACAGAATGCACTCCTTATACAATTTCTCATACTCTCAGTGACTTTTTCTATAATACTCAAAATATTTATTTAAAAATATTCTAATTGTTAAAAGCTACTTCCACAGTAACTTAAAATACGTTTTTTTTCATTTTATTATTACTTTCTTGACCTTAAACGGTAATTTTAACTTACGTTATAAAATTGAAGGTCTTTCATAATTTCATTAACAAATTTGTCGTTATTTTAAATGTACGTTATTGGAATGATCATCTGAGGCGCCTGCTCTATTTGCATTTACTGTACACACACGCTCTCCCTTGCTCTTTGTCTCTCTCTCTTTCTCTATGTTTCGAGTTATTTTCGAGCAGTTTCCCTCTCTTACAACAGCTGTAAGTGAAAGCTTTTGCCAAGCTATGGGTAAAAGCTTTCCGAATGCAATCCACAAGGCAACAACATCCTTGAACAAAAGGATATGCGCGAGCTTTTTTGGCCAGTACGCGACGTTAACTCATGGCATATACACATCGCAGCAGCAAAGTAGACGCGCATA
Source organism: Drosophila longiperda (assembly GCA_035042125.1). NCBI lineage: Eukaryota > Metazoa > Arthropoda > Insecta > Diptera > Drosophilidae > Drosophila > Drosophila longiperda. The sequence continues at coordinate 540,017 of JAWNLV010000115.1, forward strand.
CCCACACACAGACAGAAACACACACTTACACACACATACACATACACGTACATACACTCGAACACACAAAGAGTATTTGTATTAAGAAATTGAAGCGCCAAGAGCGGATGGCCTCGAAATAATACGTGAATTAAAAAGGTTGCAATTAATAAATAAAAAGAAAGAAATTAAATATAAATGTGGAAAGTTGCTGTATAAAAAGTGCAAGTGAAAAGTGCCAATACGAAGGAGAAAATCACACACGCGCACACACACACACGCACACACGAACACGCACAAGCACACACAGACAAAGAAAACGTCATATGCCAGAGGCAGGCTGTCGCTTGGCAGGCACATTGACAGCAACAGCAACAAAGGCACAAGCAGCAGCAGAAGCAGTGAAAAGCATTTTGTGTATCCTATTTTGTGTGTGAGCGAGCGTGTGTCCATGTCCATGTCCGTGTCCATGCCCGCGCCCGCACCTCCGCACCCGCGCCCGTATCCTTTGCCACAGCAGTAGCAGTAGCGACAACAAAAGCAGCTAACGGCAGCAAACAGCAACAACAACACTAGCAATTACGGCGTGTAGTTGCTATAATGATAGATTTCAAAACAAAATTGAGCAAATTATCGTATGAAACGTGCCCCCATTGGAAAGTCTAAAAATAACAGCACGCCAATTGCAAAACCAAAGTCGGAGACGGATTCTAAAAACACAAGTGTTGCCTGCGTTTTGGCCTCCATCAGCCAACTGACTTTAAATTATGCATGCACATTGATTTTCTGACGCCGTCGTTGTCGTCTTTGCTCTGCTACTCATCGCCGTCCACAACATCATCATCAATAGCAACAACAACAACAACAACAACAGCAGCAGCAGCATCAGCAATAGCGGGAACAGCAGGAACAGCATCTGCCTATTGGCAATCTCGTTAAGTCATTTCCCGTTCTGCGTTCAGCCCGCATCGTATGTTATCAGCGGAACTGACGTCAACGGCGTTGTTGAATGCGAATAATCAGCGCACCAATGGCCTAACAAAAGGTGAGTGCCTAAAACAACATATAAAAAAACAACAACAATAACAACAACTACGGCGAAAACACTAAGCAAAGCATTATGCATACGCACGGTGTGCGTGCGCCCACTTTGCGTATGTGTAATATTTGAAATCATATTGCGAAATGTATCAAAAGATTCAGCATGAATGGCAAGATGAAGATTCTTAGAACTGTTCAAGACACGCCCAAAAGCAATAAAGCATTGTGGAAACCATAAAATACAAAGAATGTTATTTTGGGAGAATAAGATTAATTGAAGCATATTCTAATGGTAGTTTGAAATTATTATACACGCATTAATGAAATTTAATTGAATCAGATAAATTAAAAAAACGCCGTTTTGCTTTGTCATTATTAATGGAAATAATAACAATTTCCAAATTATATGATACTATTATTACAACTACTATTAATTACTTTGTGTCTGTCATTAATTATTTTGCTCGACAAATGTGAAACATAACACAGAAATAATTTATATTTAATTACAATGAGATATTCAGGTAATAAAAATTCATTGCTTTAATTGTTCCATTGAAAGTAACGTTAAATGATAAACAGCTCTGTTTTGTCAGCTTAATTAAATGCATTACTAAACTAAGGCAATTAATCTAAAAAAAAATGTTTCTTTCTTACATTTCCTATTCAACTTAGTTTAATTTTTAATTAAATTGATAACACAAATGTTTTTGATCAACCCATGTTTATTTTTAATCCTTGCCGTCTGTCGCAGCGAAAGTCCAGAATATTCAATTAAAATGTCGTAAAACACATTTAAAGCTCATTTGCTCGGCTTGTTAACACCAGCGTATAAACTCATTAACACCCACACACACACACACGCACTTACGCACACTCTTTCTTATGCTACTGTTTGCGCTTCACTGCCATCAACTGCAGCGCTGCTTTATTGTTGCCATTATATGTGCTTTAAATCTGATTTCAATTATAATTGCATTTTGCAGCGCTAATGCGCTTTGGCACCCACGTAGTTGCAGTAGTTGCACTGGCCCACCCACTCCTCCCCGGCATCCGGTTACAAGGCCTATCAGCTCCCACTCAACCCTCAATTAAGCTAGCTCCTTTTGCACGCCCCATTTAATGCAATTCATTGCGACGACAAAGCCTTCAAACCGGAGGGGCTCACAATGTCAATCCATGCGCTTTGGACAGCGTCGACGGTAACTGGCACCGGAAATACAGTTATAAAATGTCAACAACAATGCAAATTTGCCAAATGACGGCGTTGACAATAGTTTTTTTTCTCTGTGTGGGTTTTTTGCTGACGTTTCTGTAATGATTTTACGACTTAATGTCATGCATTCTGAATCAAATAATACACCAGCAACACCAACAACCAACTGCAACAAACAACAGTTATAACAATAACAGGCACAATAACAACAACGACACCCACACACTCAAAAGTTCGCAATTGTAAATTTTTTTGAACATGCAATTGGTGTGCAAGTTTGGAGTTTATGGCTCCTATTAAGCTGCCAGAATTGCATTAATTATACAAATTGTTTGCACATTATAAATAACAATGCATTTTGCATATCTTTACGGAATACATGTTACGGAAGGGGGATAACAAGTGCCGCTCCTTAAATAATAATTCGACATTAAATTTGAACTTAAAAATCTAAGATTGCAAGTAAAATTAAACTAAAGTTACGAGAATTTTATTATACTTAAATAATTCGAATGGAATTACTTACCGGTCGAAATATGAGTATTGTGGTGATATAGTGATAATATAGTTAATACCAAAAGAATTCGTGCTGCTGGGAAATTTTTAATCTTCCGCAAGCCTGTAATAGCTCGGCCAAGAAATAAAAAACTTATTTGAATTATGACTGAAATTATAAAAATGGGCATGTTCTGTTAAATGAAAACTAAAATATAAGAATGCTTCAAATCATTTCGAAAGCCAAACGAAAACTGGTCTTAATATCTGCAGCACATCTTAAATATTACCAACCATATCTTATATATCTTTAATTTTCCCTCTTTATATATTTTTTTAGATGCGGCTTGCCTGTCAACGACATATGAAAAGTGCACAGCAGCAGCAGCAGCAGCAGCAAGAACAACAGCAGCAGCAATGACCAAACAATTGACAACAACAACTGCAACAAATGCAGCGTCGAGCATAACACAAACATCTAATTTGGCGCCTACGGTTATATCGCCCACATCAGCCTATGCAACAACAGCAACAACTACTACGACAGAGGCAGTTGTGCCTGCAACATCAGAGACAACAACAAAGACGCAGCCAACAACAAAAGCCGCAACATCGACAACAAGTGCATCAAGTGATGCCAGCGGACGTTCGGCGGCGCTGGAACGTGCCTACGTCCATGATGTCTATGAGAATTGTGAGGAGCCCACGGGACCGGTGCGGCCTCGAGTGGCCCAGTTTCTGGGCAACCTGGAGCCGGGCTCGGTGGTCTGTGACGTGGGCTGCGGCAGTGGGCGTTACCTTACACAATGCAATCCAGCCATATGCACCATTGGCGTCGATCGCTGCTACCGTCTCGGCAAGGTGGCACACGAAAAGGGTGGCGAGGTGAGTGCAAATGTCATGCATACAATAAAATTGTAATTGATGTGGAGAAATTACTCCATTGTTGATATTACAGGTGTGGGTGGTGTGCCCTTACATGCATATATATATATATATATATATATATCGTTCTTGGTATGTCAACAATAGTTCATGGGTTGTCCTCTATCTCTCTCTCTCTCTCTCTCTCTCTTTTCTATCTCTTTCTCTGTCTCTGTTGGATTTCTTTGCCGCACAATTGACCCATTTTGCCAGAACGAGCAAACACTGTGGATTCATTCAAATATTAGCAATGGGCCAGTCGAGAGCTATGCTGGCTCTGCTGGCTCCGCTGGCTCTTCTCGCCCTTATTGCAACGCATAAATTATGCTTATCATTGAAATTATTTGCACATGTTCTCTCTGTGTTATAGCCAGAGTTGAGCTTTAATGTCCCCATAATTACAATGGCCAACAATGGAGCCATAAAGCGAACAGAGTTTTGGTCATTAGAGTGCAACTAATAAAATGCAGCCGTCTCTGCCTCTGCAGTGCTTGTACAATTGCAACCAAAACGACATTGAATCGATATTTGTCCGTCTGGGAATGGAACAAACGACATTTAATTTTCTCAAGCAATTTTCAGTCCAATTCACTTGAATAATATATTTGACTATACAGAAAAGTGTTAGTACCAGCAAATTCTGCACATAATATATTTATTGATCCCAGTTTTGTACACATAAATTGAAATTTATTGCATTTCTATATTTCTTTAAAATTGCTATCACTGCAGCAGTAGTAGGCATTTTCTTGTAAATTGTGTATAAATACCCATTGGCAAGCTTCCATTGAAGTAGAGCGCATTGTATTCACTTTATTGTTTTGTAGTTGTGCTGTAGTTGTTGCATTTCCTCTTCTTTATAGCTGCCAACAATAAATTGTGTTCCCCCCCCCCCCCCCTTTCCAACCACTATAGTTATACCCAGTTCTCAGTTCCCGGAGGTATGCAATAGTTTTCGCAATAATCTATTACAAACGCTTCGTTTCGTTTCACTTCGCTTATTTATGGTGCCATTTCCAGGCAACAAATGCCTTTTTCTTAGAAATCTAATGTAATCCCCTCCACAATCTTCACTCTGCTCATTGCACGATTTTTCCCTTCCGGCTTGCTTTAGTTCCAGCCATTTTTCGCATTTAAATTGCATTTGCTGGTATTGCGTGGGATTGAACTTCGCATGTAATGACGACGAGGACACAGGGGTTACGGCGAGGACGGCCTGGCATTGTAGGCGGCCATGGTTGCCACCTTAGCTGGTTACATGCCACATGTCACATGCCACATGCTGCAAAGTGCATCCAATTTACTATAAATGGTTTCATTTATTTAATAACCAGCCCCATTATCATTATCCTGACTCGACTGCAATGAAATGTGGCTATGATTGCTCGATTGTAACAGCTGTCCAGTCCTTGACATTTCACTGCTATTCATTAATAGCAATCATATGCATTATCTTTGCAATTCAATCGATATTAGAACTAAATTACACTCTTACTTTTATACCCAATGTTTACACTGTACTTGACCTAAAATATATAAACATGTCGCAAACATATTTGAAGTTTCACATTATAATTTATTTGTGCAATTGGATATAAGCTGTCAGTAGTAGAATATCGCCTCTTAAGCTGAATTCTTTATTCCTTCTTCTATGGAATATCGTGAATTTCAAATTTTTAAAGACTTTAACTACTTGGCAGCGACAAGATATGTCAGCAATGAGCTAAATTCCATTGAAATATACATCTATATTTATGCAGAGCCATCATGTTTCTGACGTTGTTTTTGAGTAGCTTAAAATGCCATGAACATTATTCGATTGAATGCTTTGGCAAAGAAAATGTATGCCAAACTTGGTATTTTTCCCATGCAAACTGAGAGTTGATTGTGTTAAATAAACTCAAAAACGAGAAATGCAAAACACACAGTCGATTCACGTGACCTGCAAGACTGTGCAGCTGTTGCTTTGCTCGGTTTTCCTATTGCGGAAAGAGAAAAACCCAATCTAACTTTATTTCGAATATATAACAGACATATACATACATATATATATACACATATATCTGATGGTAGGAAAACTTTTAGTTGCTGTCAGGCAACTTTGATTTCACAACTCGTGCATGGCCTGATTTGCTATAATTTTGTAAAGCAATAAATTGGCAAGTGGAGCAAGCTATGCAGCTGGCATTAAGCAAATAACACACTCACAGTCACACACACACATACACACACACATACACACACACATACACACACACACATACACACACACACATACACACACACATACACACACAACTACACACATAAAGCCTGCTGCAGTCGAGAGCTCATAAATTTGTTTTGTTGCCAGAAATGACGCATCCAAAAAAATAGAGAAAAAGGCAGCAAATAAGATAAAATAAAAAAATACAAGTTGCAACAGAGTCGTTTTACTCTTCTTTTGTTTCACTATTCAGCCAAAATCTTTCAGTTTTGTGTCAGGTGAGTGCTGCCTACCTGGCTTAGCTCAAGAATTCAATTTTATCAGCATTTTTATTTTGTGGTTCGCTTAAGTAGCATTTAAAAAAGCTGCAGGCCAAGAAGGCCAAACAATTGTACTAAGTACAGACCAACATGTCTTTAAACATACTATATATATATATATGTATATAGATTTATTTATTTTCTCAAATGTTTTTTTCTTACTCTTTGCACGACCGTTTCCAGCCGGCAAGCTTTGGCCTCATTAGTGTGCAACATGGCGTATGCGTAACATGTTTCACCTGACACTCGCCACATCAGTGGAGCTGCATTGAAAACTTGTCAACAAAAATTGTCAAAGGCATAATGTGCCCGGCCAGCGTGACATTACACACCCACAAAGCATAGACTTGTTTGTGTGTGTGTGGGTGTGTGTATAAAAAATGGCAACTGCTATAAATACAATTTATAAAGAGCAAACAGAAATGTCAGCGTATGCATTCATCGCACCCAGAACACGAGTTAAAAATGAAAAAAATAAAATTCTGAGAGTCGCTCAGGCACCAAAGTTAAAAGCGAATGTGCTGCATTTTTATTAGCAGTTATACACAAATGCCAAGTTGGTAATAACAATGTTCACAAGCAGGACAGTCCAGTTTTTCTTTTAAATTTTCCCGTAAGGATATTAATATTCCAAAGACTGCAGCACATTTGACACAAAGCTCTTAAGCGGATTAAGCACATATTTTCTTTGCATCGTTTTATGTATAATAAATATTCTCAAATATTTGGAGCACTTATGCTCCGATAGGAAATAGTAATCTTAGAAATGCAATGTCTAAAACAATGTGTACGAACTGTGAAGCTTTGATTATGCCTCATGTTTTCCACTGATTGTTGCAAAATGTTCACTTGAATTCATCGCATTTTCTTACACTGCATTAAAATGCAGAATTAATCGATAAATAATTTTAATTCACGTTTTATTTTCATAATGTTTGCTTTGTGGTTAACAAACAATGTTTGGTGTGTCCACAAAATATATGTACAAACACGTGGTAACAATAAAATTCCGAATAATATAGCCACAACGCATATGGGACATGTTGCAACTTGCATCAGCCAGTTTAATTAAACTTTCAGAGGAAAGTGTGAAATAAAATTATAATAAATATAAGCTTTAATTATATAAGTCATTATATCATAGATTTACAAAATAAATTCGAACATGTTGTTAAATTGCGACCTGTATTCTTGCAGCAGTGTTTCCTCCACTTAACTTAAATGATATTTTCGGCTAAAATCTGTTTTGCCACAAGTTGAGTTGCAACGTCTGTTGCATGGGCTCTTTATTCCGACATCCCCAAGTACCTGGCTAGCACATGCACAGCAACAGAGAGGAAAGAATTTTTTTTTTTTTTTTTTTTTGGCTTGGCGGGTCAAGGTTGTTGGTTTTTGCAGTTACACAAATGCAGAGCGGGCGATATCAGCATTATTACAAATTATACACGCGGTACGTGCAGCAAAGAGGTAGTCCAAGTGAATGTGGCACAGAAACCTCTACTATGTATTATATTCAAGCTCTTCAAAGTTTTTTTTGGTGCTGGTGTTTACCATGATTTATTAACTGGCATGTGTAATTGATGGTTGCTTATTTTATGTTGCATTTAAAGAGATATAGAATGGATTGAACACAGATAAACATTCATTCGCTGTATGAAAGTATTTTATTTTATTTTTTTAAAGAGTTGATTGCTACTTTTAGCACTGTGCGTGACATGAATGATGCATTTACAAATACATATACACAAAAAATAAAAAATAAGTAAAAATCTACAAGCACCCGTTCCACAGTTAGGTCAGGTCAGTTTATTTGCTCACATTTCCAAAAACCCGTCCGAAACTTACTCACTAAAAGAAGCGCAATTCAACGCAACTAACTGGGCACAATTTGATATGTGTGCTATGTGTTTGTTGTGTCACTTCAGTGCCAAATTGACTTAAACTGCCAATTTTCGTTGAGAGAGCGAGTTAACCTGGTTTTCGACAATTCGTTACTTTTCAAACAAATATTTGCACACACTGACAGAAAGTACCAGAAATTTTGAGTACATATCTATTATAGCCAAGTATCACCGAGCTTAAGTTTTAATTTCATAGTTTATAACCGTATTTCTGCTATAAACTTATATTTTAAGTTTCTCTCTTTGAACTTTCTCAAGCGAAATGAATATGAGGAAACCATAAAAATTAAGAGATCGGACTGAAACTGTTCTTTCTGCCGCTGAGTGGGGATGGGGCAGGTGTTGCTCATGGGATGTGCAACGTGATTTCTTCACTTTGTGGGCGACGAAACTTGGCTTAATTTAATTGGCTCTTTGACTGATATTTCCCTCGACACCCAGTTGCTCATATTTGTGTTGTGCTCTTGTTTGCCCACAGGTGGCGCTGTGCGACAATCTGGAGTTGCCCTTTCGCGACGATAGCTTCGATGCGGTCCTCTCGCTGGCCGTTGTTCATCACTTCGCCACCACAGAGAGACGCGTGCGTGCGCTGAGGGAACTGGCGCGCATCCTGCGCATTGGCGGTCGCGTTGTCATCACAGTCTGGGCACTGGAGCAGCGCCATCGACGCTTCGAGTCGCAGGATGTGCTAATACCCTGGCAGCCGCCAAAGAATCGCACATTCTCCTACTCCGATGAGGACGATGATGATGACTTTCTGCCACCCTACCACGCCTACACAGAGGACTCGACCAATTCTAGTCGCTCCGCCGGAGATGGCGACAGCTCCAGCCTAAGCTCATCCTCGCCGGGCGAGTCCTGCTACAGCTTTGTTCGCCGCGCTATACAAGTAATAATAATCTGTCCTTTTTTTTAGCTTAATCAAATTTTTTAATTAATTTTAATTTTAATTGTAGTTTTTATTATTTAAAAGGTGGCTGGTTTTGTGTTGCCTTTTTTGTTTTTAATAAAAATAAAAAATATTTGATATTAATTTAATTTATTTAAAACCTTCTTTAAAATATTTCCTTTACTTGCAGAAACTAGCGGGCGGTCGTCGCCATGCCTGGTTCCTGGACTCATGGACGTCGAAGGACACAAAGAACGACAGTAGCCTGGACTATGAGGATGCCAAAGATTTGCCAATTGAATTGCGTCGCCTCGAGGATTTTGATGACTTTTCCGATCCGCCGCTCTCCGCTGGTCTCAAATCCCGCAGCCTAGGCAGCATTCTTCAACCACCACCTCGTCAAATTGTCCGCTCGCGCTCCAGTGTGCCCAGCTTGGGTGGACCCCTGCTGCCCGGCGAGACGAAAGCGAGTGCTGCAGCGGCACTGCTTCTGAGCGCTCCTGAGGTTCAACTCCAACTGAATGGCCGACACTCGCCAATAGCGACCGTCAGTGCGGGCAGCACGCTGAACCGCCGACCCAAGCTCATCAAACAGAAGCAGTCGTTGTGCGACGAGGACGACAGCCTGGCGCAGTCTGGCGATCCGTCGCAATCCCCAGCGTTCCAAATGGTCAGCAGCTATAACAGCACCAATGGTGGGGTCAGCAGCAGTCTCTATACCCGCACCGGCTGCTATGCTTCGAGTTTTCATCAGCACGCCTCCGCGACAGCGACTCCACCAACAGAAGCGGCGGACATCTCTTGTGCTCCCGCTGCGACGATGCCCAGCTTTCTGCGCAAGCAGAGCTCTCTAAATGAGGATCTAATGGCGGGGAATAGGCTGCGTGAGAAGGAGGGCGTGCGGAAACGCATACAGAAGCAGACGTCGCTCAACGAAGCCTTCCTTTGTCGCTCGGCGATGTTCTCCAAGCGGTTGCAGATCATACGAGAAGGTTTCACGAGCAAGATTAAGAACTCTACGGGCAGTCTGGAGCGTGTGACCAAAACGGGCATCAGCAAGCTCATTCAGAATATAAAGCCCAGTCCAACGCCACCCAGCAATCCCAATCCGCAGCAGTCCAACAACAACAACAAGCAGGGCACAACACAAACTGGTCAGACGCATCCACATACACTTCCGCATCAGCATCACCATCATCATCATCTTGGTAGCAATGCCAGCGGACTGTTCCCAGCTCACCTGCTGCTCTCCAGCACGTCCAGCACGGGTCCGATGAGCTACTGCAGCAACGTGGACTGCAGCGCGGCAAACATCTGCCACTGCAGCGCCTACCAGCAGGAGTGCGTCGCCTGTGCGGACAGCGAGCAGGGCAATGCACGCCGGCATTCGCGTGAGTCGGGATCGGACTCCTCGAAGGACAGCAGTCTGCAGTCGGACACCAGCATTGAGTCGGAGGATAGCTTCGCCTCGGTCATATTCATACCAAAGCCGGAGCAGGCACAGCAGCAATTGAACTATCAGCAGCAACATCAGCACTCCAACTCGAGCAGCAGCAATTCCAGCTCAGGCAATGGAGCAGCACTTGCCGCAGCAACTGGAGCAAACCAAAATACAACCACTCTGATTGCCACGCCCGGTGCACGGTTGCCGCACACACACACGCACACACACTCAGTGCCAACATCGCCCCTTGTCATGCCCTGCCCGCCGACGCCCGCCCATTCGCCGGCTGCCAATCAGGGAACCGTCACATCCCCGCCACAATCCATGGCTGCAGTAACAGCTGCAATGGCCATTTTGACACCAGCTCCGAAACCGGAACGCTTCAGCTTCGACGCGGCGCACATCAAGCAGCAGCAGGAGCAGCAGTTGGAACAGACGACAAGTACCATTCGGCAGATTACACGCCAGACGATACGCGAGATGCCAGCGATACCAAAGTTCCGAAAGCAGCAATCTCTGCAGCTGCAACGCCCCAGCTTTCCCATTGTGCGACGCGCCTCTGGATCGGCAGCAGCGTCCGGCAGCAGCAGTAGCATCGGCACAAGGCTGCTCTCGCTGGAGCTGTTCAATCCGGCTACCGATGATCTGGACAGCGATTCCAGTGAGCCCTCTTCGCCGGACTCCATTGACAGTGTGATCAGTGCACCTCGCTCGGCACAGCTGCTGTCGGCTCCTAGCACCGCCACAGGGAAATCCAGTGATGAATCGGACTCGGCTCTGGCTCAGCAGATCAGTATTAATCAGCAGCAGTATCACAAGGGCGAACTGCAGATCAATAACGGAACGCCCAATCTTAATGATATCATATTGAATGCGGATAGTGCTCCATTGTTGCCAGATAAGCGGGACACTAGCCAGACAAAGGCGCAGCAGTTTCCGCACGATTGTGCTGAATTTGCAGAGCAGCTAACGGCGCAGCTGCAACGTGAACTGGAAGACAAGAGCAATCGCGCCGAGTGCCGTAGTCTGGACGGGATTGGTGATATTGGCGAGTTCTTAAGTGGCGTCTCTAAGAAGCGCTCCAACGGTGATCTGAGTGCGTTGCGGGATGAATTGCGCGAGCGTCGCCTTATGCTGGCCAATCTCTCCACACAGCCAAGTTTGCAACACTCGCCCATGTCGTCGTCCACCTCATCGCTGTCCTCGCAAACGCGAAGCTTCACAATACACGAGGAGCAGGAGGGCGAGGAGGAGGAGGATGAAGAGAATGAACGAAGCTACACGCTGGGCATCTACGAGCACTGTAAGATCTCTAAATTCAAATACAAACGCAATCGACACTACAATCTCAATCCGGAGACAGCCTATTTGCTCCAAGACGACGGCGACAGCGATGTGCGCGATGATGAAGATCGTAAGTAGACATCATGACTCGCTTCAAAATAGGAACTTTAATCCAATTTTATTCAAATAATTAAACTTTCTATTATGCAATTTAGCCATACCCGAGGAGGATGAGGATGCGGAGGCGCTGGAGGCAAGAGGCGGCGATCAGCTGGGCGAGGGTATGCACGAATATGGACAGCGTCGGCGCAACTTAAGCGCCATCAAATCGGTGACATCCAGTGCGTCGAGCTCGACGGAAACGGCGCCATCGCCATCATCGCAGCAACAGCAGCAGCGGCAGCCGCTGCAGCAGCGCGCCTCCACCGAATCGCTGGAGCACTCGAATAGCTCAAACACATCGCTGGACAGTCCCTCGCAGGGTGGTGGCGCGACCACACACCACCGCTACTATCATGTGTTTCGCGAGGGCGAGCTGGATGCCCTGATCAATCATCATGTGACCAGTCTGCACATTGTTAGCTCCTATTATGAGCGGGCCAGCTGGTGTGTTGTGGCCGAGAAGGTGCAGGTGTGGACGATCTAATTTAGAAACCTAACACATATAAATGTTAAGCTATATAAAAACCATTAATTGGAACACCCAATAAGTCTCTGAAGCCCCCAAAGGAATTGTTAAATTTAGTCTTTATTACTAGTAGGTGAGAGAGGAAGATAGCGAGGAACTTCTAGCACTAATTTAAGTAATTGTAACGACTTTTGCTTAGGGTTGCCAAGCCTGCTCAACGGCAAGGCTGCCGCACTGCATTGAAATTCAATTTCAAGTAAACCGCTTAATTTTTAAGAGCAAATCGAAATCGAAAACGAAACAACGCAAATTATAGCAAGTATTGTATCTAAAGATAAGAAATTAATACATATGTAAAAATTCTATTTTCACCGTCTATCATCTTTATGTTTATTCTATCTATCTTTCCCAAAAATATATCAGTATGTATTTCACAATTTAAATACTCACAAACGTCCAATTGCAAACTTTACATACAAAAAACCAAATAGTAAAATTATAGAGCTAAATAAAAAAGTTAAATTAAGCGTTGCTTAGAAAAAATCAAATAGATAATGCAAAACCATATCTAAGCATCTCATTACATAAATATATATACCAAGGCTTTGTACACAAAATAATAAAATAAAAATAAATAAAAAAAAAATCTAAAAACAAATACACCTATATATGTGCAAGAAAAAATCAAAACGTAAGTTTTCGAATATCAAGAACTGCATTTAACTAATTTCAATGCAACAACAAATAAAACGACAAACTGCAGAAAAATAAGAAATTAATTCATAACTATTTTCAAGCTCACAACAATAATTGTATAACAATTTCAATAATTTTTTGTAACACTCGTAACTTAACATTTATTAAGCACTTCATAATTTTCTTAAGATAAAACAAAGTAATGTTATATAAAAGTGAAACACTTCCCAAAGAGCCAACATACCCGAACATACTTTAGTAAAAAAAAGTATATTTTTTTCACCTAAGGCGATGTTATTTAAAAAATAACGCAAGCTTTCAATAAGTATATTGCGAATGTAAATGTGTTTTTTAGATAGCTAAACTAAACTTTATACCGTACAATATTAGAAAATGAAAAGTTGAAATGATGAAATTATATCGCAACTTCAGAACACTATCAAAATAAACTAATAACTTCGTATATACGCTCGATATGCTGAATATGAATATTTACAAATCTTTAGAGATATGCAAAATTAGAATTACATAATTCGAAAATACGTATTATGTATTTGCACAACCCAAACAGAGATTGACACAACAGCTGCAACAAGTAACATATACTACCAGACAGACTCAATAAATAAAACAAAATTAAATACAAGAATTTGTTATGCATAAAAACATTAAATAAACTAAAATTACTAATACTAAACTAAATTTTAAAACGTATTTTTTCGTCGTTGAAGTATTTAATAAAATCCAATAGCGGATATTTATGTCCTGAAGAATACATTTTCAAGATTAACGTATTTTTTAGTCTCGTCACTGCCCTGCTTGGCAGCACTGGCACTGTTACAAGACAATCGATATATTTCCGCACATACCGAAAATATATATGAAGCAGCCTTTGTTATAAGCAAACTCAATTTTTGTTTTATATATTGTAAACGTATAAAATGTTTCTAATTGCAATTTTCCTAAGCAAGAAAGTTCATTAACATATTATAATTAATGTTTATCGACTACAATATATGACAAAAGTTTGGCGCCATTTATTTTAAATTTATGCACTCAATTAAAACAGAATCTGCAAATTATCGATTAAAATAAGCATCGGCAAAGGTTAACCAATTTCCACAACATGAAATTCTATGACGTCACAGCTCACAAGTTCTGCGTTGAATCACTTGGAGAGATATAAAAGAATTTACATATTTCCTGATGCAACTGACCAGATTTAAGTATAAAATAAAGTTTAAAAATTTAAACACATTTTATACCACAAGTACATATTGCACGATTAGGATATATTGTGTCGTCATGCGCAGAGAAAATAAATCGAGGCACTTCTTTGCGCAACCTGTTTTCTGCATATATACACATACATTTCTCTTTCAGCTCAAACTTAGCCAACGTTTTGACAGCTCTGCATTGTAAAACTCCGTCGATTCAAAAATTAATAAAATGCAGTGAAAAAATTGTTTAGATTTTAGAAAAAAAACACAATATGGCTACACAAAAGCCTGGAGAATGGGCGACTGGTCTACTGGCCAGATTCGAAGACCAGGTAAATGTTCTACAGCACTTTTTGTATGTTGCGTCGCGATGCTTTCGAGCTGAGTGAAAAAATGTACCTGCTGCTGACATTGTTTTGGTGTGAGTGTGGGTGTAAAGGGGGCGTGGGCGGACGTTTGGCCGGCGACAGCTTCATGAATGAACTGAAAAGCTGTGTTTTTTTTAACTAACGAAGCGTGTATACCCTTCAAAGGGCACAAATTATAATATATTTCCCGTCAGCTACAATTTTAAGAAAAAATCTTAATTTAAATAGAACAATGATAACTTTAACAGTGCATTGTAATATTTTAATTAAGATGTTTATTTAAACTTATAGCTGACAGGCAATATATTGGATTCTGGCGGGTAAAATATATGATTATTTGATTTCATAATAAGAAAAATTGTCAAATATATGACGAACAACAATTGGTAAGAGTAAAATTTACTTATTTAATGAAATACTTTTCTATTGCAGCTTCCAAACAAGATAGGAGCTTACGGAACACAGGCGCGCATGAGCCAGGACCAATTGGTGGCATGCCTCATACACATCTCGCGCTACCGTTTTTCGCTGGTTATCTCCGGTTTGACGAAGATGCTGCAGCGAGTCAACGAGGCTGTAAGTAGTAACTAACTAATACAAATAATAAATATACAATATTAAAATCTAATTATATTATTTAAAGGCGCTACAAAATCGATATGAGCCAGATCGCTGCTACTTCGAATCTCTGGTCATCATATTGACCACGCTTGAACGTTGCCTAACCAATCAAACCAAGGATACGGCACGATTTAATGAGGCGATGAACGTGAAACTGTTGCTACGCGAAATTTCCCAGTTTGTGGATGTGCAAAGCGACAACAATCCAAACGCAGCTCAACTGAAGGCTCTGGCCTCCAAAGTTCTCTTTGCATTATCCCAAAATCATTTCTCTGCTGTCTTCAATCGTATCTCAGCGCGTATACAGGAGTTGACATCGTGCTCTGAAGAGAATCCCGACTACAACGATATTGAGTTGATACAGCACATCGATATGGACATGACTAAGCTGACTAAGCTGTTGCAGGGTATTTTAAACTTGTGTCTTAACTATACCTAATTGTTCTAAAATACTTCTAATTTGCAGAAACAATTACCAAATTTCGATCGAAGCGTGCACCACCGTTAATTTTGCTTTACTCACTGGAGAAAGCGATTTGGAATTGGATTGAGTATCATCCACAAGAGTTTCAGGATCTACAGCGTGGCACTAATCGCGATATATCAACGTGTGTACCTAAGAATTAATATACCAATATTATTATTAAATGATTTTTGATTTTTAGCTGCTGGGAACCACTTTTAGACTTTGTGGAGTATTTTAAAACGGAGAACAAGAAGAGCAAAACTTTAGTCTGGCCCTTGCAAATGCTGTTGCTTATTTTGAATCCTTCCTGCCTGGAGGCTACTGTCAACGAGCTGCAGCAGTCGGAGAAGGAGAAGGAAAAGGAAAAGGTGCCCTCAAAGTCCACACAATCCACTTCGCGCGACAAAGATTTCTCGGCTAGGCAGTTTATTGAGAGCATTAAACGTGGTTTGGGTCCGCATTCACCATCGAAACAGGTGACCGAATCATCGGCCATAGCCTGCGTGAAACTCTGCAAAGCATCCACGTATATCAACAACAATGACTCCAACAATGTGGTCTTCAAACTGGTGCAGTACTTCATTAACGATCTCAAGGCGCTGCTGTTCAATCCGCTGAAGCCGTTTTCGCGAGGTCAAGGCTACAATTATGCCGACATCGAACTAATGATTGACTGTTGGGTTTCTTGTTTCCGCATCAGTCCTCACAACATTGAGGCACTGAAAGTGTGTCTCAATCTCTCCTCGCCGCAGGCCTATCATTTTGTGATTGTCTGTTCCTTGCTGCGGTAAGTAAAATATAAAACAATAATTTAGATCAGTGTTTTAATATTTCAGCACACATAATTCGAATTTCAGATTGGCACATATTTACGTTGACTTTCGGCTGCAGAACAAGAATCCATTTCGGATTGTCAACCAGCCACGATTGCCCTGGTGGCCACAGACCGATGTCGTCCATTATCGTTCCGCTGAGCTGCGCGCTCTCTTTACGGATACGTTGAACAAGGCCACCCAAGGATATATAGCACACACACCATTGCGCTATATTACCTCTTTAACGCTTAAGTCAAAGGACACACAGAAGGGCTTGACGCGTGCCGAGGAGGGACCAGCACACAAGATGCTCTTGCTGCTGTTCGTGAGGCTCATACATGCTGATCCCACGCTGCTCTTAAACGTAAACTAACTTCGTTAATTTCATTGTGACTTAATTATAATTGACCCTTCTGTAGACGCAGGGCAAAGTGGCGCACGAGGTTCAAAGCTCAACGCTGGAGTTAATTAATGGCTTAGTTAGCCTCGTGCATCAGACAACTCTGCCAGATGTGGCACAAGAGGCTATGGAAGCTTTGCTGGCTCTGCATGCACCTGAAAAAATTGAAGTTTGGAACCCAGAGGCGCCTATTAATACGTTTTGGGATGTGA
Organism: Drosophila longiperda; assembly: GCA_035042125.1. Classification (NCBI taxonomy): domain Eukaryota; kingdom Metazoa; phylum Arthropoda; class Insecta; order Diptera; family Drosophilidae; genus Drosophila; species Drosophila longiperda. Next base: position 557,142 of record JAWNLV010000115.1, read on the forward strand.
GTTCGCAGGTGCTGTTCTCCATCTCGCAGAAACTCATCCAGCATCAGATAGCCAACTATACGGATGTACTAAAGTGGCTGCGTGAGATACTCATCTGCCGCAACACGTTTCTGCAGCGGCACAAGGATTATGCGCACGTTGGCAGTCAGATAGCCATATGCAAGCAAGCTCACATAAAAATGGAGGTGGTCTTCTTTATGTACCTGTGGAGTGTGGACTTGGATGCGGTCCTTACATCGCTCTCTTGTTTTGGTCTCCTCTGCGAGGAGGCTGAGATATGCTGTAGCTCCGATGAGCTAACCGTGGGCTTCATCATGCCCAACTATCACATCTACCAGGAGCTCGCACAGCTCTCGTCATGTAAGCTACACAATAAGTCTTTATTTGTTACATTTAGTATATGTAATTTTTTTTGTAGCCTCCACGGACGCACGTATTTGCTATTTTGAGAACAACCATGGCAGTGTGCTAAGTCGCTTGACGTTGCAGAAGCGCATTATGATATTGCTGCGCAAGATTGAACACTGTGTGCACGGTGTTCAGCCTGCCTGGGAGGAAACATTTCGCAACTGGGAGGTGCTTAGCAAGGTGCTGCAGACCTACCCCAAAGTAAAGTCCGAGGATGCACAAGCGGAAATGTTTCATCGCGGCATGGGAAAACGTCGGGCTAGCCACCAAAGCTCCGAGCACGATCTGGAGGAGCAAATCAACGAGTGGGCCAACATGACTTGGTTCTTGTTGGCCTTGGGCGGTGTTTGCCTGCAGAAGCGAAATAGTAGTCGCCAGCTTTTGCTGCAGCAATCGCAGAACAATGCATCGGTTGCATCCCTGGCTCAGGCCTCACTCTATTCCAGCTCGACCAGCTCTGGTCATGGCTCGCTTCATCCCAGCACAGTCTCTCTGTCCGCCATTCTGCCAGCCCCGCCACAGGATGTCAGCTATTGTGCAGTTACGCAGTGCGTATTAATATGAACAAAATTTCATTTTAGGGCTATTCTTAGGAATACTAATATTAAACTCATTTTTTGCAGATTCATTGGACAGCTGCTTCGTCTGCTGGTCTGCAACAATGAGAAGGTCGGCTTAAATATACAGAAAAACGTGAAGGAGTTGGTTGGCGAGGAAATGTCCACACAGCTATATCCAATACTCTTTGATCAGATACGATCCATAGTCGAAAAATTTTTCGACCAACAGGGCCAGGTCAATGTGAGTGTTACAGATATTAACACACAGTTCATCGAACACACGATTTACATAATGAAATCGATACTGGATCCGAAAGCGAGTAGGGATCCCAACAACGAGACGCCGTCACCCTCGGAACATTTGGGTGTGACCAGTATTGAGGGCATGATGTTGAGCATTGTGCGCTATGTGCGTCACCTGGACATGAATGTCTATGCCATACGAGTTAAAACTAAGCTGTGTCAACTTGTGGAGGTTATGATGAAGCGTCGCGATGATTTGGCTTTCCGCCAGGAGATGAAGTTTCGCAATAAGCTAGTCGAATATCTAACGGATTGGGTGATGGGCACCTCGCATCAGATAGCTCCGCCCAGCTCCGCGGATGCCTCTCTAATGACGAACACCACAACGATCTTTCGTGATCTCGATCAGGCCTGCATGGAGGCAGTCGCCGCGCTACTGCGTGGACTGCCGCTGCAGCCTGAGGAATCGGACCGTGGCGATCTTATGGACGCAAAGAGCGCATTGTTTTTGAAGTATTTCACATTGTTTATGAATCTCCTAAACGACTGCACCGACAGTTCGGAGGCTGAAAAGGACATAAATAGTACTCCTCTCTTGCCGCCGCGTCCACGTATGGCTGCCGGAAAGCTGACCGCTCTGAGGCATTCCACCATACAAGCCATGTCCAATTTGCTTGGCGCCAACATTGACTCCGGCCTGATGCACTCCATCGACTTGGGCTATAATCCCGATTTGCAAACACGAGCCGCTTTCATGGAGGTACTCACCCAGATTCTACAGCAGGGCACAGAGTTTGACACGTTAGCCGAAACAGTCTTAGCCGATCGCTTCGAGCAACTTGTCCAACTGGTGACAATGATCAGCGACAAGGGCGAATTACCCATCGCCATGGCACTGGCCAATGTGGTAACCACCGCGCAAATGGATGAACTGGCTCGTGTACTAGTCACGCTGTTCGATGCAAAGCACTTGCTCTCCCCCCTGCTGTGGAACATGTTCTATCGCGAAGTCGAAGTCTCTGACTGCATGCAGACGCTCTTCCGCGGCAACTCGCTGGGCAGCAAGATCATGGCCTTCTGTTTTAAGATCTATGGAGCCAGCTATTTGCAAATGCTCCTCGAGCCGCTTATTCGTCCTTTGTTAGATGCACAGGAGGAGACTTGTTTCGAGGTGGATCCTGCTCGACTGGAGCCCAATGAGGACATCGAAGAACATCGGAATAATTTGATTGCGCTCACCCAGAAAGTATTCGATGCTATTATAAATTCATCCGATCGCTTTCCGCCGCAGCTGCGCTCCATGTGTCATTGCCTGTACCAGGTGCTGAGTAAACGTTTTCCAAATCTACTCCAGAACAACATTGGTGCCGTGGGCACAGTTATATTCCTGCGCTTCATTAACCCAGCTATAGGTAAGTCACTGTTCCCATTGTGGTTTCATCAAACATATTTGTAAATTTTGTAATACTGTTTCGGACCATCTCCATTACAGTTTCGCCACAGGAGCTTGGCATCGTAGGCAAACAGGTGCCCAGCTCGGCCAAGCGAGGTCTAATGCTTATGTCCAAAATACTGCAAAACATTGCGAACCATGTTGAGTTCTCCAAGGAGCAACACATGCTCTGCTTCAACGACTTTCTGAGGGATCACTTTGAGGCCGGACGTCGGTTCTTCATACAGATCGCCTCCGATTGCGAGACAGTTGATCAAACGTCGCACAGCATGAGTTTTATTTCGGATGCAAATGTGTTGGCGCTGCATCGTTTGCTGTGGACGCACCAGGAGAAGATTGGCGACTATTTGTCCAGCAGTCGCGATCACAAGGCCGTTGGTCGACGACCCTTTGACAAGATGGCCACATTGTTGGCCTATTTGGGTCCGCCGGAACACAAACCTGTGGACTCGCACATGATGTTCAGTTCGTATGCACGCTGGAGCTCCATCGATATGTCCTCAACAAATTTTGAAGAGATTATGGTTAAGCATCAAATGCACGAAAAGGAAGAGTTCAAGACACTCAAATCCATGAACATATTTTATCAAGCGGGCACCAGCAAGTCAGGCTATCCAGTTTTTTACTACATAGCCAGGCGTTACAAGTGAGTTACTTAATAAAATTGTGTATATTTAATATAATAACATATTTTATTTTCTAGGATTGGTGAAACGAATGGGGATCTGTTGATATACCATGTCATACTCACGCTGAAGCCCTTCTGTCATTCACCCTTCGAAGTGGTCATTGATTTTACGCACACATGCTCCGATAATCGCTTCCGCACAGAGTTTCTGCAGAAGTGGTTCTATGTTTTGCCCGCTGTGGCCTATGATAATGTGCATGCGGTTTACATATACAACTGCAATTCGTGGGTGCGAGAGTACACAAAGTTCCATGATCGAATTCTGGCACCGCTCAAGGGCTATCGCAAGCTGATGTTTCTCGAGTCACCCAACAAGCTGTGCGATTATATTGATGCCGAGCAGCAGAAGCTGCCAGGCGCCACGCTGTCCCTGGATGAGGATCTGAAGGTGTTTAGCAATGCGCTCAAGCTTAGTCACAAGGACACGAAAGTGGCCATCAAAGTGGGTCCCACTGCACTGCAGATCACGTCCGCGGAGAAGACTAAAGTCTTGGCACATTCCGTGCTCCTGAACGATGTTTATTATGCGTCGGAAATTGAGGAAGTCTGCCTGGTCGATGATAACCAGTTCACGCTGTCCATTACCAATGAAAGCGGTCAGCTCAGCTTCATTCACAATGACTGCGACAACATTGTGCAGGCTATTATACACATACGCAACCGCTGGGAGTTGAGTCAGCCGGATTCGGTGACTGTGCATCAGAAGATACGGCCAAAGGATGTGCCCGGCACGCTGCTCAATATGGCACTGCTCAATCTGGGTTCGTGTGATCCCAATCTGCGCACAGCTGCCTACAATCAGCTCTGCGCTCTGACCGCCACATTCGATCTGAAGATTGAGGGCCAGCTGCTGGAGACTCAGGGTCTGTGCATACCCTCAAATAATACAATTTTTATCAAGTCTGTCAGTGAGAAGCTAGCCACCAATGAACCGCATCTGACACTGGAGTTTCTTGAGGAGTCCATTCAGGGCTTTCAGCGCAGCACCATTGAGCTGAAGCATTTGTGCCTGGAGTACATGACGCCCTGGCTAAAGAACCTAACCAAATTTTGCAAGTCCAATGACGATGCCAAGAAGCTTAAGGTGTCGCAGATTCTAGACAAGCTCATTTGTCTGACCATCGATCAAAAGGAAATGTATCCCTCGGTGCAGGCTAAAATCTGGGGCTCCATTGGACAAATACCGGAGCTGATTGATATGGTGCTGGACAATTTTCTGCACAAGTCGATTGGCTTTGGATTGGGCTCACCTCAGGTAGAGATCATGGCCGATACGGCTGTGGCATTGGCATCCGCCAATGTTCAGCTGGTGTCAAAGAAAGTCATAACGCGTATGTGTCGTGTCATGGACAAGTCTTGCACAAATCCCACACAGTATCTGGAGCAGCACATGATGTGGGACGACATAGCCATATTGGGACGCTATCTACTCATGTTGTCTTTCAACAATTGTCTGGATGTAGCCACCTCGGTGCCGTATCTGTTTCACACCATCACATTTCTTGTCTGCTCTGGATCGCTTTCTATGCGCGCTTCCACCCATGGCCTGGTCATCAATATAATACACTCGTTGTGCACCTGCACAAATCCCTCGTTTGGTGAGGAGGCACAGCGTGTCCTGCGGCTCTCACTCGATGAATTCTCGTTGCCCAAGTTTTATCTGCTCTTCGGCATCAGCAAGGTCAAGTCGGCCGCTGTCACCGCTTTCCGCTCCAGCTGTCGCCACCCAACCGATAAATGGCTAGGAAATGAGCGCGTCACACAACCGTTGCCAGCGGACCGGGAACGCCTCTCGCTGCCCTCTTTGGAGGTGATCACTGATGCGCTGCTTGAAATCATGGAGGCCTGCATGCGCGACATTCCCGACTGCGAGTGGCTTCATACTTGGACTACGTTGGCGCGCAGCTTCGCCTTTTGCTACAATCCGGCGCTGCAACCACGCGCTCTAATCGTCTACGGCTGCATCAGCAAGAGCGTAACGGATCACGAGGTGAAGCAACTGCTGCGAATCTTAGTCAAGGCGCTGGAGGCCTTCAATGATTTGATATTGATTGAGGCGCTCGTTATGTGCCTCACCCGAATTCAGCCACTGCTGCGCCCTGAGTCGCCAATTCATCGTGCACTCTTCTGGGTGGCCATCTCTGTGTTGCAGCTGGACGAGATTACGCTCTATGGTGCTGGCCTGGCGCTGCTCGAACAGAATCTGCATACGCTCAAGTCGCAGGGCTGCTTTGACAAGAAGGAAACTATTGCCGAGGTCATGATGAAAACCCGCGAAAAGCTCGAATGGCACTTCAAGCAACTGGACCATGCGGTCGGCCTATCTTTTCGCAGCAATTTCCACTTTGCACTCGTCGGACATCTCATTAAAGTGGGTTAATATGATGGTAAATGTAAGTCATCATTTAATTGCCTTTTTCCGACAGGGCTATCGTCATCCAACACCCACTACAGTGTCGCGAACGTCCCGTGTGCTGACCATGCTGCTGGGCATTATAGCAAAGCCGCTTCATCGTGACAAATTCGAGGTGTCGCCGGACAGTGTGGCCTACTTGACGGCTCTAGTAGCCGTCTCCGAGGAGGTGCGCTCCCGCTGCCATGTGAAGCATGCTTTGCCACGCTGGCCCGCGGATTTGAGCGGCAGTAGCATGGATAGTGGCGATATAGCCAATGGCGTGCAGTCTGTAAGTGCAAAGAAATATAACATTTAAGTTGACAATCTGAATTGTTGTAGTTGCTAATTTACTAACGTTTGATTATAATACTATATTTCAGATTGGCCAGCCATTGTCGCGTCGTCAGAAGAGCTGGGATATCCTAGATCAGTCAGCCCTGCAGTTTGCGCGTCAACATAAAGTACCCACTTTGCAGGTAAGCCGATGAGCAATAAATTAAATTATCTGATTTAAATGTGTATTCTATTTGAATTGAAATCGTTGTGCAAAAGTTGTTATAACCATTTGCTATAGTAACTTTTGGCTATCCACTTGTAATATTGAGAATACTCTTATGTATACATCCCGCCTATGTATTATCGACTATCTATTCGAAATTCAGCTGTTGCATAACAAATTAATTAATCGTTCAATTACTTTTTTTCTTATCTCTTTTTATGTTTGTTTTGACAAATACAAAAAACATAAAATTTAAAAACAAAAAATAAAAATAAACCGTAACATACATTTATCACAACGTAACTCGTATATACTCTATGTATACTACAATATATGCCTGCTGCCTCTTACATCTAATTGGTGCTTGTAACTCTCATCAATATACTTATCTATATATATCTACATAAACTACTTGTAATTGCCAATACTACTACTACTACTACTACGCATGAACATGTCATTTGGTTTACGTTTGTTTTGGTTATCGATCACAATAAAATACAAAAAAAAAAACAACAACAACAAATGAATAATACAACAACAAAAATCAAAACTTCAAACGTAGAATGCGAGAGTTTTATTTAAAACTCAACGCTCATTTTCGGTACCAACCACCAAGGATCCGAATAATGCTAGCGGCATCGAAGAACGTCAGGTATTGCCTAAAACAAAACTCTATTTCTATTTACCTAGACTCTTAGACTATCGATAACATAACAATTATCTTCATAAAAACCTAGGCTTGTTATTGTAATTACGTATAATTTTCCTGCATGGCACTGCCTGTTCACTAACAAAACCATTAATTCCATTTCAAACTTTTTAAATATTTAACCTCTATATATTTTTTCGTTCACATTAAAACGTTTAATTATCTCAATGTCTCAAATTAGCCGATTTGTTGCTGAATTTGAACATATTTTTGATAACATTTTACAAAACCCCAACAGGAACGCGGATCACGTTCGTCTGTCTCAAATGAGTCGAATGTTTTACTTGATCCGGAGGTGCTGCCTGACCTATCCCTACAAGCCCTGGTTCTGACGGTTTTAGCTACCCTCGTCAAATACTCTTCGGATGAAAACGAAACACGTGTTTTGTATCAGTATTTGGCCGAGGGTTCTGTCGTATTTCCCAAAGTATTTCCAGTCATGTAAGTTACCAACTGCAATTTCTAATGCATTTCTCTTTAACATGTATATTACTATTTATTACAGACATTCGCTGCTGGATCAGAAGATTAACAACATATTATCTGTATCACACGATCAAGTTGTTTTGAACTCCGTGCAGAGCATTATTCAGAACATGCTGGCCAGCGAGGATCCATCCCAGCAGCAGCTACACTTTCTGCAAAGCTGTGGTTTCGGCGGACTCTGGCGTTTCGCTGGCCCCTTTACAAAGGTTTGTTTTGTGATGTTGTTTAAATTACTATCTGGTTAACGTTAATCATATCTTTCAGTACAACATGATGGGTGAATCGTCCGAGTTGTTTGTCAACTGTTTGGAGGCCATGGTGGAAACTTGTTTGCCCGGCGATGAATCCGTACCAGTGCCACCTTCGCCGCGCCCTTATAATCTAAGCTCCAGCTTAAGCAGTCTTACACTTGGCTCCCCCACAGACAAAGGTAAACTTTTATTTCACAATTTCAATTAGTAAATGTTCAAAATAGATGCTTAATTATATAAAATTTTAAATTCGCTTATAGTTTAGCCCGTTTTTAGCGACGTATTTGAGATGATATTTTTGTTATATACTTGACTTATGATACAAATGTTATACATTCTCTATTTACTCTTCTTTAACGCAACACACCATTATGTTACCATATAAAGCATTCTCATCGGAATCATTAGACTTTTATGACAATTGCGTCGGCAGCGTCAGCTCTCTGCGCCGCGCCTCACACAGCAAATCACGCGGCAAACATCGATTAAACGAAAGTCCATCACATTAAGCAACAACTGTTTTTAATAAATAAATTTAAAAAAGAAAAATAATACATAAACTCACGCAACACAGTTCACTTTGGAGAGCCTATTGTACAGTCATCTAAGCGCCACTAACTAAATTAAAACATCACTAACAACCGAAACGAATCAGGCAATTGGAATATTCTCTAACAAGCGGCAAAACATCATGTTCATTATGCAAATTGTTATCAGACTCCCCAAAACTAAATTAAAAAAAAAACCCAAAAATAACATTTGAATGTTTGACTATTTGAGAAATCTATTTAATAATATTTACGAGTACCTTGAAGCATTAACAATATGTTATTCGATTGCATTTTGTAGTGTCTGTATTAGTGTAATATTAAATGTTGTTTGCATTCATTTATATTAACTAAGCATGAATTGATCGTTGTTACTAGCGATAACTGTTTGCCATTTTCCACCAATCGGTGGGCTTACCAAATTTGCATTCCTAGTAACCTGCATCCATATATTATATTATTAAAGTAAATAAAAATAATTTGTATGTAACGTACCTAAAGCTTATAGAATTGAAGTTGCATGCAAATTCCAAATATTGATTAAAAAAAAAAAAAACAATGCTAAATCAAGTGCACAACTTAATTTATCAAATTTTGAGTTTATTACTTAGCTGTAAGGTAAATAATAAATAATGAGAAACGTTACAGCGACATTTTATATATTTATACATTGCATGTCATATTTTGGTTAGTTAAACAGAATACAAATCTAAGAAACTAGATAATACACGTTTTTTTTACACATTAGTTAGTACTAATTTGTTTGAAGTATGTGTGGGAAATGTGCTTTAATTTTCTGTTTATACAATATTCACTCTATTCACATATATTATACAATTTACGTTTATTTAATTTTGCATAATTCATGTATTCGTTTCTGCCTTTTATATCTTATTTTCAGCTGCATGAATAACAACAACAACACCACGCACTAGACGTACCACACTTATCGCAAAAGTAATGCGTTTTTTGAATATGTTCAAAAAATGTTTCTGAACCAAATAATATAACCATTAAATGTACAAACGCGTTTCAAACGAATATATATCTATTGATGTCAGTTATGCGTGTGAAACCAAAAATAACAAAATTATAAATGTAAAAAAATATATTGTATATGTATGTGTAAGCAAGGCAAACCAGATGGCAAAATGCAAGGAACCCCCCGAATACCGTTAGAGAAATAGCATATGCATATATATATGTATATATATATATTTTGACAGTGTATTATGAAAGCTCACAATTTTTAACAATTATCAACCTATGAAGTTTTTAAAATATATATGTACGCGTAGTATAACAATAAGCACGTAAACCTACTCACTCTAGTTCCTGACAAGATCGTGTCCAAGGCTCAAAGGCACCATTTGTATCAGAATTCAATATACAAAACAAAAACTACCACAAAAAGCTTTAAGAAACTGGCATGCGATTTAGCGGCCTTCGAATTATTTTGTATTATATGCGAATATCCCGCTGCAACTAACAAATTTGTAAATGAATGGCATTTATTTTATGTTTTTTTTTTTATATATTTTACTTAAGCTCATCACCCATTTAACAATATTTCCTAATTTATTTCATATACATAAATTTAATTTTTCATTTAATTTTATAAAAGTTGTAAAACACCAAAATACGAAATCCCTATAATTAAGCAAGACCCAGTCCGCTTTTAATGCAAATTAGGCTTAGGTATAAAGAACGTTTTAAATTTCGTAAATCGAATTAGTTTTAAACAAACAAACATTTTACATTTGTACCTCTTTTTGAACAGTTTAGTAACAAAAATAGTCGCAACAATTTAGTACGTTATCTTCCTTCCCCTTCTTATAAGCGAAACTAGCACAAGAATTTTACTTATTATCAATTGCAAATAAATAATGTTTAACCCAACGTTATTAGAACGGGGACTTCTATGTATCACAAATCCGAGAAACGTTACTTCGCATATAAGTATAATATATCTGTCTGTGTTGCTATATGTGTATGTATTTGAGATCGAAACTTATGTATTGTATTTTACGACGCGATTACACAAAAAACATTTGGCGTATCTATGCGTCTAACTAAAGATATATATTCAAATGTTCATGTTTCAAATTATCAATGTACAAGTATGTCAAACAAATAAATTTACTCTCAATAAAATGTAAAAAAAAATGTATATATATATTTTTAATTGATTGGGAAAAGGCTCTTTTTAAGATATGTGCGATTAATCTTTTTGCAGCATTCGACGTCTTTCATATGCAAACAAACATTCTGTTTATCGCAATTCCAAGATTCCAACCCCAGAGCCGATACCATATGCACTTGTCAAGCAACCCATTTCATGTGTTTTGTGCGCAAAGATTGAAAACCTCCCCCACGATGCAGCAAGGCAGCTAAATCAGTGGCATCAACTCAAATGTTGTTTTTGTATTTGTTAACTTCTCGATTTCATGCATGCGATTAAACGACCCTCAATGCTGCATGCAACACACTCACCCTCTGAGCGTAGGTCGAGCAGGTGAATTTTGTCAATGGGCCAATCCCTGTTGCAAACGCGCCAAAAACGGGGCAAGTGCCACAGCTGACCGGGCCGAATCTCGAAATTTCAATCCCAATACTTGTGGGAATGCTTGAAGTAAACTTTCTCACGATGCGCCGCTGCAAGCGACACACCGGCTGGCAAGTGGCTGGCACTGGCTCTGGCACTGGCAACTGGTACGGGTGGTGGTTGCGGTGGTTGCTCGAGCAAGCGCGACCCGTCCCCGTCCGTAAGTGTAACGCAATGTCGCGCCAAAGAGGAAATGAGGTCTGGGTCTCGAGCTGGCCTGCGACAAAGGGAAGAGCGCACAACAAAAAATAACACACACACACACAGCCAACATGAAACAAACAGAAAAACCAACAATGCCATCGTTGAGATTGCCGCTCTGGGCCCAACTACTGAGGGTAGCAAAAGGGATCGGAACGGGCATGGCACGCATGGGGCACGGTTGCCAGAGAGTGTGCGAGGCACATACAGGCAGTCAGGTCGAGGTCATGTCGCTGTCGCAGTCTCAGACGCTCTTGAGTTAAATGTTGCACGCAGCCAGCTCGTGTGTGCGTGTGGTGCGAGTTGCTGCTTGCAATGCCGATGGTGCTGTTGCTGGTGGTGGTGGTTTCTCTGCTTTGGCCTTTGTCTCTTGCTTATGCTCTTGCCTGACTCTGTTCCTGTTGCGCAGGCGCACGGCAGTGGCACGAGAGAAAGAGAGATCGCCGCTCTGGCACAGATCGCACTATTAAGATCAGGCAGCAGCAGCGAGTGCACTGAGCAAAATTGTTAATATTGATATTTGATCTGCATATTTTATTGTAATTTTTTTTTTCTAACTCGATAAATATTTCTGCTTAGCCACTTTAAATATATCTTAAATATTAATAAGCCTTTAAAAATGTTCGTTTTATATCATATCATTTCTTGCAGTGTTAATAAATGGCTTCCGCTCCTTAGCTGTAATAATTATACCCTTTACTTAAAGAAGGGTACAAACTGGGTGAATCAATATTAATTTATTCAGACAAATCATTAAGAAAAGATCATATTGAGTTTATAATAGGGGGTTCAAGATTAGAGATTTCTGTATCATTTGATGATTTAGTTGTGTAAATAATATTGTCGGATCTTGTTTGATTTCTTTAGAGAAGAAAGTCAGCAATATTTTAGATACATAAATTATGTATAAATTTGATGATTTAAATGCAAATAAATATGTAAATATTATTGTCGGATCTTATTTTAGAATATAGTCAGCTATATTTTAGATACATAAATTAGTTGAGCACATTATATGAATATTTCCAGTCTTATAGAGTATTTAATAGTTGAGTAACTAAAATAGTTATGCATTGAATGATGCACACGTGCAGCGTCGAGTGAATATTGCCCCAAGCAGAGAGTCGCAGCCACACACACGCAAAACGCACAACGCACACCGACCGAAGACCGACGACACGATTGATGCTCGTCTTTGGGGCATCATTCCCGATCCGTTCCGATCCGCTTCGGCTCGCTTTGCTTTGCTGTGATCGTTTTGTGCGTTGCGTGGTAGCAGTTAGGGGAGGATTTTGCAAGTGTGCGAGCCGCCGCCGCCGCCGACGATGCTGCTGTTTGTTGCAGCTACAAAAAGGATCAGCTTACCTTGCGGCAAGATCATTTCTCAAGCGACTACCGTGCGGTGAACAGCAGCAAGTGCCGGTTCCGGAGCAGCGATAAACATTTAGCACGCCAAATTTAATTAAACTTAAACTTAAATTTAATACATACAACTAAGTTAGCACAATGGCTTTAGACAGTCAAAGATTTATGACGAAGACGCAGCACTATCGCAAAGTGACCAAACCGCTGCTCGAGCGCAAGCGACGCGCACGAATGAATCTGTATTTGGACGAGCTGAAGGACCTTATTGTGGATACAATGGACGCACAGGGGGAGCAGGTCAGCAAGCTGGAGAAGGCTGATATACTGGAGCTGACGGTTAACTATCTGAAGACGCAACAACAGCAACGCATGGCCGGCGTCAGAGCTGGCACTCCTCCGTGCAGCTCCTCCTCCTCCATTTGCACGCCCATTTCACCAGCACCACCTGAAACCCAGTTGAACTTTGAAAAATTTCACGCTGGTTACACACAAGCCGCCTACGAGGTTTCGCACATATTCTCGACGGTGCCCGGCTTGGATCTCAAATTTGGCACACATCTGATGAAGCAGCTCGGCCATCAGCTGAAGGATATGAAGCAACAGCTCAGCAGTCCTCTGTCCTGCGAGGATGCCACCGAGCCAGTCAATCTGGCCGATGTCAAGCATCGTCGTTCCACATCACCTGCAGAAAATCTGGACATGGGCGAGGAGGTTTGGCGACCGTGGTGAACATGCTCATCATCCAATCGTTTAGCTTTATTAATTTTGCACATTGATAGCTTTATTTATCCGGTTTTAGTTTTTAAGATTCTATTGAGTTTCCCAAGCATCTATTGTAAACTTTAATCAGTTAATTATTTTACAAGTTTATAAACATTTATCATGTGATGTTCCTGTGATAGTTTTTAAGTACGTTTTTTTATATATATATTTGATCTCTAGTAGTAAATAATACTAACTTATTTTAACTCAATTACCTTGAGCTTCCAATTGAGCTTCCAATTAGATTTAACAAAAAAAAATGACTTATTTTTAATAATTACATATTTATGTGACTAAATATCCATTTAAGCCAAACCATTTAATTTACCTTTAAAGAACATGCTTTACTTATGATATTTTTAGAAAATAAATATATTAAATACTTAATAAAAATTAAAAAAAAAAAAATATATATTTATCTGATTTTTATTTTATAAACACACTTTTTAGAAGAAGTAATTCATCGATTAACCTTCGATATAAATACTATTACAAACTTTCCCAGCAAGCTTAGAAAAATATATAATTTATGGCATATTTAAAGTATGTTTTTTATATTTTGTTTTGAAGTTTGTAAATCATTGCCGAAAACACGTGCCTAAAATATATAAATACCAGAAGATCATCACGATCAGGGTCGATATAGCTGGGGAGGGTAACAGGAGTAGTAAGAATTTATATATCAACAGATTAAGACAATTTTAGAAGGTTAGGTTATCTTCCAGGTATTAAGCAGTTCGATCTTGTTAGGTATAAGATTTTGTAGACATTTGAATAGTATTCTAAATAAAACACAATTTAATGTCTCTCACAAATGGAAATAAAATATAATTACAATTTTATGTATTTTATATTTTGAATGTGTTAAAAGAGTAAGTCAATAGTCTTAATATAGTTATTAAATTGAGAAACAACTTGTAACAGCTTAAATTAAATAATAAAATAAATTTCTAGTATTCAGCTAAACCATATTTGATCAAAACTTACTAAAAGCTCTTGGAGAGTCGATGAACTTAACACAAAACATCCAAATTAAGTGTGTCGTTCAACTCATGTTTAATCAAATTATTCACATTATATTATGCCACACTTAACAACAGTCCCTGGCAACATGCTCATGTAAAGAGCACCCAGTACCACCTCACACTTAAACTCCACTCCAGCCCAATTACAAGAGCCTGGAACGTGTACGACTTACAGTCAAAAGTCGGAAGTGTGTCCACCGTGCGCTAAGCATGAGCAGCGAGGAGCGAGCAGCGAGGAGCAAGCAGCGAGCAGCGACAGCATCGCTTGCCCCCTGCCCGACCTCTGCTTACTTACAAAAGCAGCAGGAGAAGCAGCAGCAGCAGTGGCAGAGTTGTAGCAGAGCAGCGCCTGCAGAAACAACGGGAACACACATTAAGCACACTCGTCGCACACGAGCAATGTTCCCACAGGAGCATAACTGGCCAACAACAAGTGTAGGACGAACCGAAATGCCGAATGCCAATGGACACATAAACAGGAAGTGCTTCTCTTTCGTCTGCTCCGCCTAAGTGAAACGCCCCAGCAAAACGCTGCTGCTGCTGCTGCTCCTGCTGCCGGCGTTGTGTGGTTGAGTCGTTCCCACGCCAACGGGCAACAAATGAGATGATGGCAAGAAGCGTGCAGCAGTTCATTATCCTTTCGCTCGCCCATATAGGCAAATCATAACACAAATCTAGAAATGGCAGCTGCGCCACAAACTCAAACGAACGCACAAACTGCAAAAATTCCCATGGCCAGGCTTCATTGCCCATTGAGCAGGTGAGCCCCTAAGGAAAAAAAATATATATATATTGGTGTGAGAAACCAAGGAGGAAAGTGTTTCCCACGATATACTGCAGAGCACACATACACACACACACAAAAAGGTAACGATCCTGGCAAAGGCAGCGATCCTGCTCCCTGGCCCGCCAATGATAAGGGTGCCAACAATAAGAAATCGAGCGAACAATAAGAAACCAGCGGAAGGCAGCCTGCAAGCAACCCTCATATTCCAGCACACGCTGCACACAGAAATGCCAGCACAGCACAGCAGAGCTGCCGGGCAGCCGAGCAGCCGAGCAGCCGAGCGACCAGAGTGAGCCAGAGAACGGAGCAAGAATCTTAGGGATTGACAATGGGGGTTGTTTTTGCCGATCGGCTATAAAAGGCAGCGACCAGTTGGACTGAGCACACACAACGTCTTGCACACTCAGAGCAGCAACAGCTCAGCAGAGCCAAAAGAAATAAATATACAAATAACACCAACAAGCAAACCAAATACACAGCAAGATGTCTTCAATGCATATGTCGGAAATGTCCAAGACGTATCAGTACCGCAAAGTGATGAAACCACTGCTGGAGCGCAAGAGGCGCGCACGCATCAACAAGTGCCTGGATGAGCTTAAGGATCTGATGGTCGCCACGTTGGAGTCGGAGGGCGAGCATGTGACCCGTTTGGAGAAGGCGGACATACTCGAACTGACCGTCACCCATCTGCAGAAAATGAAGCAACAGCGCCAGCACAAGCGAGCCAATGGCTCCGACGAGACCTTGACACCAGCTGAGGGTTTCCGCTCGGGCTATATACATGCCGTCAACGAGGTATCCCGTTCGCTGTCCCAACTGCCCGGCATGAACGTCAGCCTGGGCACACAATTGATGACACATCTTGGCCAGCGACTAAATCAATTGCAGCCTGCGGTCAAGGAATTGTTGCCAGTGACAGCGCCACTCTCCGTTCACATTGCCAGCCGTGGTGGCTACTCCGTGCCGATCTCGCCCGTCTCCAGCTTCGCCGGCAGCCCCAACTCGAGTGTGGCCAGCGAACAACTGGGCAGCGCATCCCTGCTTACAACTTGCTCCAGCAATCTCAGCATTGATGTTCTCAAAATGGAGGAAGCAGTGGACAGCGAAGACGAAGAGAATGTCTGGCGTCCCTGGTAGAAAGAGAGAGAGAGCGATAGAGAGAGAGAGAGAGATAAAGAGTTACGAATTAGTAAAAAGTCTTCCAAGTCAATGGGTTGCTAACCAAGCCCCATTGACTCCCACTTAGCATTTAAGTAAAAAAAATTAAAGGAAAAGAAAAAGCTTTAAACAAGGCGCAGTTGATGTGATAATAAATTAAATAACTAAAATTAAAATACATCGAATCATTTTTATCATTCTCCATTCGCAAACTTTTAGGTAAAATATTATTTGATATTTACTGCAATAGTTGATTGTCAATAAGCCAAATTTGTGTATCCAATTGGCCAAACTAATTCTGAGAACATATTAGTTTGGATTCAGGTTCTACGAGCGGAAATGGCCTAACCATTGCCCAAATTACGGCTACATTTTTATCGAACCCAACTGAGTCGATTCGTTGTAATTTTCTGCTTTTTTCTTATTGTTACGAATGCTGACCAAAAAATCCCAAAACAATAGAAAGCGAAAACAATGCCAAGGCCAAGAAGAAACCCAAAAAAAAGAAATACAAAAAAAGAGAAGAGAAGAAAAATTTATGTATATAAATCGATGTCCGTTACGAGGCTACCGAAGCGTCCGTCCACGCTCAAAAGATCCAATGCACCCTTGAACACGTGTGCAGACAATAAGACGAGGAAACCTAAAAAAAATTAGAGACTTATCTCTTTGGCGTGTCTAATCGAGTTACGACAATGTCGTAACTCAGCCGTAGAACCCAAAACGAACTCGGCAATAGAAAGCCGAGCCGAACAAAAGCAGAAAAGGATCGAGTCATCGCTGTACAACCCTCCAGGCCAACCTCCAACTCCAGCCATCATCCTTTTTGGGCACTCGACTAGAAAATCTCGTGCACAATGGTCAGCTAAGACAAGGCAAGGCTCGGCAAGGCAAGACACATAATTGCTTGGGCTGTCTGCTTGGCATTCAGGTAATTATAAATGATTGCCCTGCCCTATGGCAATCCTCAGCTTGGGCCCTGACAGGATATCACTTTCGGCTGGCCCGCATCATTTGCTTATCTGCGCTGCTGCTGAGGATGTTGCTGATGCCACAGTTTTTATTGTTGTTGTTGTTGTTGTTGTTGCTCCAACAAGACCAGTAGCCCTGACGCCTGAGCTGTTAACAATCAATGAAGTTAAGAACAGACACATAAAATAGTCCAGAGAATATACAAATTATGTGGGCACCTCTATGGATGCATAAATGTGGCCTTGATCAGAGTAAACAATCTCAAGATTTAAGATACCAGTTTCTTTTAGGAGTCAATATATCTTAGGATGGGATTCTTGTGTTGTTGCTTAAGTTACGATTTATGTAACCACTTTCATAATAAATAAACCTTACAAGTTGTAATAAATTATTATGATTTAAGATTTTATAAGGGAAACAAATTATAACAAAATTAAGTCTCTAATTTGGAATAAAATAATAAATAAAATATTTTTTAAATATATAATTTGGCACTATATTAAGTTATAGTATTGTTGTTGTCAACTAAATTAATTAATTATAAACACTGCTAAAATTTCTAAAAATGAGAACATTTTATAATTGTCGTTTAATCATTTATCATCTCAATAGGAAACATGATTTACTCTAACTTACAAAGTAATTTGCATAAATATTATTAATCACAGATAAAAATTACTATTGTTAAACTTAATTTTAGTTTCAATAGAGTACAAATTTGCATTAGATCAACACATAAACCCGTAAAAAATCGCAACAATTTGTTGATCCTCGCCCATCCCTAGGCAGCATAATTGTGGCATGGCAACAACAACAAAGACAACAAGATGCCCAACCAGAGACGACAATGGACAATAAGCTGAATATGGCATAAGGCAAGAGCAAAGCCAAAGCCAAAGGCGAAGGCAAAGGCGAAGGCAAAAAGGAAATGCATGCAGCTACAAAAGATACTTAATCTTAAAGGTAAACCCGATGAATGATGAACGAATGTGTTTTGCGACGTAACCGAAACCGAATCCCAAAACTCTGAAATGCTCAAGATCTGCAGTGAGCTCAACGCTCGACGCTCGTCGCTCGTCGCTCGTCGCTCGAACGCAAGCCCAAGTCATTAAAAAAATATACAATACACAAACTGCATACGAATCACTTGAAGGGCCCCAGCACACGCACACACAAATAGACAGGCGGACGGACTGACGGAGTGACAGACTGACGGACTGACGGACCGACGGACCGACGGGAGACGGGGTATAAAGGGACACAGTACAAAAAAATATCAGAAGCGAAGATCGTGAGAAAATGGTTTGGAACGTGGTTCTCACACGATCGACACACCTGCCCTTTTTTATAGGTGTGTGTGTGTGTGTGTGTGTGTGTATGCCTGGGTCTCTTTTCGTATATGTGTGTGTGTGCCCGTCCCTGTTGTACGTATTTTTTAAATTCAAGATACAAGACCACTTACGGGCAAGATCACGACCGAGGAGCAAGAGGTGGTGAATCGCTGCCGCTGCTGCAGCGACTTGAAAGAGAAAAGCAGCGTGCGGTAAGTGTGCGGCAAAGTCGACGTCGTCGCATTGGCCAACATTGTAATGACTGTGGACACACGATCGTTAAGACCAAACAGAACGGGGTACTGGCAGAGGCAGGGGCAGTGGCAGGGACAGTGGCAGGGGGGCAGCCTGTGGCGCGGCGCATGCGCGAAGCAGCGCACAACTCGCTGCTGGCAGTCGCAGCGTTTTGTCGAACGAACTCAATTTAGTTTGTTTATGGCCAGAGCGAGACAAAAACCATACAGCAGAGAGTGAGAGAGAGAGAGAGGGGGACAGTGAGAGTGAGGCACAACCGAGCCACACTTATATGGTGTGCTATTGACTCTGTAATATCTTTAATATGGGATGTTGTTCCACAGCATTGGCACACGCGCACGTTGCCACTGGACAACCGCTGACCAAAAGAGAGCTCAGTGTGTGTGTGTGCTTATGTGTGTGTGTGTGCGCGAGATGCTGGCACGAGTTATTGCATTGCCACCCCACACCACCCCCCTCCCAACACACTCATACAACAATCGCCGCTCATCTCAATCCCCCATTGCCAGCGCCCAATCGAGCAGGCCGGTTTTATTCTGTGTGTGTGATTATTTTTCTTTTTTTTTATATATATTTATTTTTTATTATTAAGTGGCGGTCTTGCGCTTACTTTAATATGGTTGCATTAAATTTTGCGGCGTGTGTGTATTATGACTGCAGTAGGTGGCAGTGCCTGGCCCCGGGGCAACATCAGCATGAGCAAAGGCACCAGTTCGCTGAGTGAATGTGAATGGGATCGGAATTGGAATTGGAATTAGTGTGGCCCAGCACTCAGAGGTCACGTGATGTGTGCACCAAACTGTACTTCATTTTTTTAATACATTTGTTTTTCTTTGGTTTGATTTTTGCCACCTTAAGGCGCTTACGAACCGTTGAAGTCGCTTCCATCGAACCGTTAGTTATTGGCCCACAAAATATCATGCGAATCATTATCATCATTGTCATTGTGATAAACATGTGCCAAATATTAAGATCACACTTTTGAAGTATAATATTAGGTCTGCAACTAATTGGGAAATAAAGTTAATTAAAGTATCTTTGAAATGTATATAAATATTTTTATATTTTAGCAATTTATTATTGCCATTAACTGCTTGCACAGTAAATTAAGCATAAATTTCAGCAATCTTTATTAACGCTATAATTTTGTTGCCTTTTAATATTAATTAAAAACCTATTACGAAATAATTTAACTTTATTCATTTTCAGTTAATAAGGATTCCAGTTACCAAATTCCCAATTTGATTTTATCTATTCAGGGAATATCACTTTGCTGATGTTTTCTTTTAATTTTATAACTTCCTCCATACATATCCCAAGTCATTAAAATATCATCACAATCCCACGAATTTTTGACCGCACTTTTTTAATGGTTCCCTGGCAATTTTCGTCTTTTAAAAACTTGCTGAGCTAAAATAAGACATATCTATATATATATATATATTTTTTATATATATTTTAATACGAAAAAATAACAGAGCTGTGCAAATGTTACGTGACTAATCACATTTAGCGAAGATTAGCGGCAATCAGCATCAGCAAAGAGTAGCAGTCATCATCATAGTTGTCCACGCCAGACACAAAAGCGTTCAATTTGAAGTTCCGTAACCAAACCGCACACTCACAAAATACCCATACACTCAACGCATTGAGGCACACACACACATGGACAATACCGATATATGGATACCAATACCGATACATAACGAAGTTTTAAGTGCTCGGTCCGGTCGCGGACCTTAATTTGCGGTGTCTGGAGGTCTGTCTGTCTGTCTGGCGGCCCCGGCGCATGTGCCAAACGGTCAAGCGCAGTTAAAGCTGTCAAAGCGTCAAACAACAACAACAACAATAACAGCAACCGCAAAAGCAACAGCAACAACAACAACAGCAACAATGCGAACCATTGACAGGCGAGTCGAGCGGTTCTCACACTCAAAAAACATGTAATAAATGACGTTTCCTAGAATTCTGTAGTTGCTTGTCTTTAACATACACACACACACACACACACACACACACATTCATCTATATCTATATAAATATTTTTTTTCTACACGTTTTTTTTTTATATTATTTAATTGCGGCAGCAGCGCCGGCGCAAATGGCACACAGACGAAGCTCGGCATGAAGTCGGAATCAGAGAACTGAGAACTGAGAACGAACCGTCAGTAAATGAGGCCAAACTGGATAGCCAGCGAGTGTGGGAAAATATTTAGCAACTTCCGGCTGTGGATTTGATTTGCCTTTTCAATGGAGCTCATTAAATGCTGTCCGCCTCCTCCGGAAGGGCGTCATTGATGATTGTGTGCTCTTATCACGCTGGACACGATGACGCAGACAGGCGGCTGGTGAAATTCAATCACTTGCTGAAACTTGAGATGGAAAATGCAAAAAAGAAATTTCGATTTGTGTTTTTTTCAATTACTTTATTTTTATTTAAGTTTTTTTGGGCATTGTACATAAAATTGTAACGCCACTCGTTAGCCATAGTCCAGGCTCTAGCCGAGTGCGCAGCAGTTGCCGATGTCGATGTCGATGCCGAGCTGTCGGCGCACGGTTTCCAATCCAGCGCGCCTGTGCGAACAGCTGTGTTCAAAGTGTTGGGTAAGTTGTCAACGCCTTGTGCCTCAAGGCTGCACGCCTGCAATGCATTCACCAGGGACGCCACATGGGTCCCGTGCTGTTGGAGCTGGTGCTGGCCTCACTGGGCGCCGGGCTGCAGCTACCACTGGCACTACCGCATTCCGAGGGTGGTGGTGTCACAAGCGCTGGACTCGGGCTGTTGCTGCTGAGTTCATCTGTAGTCTGGAGTGGCATGGCTCCGCCAATGGGCAGTGTGGGCACCACCACTTGCAAATAGTTAAGACGATGTCCCAAGTGACTCATCAGCTGTGTGCCGAGATCGACGCTGACGCCGGGCACCGCAGCCAATGTCTTGGATACCTCATTGGCGGCATGAACGTAGCCGGCACGAAAACTTTCCGCAATGCTCAGCTTGGAGTCCCCGGCAACGCTGGAACTGGAGCTACTCCCCAGACGGAGTTGCTTTTGGGCGCGCAGCTTCTTCATGTGCTCCACGGTAAGTTCGAGTATATCGGCCTTCTCCAGGCGTGTTATGTGCTCCCCCTCCTGTGTGAGGCATTCCACCATAATGTCTTTCAATTCGTCCAGACACTTGTTGATGCGGGCACGACGCTTTCGCTCCAGCATTGGCTTCATTACTTTACGGTACTGATACGTCTTTGACATCTCCATCTCCAACACCATGTTGTGAACGATTAGTTAATTAATAAGTCGGTTGGTTGGTAAAAGAACTTGACGATTTCACGCGTAATCCACAGTTAAAATTGAAGTCTCTCTCACTCGTTCAGTGTTGCTAGCGTTTCTTGTGATGTGCACGCTGCAAAGTCGCTGCTTTGAATGATTCAGCTCGCTGTTTGCGGCGCGCTTTTTATAGGCTCGGGCCGCGTTTCATTGCGAATGTGAGTGCGAGCGAGATGCGCATTTTGCCTCGTGCGCAACCCAACTTTAAAGTTCCCTTCTCGCTTGCGCCTGCTGACGCTGCTGGCTGGCTTCTGTTTACGTATGCGCTGTGTGTGCTCACTTTATGTGCACTCTCTCGCTCTTGCACACACGCTCTGTGGTTGTGTGTGTGTGTGTGTGTATGTTTGTTTGTTGGTGAGGGCAATAAAATGACTTGAGCTGCGGCTGCGCCTCTATCTTGCTGTGTATATGCATGAATGTGTGTGTGTGTATGAATGTGTGCAGTTGTGTGAGTTGTGATTGTTATACCGTGGGAAACTGTTTCGCAGCCGATTTCCACGACGACGACGGCTGCCTGCCTGCCTGCCTGACTGCCTGGCCTGACTTCTTCTGATTGTGCATGCTTGGGGTCTTTTGTGGCCTGTCCGTCCGTCCGTCAGTCAGTCTGACGGCCCGCCGCCTTAAGAGCTCTGACTGCGGCAGAGCGGCAGCCAAGCGAGCACATGCCTTCCATCCATAACAAGATGTTTGCATTTCAATTCATTTGTATGTGGACTCGAACTCAGAGCTCTCTGCTTTTGCTGTTACTGTTGCTGTTTCGTCTTGGTCTTGCCATGTGCCTTCAGCTTCAGCTTCGATTTTGCCTTCGCCTTCACCCTTGCAGTAGCTTATGGCACGCTGATAATTGTGGAATCGTCATCGCGCAGCATTTTTAGTTTTTTGTTTTTGTTTTTATTTATTTTTTTTTGTTGTCTTCTCTCTCGCTTTGTTTGGCTTTTGTTGTATGTGTTTTTTTTTAACGCTTTATGGATCATTGATTGGGATCGTGGACTTCGTGGGCCAAGCATTACGCTTTTCGTTTACATGATTATTCTTGATTGCCTATTGCGACCACTGCTCGTTCGGGCTTCGCGATCTGTCGGTGGCTTTTCTGCATTTTTTTTCTCTCGTCTTCATTTTTTTGTTGGGATTTTTGGTTCGGGTACGGCTTATGGCTCGGACTACTTCTACCATTTGTAGACAATTACCGGCTTGACTGGGCAAAAGGCAAAGCATTTTTCTGCGACGTGTGCGCGAAAGTCAGTTACGAGCTGCTGCTGTTGTTGTTGCTGTTGTTAGCACACGCTATAAATGTTGTTGTTATGGGTTATGTGGCTCGTGGGGTGTTTTCAGGCTTTTGTCACGTCACGAGTGATTTGAAGTATTTTTTTTGTAAAGCACAATTGTGTTTATATTTGGCATGGCATTAAGCGGTGATTCATCCCCGTTTCCACAATAATAGCACATGCATATGTATCACATATCTCTATTTTAGCTATTTATAGCAATCTCACACGACTCGAATTTCACAACACTTAATTAGAAGTGCCGAAACGGCGAAATCACATTCAATATGACAACACAAGTGGCGCATCATCAGCGCCACACACAAAAAAACAAAAACAAAACCATAAAAGTAACAACAACAAAATAAGAGGCACATGACAAATTAAGTTGGCGTTTTGTACGCATTTCAAATGAGCTACAGTTAACAAATGTTAACAGCCTCATCTTTATTATCTTTGCATGTTGTTGTTGTTGTTGTTGTTGTTGTCGTTGGCCCGTTAAGTGAGGCGCGCGCGATGCTGTCAAAAAGCTGACTGCTCCGGAAATGGCTAATTGGATTTGGAGTGAAAAGTGTGTGATTGTTAGTGTTGTAAAACATGAGTAGCATTCCAAAATACATAAGGGCCACAATTGGATTCGATTTCATGAGGGTTGATTGTTCTCACTTGCCCTAAATATCATGCGTATTTGAATTAATTAAATTCCTACTGTGGGTACTCTAAATATCATATATCAGACGCTTGTATATCCATAAAGACATATATATATATATATATATTAATAAAAATGCATAATTATATTAGCATAAAGAAAATATTTAAGGAAGGAAGTTTAATGTTTATTCGACAATAAATTTTTATCTACAATTTAAGTTCCTTATAGATTACAAAATTTTTGTAGACTACATTATACTAAATATATAGGATAGTAAATATACTTTCTACAGAAATTTATTCCCTGGGGATATAAGTTATCTAGCGTTATACACATAGCAAATGTATTCTTCTAGGTCGATTGTATATCATAATTATAAATAATTTTAAAGGTATATTATAACAGAGAAATTAATAGCTTAAAGAAATTACACCCATAATCCATAGTTTCGATAAATAATTACTTTTTGATATTTATAGAATGGGTAATTTTAGACTCAGTAGGGAAATAGCACTGGACAAAGGTCTAATTGAATTTATCATGACTCATTTCAATTTTGCAACAGACCAGCTTAATAAGTAGCGGATTCTTCATAGTCGCCCAAATCCAACTTAAACACTTACACTCAATAACACATACACACACCATGCACACCACACACCCCACACACACACACACACACTGATTCTCGACATAAGCACAACGTAGACCTCATTTCTCCTGCTTTGGTCGTTTCATTTTTGTATTTTTTTTTGTTTCATTTTTGTAAAACAATTTTATTTTTTATCGATGGCATACGCACGCGCGAATTTCAGTGCCCCCGCTGCGCCGGCGACCAACTTTAAGCCAACAACGACAAAGCAACAAAAACAACAAGAACAACAACAACAACAACAGCACGAGAGCGTGCACAGGCACAGGCCCAAGCCCAGAGACCAACCAAGCCGGGCAGCAACAAGAACAACAAGACAAACAACAACAGCAACAACTATAGCGTGTTGTTGAATTAATTTATATCCAACAGTGCGCTTTCAACTTTATTGCGCCGCGAAAAGCAGCCACAGCCAGCAGCGTCAGCAGTGTGTTGAGCGGCCCCCCCCTTGTAGACCCCACCGCGCACCGACAGCTCCATAACGCCGCCAGCAACCCACACAGAGACGTAGACAGAAACAGAGACAGAGACAGCAACCCATCTATACCGACAAAAGGCACAGGCAGTGTGCGGGGGGTATGTGGGGGACTGGTGCACACAGATACTCCAAGCACACATACACACACACACACACACATACACTTACACACACTTGCGCAGTACCAGACCGTGGGAAACAAACTCGTGCCAGTCGTTTCATTGCTGTCAAATAATATCTTGATGGGGATCAACTTGAAAAGATTGGTTGGGGCTGGCTCGTTGCCGCTGCTGCTGTTGTTGTTCCATGTTGCTTTTGTTGTTGCTGTTGTTGTTGTTGTTGTTTGGCGAGTCGTTGCTGGCCGCTGTTTAGGATGCGGTCGACGCTTTGTTTTATTTTATTTTGTAGGTCTCTTTTTAGTCTTTTTAATACTTTACACATTTGTTCGTCATACCCCAAGCGCTGACTGTCTTTGTGTATGTGCGTGTGTGTGTGTGTGTGTAAGAGTGTAGTTATAGCCATGGTCGTAGTTTGGCTTCCAAAACCCGTTTGCCATCCGCCAAAGCGAGGCTACGTCTGCGTCTGTAGCTATGGCTGCGGCTTGCTGCTGGATGTTGGCTGCTGGATGTTGGATGTTGGATGTTGGATGCCAGCACAGACTCGCTAAGATCACATAAAAGACACGGCACGCCCCACACACTGTCCGCCCCCCAGCGCCTGACCTCAGTTTTCGGTCAGCTCTTTCGTGAATGGTGACTCGCTTTTATGATGCACTGTATGTATATTTGTATGGATACACACATGCGAGCACTTGGCACGCTGCCCATTATCTTCAGACCGCTGGAGGCTTCAGTTACTCAAGTGCATATATTATATTACCACAGAGGCAAGACAACTATCTACAATAATAACAACAATGAGAGAAGAAAGAAAAAAAAGTTTACAGTCAACTGCACACCCAAGAGCTGAAGTCTAGGCTGTCAATGTTGTCCCCACTCTAGATGCACGGACTGCAGTCTCTGATAAACATTGTCTTGGCGGGAGGGCTCCCAAACATTTCACACACCCAATCCATTAGCTGTAACGATAACAAAATTCATAAAAAATAAATGTATCTTCACAACAAATCCCAACGCGCTTCACACACACTTTCGAGTCGCACTTACGGATCGCTTCCCCCATCCCTGCAAGAAAATTAATTAAAATATCTGAAAGATTTCACAAGAGCAAATAAGGGCGCATTTATAATGAAATCGAAGACAAGTGGCAGCCACATTTATTGCTGCAGTGTTTCGAGTTCAGTGTCTCGTTTTGGGGTGCAAGTTCGAGTTCCACCACAAAACAACAGCATACAAAAATCCGTGTGGGAAAGTTGGGAACAAGTGATTCGAAATGCCCATACAAATATAAATAGCAGGGACCGCAGGACGAATGTGTTGTGGCAATGCGTGGGAATGCTGGCTCAGTTCTTATATGTTTTTTTCCTGATATCCCCTTGGGTATGTGAGACAGCCTTTATGTTGATTGCCCATTAGGACAACAATTTGCACTCCTTTTAACCGTATGATCCCATGCACAAATATTGGGCACCGTTCACTCTGTGCTGAGTCCTGTCTTCTCTTCCTTCGAGTCGTGAGAAATTTTACGAAGGAACACCTGCCTGTTGTTAAACAGCTCAGATCCAGAGCCACTTGAATATATATTTCCTTACAATTTTAGGGTACCGAAAAATTGTTTCCCACACTTCGTATGGCCGAACAGTTGCACTTTTTTTTTTTTTTGTGTGTGAGATCAGGGGTTCTGCGTTTGCGTTCACGTTTACGTTTCCTTGCTCCATGTTCGACTTCCTACACACATCGAGTGGAAACAGGCTCGTCTCAGGCTACCTGCTGCCCTTACAAGAGAGCCTTGCAACGGCTTCGGATTTCAGGTTCTCGCTCGTTCGCTCACTCGCCCGCTTGCTCGCTCGCTCGCCGGCAAACAATCTTATCTCTCTCGCTCGTCAGGGCATTTCCAATGAGGGTGAGGTGCGTACCACGTACGCGTGTCTGTCGGAGGGTCTTTCTATGTTTCCTTAACTGTAGTGTTTCTCGTTCTCTCTCTTTCCCCTCCTTCTCTCTGTGCGTCTCTCCCTTGATTTTTAGTGTTTGTGTGTGCGGCTACAGGAAATGCATTTTGTGTGCTGGGCTGCGCTGCTGCGCTGAGCGGACCGGCGCGGAGCTATAAAAGCGGGTTGTCTTTCGGTTAAGAAATCATTCTGACATCGTCAGCGTTTCAAGCAACACACAGCTCAAACAGCAACAAACAAACAAATTTTAAAAATGTGCCAACAAGTCACCGTCATCAACAACAACAACAACAACAACAAAATGAAGACCAGCTACAGCATTAAGCAGGTCTTGAAGACCTTCTTCAAGAAGCAACAAAAACAACAACAGAACAAGCAATGCCAGAACAACTCACTGGAATCACTTGAATCGGTGGACAATCTGCGCAACGCCGAAGTCGAGGAGGTCTACTATGCCGAAATCGATGAGAATGCCGCCAACGAGAAACTCGCCCAGTTGGTGCAGGAGCAAGAGCTCGATGCCGAGGAGGACATCTATGTGCCCGTTCGCTTTGCACGCACCCAGGCCGGCACCTTCTTCTGGACCACAAATCTGCAGCCAGTTGCCAGCGTTGATGCCGATCTGCTGCAGCCCGCCTACTGCTACTCCAGCCAACAGCATCCCTTCATGCAGTACCAGGATCGTTGGGCTCAGGCTTAAATCTGAAAACCATAGCCCAATCATCGAAACAACAAACAGCTTTAAATGCATGCAACATTGTGATAGCAGTAGCAGCAGCAGCAGCATCAGCAGCAGCAGCATCGTACTTAATCTTAACTCCAACTCAACTCAGCGATCCCAGCGCTTCCATTAGCTTATAAGATATTGTGATAGAAAATGAGAGCTTTAAAAAAAAACAAGAACACATTTTTACAAAATACATAAAAAAAAAGATATAAAAATGAAAATACTTTGTTTTCTTAATTGGTCTTGGTTTTGGGTTTCAGTTTTACGATCAAAATATATCTTTCATCCACATCCTTCGTATATTCAACATTGTCATGACGTCTGGAATTCCATTCAAATGGGTAGCCAGTTCAGCTTGTTTACGATATGAGATTTTGTTTATGTTCGCTCCATAAAATATACTCTACATGTCTACGTGACTGATAAGAGCAATGAGTGTGTGTGTTTATATATAGTTGCGTCAAGATCTTTCTAAATATATACAATTTTTTGGTAATTTTCTATGACGTCAATGCAGTTATTCGGCATGTTTATATTGCATTTATCATAAATTTTTCGGTGACCTAATTGCTTTAACTACTTTTGATGTGATTTATTCACAGCTTGAAAAATAAAAACAATTTGCTTTTACTTTAATTAATTTACTTAATATAATATAAAATATTTGATTGCTGGCTTGTAATTCAATTTGGAATTTACAGTATTATTTTAATCCACAAAAACCCAGCAAAATAGAACACGGATTCAAACTAGAACTCACAAATCTTATATGTACGGGGAAATGAATTTCTTAAGTTGCTAACTTTAAATTAAGCTCAAGTAAATTAATTGTTAGAGAAACTAAATTTTGATTAGACGAAAGCATCTCAAAAATGTAATTTCCTGCTGCAACAGGTTTGTAAATCAAGAAAATGATTTATGTGTCAAACGCGTTTGCTTCCTACTGTGACAGGCGAGTTCAATGACTTAAGTATACCGTTTAGAAGCTGACTTACGACTTCTTTCCTCATTACTAGTATTCTTTTATAAAATGACCTTGTCTTGAACTACATTAACTTACTTTATTCTCGGTCTGTGGCTTGCAGTCAATGCCTAACTTGGCAAGCCGCCAATGTGAAATATTCTCACTTGCAGTGGAAATAGCTTACAGACAGCTACTAGTGCAGTTGTCAGTTGCCTTGGGCTAAGGCCACCGCTACCGACACCGACACCGCCACCGCCACCGCCACCTGTGTGCCCAAATATGGGAATGGTGTGCATAACTTCACGGCAATTTCTTGCACGGGGCTTGTCGCCGCGTGTCGTACAACTTATTTATTTATGTGATTTTCTAGAAAAGAAAAAAAAAAAGAAAAATAAACAGAGAGACTTGCAGAAGGAGCTCGGGCAGCAGCAGGCTATAGAAAAACCCATATCAAAAACCACAATTAAAATGCAACATGTAGACGTCAACACCTTCCAGTCACGGGCCAGTAACAACACACACACACACACACACGCAACACTCACATGCCAAGGCGTTTCGAGGCGGACGTTGAAATTGGGCATAAAAACAGTACCGCAAAAGATAATCGTTCCCATCCAATCTCTTGCCCCCCCACACCCAATCTCTCTATCAATCAACAACGCATTTCTCCAACACGCAAAATGCAAATTGATGTCACTAAATACAAAAAAATCAAAAGAGGCAACGCAGGAGAAATGTGAAAAGAAAAATTAATAAAATTCTGGTAGCGCCGTGACGTAAATTAAGTAGCAATATAAGTTTCTGTTAAATTGGCTCCGACAGCGCATAATTAATTTCGTATGCGCAGCGGCAAAGAATTGAAAGAAAGAACCACCATGGAATGCCGTTGTTGATGTTGATAATGCTTCTGATGATTGCTCAACGCTGAACGTTGAACGCTTCCACCGATAGGCATCGTCGAACCCGGCTACCTCTATTCATTTGCATTTACAAGCCGAGTGCGAGTAAGAATACAACAGACAACACAGAACACTTGCATATATGCGCCGATCTGTCTCTGAGACTGGTACTGGTACTGGGAAAGGTACTGGTCACTGGGGTTTAATGTACGCCTCTGTGCCCAATTCTCGGCATTAAGCTAAGCACAAAGCCGTCGACGACGATGTCGACAAATGAGCGGCGGCCTTCGCGTGCGTGACCGGCATGTGCTTAGCGGTCATTGATTGGCCAACAGTTAGTGTGTTGGCCAGTTCTTTGACCATGTCTCTCTCTGTCTATGCTCGACCAGGCCAGTTAGCTAAGGGCGCCGCGAGCAACAAGTGTGTGAACACATTAAACGGTGATTAGGCACGACTGGGTGTGTTGTTATTGTTATTTTTTATGTGTGTGGCGGTTGTGTTGGCTCAAATTAGCCAACGCAGTGTTTTCAGCTCCACTGCTACCATTAAACTAATGAGGGACAATGTGGGCAAGTGAAATATTCCAAATGCAGTCACTTAAATCTAATCGTAAGAATAGTATTAAAAAAAAAACAACAATTAAATTAGTTATGCTAACACGCAAATTTATGCATGTGCTGGTTACATAATAGCCTTGCAAATAATTGTGAATATTATATGGCTAGAGAGCAATTATTTTAGCATAACTACATTTTACACAATCCGTATAACACCTGCAAATTCCAATGCTATCTGACTTAAGATCATAAGATCTTTGCATAAGGTGTTAGTTTTTTACTATGTATTGAATTTTGTGTAGTAAATTCAATTATTACCAACTAAACAAAGTCTACTTCTGAGCGTAGTATACTTCAAACTTTACATTATATATGTATTTATATAGTTTAATTGACCGATGGGTACATTTTAACATCTACATCTTATTGCAACAGTGCCCACCACAAGGAAATTTAATTGTGTGTGCGATTTAATTGGTATAATTAACTTTGCCGTTAACAAGATGTAGAATTTAATAGTTGATGCTCAATCACTTCTGTGTAATTGACCCATCCCATAGTTACTGGAACATATTCCTTGTGCATTTAAAGACTCCTGGTGAGACAACAAATTAATTTGGTTGAAAATCGTAAAATTAATTGGAGTTGGAGTTTGTTTACTTCGAAGAGGCCTCAGTGAGTCATTGGTTATAAAAATAGTCATACATTATCAAATGTTTACAAGAAGAAAACAAATTTAGATACCGTCCTAACCGATTTTAATTAACTAAAAGTTTTCCTTATTCCATCTACATAAAATGGCTCTCAAACTTGTAACAACAACTGATTGGTTTTGATGAAAACAATAACATTTATCGATGCAGAATAATATGAATTTTGTTTATGTAAAAACCGCAGATTCACGAAAGTAAACACATTCTGATGCAACAAAAAACAATTGGTAAACAAATTCGCTGATTATATCGCATTTATGGTAGTGTTTCCCCAATTTTTAATTTGTTGTTCCGATGAGATAAACAAGATACGAACTACTATCACAACAATATTGATTTTTATTTTTATTTTTGATTGCTGATCGATTGATGGCTGATGGCAATTTGGCCAATACACGTCAATTAGAGTGATGTAAAGCTTGTTACTCAATACGGTTATGGTTCGACCCAAAACATTGTAGACCAAAACAACAACTTTTCCAATTGCGTTCATATCTGTTCGATTGCGTTATCAGAGACCCGTTGCTGATAAGAGTGTTTCAATAGCGGCTGCTGAAGTGATTGCAGTATATATAAAAATCATTGAATTTCCAAACAGTTAAAGCAATTGTCAGCGATAGCTACCAAAAAGCAGACGTAGTCAACCAATAAAAAAACATTATTAACACAATTTTCACAAGAAAAATCAAAGTTTGCACAATGAAATTCCAAATTATAACATTGTGCTGCTGTTTGGCGCTCATGTCCGGCATAGCTGCCAATTCGGTGTCCAACAACGAGTCCATGTGTCCGCAAAAATGTTCGGCTATCTTTCAACCAGTTTGTGGCTCCGATGGCTTCAATTTCAAGGAATTCGACAACCTTTGCGTTCTAAAGTTCAGCAATTGCCACCGTGAACGCAATGCCCTGACGAGTAAGTCTTAGAATGAGTCCAACCTATTGTATATATTCCTAATGCTCTTTTCCTTAGCTTACGTCCAAACGGACATGGACTGGTGCACCACCCAGGAGGTTGCCAATATTAAAACCCAATTGAATATCAATTTTGATGTTGAAGCATGCCGTGGACCCTGTCCCATGATATTCCAGCCTATCTGTGTATCCAATGGCAAATACCGCGGCCTTGTCCCAAGCCAGTGCATTCTGGACACCTACAACTGCGCCCTTATGAATGCCGGCATTCCACCCCATGAGTTGCTCCGCGTTCTGAAAGCTGATACATGTGATTTGTCAGAAAATTAAAAGGCACACATTTGAATTGAATTAAATAATTATTTAAAAAAAAATACACATTTATTTAGGCGCTAAAATAGATCTGTTGCTGGACATTTTATAGGACATGTGCAACAAAATACAAATCAACCTATCCAATTTTCGAATAAGAACATATTTTTTGCTTCTCTCTTTTTTTATGAGTTGTTTTCTATATCTAAAGAATACATCTGAAATGCTGTTAGATGTAAAAATTTTAATTTATAAAATTTGTTGGTTTTTCCAAGTTTTAAAACATTTCTTTTATTTTACTTATTTGAATAAACATAAAATTAAAACTTCAACATTTTCAATATTTTAAAGAGAAGAAATAATAAAAATATTTTCTTCAACAGTTCTGTGCGCCTAAAAAAATCCATCGTCTATGCTCTCTTATTTTAATAATTGATTAAAAACAAATTTTTAAATAACTTTTCAAAAAGTAAAGTGCTAAGGCAATAGAAATTCGTTAAGGAAGAAACATAAAATATGTTAAGAGATTAATATCATATATATATTTAACTGGGCTTGAATAAATATAGATCAGCTGTTTAGCAAGTATTTAGGTAGTACAATAGTTTTTCATTTATTTGCAAATTGATATCACATTGACAAAGTAAATATTGCGCGAGGAAATAAATAATTGTGTGAACAAACAACTAATAAAAATTTGGGGTGCACAATGCTGGGGCCTCAGGTGTGTTGACTTTTTGAGTCATGCTGCAGACACAGTCACGAGCGAGCCCAAAATGAGATCGTTTATCGATTGTTGTGGGTAACAACACTTGGCCAATTCCTTGGCTAGCAAAGCGTGCCAGGCAATTGGCTAAAGCTTTGGCAGAGCCAGGCGTGCAGCAGATCATCGTCGACGCGCTCCTGTGTGTTGGCCCAGAAGAAGGTGCCGTTGTCCGTGCTAATGTACTGCAACGGTAATTGCAGATCCCAAAACGTGGGCGTGGCCGTAGCTGTGGGTGTGGGCGTGGATTGGACACTGTTGCTGTTGAGGTTGATGTTGCTGTTGCTGTTACTGTTGCTGCTGCGATGTGTGTGCTGACAATTCCGTCCATGCTGGCAGGCATTGCAGCTCTGTGTGCTGACCTTTTCCACATAGACGCTGCTGATCAGCGTGGGCGTGTTGGGCGGCGGTGGCGTCTGTGTCAAATCCTCCTCCGGCACCTGCTGCTGGCTCACCTCAGCGGCAAACTTGTTGATAGACTCATCGGGCGTTGGTAATATTGTTGCTGTTGCTTTGCTGTCGCTCAACAACTCCAGCGGCGGCAGCAGCAAAAGCTGTGTATTATTGAGATCCACATTATTGGGATGCGGCTGAGACACTGGTCTTCCCTTGCCGCCCACTGTCAGCAATCTTCGCAGCGGTTGCCAAACTTTCCGCATGCGTCGCCCCGTCTTGGGCGCCATTAAAATTGTTGTAGTTGCTGCCGTTGTGTTGTTGTTGTTGCTGCTGCTAGCTGTCAGGTTTTTTGTATCCAGATACATGGCAATAGCGGTTCTTTGAAGCTTTTTCGGCTCGTTCAAGTGTGGTGCTTGTGTTTTGTGGTTTGAAGCGAGCGAGCGTTGCGTGTGCGCACCTCTCGAGAGTTGTTCGTTTTCTGATGCTGCTGCGCCATCCGGCGCTCATATTTATATATGAGGCGCTGCCGCAGCGCTGCCAATGGCCAGTCAAGAGTGAAATCGTCTGCGAGCTGATCTCACGAACCCCGGTCAGGCCAAGCAGCGAGCAGTGTACGAAATTTGAGTGCACTCTCATGCACACACACATACACACACACGCACACAGTCAGAGAAACACACACACACACACGGGGAGACATACAAGCAGACACTTATTCTCATCGATGATGATGAGGGAGAGGGAGCTGCTTTTTATGTGCGAGTATTTCCCAAATAAATTCCAACAGGAATCCACAAGCTTGTGTGTACTTTTCCCATGCACGTACAATCGACAAGGGCCGCTTGATGAGTTTTGGCTGCAGGTAGATGAAGACAACACCGGCTGCACAGTGGTGCAGTGTATCAGAAACATCTGTATGCATTTAACAAAAGAACTAATTTAATTACAATCATATTTAGTAATTCGTTAATATTAAAATGGAATTATAGTTGATTGAATATATATCACAAAGAGCCATAAGAATTTAAAAAAACGTGCCAATAATTCTATTATTATTATAATGTCTAGTATTCAATAGAAAGAATCACCTTTAAAAAGTAGTAAAAATGTTTTCGAAAATGTAGAATAATAAACATTTATTCAAAATAGTCTTATATTCTTGTATTATTTCCAAACTAATCGACTTAACGTAATAAAAATGTCTATAGGGGCTATAACCAATATGCAAACTAATTTAATTATCATAATAAAAAACTATAAAAGCAAGTTCAATAAATTAGGATCTTGTTTTGTATAAGCGAGCTAAAGTAAAATTAACATTAAAAAGCCAATGGAACTCAGATAAATTTTTAATTTCATCTTTATTTTCATAATATTTATGGCCGGTAAATACTTAAATAAATAACTGTAGATTTTTAATCTATACTTTAATTATTATACAGTGATCGAAAATGCACTTAATTTCATAGAGAACAAATCGAAATGCAACCAGTGTGCATTGCCCGTTCCGTCATTTATGCACGACTGACTTTGTTTTCACATTCACACGGTACCCGAAGCCAGAGCCAGATCCGCAGAGCCAGAGCCCAGTAGTTGCCAGTTGCTGGTTTGCTGCTTGTCCATCTGAAGCGGTTTTGGGCGCAGTGACGTAGCCATTTTGGTACCATACAACTCGCTGGGGGCAGCAGCTGCACCTGTTCCATTGTGGCCCCTGTGCACTAAGACGCTGTGCATTTCCGTCCTGGCGCAGGCGGCGCACCGTTGCGAGTGTGGGAAAGGGCTTATAAGAATTTCACTTGGGTTGTTCGGGTTTTTGGGTTTTCGGGCACTATTGTTGTTGCTGTTATTTTTGTTTCCTTTCTTGTGATTTTTTGGTGTCTGGTTGTTGTTGCTGGTCTTGTTGTTATTGAGCAGCTGTTATTGCTACTTGTTCGCCTGTTTGTTGTCATTTATAATCAAGGCTCTGCACAGCGGCGCTGATAAGTTTATTTTTCTCATTTTCGTTCCTTCAATCCTAGCCGAGGGGATTATGACATGTTGTTCACACGCTCCGCACAAAGGCAGATCTAATAATGAGGCCATGACCTGATTCCACAACAGTCCTTATGCTCTTTCCCACACAATAAGCCAGCGCCGGGCCTAGTCTTGAAAACTAGTCAGCCAACTCAGTCAAGACAGAGCCTGCTTGCCTGTTTGCCTGTTTGCCTGGTTGGTTGGTTGCCTGCCTGCTTGCTTGGTTGCCTGGCCATGGCCCAAAAGCAACAAACTCGTGCCAATCGCGTGTACACCGCACGCCTGCAGCTTGAGAGCCACCGTCTGCTGTTCCATCGCTTTGGCTGCCATTAATCTTGAACTCTCCGCTGCACGTCGTCGTCGTCGTTGTTGAAATCGTTGCCCCGCACATTTGCCCCCAATCAGCGCCTAGCTTTGAACTGCACGTTTGCTAAATTGAAAGCGACTTTGACTCCATCTTCGGCTACGACTGCAACTACGAATACCAAAGCAACTAAGACTCAAACTCCAACTGTGTCTCTGTCTCTAACCAAGCTGGGCATACGCCTGCCTTAACGCCTTATTGGCAGACAGATGGATCCGAGTAACGCCAAGTTGGTGCCTTTGCTGTTTTATACACTCTCTGTGGGGTAGTCTCAGCGGGCTTGTATGACCAATAATAGTTAGATGATAACATATTGACACAAATTAAAATGAATATGATTATAATTTCGTGCAGATTAAATTGTTAAACATAACCTAATTTAAAAAAAATACAAAAATATTATATTTATTTAAATTTGCAAGCTTGTTTTGTTTTAAGCCAAAAAAATAATCAACAGAAATGTAATAAAATCATACTTTCTGTTATTGCAAATCATGTTTAAGGCAAAGATAAAAACATTTCATTGGAATAACATTTACCTTATTTTGCTAAAGCAGAGACTACCTTAATCTTTGTTTAATCGATCCAAATTATCTTTAAAGTTTTTTCTTAACTCAGTTAAAAATAGAATAATTAGCGATTTATGATGATTTGGAACTGATAATAGGCATGAGCAAAATGTTATACGCCTGCGTAAATAATTTGCTTAAGTTTTATTGTAGTAAGAGCATTTGAGTATCGATGTTGGTTATTGGAATTTAACAATTTTTTTTAGCCACAAGCATCCATTTGGCTTTTGGCTTTTGGTTCACACGGCAGGCGACCAAAGCGGCAACGAGTTTTGCAAAGTTAGCGTAAAGCTTAAAAATATATATGACAAGCAATTAGTGTGCATTGAGGTTAGTTGAAAATGGTTTTTGGTTGCGGCTTGTGGCAGCTGAGATTCTTCGTATGCATATTATAAATGTATGTTTGTAATAGAGTTTGCTCGCTTGTAAATCTTGCTCTTACTCCTTATGAGTGTGTGCAACGATGTTGCTCATACGACACGTGTGACAACAAAGTTGGAAGTTTTGTCATCGTGTAAGTTGAATCTGGCTGCTGTTGTAATTGTTGTTGTTTTTCTTGTTGTTGTTGTTGTTGTTGTTATTGTTGCCGCTGTTCGAAGTTAGCAAGAAAAAGCAAAGCAAGCAACCACAAACAGCGGCTAACGGAAGTCATGGGCAAAGGCACACAAACAAATAAACCAGAGATTCTGCAGCATCATGGGAACTGCTTTGGACGGCAAAAAAAATGTCGCGCTAAGCACAAGTGTCATATTGCTGAGATGGCGATAAATACGTAAAAAAAGGCAACATTTTATACATATTGTTCGTGTGTGTGTGTTTGTATGCCTGGATGTATGTGTGTGTCCACAGCTGTCCAGCTCAGCACAGTAGCTTCTGAAGAGATCAGCGTTAAGAAAAACAACATCAGCTTAGAACGGCAACCGGATGTTGAAGTTTATTGCGTTGAATGTTAAAGGCGAAAACTTTGGCTATGCAAAGTTTTTTATTTCGGCAAAACCAGAGTTGTAGGAAAAACTAAATGTGTTACGCTTAATCGATAGGCTTTAACGAAATGGTAGCCACTCAATGTTGTTGCTGTTTCTGTCTCAGTTTCTGTATTTTATTTATTATTGTTGTTGTTGTTGCTTTTGTTGTAGTTGTCGCAGTCATCATCATCAGCCAACCATACAACATAATTGCGCGAGTTAAAGCCCCCCAAACAAGAGGCAGCCACAACAACAACAACAACAACAACAGCAGCAATCATCAACAACAACCAGCAGCAGCAGCAACAGCAGCAGCAACAACAACAACAGCAACAAGCAGCAAAACATTTCAGCAATCCATCGGATCGCATCACAATCCAGCCATCCGTCCAACGTGTGGGAAACACACGACAAATCTGTTTCCCACGGTCTCGTAAAGTAGGCACAACACAACACAACACACACTCTCAGCCGCAGCCACAGTTGCCGTCGCAGTCGCAGTAGGCTCCCATTTATGCATATGCATGTGTGCGTGTGTATACATGTGTGTGTGTGTGTGTAAGCGAGAGCGAGCACCAAAAACAACGACGAATAGGAGCCGCCGTTGAAGCAGCAGCGCAACTGTCATCATTGACAATAAGTATGACATGGACGGCAGCGGCAACGGCGACGGCAGCGGCAACGGCAGCAACGTGGACGGCACACTGAGAGCCACGCGCAGGCAGAGACATTCTCATTCCAAATCCACAAATCCAAAGCCCCGACTTCGACTCCCGCTCGGCAATCAATTTTTAAAGACGACGCGCGCCAGAGCGCAACAGGGCACGCTCTCTCGCTCACGCTCATCCAACGGAGTGCTGTCGAATCGGCGCTCGGCTACATAGGCGAGATCAAAGAGAGCACACTGGGATCAACTATATATGTGTTATAATAAGAATTAAATAATCTTATACAATGTACATAATATAATACAAAACTGATGAAATGACATTTGATTTATTAAAATTCATGCAGATTCAACCAAATAAATACTTATTAGTTTATTCATTTAAATATGATTAATTTAGGTAAAACTATGGCTTGATTTAGATTGTAATACAAATTAAAATAATTAATTTATAAAACAGATTTTCACATTAGTGTTTTCAAAAGGACTTTCAAAATAAATTAATATTGTGATGTGTTGCATACTTAAGGGAGCAATTTATCCTTTTAAAAGGAAGAAAAGAAGTTCGACGTTCGAATCTAATAATTACATAATACTAACGTAGGATAAAAATTTAAGAAAAAAATTGAAAAAAATATGCTACAATTGATTCTAAATTAACTAGCTAACAGTAACCATTAACCAATAAATCAGTTTTATTACATTAATCTACGCACAGAAAAGTATGCAGTAGAAAATTAAGGAAATTATATAGAAACATATGTTTTCGGATTTCTTATTAATTAATTTCATAGGTGCTAATAATGATGTGTAAAATTAATAATCCGATGAGAACTGATAAAAAAAAATATGTCTCTAATGCTATTAAGAAGAAAGTGAAATGTTATTTAACCTTTTAATTAGCTAAACAACTCAAATTGAGTAAATATAAGAAGGCTTATAAGCATCGAGTCATTGTTGAATGCATAGCATTGAACCACTGTGCATTGGACTGCCAGACAACCCCAACCCCAAAAAACCTGTGCCTGCAACGGATTTCACAGTAGCCTCTCTTTGTGCGCGCTGCCGAGTGCCGCTACTGAGCCGAGACCTAAGAGCCGAGTGCCCGAATGCCATCATAGCGCTCAGCTCATGTGTGCGCCTGTGTGTGTGAGCGATCATGCGGGAGCTCTGGGAGAGCGTCGTATAAAAGTAACGTTGGGAACTTGTTTGCCACTCATTTCACAAACGTACCGCTTGTTGAACGGAACGAAAAGCGCGACGCACGCGCAACCGGCCCCCCCGCAAATAAAAAAAACACTATTAAATCCAGCCAATATCTACGTGAATATGTGCGACTAGCTCGGAATAAATAAAGCCAAAAATCAAAACTATAACAGAATCTGTGTGCGTGCCTCGAATCACAACATGGTCATGGAGATGTCCAAGACGTATCAGTACCGCAAGGTGATGAAGCCGCTGCTGGAACGCAAGCGACGGGCGCGCATCAACAAGTGTCTGGACGATCTCAAGGATCTGATGGTGGAATGCCTGCAGCAGGAGGGCGAGCATGTGACGCGCCTGGAGAAGGCCGATATACTTGAGCTAACGGTGGATCACATGCGCAAACTCAAACAGCGCGGCGGCCTCTCGCTGCAGCCAATCGGGGGCGGTGGTGGTGGGAACACAGCCGCATCCAGCACAAGCGCCGCCAACGTCGAGTCCTTTCGCTCCGGTTATGTGCATGCAGCCGATCAGATTACACAAGTGCTGCTGCAGACGCAGCAAACCGATGAGATTGGCCGCAAGATAATGAAGTTTCTTTCGACGCGCCTAATTGAGCTGCAATCCCAATTGCTGCAACAACAACAGCAGCAACAACAACAAGAACAGCAATCAATGCCTGCCGTCGGCTATGCAACGGGTCGCTTATCCTTTCCGCTGCTGGGCGGTTACGGCGCCGCCGCCGCAGCCAGTTACAGCGCCTTCCTGGCGGGCAAGGACGAGCTGATCGATGTGACATCCGTGGATGGCAATGCGTTATCTGAAACGGCGTCGGTTAGCTCGCAAGAGTCAGGCGCCTCGGAGCCCGTCTGGCGGCCCTGGTAATCAACTGGCTAGCTGGCGACATCACCTTATTTCTAGATCTTATCCTTAGTACTCCAAATGGCTATTATTCGTTTGCTGCCGCAATTACCTGCAGCAGCAACAGCAACAGCAAAATCCGTTGTCTTCCAAAGCAAATTGTCGCATCAAATCGTATGATTTATTGCACAGTGCATTGTTTTTAAATACTTTTAAGTTTATTTTGATAATATATGTAAATTTTTGTATTTCATCTGTGATAAACCTAAAGTACGCAGCCCCTCAACTCAATTTGAGAGCGCTAATTTCCTAAATATTTTGATACAGTTTCCTAGAACTAGAAGTTTGAATTATGTGTTGTTCATAAGAAAGTGTGCAGATTAATCGAAATAATTAAATTAAGCTTTAAATAATTTATAAATGTTAATCTAGCAATTAAATATGAATAAAAAAAAACATTTTTAATTCAAAAGAAAAAATATTCAAATCTTTTATACTTGTTCCAAGAAATATCTGAACTATAAAATCTATTTAT
This sequence comes from Drosophila longiperda, assembly GCA_035042125.1. Taxonomy (NCBI): domain Eukaryota; kingdom Metazoa; phylum Arthropoda; class Insecta; order Diptera; family Drosophilidae; genus Drosophila; species Drosophila longiperda. The sequence continues at coordinate 597,711 of JAWNLV010000115.1, forward strand.
GTTATACATAGGTGGCTATAGATACAAATCGAATGATTCTCAATTATTGGAATAAATTACTTTTGATTAGATGTGAGTTTTTTAGATTTGTTCACTTTGATAGGTCTCATTCTCATTTTGAGGATCTTAAATGCCCAAAGAATTTCTTCCACTTTTATGTCTAAGGCAAACGCAACAGTTTATGCATAAATCTTTTAATTTCTTTTAAATAAAATATTACATATCTAAAAAAAAATATACGATTTTACATAATTGAGTAAGTGATTTAAAAGAATTATATAACATTATGGCAAAACACTCATTTAAATTTATCTCTCTGCAACTTGTAGATGCCTATCTATTGACAGCAAATATGTGCTGAGTATGCATTCAATGATATTTCAAGCATATCTTCACATATCTCAACCACCACTGCTCTCATTTCAGATGTGATCTACTGCCACACACACACTTACACACACACACACACACAATTACACCAACAGACATGTGTTGACTTTTACTTTTATCGGTTAAACATCTCCAGATTTCATGCAACATGTACATCAGCATATCTGAAGTTGCCGTCACACAAGCAATTAAGAGCTTGTTGCTACTGTAAATGTAAATGTACACAAAAGATACAATCATATAAATTTATATACATATATAAAATGGCAAAACTGACTGAACCATTTTTGTAATCAATTGTGCAGCGCTGCAGAGTTTCTTTTGCTCTCCGCTCAACATAATTCAATAACTGTCCAATCTTATTGGACCACTGCTCGACCAACGATCTTTTGCTGGTATTCTGATTAGCCGCAGGTAAAATGCCTGAAACTGGTTAGACCTGCATCGAAGTAAAAAAACCACCCTTATTGTTAAGTTGAATGCCGTTGCATTCAAGTCTGATTTTTACCTGCCTGCAGGTAAAGATATAAACAATAAGCCATCCTCATAATAAGGGACCAGAAGGGACCCTGGTCAGGTAGACCAAATCAAGCAAACAAAGTGGATTAGTCGCTGGACAATGAGTCACACTGATTAACAATGGATAACAGTTATGCAAAGATTATTAAGTAGTCTTTTTTTTCGTAGAGGGGTTGCTGAAAATTAAAAGTCATTCAAGAATAAGAACAAAATGGTTGTTTTCTTTTTAAATTGTATATTTTTTTGTAAATATTAATTAAAATGTATCACAATTTTTTTGTAAAGCTCAGTTGAGTTTTGCAACTTGCAGTTAATTTGTTTAAATTAACAGAAGATGCGTTAAAGCTGGATGCTGGAACCGGTGGCCCCATATGGAAGACAATTGTTGTAGTGTTGTGTGGTGCTCGATGGTGGTTCGATGTTGGCTTTAGGCTTGCACCCAACGATCCTGGAACTGAGCGACGGCTATTTCGTTGGCGGTGCTGCAGTACAGTGGCTCGACGAGATCGTTGTCGGCGGGCAGATCGGAGGTGGCGGTCCAGAAGAAGGTGCCATGAGCGGTGCGCACAAAGTGAACGGGAACTGTGGGCATTTGCTCGTACTCGTAGTCCTCCATTTCGCAGGAGGCTGAGAGACGCTCGTTGGCTTCATTCTCGTAGGACTCCATCGAATCGGCGCAGCAGGATTTGTTGGCAATCGATTCAAGATCAGCATTGCGGCTGTTCTCAATGGACTCCAGAGATTCCAATGAGTTGGCTTTGTGTGTGTTTTGCATGTTCTGCTGCTCCTCGACCTGTTGCTGCTTGAAGATCTTCTTCAGCAGTTTCTTCACGCTGTACGACTTCTTGTTGGATTTGGTGTTCATGTTGCTGACGATGATGTTCTTGTTCTGGCACATTTTGTAGTATGAGTTTTTATTTTGTTTGTAGCTGTGTTGTAGCTGAGTTGTTTGCTGTACGAAGCGCTGTGCTCGAATGATGTCTGATCCTCTGAAACGGCTGCCTTATATACCCGCACAGGACCAAAACGAAACCCAAGCCGACAGCAGGTCAGAGACGGGCAGAGAGGCAGGCAGGCAGCAAGATACACCAGATACATTGCGAGTGTGGGAAAGTACAAGGATACGTGCACAGACAAAACGAGAAAATCCTGAGCACACACATGCACACACACACACAAAAAAAACGGCAGGTGTGTTTAAAAAACGGACAGCAGGGACGGACCTGCTCGCCATTAACCTGCATGCGTTGGAGTGTATCGGCATGTATTGCCGCACTGCTCGCACCTGCTGCGTGTGTAGAGCAATTTTATCCTGCGCCAGGATCGTGAGAAGCGAGACTTTCTACCAGTTCCCACAGTTTTTCAAAGGATCCTTTTTCGAGCCTATTGAAAACAAAACCAAAAAAAAAAAGAATCTTATTGCTGATCACTTTTGGTTTTTATATGCTCCTCAGTTGTTATCGTTGTTGTTGTTGTTGTTGTTGCTGGCAGCTCTTTATGCACTTATCTCGTTTTGGTTGGCATAGAAATCCCTTTTTCGGGTCTTGAACACGTGTGCAGCTCGGCCCCCGAATACGTGGGAGAATATTTTCAATTTTCAACGCTTGAACGACCCAAACAATTAATGGCCTGACAGCAGAGGCCCAGATCAACTAGTTGAATAGGCAAACACAGGACTGAGGACAGAGGACTATCGACTGTGGACTGGGACCATTTAATGCGCTGTAATTTGAAATTTATAAAAATTTTTGTATTGCTCGAGGCGTTGCCCAAGCGAGCGAGAAAAAAGGAGGATCATAAAGAATAGGGGAGACAAAAAAAATATATATAAAAAAAACGTGTCGGGCATTCTAAAGCCGAAGGAGTTGCTTTTAATTTCATTTCGATGGCACACAATTAGCAGGCGAGTCGAAGCGATCGTTCCTCGCTCTCTTTCTCACTGTACCTTTGCTGCCCTGACTGTGCCTTAATAAGGGGCACTTTGTGTGCTTCCTGGAGGAGCCAAGCAGCACGCACAGCACGGTGCGCCAGAGTTGTCCTTTTTCGACTTTGGTTCGGTCGCAAGTTGGACGCGTGATGGCGCGTGAGGCGTTGAGGATGGCACAGATCCATGGGAACGTTTTCGGGGTCGAGCCTGTACTTAATGGATTGCCTTTGACGTGACCATAAATATTTGATACCCATGTGCATTGAGTTTGTTTTTTATTTTATTTTTTTTTATTCTTTGGAGCTACACATTGTTTAATTTCCAAAGACAAATTAAGAATCCAACAGTGAGAGTCCTGGTGAGAAGTTGTAGGCTGGCGTTAACAGTTCGTTTTATAATTGTTTGTACCTAGAGATTGCGCAGACTTACTGATGTGTTCCTAGATGCCAGACATGATTATAAGGTTGGCTTTGGACCCATTGTTACATATATTGGTTGGCCTGACCAAGCTGATTAGTGTTATGTTATGTGTGTACGTGTTTGTTTGTTTATCTGGGCTCAGCTCAGCTATTGGGGATTAATTAGAACACACGTCGTAATCAAGTGATTTGTTGGCACACAAAAGCAATAAATAGTCAGATAGATAAGAAAGAAAGTAACAGTTTTGATTGCTTAAAGTAGTCTATGGTAATCGAATTGCTAAAAAAAAAAAACATAAAAGTATCGTTAAGTATACGCTACGCTGATAAAATGATAAATGAGAATTAAAAATAATTGTTTGAAATTTACTCACAAGAAAAGGTATCAATATTCTATATGAATATAATAATAATAAAAATTAAAATAAATTTAAAGTCTAATCAATTAAAGTAAAATATTTAATTGTCTACATATATGCTGTAGATATACAAATAAAATTTACATTTTATTCACGTTATGAGTATAATAAAAACACGAACATTTTATGATTTAACTGAATATCGATAATAAGAAGCAATAATTAAAACCAATAATCATAAACAATTTTTATTTCGAATAAGTAATGTTAACGCACCTCAATAAATGTTTGACAATTTAAACTGCATTTGATGACAATCAATAGAATATATTTTGACGACTTAATCTTGCAACAATTTTGATATCACTTCTGTATTTTATTTTTATATAAAAGGCCAATATTTCCAGGAATGTGTCTTCTAAAAAAAGGATAACTGCATCGTTTCTCAATTCGCTCAAGTTGTGGCATTTCTATAGTTTGTATGGAGTTGCTTCATGGAACTGGGAATTCAGTCTTTTGCTTTTTTGCTCGAGTCATGCTACCATATCATTATTATGCACGATTGTTTGTTCTAATTGTGTTTCGTCCTTGGCTCTATTTTGGTTGACTCATTCTGCTACTTTTCATTTCATGGCCCACGTGCATGCCCATAATACGATCCAATAGAATAGCAACCAAATTTCTATGGCAAACCAAAATACCAAAAAAAAAAAAGGTTTTTAAAAAAAATAGATTGTTCGAAAAGACCCGTTGGGGGTCCAGAGGCACAGAGATGGACAGATAGTTGCTACCACTGTGGCGGTTTTGGGCTACCGTGGTGCTCTTGTTGGCCCATAAATCGTTTCCAGTGAAATCTTTGACCTGCTCGCTCGATGAACACGTGCACTGATTTCTTATCGTTGTCGATCATTTAGGGTTCAGAAAATTGTAGATTAGCCCGAAACAAAAACCTGTACAACAAAAACAAAAATTCGAGAAATAAAAAATACAAAAAAAAAATGTATATCAACAACAACCTGACCCCTCACCGTTTGGCATTGTTTGCAAGTGTTTAGATTCCTGGCCCTAGTGTGTGCGTACACAGATTGGGATCGGGATCGGGAATGGGAACGTGAATCGTCTTGTTTGAACACGTGACGACCTCGTTTCTGTCGCTGCGGGTTGCTTGGTGTTACGACGCCGTTTCAAAATTGCAGCGTCGCCAACAGACACGTCTTGTTGATGTACTATGTGGACACAGCAAGTGTACAAGGGAGAAGCCACAGCGGCGATCCTTACGATCTGAACGTGCGGAACTTGTGGGCACCAAATTTTCACACATGTGGCGTTGCGGGAAATGCCCGCCATCATTGGTGGACATCAGGTCCGGTTACAGGACTCGGCTTTTCCACAAAAACAAAAATCGTTGACGTTAACCATGGTCAATGTTACGGTATTTCCGCTTCTCGCCGATCAGTGTGAACTTCAAACGAGACGTGCGAAAAATTCAACTGAATGTAACACAAGCAATGACGATGGCAATCACTTGAGTCAAGTCTAGTCTAACTGTTGTACTCCATATCGTATATCAACTGTACACAGTAAACAATTTTTGTTAAGGCGTTATTCAATTTAAAGTTCGAAACTCAACTTAAAAACATTTAAGTTAATCTTAACAGTTTGAGGAATTTAATATATTGATTCATTTAATATTGTATCACAGATATATTAAAATAAATACTCTTATTTTATTATTTCAAAACTTGGCTGGAAAGATTATCATTTCTAAAGAAAACAACATAAATATTATTGATTCAAATTTATTGGTCATATTTTGGTTATGTACAAAAATTTATTGTATATATATAAAGCAAGCAACTTCATAGTCAAATGAAATTTATGCTTGTGATTTAAATTTATGGCCACATTTTTTGTAAGTGTCTAGCGATAGCGATAAAGTCATGTGCACTGCAGTTAAAAAAATAACATCGACAAGTCGCAGATAAATTTGAATAGCGACCCACGCGGCGGTTTTGTAATGATAAAATAACAAACCCGAACACACCATAACGCACGCCAGATGAGGGAAAGATCGACCCAAAACACTCATAAAATCGTTATAAAAATAAAAACTAGCTGACAAACACACACACATATACACACATGTGGGGTCCTTTTTTTTGTCATCATATTACATGCGAGAGAGATGAAGGCGCACTTGACACGAGACTGTGCGACATGTTGAATTATCTTTTAGTTTACAAATTAGTATGTGCGATGCGCGTTGCACATGCGGGTCTCGTTTCTGGGAATGCAGACATTGTTAGTTTAGGATAAGGATGAATGGACATGGCAATAACAGCCCAAAAGACGAGTCGCATAGCTGCCCATCACTCAACGCACGTGCAGTGCACAAAAGGGGTTGTAATTACAGTTTAACTCAGTGTCGCCGCCCTCCTCTAAAACGAGCCTCGACAAACACCAAACAAGACACCAACGAGCACCACAGCAAGTGGTCCGAGTCTGGTTTATGCAGATTCGATGGTAACACGTGCATGCTGATAAGTATGGGAGGCGAGGACAGGTCTCGAGCTCGTTTTTAGGGGCGTCACTGATCGATGCAGCTAAGGTTTCATATGAAAACTAGCTTACGAGGCAGGACCTCCTACTTGAGACCCCAGGGAGCTCGGGTTCCCTCACCATCACCGATCGCAGCTGGGGTGTTTGCTTGCGTTCGACACGTTTGGTTTACAAACCGAGTTGCTGGGGAGCCGCTTTAAAATAAACAATCACGTAAGAGAAAAAAAAACAAAGATCCCTTTGACCGAAAACTCATTAAAATATATATAACTTAATTCGTGTCCCTTTTTCTTAAATTTTCCCCTCATTTATTTTATCGTTAGCGTGTCTAGGTCCACTTTATACTTTCAAAACTAATTATAAAACTGTAGACGCCGGGATCCTGTTTCGAATACAGATAAGCCTCTGATTTAAGTGCTGTCTCCTGTTAGATTGCTTATCTTTCTTTTGTATTGGGTTTCAGCACAAAACTCAAAACTAATGCTCTGATTTTAAATACACATCACGTAGATCGATCTTGATAGCATTGGTGGACAATGAAATGTATCAATATTTTGAGGCAACATTAACAGCTCTAAACTGGGTGATATATGCTTAGGAATAGGTACAGTTGTGTCAAATATTAAATTTGTATATGGTCTACAAAACAAATTTCCTGCACAGATTTTTTAATAAACGTAAGACTTCGAAGTTTTCGGTATGAAATGAATCAGACTATCGAACAGTATCTATTATCGAAAAGTATTTACTATAAAAACTTTTGAAATAATGAATAAAAATAAAAACAAGTTTTAAGTGAAACATTTTTAAAGATGTTAAATGTTAGCCCAATAAACTAAATATTTTTCCACTGCCAGAAAAAAATAATAAGTTCAGAGTATAAAAATCGAAGCTAATTTTTTGAAAAATTCAACAATGAAATAAATGCATATTGATTTTGTTTTTTTTTTGTTTTAGTTTTATTACTATTAAAGCTTTGTAATGTTTTCTTAAAGTCTAAAGTTTTTATAATCTCGATCTTATTTACAACTTAAAACTATTAAAGCTTGAGATGGGTTTATTATTAGCTAAGTGTGTTTTTATATATCTATGTAAAGCTTTCTTTTATCACAGTGTACATCGATTCAATTGGAAGACATGATTCGTTGTTATATGTTGTTGCAGTTGTTGCTGGTTTCTGGTTTACCATGGACGCCACATAGGATTGTTGGCTGGCTGGGGGCTGGTTGCTGCCTCCGAACCCTCAGCATCGCTGTGGTAGCCCGAAGAAGCTGGGCTACCTGGACGACTAATTGGCGAGGATACCAATTTATTTTCCTGCTGCTGCTGCTGCTGGTTTTGTGGTTGATCTGATTGGAGCATGCGTTGAAACTCCATGCCGAGATGTGTCATCACCGTTTTGCCGACATCAACGCTCATTGCTGGTGTGCAGGCCATCACGCGTGAGATTTCGCTAACGGCATTCATGTAGCCATTCTTGAAACTGTCCATCGGCACGGGAGAGACTGGCGCTTGCTGCTTGATGAGTATTTTGCGCATGAATACAAGTGACGCCTCCAGCATTTCGGTTTTGTCGAGACGGAGTATGGCATCGTCGCCCTGGAACTCGGCAACAAGTGTCTTTAGCGTGTCCATGCACTTGTTCATGCGTGCCCGACGCTGCCGCTCCAGCTGTGGCTTCTTCACCTTCAAGTAATGTTGCGTCTTCGAGACGTAAGCGGTTTCAGTTTGTGGAGCCATTTTGTGAGATCGACTGTGTGTTTGAGTTGTGTACAGTTTGCAGGATGCTGTGTGAATGGTGCTCTTCTCGGCTGCAGCGTCGCCTTTTATAGCCGCACTGCAGTTTGGGTTCGGGTCCTGCAGTCAGGACCTGCTGCAGGTAGACAAACGCACAGAAGAGCATCTTGAAATCTCTCTCGCTCTCAGTTGCTCAGTGCGTGGGAAAGGAAATCGTTGATAGACCCTACAAACCGAGATGGCCAACAACAATACCTATTAGACGATTGTCTAGTTGCGTGTCTGATGCATTGTATCTGCAATTAAACCGTAAAATTCTGACCAAGAATAATGATAGAGGCCAGACAATTGACTGGACCGTAGTGATTTGTCTTGTGAGGGAACAGTAAAATTTATGAAAAGGTTATAAATGTGATTTGGTTTATGTGGCTTTATGACTTCGTCCTTCAAAGTGGACTTTTGTTATTGGGGCTACAAATAAATCAAGGCTATGTCTGCAGATCCTGTAAAGTTAAAATGATCTAAAAATCAATGCTACTAATGGAGTCTTATTGACACTAAATAAATGGAATTGTCGGTATATAAATATATTTTTAGATTTGTTTATTTTTATCAAATTTACACTAATTTATTTATTTATAGATTCAAAATTACTTTACCTACTCTACATACATAGTTTTATCGAACTTTGATATTAAAAGATTTTTCTGTATTATTCCTTTATTTACCAATCTTAACATTGTTACATATATATATGTTGTTTAATATTTATGAGTGTTTATTATTATTTGAAGGTATCTCCAAAAATATAAACAGATAAATATGTTTATATATACATGTGGCTCAATTTCAATGGTCATCTTATCCCATGTAAAGAGCGCATGCGATTTTTTTTTAAATTCCTTTGGGGGCACTTCATCCAGTTCCGGTTCAGCACACAAGAACTTCATACATTAATAAGTGGTATACATTTTAATTACTTTCTGGTTGACTTCTTGCATTTGTAGAGTTCCAGTTAGAATTAATGCTTATAAGAAGGGCCACCTTTTCCAACATACGTATGTTTATGTTTGTGTGTAAGTAGCTTCATTGCGGAAAGTGGCACCCGCAGTTCGGCACTCGGCACTCGTCGCTCATCAGTCGTCGTAAGTCGTCAGTCTTCAGTCGTCTGCCGTTCGCTTGTTCGTCACTTGCTCGATTTTCATATCGTGAGAACTGCTCGAGTATCGTCGTGTGTTTCCCACGCGATGTGCACACCTGCCATTTAAGTCGCTTATATGGTTACGATTACAAACACAGCAGCAGCAGCAATAACAAAAACAACAACAACAACAACAAAAACATGAGGGCCTCTGCTGTTGACGGCACACATTTATTGCGCCGGCGCGACGCGCATTATCAGCGTCGTGTGTCTGCCCCGACGACTTGACTGTCTGTCTGACTGAATGACGACCTGGCTGTTTGTCTGACTGACTGATTACTTACTGCTTTACTTTAGTTTTTCACTCTTGTCGTCATCATGTTGCTGTTGTTGCTGTTGTTGGCGTCGTCATTGTCGATTGTTTAATTTAAATCGCCGTCGCAATGTCGGCTACTCGGCTTCAGCTTAATGATTATACCTCAAAGTCTGCCTCGAGGTTGCCGCAGAATTGTACGCAATAGTTATTTGTATTTTACGACATGCGCTAATTGAACCGCAGTTGATGAGCCTCAACATCGGCGTCCGCCTCAGTAGCAGCAACAACTTCAGATTCAGTGAAGCTTCAGCAAAAGACATTGATTGGCCAAAGCCGAAGGTGAAAAGTTGGCGCTACTGTCGACGTGATTGGAATTGAGTTTTTGTTTTTTTTTTTGTTTTTGCTTTATTCACAAGTTCTGATGTCGGCTAACATCAATAGACATAAATTGAGAATTTGAATTGATGAGTATTGGGTCATGAGACACTAAAAAAAAACGATGGCAACAAGTCTTACAACGAACTCAACAGCAGGTGCAAATTGTAATGATTTACAATTAATCAGATATGTGTGGCCTTGATGGCAAAAAATCTAAGAAGGACCTATTAAAAAAATATATAGCCTAAATCGAATAAAAATGTTTTCAAAACCAAAATCTCATTTCGTCCAAGATGTCTGTACCTAATGAAGCATAGAGCTATTTTGATATATCTGGGAAAAAATGCTTAAAGTCTAAATCCTTTCTATAAATAAGAAATTATCTTCACAAAATAAATTCTAAGTTAGCAATCAGAGAAAATGTTCCTTGAATTTTTATTATAAATTGCGCAAAAATAATTGATGAAGGACAATCGACCTCTGAATATTGCTTTAACTGCTCCGATAATAATTATGTATTCTTTTCAAAAGAAGAGTGTCAATTCTTATAATTAACTGTACGCATTTTAGAAACAGTTCCCAGGCATCTTAAAAATGGTTGCATATTTGAATTTTAACTATAGCATATTAAAGTAGTTAGCTGGACGATAAGTGGACAATTGTGCACCGTGTTGACCAAAGCACAAATTACCCAAAATTTTGGGATGAAATTCCAAACGTTTTCCCAACTACGATTCTAATTAGTTAAGCATACCTACACAATCTTAACTGAATATCATCTAAAATGTGATGTTAAATGTGACATAGACAAACAGTCAAAAAACACTATTAAATATTACCTACCACATAAAACCACTTGCAATTAAATATCAATTTCCTATGCAACCCCCTGAAATTTGGAGCGTGCCACTTCAAGCATACCCAACACACTTATATGATAAACACTGTCGGAAAATCACTCAAATTATAATCCACAAAGCGCCCATAAGCTGAATCAAGTGGCGATCAAACAGAACTCAATTGCTGCACCTTGTGCCACAACCACCGAAATCAAATTCACGACCAGCCACGTGACCGCCCAACGCCCCGCAGGCAGTGTAGCGCAGCGCAGCACGAGGCAAGTCTATGGCCGCCACGCGGCTGCGACTCGCGCGAGCTTTCCACAAGTGGGCAAAACCAAAAATATATATTAATCAGGTGCAACAGCGGGGCAGGAGGCGGCAATCGGCAATCGAGTCGTTGGTTTTGTGTGTGCGCATTTGAAAATGAAACGCGTGGCAATTAGGCAGACGCAAAACCACACTTGTCCGGGAGCAGGCTTTAGAGGTCGCTGCAGTGGCGAGACTTTCGCCAGGCAGCAAGTGCAATATGTGTCAGGCAGTCAACAGCCACCACCACCACCAAGGCAACAACAAAAACAACAACAACAACAACAGCAGCAACAGCAACACGAAACGGGCTGTGGCCTAAATTGCAAGCAGCTGCCACTCGAACCGTGGGATATTTTTCCCCTAACCAACTGAGGGCCATCGAACCTTATCCATGGGAACCACAACTGCTCGACGCTCTCAATATTTATTTTGTGCGTTCGTTATATTGAATAAGTAAAAAAAAAAATACAAAAAAAACAACAGCAGCAATCGAAAGGATGCCTCGGCAATGAGGGGTGCGGACGACTGACAAGATTATCCTGCACGTGTTGAGCTTGCTCTCTCCCTGCTGCTGATGATGAGCCTGCGCTAAAAGCGTGGCAGGCAAGCGTTGGGCTGCTGCTGTTGCTACAGTTTTTGATGATGCTGCTTTTGGTGTTGCTTTTACTGAAAGTTGCAACATCAGTCAGCCGCGTGCTGGACACATGTGTTGCCCATGTGGCACTTGTCGTTGTCGTTGGGTGGTGCTCTACTGTTCTGCATTGATTTAGATGTTGTGGTGGTGGTGGTTTCTTGATGTTGCTATATAAGCGCGACACATGCCACGCCGGAAGCACAGTCCAAATTTGCCAGTCAAAGCGCAAACAACAGTGTTAAAACCCAGAAACTATGTCGAAAGTGAAGAATCTAATTGCCAAAATGTTGCAAAGGCGTGGCAGCAAGCACAACAACAACAGCAACAATTGCAACATTAAGCATTGCCAGCACTATGAAAGTCTGGAGGAGATTGCACAAAATCAGGCTAACGAGCGCATGCTACAGGAGACAGCTATGGCCACACATCAATTGGTTTTTTGCCTCGAAACCGCAGACGGCTGTTTTTATTGGCATGCACAGTAGTTGCAGCAAAAACCAGCAGAAGCAACAACAACAACAAATACAACACACACGAACCGGTAGTTAGAATCGGTCAAATGTATGAATGAAAACACTTATTCAATGAAGCGATCCATCCATCCCGTCAACAAGTCAGCCACAACATGCGAAACTAGTTGCATGCCGCAAATGAGTAAAAATGAATATCAAGTTGCCACTGCAATCAACAGCCATCAACAGCAACAATATCAATGTGATGCAGGTGGCAAGGTGTTAATTTAATATTAAATGGCAATATTTATGCCATATTTAAATTCCTTGTGATACAGTTATATACTCATAATCGAATAGTTTAGTTTATGGTGACAATAGCATAATGGTTTATTAGTTTTTAAGTCAATAAAAAATAATGCCTTGAAAAATAATATATTTGAACTGTTTTTTTCTTGTCTTAAACAGCTGCTTGTCTCCTGCGAATGAATATGTTCATGAATATAAATTATATTATAATTATATTCAGTGACATATTTATACTTTATTAATATTAAATGAAGGAATCCATATAGTTAAAGTCTTCTTAATGAAGCAAATGCACTATCAAAAGAATTTATTTAGCGCAAACGTTTATAAATTATTTCATAAATAATTGTATACTCAAAAAACCGTTTTCTCTCTTCGATATTAATATATACAGTGCACAAGATCAAAGAACGCTGGCTGAACACCCCACCGCTAATTAAATCAAGTAACCCCAGTCAAAGATTCAATTATTTATCTGGAATTTGTATCCTTAATAATAACATCCTGTTTGCTGAAACTTTGCAATTCAAAAACACTGAATAACTGCACAGCAGCAACAGCAATGAGCTTTGTGCAACTTGCATCCTTTCAGTTCGTCAACCCTTTAACACATGTGCCTCCCCCTTCAGGTCAACATGCCCCCTCTACCAAGCCATTTTACGTGTGTCTGTCACACGTTATTACGCGGTTCAAGAATGCGCACATATTCAATTACACAGCCAAAGCAACAGCAATAAAAACAACATCAACATCAACAACAACACCAACAGCAACATCAACGATGACAAGAGCATTGCATTGACAATAAGCTGAACAACCCCCAACCCAGTTGCGTGCATAAATGAACCCCTGTAGAGATCGGAGATCGGCTCGCCATGTGCAGTTGAAAAAATGTTCTCACACTCGAAAGATTGTAACGGCTTGCTGTTCAGCACACTCTCAGCACGCCATGCTCATCATGCCTGATATCTCATCCCCCTTGGCTAAGTACACACGATGAGGCTGTCTCGCTCTCGCCGTTGTGTTGGGCTGCTCGCACTTCCTGCCCGTGGCCAAACTGGCCACGTATATTGTTTATATAGTTAACGAATGCGATACATTTAATCTTTAGTGTGTGTCAATTTGCCGTACAGTCATTTAGTTTGCATGCCCCTCACATCGTCCCTGTATTGTCGTTACTTGGTCCTGGTCTCCGATCCCCGGTCCCACGACGTGCCCAGGCATGCCACTTAGCGTAGCCCAAGTGTTCAACAGAAGCTACAATTCAGCATTCATAATTGACAACAACAACAACAACAACAACACCAACAACATCAGCAGCAGAGACTGCAACGACAGCAGAGAGGAACCTATGGCAACAAAAAAAAACTTAAATAAAAGGCAGGTGGTAGTTTTTTTCGGTAGTACTGTCCACATTACCGTCCATGACTCGGTCTTGCGCACGGTCAGATTTACAGTGGGGCAAGCGCATTAATAATGTCGTAAAAACTTAATAGTAAACTAACCAAATTAAAGAAATAAAAACTTGATAAAAATAGAATTAATTCAATAAAAATCTATGTTACGTTCCATTTAAATATATACATAATATTAAAATTTGTATTTTATACTCTGGTGGTTTTTTTAATCTGATGCAAATTAAATATTTGTTTTTTGATGCAACTTGCTAAGTTACAAAAAATTCTGCTCACACATAATTAACAAAAAAATCCCTAGGCGGTGCCATTTTCAAATACACCACCTCGACTTTCGTACATCACCTTACACTACCTTGCCGTTCCCAATATTTCCAAAACTTCATTCCCACGCCCAGGCATTACCAATACCTAAAACTAACCGTATCATGTTAATTCCATTTACATTTATACGTAAATCCCAAAACTTCATTCACACTGTCAGTTCAAAACTTCTGAAAAACTAACCGTACAAGTACAAGAAATACGGCGTAAAACCCACAATAGATTTTTACTTATTCTGCACTTTACCATACCTTACCTTGACCAGTATTTCCAAAACTTTATTCCCACGCACAGGCAGTACAAGAAATTTTTAAACTAACCATATCAAGTAGAAGAACAGCTACGTAAAGTCCAAAAACAGAATTTTACCTTGTATCGAACATGTTTTGGAAAATCCAGAGTTCTCATTTAATAGAATTTTATACAAATTTTCCACACGTGTTGTGCCCACTGTGCACTGTGCATAAGGGCTCAACTCGGTTGATCGCTCTCTCTCCTTCTCTCAATCGCTCTCTCACTCTTTCACCCTAGAAGACCGAGCGATTATAACTTATAACACCAACGAGCGAGAAAAATCTTGTGGGAAACTTGAGGGCAAAGTGTTTCCCACGATTCGAACGTCAATGTAAAAGAAAACAGAGAAGAGCTAAAAGCAGCAATAACAACAACAGCAACAGCATTCTGAACATGTGCAACAACCACCAGCGACACCACCAACACACAGCGACGCACCATCAGCTTCATCCCCTGCCAAGACAAAACTTGTTTGCCGAGCAAACAAGAGAAAAACCAACCACCATTTGCAGTAGCAGACGAGGATCGCTGCAAGGCGAACGAGAGCCGAGTAACAGACCCGAATGACTGAGTAATTTGCTCGGCAGGTGGTGTTGTTGTTGCTGATTTTGTTCTTGCTCTCTGCTCTCTGCGTGCGTGCTTGCTTGCGTGCGCTGAGCACGAGACGCAGATAGATGTCGACGTCGACGTTGACGTTGACGTTGACGGCACGTGCAGCTATAAAAGAAGCAGTAACTGGAGACGGCAGCAACATTCTCAACGCAATCGTCGTGAAGTACACAACGAGTACAAGTAAAAATTCCCAATAACATAAACCAAAACTAAGCCATGGCAACCAAATACGAATTATCAAAGACATATCAGTACCGCAAGGTGATGAAGCCGCTGCTGGAGCGCAAACGTCGCGCACGCATCAACAAGTGCTTGGATGATCTGAAGGATCTGATGGCCGAGTGTGTGTCCCAAACAAGCGATGCCAAGTTTGAAAAAGCCGATATCTTGGAGGTCACCGTACAATATTTGCGCCAGCTCAAACAATCCAAGGCCGTCTCTGCAGCCGCTACCGTTGCTCCCGAGCATAGTTTTCGTTCCGGATATATTCGTGCCGCAAATGAAGTCTCTCGTGCCCTGGCAGAACTCCCAAAAGTAGATGTTGCGTTCGGCACCACTCTGATGACACATCTGGGTATGCGTTTAAATCAGCTGGAGCAGCCTTTGGAACAGCCAATGCCAATGGCAATGCATACACCACTCAGCATCAACTGCGGCTCTGCTTACAACACAACCACCTCCAGCAGCATCAGCAGCCGCGACGCCTTCAGTCCCGTTTCCAGCGGCTATGCCAGCGACAGTGATTGCGCTTCATCCGGCTCATCCACGCCCATTGCTGCCCAATCTCTGCTTCAGATTAGCGCCTCCGATAGCGTTTGGCGTCCCTGGTAAATCTTGGCGCCAATGCAGTCGTCGGGACAAGCACGCAATGCAACTGTAGCTTTACTTTTAATGCTTTACAATGATCCTCATTTTGATTCCAATTAAGTGTTACGCAGTTTTATAAGTTAGTTCTGTGATACGGCGCGTTTTATTGACTCCACCTATATCCATTAGCCAGAAGTCTGTTAGCCAATACAAATGTATATAATTTAAGAAAACAAATATTTGAAAACATAAATACAAAAACAATTTTAAAAAGAAAACTATTTCTCGACTTATTATTTCAAATTTCACTTATTTTTGCTTTCAGTTTTATAGTTTCCAATCAGATTGTCGACTGCAATTAATGTTGATATGTTAATTGTTACTTATTAGTAACTTGTCTTCCAAATGGACAATACATACAATAAGTCAATTGAGGAAACAAATATATATGTTGTTAAATATAAATGGATTGCTGTTCTGCTCTTTACGTAGTTAAATTAATGCAAATTGCATAAATTGGTCTCATTGAGATTTTGGTCTTATTATAAACGTTATTTAATATAAGCCACTTCATTTTAATCTTTATGGTTAATAAGTAAAGAACCACAATGAAAATATATGGATTTCCTATAAGATTCAAATTTAACCGGTTCTTAATAAATACAAGCAAATACGGGTATGTAAATATTTGATAGGGTTTATTTATGTATACTTCATATATTTTTGTCAAGTGTTAATTTTTCAGCCGATATAGTTTTTTTTATGACAATAAACAAAAACTTGGTAATTAAATTTTCGTATACTATACTTTATTAATTTATGAAGTAATTTTTGTACAGCATATCTTTAAGTCTATAAAAAGGTGGTTACCAATTATTTCATTATAAATTATAATAAGACTACATGCAAGCTTATTGGTTGATTATACTTTAATAGATCTGTTGAAGTCTCTATGAAAAGGGGATGTCCGTCAAATATAATCTTATTAGAATGAGTATATTATTTAATAAGAACATTAATTAATTATTTAGAAGATTAATTCATAAGCATCAAGTAATCTTAAATATTTATTAATCCCACGCTTCATATGAAGTTGAATAAGCCAATTAAACTTACTTCTATATAATTCACTTTGAGGACTCATGTTAAGTAAACTCATTTTGAGACAGCAATCACAATCAAAACATACCCATTTACAATATCACTGCCTGATTAATTTGAAAACATAGTAAAATATAAAAAAAAAAATTAAAAACAAATTTCTTAATTAACAATGTTAAAATGCTTGTTTTGGTATTTAACTCTGACACAATTAACTGTCAATTATCAATTTATCAATTAGCTGCCACAGCAAACAACAACAAAAACATAAACAACGACTGAAATTTATCAACCATTAACGATAATTATTGCATTCGTACAGACATATAGTACCCAGATATTAGGGGGTTGCGAGTAGCAGCCCAGCTTATGCCAGCGATCACCTCAATTGATCCACGCGCCGCAAGGCCACACCACGCTTCCAGCGCACGTCCGAAGCGAAAGCCAAACGAAGCCAATACGCCACACTAATTGTGTCCAATAAACATTCATCGGGTCAGGAATCGGTTTGGGATCGAGATCGGAATTGGTACCGCATTATGCCATCATCATCTGCATACAGTGATGAAACAATAAGCGAGAGAGATGGCACGCCAGGATAACAATGGAAATGGGAACGACCCACGCACACGCACACAGGATGAGGCAGTGAAGTATGCATTAAGGATAATAACACCGGCCTAAAGAGCAACTACAGCAGCAGCAACAACATCACACACAACGAAAATAACAATAACAACAACAAGAGCAACAAGAACAACAACAATGCCCAAAACAGCGACAGCTGCAAAATTTTGTGCTCTGATCCTTTAAAAAGCGAAGCATGTGGCCAAAAGGAAAACAAACGAGAAAAAATTGTGTGAGAAACTTACTTTCAGGTCGGTTCCCACGCCACGAGCCACAAGGATTGCCGATTGTCCTCCATGCACAGCCGCACATTGCAGCTGTTCCCCCAGCGCATCGCCTGCGAGAGAGAGAGAGACTCCCGCTGTCGTTCATGCGTGTGCGAGCGAGGCGGGGCGCACTCATGCGTTGCCCTCGCCGAGGGTGGATTCAGAACTATAAAAGCGAAGCATTGGCAAGCAGAGAGCATCATTCACGATACAGCCAGCAACAAGGCAACAACCGAAATTGTATACACTTAATTATAAAATTCATATACAAAACTTACGTAAAAATGGAATACAGCAGCAAAACTGAGATCTACCAGAAAGTGAAGAAGCCGCTGCTGGAGCGTCAGCGTCGGGCACGCATCAACAAGTGCCTGGACACCCTTAAGACACTTGTCGCCGACCTGCGCGGCGATGATGGCATTCTGCGCATGGACAAAGCCGAGATGCTTGAATCAGCTGTGGTATTCATGCGCCAGCAAAAGATTGGCAAATCAGTAGCAGCAACACCAACAATTACAGCAACAACAACATCGCCCGCAATGCCTTTGGAGAACTTCCGCAATGGGTACATGAATGCAGTCAATGAGGTGTCACGTGTTATGGCATCCACACCTGGCATGAGCGTTGACTTGGGCAAATCGGTGATGTCACATCTGGGACGCATCTACAAGAATCTACAGCAGTTCCATGAGGCACAAACAATGTCTGAATCAGAGTCGGAATTAAGTATCAACTGCAACTCGGCGCCGCTCAGCCCCGCCTCATCCGGCTATCATAGTGATTGCGAGAGTCCTTCACCGTCGCCTATGCCAGTGGAGGCGGAGAAACTGTGGCGCCCCTGGTAAATCATCAGGTCAGCTACTATAGAAAGCAGCTACATAAGAAGAAGACAACGCAACTGTGATAACCAACTGTGATGGCAACAAAGCAATTAGCAAAAGCAAAAGCAAAAACAAATTCCATTGAATAAATGCACTTAAGAAACATAATATTATTGACTTTTGATTACTCTATGTGGGCAAGGGATTACTTTTAATTTCAGCTTTGAGTAGTATTATTAGAGGTGAATGCTTGTGAGCACGCCTTGACTGAAATATAACACTTTTCTCAGCAATTAGATATGCGCTTATGTCACTTGACTCTTAAAACAAACATTAATATAGTCAAATTAACTTAACAACTATTTATTTTTTATTTACTTAAATGTTAATCGTTTTTAACCTACGTTGTTATTATTTTCTTTATTTTTTTATAAGTACAATTTATAAAAATCAATTCTAGTTAATATAATGTTAATTATGTTGCACTGATTTCATAATTCAGATTGCGCGCCGAATAAATCGTTGCTATTGGCATACAATGTTGCACAGACGATATATTAAAATGTGCTATCGCACACAAGTTAGATAAATCAAAGAAGCCGTTCGATATATGATGGAGGCCAGTCGATAAATCTAAATAATAAAGTAATGATATATATCTGGCGATATATCGTCGGCTTTTATTTTTTCCACGCTTCAAAATCACGTTCCCGATTAAAAAACAAATCGGCAGTAAGCGTTAACAAGTTTTCCAAGTAATTGTGCATTGAGAGCAATATAAAACCATTTCGGAAAGCAAATAAATGTAGCCGAAACCCAAAGTGCAAAATAGACGGCTAAAGCAGATGCGAAAAAATAGAGACGAGAACGAGAACGCCACACAACACATACACGACTCTCAGGCTGGCTGTCAGACGTAGCGAGTCGGTCGGTCGGTTGAAGAGGCCAGTTTTTACGGGCAAAATTTGATTAAAAAATTACGTTTTTTTGCACTGAAAAAATCGGCTAGTGCAAATATCAGTGCAACGTATGTGTGTGTTCACAAATTGGCAATAAAATGTGCAATTATACGGCTAGCTAAATGCCCAAATGTAAATTGGTACTGCCAACTACTCCGTTTTTTAATTGCTTTTGTTTATTTTTTGTTGGGCCAATTTTTCTTTAGCGCTGTGCTCGTGTGTGCGCCTATGTGTGTACGTGTGCGTGTGTGTGTGAGTAAATTTTGCTACTCGTTCGCTCGGGGTGCGCGCGCGTGTATATGTCTGTCTGTATGGTTTTGTGCATGTATGAGTGGACAACTCGCTGTCGCAACAAACAGTGTTGCCAGCAAAGTTAAATTTCAGTTGCTTTTGTATTTTGTTGTATCAAAATCGTATTCGCTCAATTGCTGAGTTTTCGCATAGTGTTAAAAACCAAAAGGCAATGCTTCAATAAACATAAAAGTGTTTTGTGCGGTGGCAAGCGTCAATATTTGTGGTTCGGTTTGAGGTGGCAACCCTGCGTAATTGCAGTCTATCTATATGTGTATTGCACAGGGTACATTTGTTTGTGCAAAGCGTGCGACCAGCTTGCATTGCTTTTGCAAAAATTACATGCTACAAGAATGTGGAATTTGTTTAACAAGAGCTGCTTAAGCTGCCAATAAAGTGAACAATAGTTTTTTGCCCAATGCCGCATGCTTGTTTTTTGCGTAACATTTCGCCCAGGCACATGCAACTGTGCGTTTGATTTTTTCGGCGGTAAACACTCACACTCATACCCTCGTACGTGCGTCGTCCTCTGCATATGTGTGCGTGTATATGTGTGTGTATATATGTTCACTCGTTGTTGCTGGCATGGCTGCCATTGCTGAGATGCTCAAAAATACGTGAGCGCGCGTGTATGCGTATTTGTGTGTGTGTGTATGTGTTCGTGAGATTCTACGTATCGAAAAAAATGGTGCAAAATAACTAAGAAATGTAAAATTACATTTTTGCAGGATACCCGCAAATCTCTTGACAATATGGAATCGCAGGAGTTGAACCGCAACTAAAAATCACCATAATAGCAATTAAAAGTTTGCACAATTACATTTTATACATGCTCCTCCGGAGCTAGTGCTGCTAATTTCAGCAGAGGGGAGCTTCATCTCAGGGTGCCAGCAGCAGCGGCGCACTGCCAAAGGGAAGAGGAAGCATAATCAACTCGCTTAACCAAACGCAGGCTACGAACAAAATAAATAAAAATAATAATAGAATATAAAAACATTACGGTTCCACTAACTACAACTGTTATTTGTTGTTCATCTCGTTGCTCCTTCTTGGGCAACTATCAAACAGCAATAACAGCAGCAACAACAACATCAACACAACACCAACACAATGTATCCCGCACCGGTGCGTCACCCCGCCGCCGGGGTAAGTATTTAACAGATTGCAATGGGACCCAATCAAGTGTTTTGCTAATTGTGTTTCGCCCTTTGCCCATCTCTATCTGTCTCAGGGACCTCCACCTCAGGGCCCAATCAAATTCACCATTGCCGATACATTGGAGCGCATCAAGGAGGAGTTCAATTTTCTGCAAGCACAATATCACAGGCAAGTATCTACGACGTAGGACACCCCAAAAGGAATCCCAGCAGAAGAGGCATAAAGATTAATTGTTGAACTTTTTAATAGTTGCTAACTTAAAGGGCCCTCGTTTAAATGAACAAGATTAATCCGAAATTTTCTATTATATTCTTGGATTCAGTTATTTATATAGCGGATGCATTATGAAATGTATAACTGCTTACATGTTGTTTCCTTAGAGAATCTACTTTCGAAATCCAACAATGAATTCAGGCTATATAAAGCAATCCAAGAAGAGTAAAAAGAATGTTGTTCTCAGTAGATTTTTCATGCTCTGTTGTTCTGCTGGGATATTTCTGTTGTCTTTCAGCCTCAATGTCTTTTTGCTGTATAAACCGGTTTGCCAGGCAGCTAACCATATGCGCTGGTTGGTCATAGGATTTTTTTTAGCCGGCGGGCCAACGACAACGGAAGCGTTGCCCGAGATTTTTTTTAACTAAACTAATTTGCCCTTTTGATTATTTTTCCTGTGAATTTTAGCATCAAATTGGAGTGCGAGAAGCTGGCAAACGAAAAGACCGAAATGCAGCGCCATTATGTTATGGTAAAACAATTAATTTAAAACAAAAATATTCGAGTATTTATTCTAATCCTCTTCTTCTACCTCCCACACATAAAATGCGCAGTATTATGAGATGTCCTACGGCCTTAATGTGGAAATGCACAAACAAACCGAAATCGCAAAGCGTCTAAACACACTGATCAACCAGCTGCTTCCATTCCTACAGGCCGATCATCAGCAACAAGTGCTGCAGGCGGTAGAGCGCGCGAAGCAGGTCACAATGCAGGAACTCAATCTGATCATTGGGGTAAGTTGATGTCTTTTATTTTCACCCAGTGCCACACAATGGTCATTGAAACTTCGTTAGTCCGAAATACTTCTGATTTATGTTTTTTGGCTCTGTTAAAATCATTCCAAAGTAGAAATTTTATCATCTTTAGATTTATATAGTTTTTTTTTTAGTGATTTTATATTTATATTATTACCTATTTTAAAATCTACAACAAATAATATTTTGAAGACCAGAGCTCAACTAAATAATACAGAGCTCAACTGAATAATATTGGCTTAAAATCACAATAACTTTAACTCTAACTGGACAACTCTGATAAGATAGATTTTTGAAATGTCCGTTGTTTAGTTAATTCACTTAAATAAATTCTGTACTTCAACTCCAGATTTAAAAATTATTAAATTTAAGACAAAAAATGTACAATAAGAAATCCCAATTGAAATTACATATATATATTTTAAAAACAATGCGATTGTGCGTGTGCGTGTGCCTACAGCAGCATCAGCAGCAACATGGAATACAACAACTTTTAGTAAGTTTTAATTTTTCTTTTTTTTTTTTTTGGAAATTTGCATTCGTTTGTTTGTTTGCTTGTTGCGCTAATTCTCGCTCGCTCTTTCGCTCTCCACAAGGTGTTGTTGTTCATATATATACATATACATATATATAAATTTTTTTTTTTTAATAATACTCTACTTGTCAATATTGTTGGTGTTGTCTGCACCCACACGCGCACAACTGCATTAAAATTGCTTTTGTAACGTCCCAAAACCAAATAACAGAAAATTTAAGCGCCTTGAACAAAGTCAAGATTTTGATCAACTAACAGCCTATGGATTTCCAATTGCAGCAACAAATACACGCACAACAGGTGCCAGGTGGGCCGCCACAGCCAATGGGCGCTTTAAATCCATTTGGTGCTTTGGGTGCCACAATGGGATTGCCACATGGGCCACAGGGTTTGCTGAAAGCGCCGCCAGAACATCAAAGGCCTGATATAAAGCCAATGGGCTTAGAGGGACCAGCGGGCGCTGAGGAGCGTTTGGTAAGTAGCTCAAAACATACATGTTATATGGTATGATATGAAATAAACTCAATTTAAATTTCAGCGCAATTCGGTTTCGCCAGCGGATCGTGAGAAATATCGCACGCGCTCTCCACTGGACATTGAGAACGATACGAAGCGTCTAAAAAATGAGAAACTACAAGTAAGTATCGAATTGTAACACACTTATAAATCATTTAGTATACTTGTTATTATTGTGTCATCAGCTGATGCTGCCTCTCAACTCACCATAAAAACAACCATTAATATTATGTAGTATCCCATAAGTAGTTGTTGTTGTCTATCTTTAATCCTCTATCACTTTTTGCTATTCGTAAGAAACGTCAAACCCTCAAATCAATATAGCTATAATTATATTTGTAGTCTAGTGAAATAAAATAAACAACTAAATTGTTTTTTGCATTTGTTGTTGTTTATACGTTATATGCATTTTGTTTTATTGTTTGTTTGTTTTTTTCAAAATTTTTGCAGGACGATGAAGGCGAGAAAAGCGATCAAGATTTAGTCGTAGATGTTGCAAATGAAATGGTGAGTTGAGTGCCGGCCCTGATTAATATGCAACAGATCTCCCAAGAAAAAAAATATACCCATCCACAAATCACTTAAGCTTAACTCACGCCTCAAATCTCATTTTGCAGGAATCACACTCACCACGTCCCAATGGCGAGCACGTCTCCATGGAGGTGCGCGATCGCGAGAGCTTAAACGGCGAGCGGCTGGACAAACCGGGCAGCAGCGGTATCAAACAGGAGCGCCCGCCTTCACGTTCAGGCTCTAGTTCGTCTCGATCCACACCCAGCCTCAAAACAAAAGACGTAAGAACAAACATTGGAAAAATGTTCAAACAATCAATCAATCAAGTTTACATACCAAAAAATCCTTATTAATTTATATTTTGGTTGTCATTAACTATTAGATGGACAAGCCGGGCACACCGGGCGCGAAGGCACGTACACCGACACCAAACGCTGCAGCACCATCTCAGGGCGCAAATCCTAAACAAATGATGCAACAAGGTGGTCCACCGCCAGCTGGATATCCAGCGTCACCGTATCAGCGACCGGCGGATCCCTATCAGCGTCCACCATCGGATCCCGCCTATGGACGACCGCCGTTGCCGTACGATCCGCATGCGCATGTACGAACAAACGGCATTCCACATCCCTCGGCATTAACAGGTGGAAAGCCGTAAGTGCACCACAATTATTATCTATTTGAAAATTTGTAGTAATTTACGATCCTTGTTATTTTTTTTTTTTCGAACAGAGCATACTCTTTCCATATGAACGGCGAGGGTAGCTTGCAGCCGGTACCATTCCCGCCGGACGCGTTGGTGGGCGTAGGGATACCGAGACATGCGCGGCAAATAAATACCTTATCGCATGGTGAGGTTGTCTGCGCGGTGACCATTTCAAATCCTACAAAATACGTTTATACGGGAGGCAAGGGCTGTGTCAAGGTGTGGGACATCTCACAGCCGGGGAACAAGAATCCCGTCAGCCAGCTGGATTGCCTGCAGCGCGATAATTATATACGCTCCGTGAAATTGCTGCCGGATGGACGCACGCTTATTGTCGGTGGCGAGGCATCGAATCTGTCAATATGGGATTTGGCCAGTCCAACGCCACGCATCAAGGCCGAGCTAACCTCAGCGGCGCCTGCCTGTTATGCGCTTGCCATCAGTCCCGATTCAAAGGTGTGCTTCTCGTGCTGCAGCGATGGCAACATTGCTGTGTGGGATCTGCACAATGAGATACTGGTGCGTCAGTTCCAGGGCCACACAGACGGTGCCTCGTGCATTGATATCAGTCCGGATGGCTCACGATTATGGACTGGCGGCCTGGACAATACGGTGCGCTCGTGGGATCTGCGCGAGGGCCGTCAGCTGCAACAGCACGATTTCAGTTCTCAAATTTTCTCCCTTGGCTACTGTCCCACAGGTATGTCTACTTATCACATCAAACTCTCTTGAAACCCATATTGACTCTATTTCTTGCTTTATTTTAAAGGTGACTGGCTGGCCGTGGGCATGGAGAATTCACATGTGGAAGTATTACATGCATCGAAACCAGACAAGTATCAGCTGCATTTGCACGAAAGCTGCGTTCTGTCGCTGCGATTTGCCACCTGCGGCAAATGGTTCGTTTCCACCGGCAAAGACAACCTGCTTAACGCATGGCGAACACCATACGGTGCCAGTATATTCCAGGTCAGTGACATCTCATTATAATCTCATCTGAATAAACTTCATATAAAATGATAGTAAAGCTAAATGTTTTGTCAGCCTCAAAAACAAAACAAATCATACTGCTGATAAAGATTTTGAGTCTATTAATATTTTTAATTCTATATTAAAAGAACCCAATTCATCATTCACACTAGACAGCCACACGTCATATCTATATATAAATATATATAATTATAATCAATTTGCTAATTTTGTCAATTTGTATGATTTATTTCATTTGCAGTCGAAGGAAACATCATCCGTACTTAGCTGCGACATATCAACTGACGACAAATATATTGTGACGGGTTCGGGCGATAAAAAGGCTACTGTCTATGAAGTTATTTATTAAAAATCAACAACAACAATAACAACACCAGAGCAAATTCACACTTTTCATTTTGTAATAAGCGCATATAGGTTTTTATTACAACTAAAAATATAAAAAATGAAAAACCCATTGTTCGATAGCCTGCAAATAATAACAAAAGAACACACAACAACAATAAACAGATCATCGGCAGCAGAGCAATGCATTAGAGCAAAGCAAAAAATTCTATAATATAAATCAAATAAAACAAAAGGAAAGAAAAAAGTAAAAAAATTTAAGCATACTTTTAGCAAATAAGGCTAGTCTAAGTCCAATAAAAAGTTGAACACAATTTGCAAAATAAAAACCTAAAGCAAAAATCAATAATAATAATAATAACAATAATGATGAGTGGAGCAGAAATGGAAAACGAAATACTACAAAACAAAAAAAAGTAAAAACAGTCGGCGTTACCTACTACGCTCATCAAAAGAATTACTTGCTGGGTCCTTCTAATTGTGGACCCAGCATGGATTAGTCATTGTTGGAGCGTTGAGATTATGAATACCAGATGAGTACACGATGTCAGAAATGTGAGTGCTTTTAGTTTGTCTATATGTCGGCAGCGAAGATTTTTGTTAACAAAAAACATAACTGATCGTAAATCAATGATTGCAAATGCAAATCAAAAAAAAAAAAGGAAACAAAAAGCAAAATTACAAGTTATAATTTGTCAATTTATTTGCTACCACATTGTCCCATATCCCCCACTTCCTTCCTCTTCGCACACAAAACACATTTGCATGCAGAAAAGTAAATATATAAATATATATATAAATATAAATGAATATAATTAGTAAGCGGATTAGTTAAGAATTTTACATTATAAATAAATACAACAATACCAACAACAAAAACGCCGCCGCAAAACTCCCACAACCACCACATCTACATTAACACACACCGTCAACACACACACACTCACACTTCAACAAATGGGGGCGCCAAAGCAGCCAGCTTTAGCTTGTATGTAATTTTGAAAATCATAAGAAACGATCATTTTTTCAAGATTTGAACATTTGTAAAATCCTATGTTTTGTGCAGCTTAAAAAACAAGAACACAAAAACAAAAAAATAATGAAACAAGCGAAGAAAAAAAAAATAAAATTTGTTTATACATTTTACATAGAAATGAATCAGATATATATATATATATATATATATAAATAATATATATATATAAATTCTAAAATGTGGGCACATTTCGCGCCCAGCGAAAATTGTAATAAGCAAACAGAGAATAGAGTGCAGCACACGCTTCGATTTTTAATTTTACAAATATTATTATTATTATTGTGGTTATATATGTATATAATTATATTATAAATAATTGAAGCAAAACGAAAAAGAAAAATAAAAAATTATATATGTAATCAAAAGTAAACTACTACTCTTAAAACACATCCGTCGTGTAGACGCTTCGCTGTCGCGGCACGGGAGCCCCCTGCTGCCGCATTAGCTTCGTGTGCAACTCGCGTAGTCTCTCACACTGACGGTCCGACGTCTTGCGGAATTTCTCAATGGCAATGGGCAGCAAATTGTCCACCAAAAAGATTTTATTCTTAATTACAAAGTTGGGCTGTGAATCGAAAGCGTAAACATAAACATCAACAAAATTAAATCAAATGATTAAGTGTCCAACTTACATCCACGGCCATTTCGCTGGGTGGCTTCAGCGAATGTTGTGCCACAAACAAGTCTTTTAGCAGCTGCTCGAGGCTCTGCAGCAAAGCCTCACCTTTGGCCAGGCAGGCGCAGTGCTCCGTCAGCTGCAGGAACTGGCGTACAAAGACGACCGTTGATTGCGTTAGATTCAGCCATGTGTCGCCCGTGGTCTGGGCACGTACATCAATGCCCATTGTATCCAGCTCGAGGAGCAGTCGCTTTAAGTTTGATTTGGTTTGCAAATTGTATGGCTGCCAGCACTCCTCGGTACGTCCCACTGCGTCAAGCAAACGTTGCTTCGACTCTTCAATAAGCGATTCGAGCGTTGTGCGTAACAAACCCTCCAAATGGTAACTGATGTCAAGACCAATCTCGGTTAGCTTCGTGGCCGGTTTACTGACTCGCTCCACACATTTTGCAACTGCCTCCAGTGAGGTGCCCTTGGTCAGATAGTGTTTGATCAGCTGGCTAGCAAAGTACTGCAGCTCGGCATTGCACCAGACGACAAGTGCTACAAAATGTTGCAATAAACAACGATGAAATTAGTTCAGAATGCTTTACTAATCGATAAACCAACTCACCGCTAACGCAAGCCGGTTGTTGCTCAAAGGCACTCAGAAAATCACAGGCCACCTGCGTTAGGTCGCAGAAGAAGAGCTCCGAGATTTCGGCATTGTTGCGACGTGCCTCGCGCTGTGCCACCCGCAAACTAACAGTACAGACCTTCAGTAAAGTGGCGCTGGCCTCTCGGGAGCGACCCATTTCGACAAGAATCTTGAGAGGTCGTCGTACGGCACGCAGGGCAATTTGCAAATTGCGATTGTGACAGTTGGAGAGCTCGTGGAGCAGCACACTAGTCAGCTTGAGCTCCTGCTGCTTCACCTTGGTCTCAATGTTGTCCGCCTGCAGCAGCTTCTTCTTGTTCTCGGTCAGTCGGAGGAACTCGTGGACGCGATTGATTAGCGTCTGGGCGTCCTCGAAGTGACGTTGCGCGATCAGTGTTTGAATCTCCTCGCTGGCCGTGGTCAGCCACTCGGGCGTCTCATCTTCCAGAGATTTTGGCTGCACATCAGTGGGACTTTGTTCGGGTAGTTTTTCGGGCGTGGCGCTTTTACCGATTTGTGATTGCTGTTGCTTAGCGCGATTCGGTGGCTGCGGCGCCTGTCCTTTCTTCGACTTTTTCTGCTGATCAAAGCGAAAAGCCTCCTCCAACTTTTCGATCCATTCACTCTTGCCGGCCGCTGTTATGCTCTGATATATCTTGGAGCCATCGGGCGTTATGATGTTAATCGCATTTTTAACGCCATCAAGATCCTTAATATTGATGACAGCTATTTTCTTTGGATCGTATTCCGTCAGAAACTCCAGGCGTCTGCGAAGAGATTGGCGTTTGGATTAAGCTATAAGGATATATAATGTGAGTTCCTACTTGTCATGTTTCACTTTGCACACAATAAGCACATCATTGAAGAGAAAGAAGAAGACACGTTGAATGGGCCGATAGTCATTGCTGTCCAGTTCAATGAGGGCGCCCTCGTTTAGGAATGTTTTGCCTTCGAGATTTCCATTAAATCCCTGAACCATTTCCTTCACGGCTCGTGTCGTCTGACTGTTCTCCACATCCTCGGCGGCTGCACTGTTGTTCGTCTCCGTCTCGACGCTGTCCGCTTTCAAATGGCTGCTCGTCTTGCCATCAGTCATCGTGGCCAGAATGTTTCGCTGCTCGATGAGTATGTGCGACAACTGGTACATTTCAGACTCCAGATCTGTTGGCATTAACTGTTGGAAAAGTAACTCATAATGGAGGGATCGTTGTGGTATTCAGCTTACGTGATATCTCCTTGGCCGTCTGTATGAACTGCATATAGTTCTTCTTGCATGTCTGCTTGAGCGTGGCCGAAGTTTGTTCCGAGTACGCCTCGATTTCCTTCTTTCGCTGTTGCAAATCGGTTCCGCCCACACATTCTCTTGTCAGCTCCTTGGTATCTGGTGTGTGAGAAAATTAAGATTTGTTACCGCTAAACAAGCTACACATAAGCACTGCATACATTTATCCACACTAAAGTTGAGTTCGTCGAATTCCTTCATTTTCTGGTTCAATATAATTAAACGCAAAACATAAATGGTTCAGCGTCAGTTGTGAAGTAAAAACAGCACATATGTTAACGTAAGCGCACAACGTAAGCGCGAATAGGGCGCTTTGCGTGGTACGCAGTTCCAAACAAGCAAAATAATATTTTACATTAGTTATACCTTACGTTACTAAAATAGAATTCATTTACATACGTACTTAATTGTTGAGTTTACAACTACAAAATTTTTTTTTATTTTTAGTAGGCAAATATTTATATACAATTCCGCACATATTTTTTGCAAATATTTTCAGCATTAACAAGAACTGTCTTAACTGCTGAGATCTCTGTTAACTGGGAGCGTACTCTGTTAAACAACATGGTGGCAACGCTTTTCAATCGTTTTTTGTTTTGATGAGTAATTTTCAATATTAGCATTCCAATAAACGATTCTCCAGTTGAATAATAATTAATTTGGTAAAATGGATTGGCTCTTTGGCAAGAAGATCTCACCTGATGAGATGCTGCGCAAGAATCAGCGAGCCCTTAACAAGGCAATGCGTGATTTGGACCGTGAGCGAATGAAAATGGATCAGCAAGAGAAGAAAATCATTGCGGACATTAAGAAAATGGCCAAGGAGGGTCAAATGGATGCCGTCAAGATCATGGCCAAGGATCTGGTGCGTACACGTCGCTACTCCAAGAAGTTTATGCTCATGAAGGCAAACATTCAAGCCGTCTCGCTTAAGATACAAACGCTCAAATCTCAAAACACAATGGCCCAGGCAATGAAAGGTGGGTTGGAGCAAGGGAGGGGAAGGGTAAGCTGCATTTGGTGAGTCACATTTGGCTAATGCGCTTTGCTTGCAGGTGTGACGAAGGCCATGCAGAATATGAACCGCCAGCTGAATCTCCCGCAAATACAAAAGATACTCCAGGACTTTGAGAAACAATCGGAAATGATGGACATGAAAGAGGAGATGATCAACGACGCCATCGATGATGCCATGGAGGACGAGGGCGATGAGGAGGAAACAGATGCCGTCGTCAGCCAGGTGCTCGACGAACTGGGCCTGCAGCTGGGCGAACAACTGGGAGATTTACCAAGCGCCTCTGGCTCCCTGTCCGTAGCAGGCGCTGCTGGTGCACAGAAGACAGCCCTCGCTGCAGGTGGCATCGGTGGCCCTGGACCGTCAACAAGTAGTGGCGGTGGTGTTGGCGGTGGTGCGGGTGCTGGGGCGGGTGGCGGCAGTGGCGGATCCACGCCCATGTCCGATGCAGATGCCGATTTGCAGGCGCGTCTGGATAAGCTGCGCAAGGATTAGTGTTAACCACCGTCTCGACCTATGGTTCTGCCTCTTTTATATGCCTCGTTCTACAAAATAAGCACCGCTGTTGTTTTTGTAACACACAAAATGTTAAAAAAAAAACGCCTGACGAAAAGAAACTGTAATCTCTATCGTGTAAACTTTATGATAACAAGCGTATATATATTTTGGTAAGGGGGAGGGGGCACAAAGATACAATTAATTAGGAGTACACACACATAAGGAAACACACGTATACATATTTAGAATTGAAGCTAGAATTGAGTGCGTAGTTTCAATGAAAACCGGCGTCCAGAAAAACTCGTTTCACTTCCTGGAAAACGCTGTCTGCATCGGGACTGGCATCGATGCGCTTCACCTGCCCGGCATTCTCGAAATGCTTAATAATGGGCAATGAGTCATTGTTGTAGGTTTGGATGCGTTTTTTGAGGCTCTCCATGTTGTCGTCACTGCGTCCGGAGCCGCTCTGACCACGTCCCAAGCAGCGCAGCACGCACACATCCTCGGCACAGTCAAAAAAGAGCACAAACTGCATGTCTGTTTTGTCTGCCATCTGCCGCTGCCAGCCATCTAAATTGTCCTGGTTACGTGGGAAGCCGTCAATGAGAAATCGCGCCTTGCCTGACAACTTCATTGCGTTCTCCAGCAGTGAACACGTCACCTCAACGGGCACAATTTTTCCATTGCGAATATATTCCTCAATCAGTTGGCCAAACTCTGACCCTTCCCGTGCTCGCTCCTCACGTAACAAATCACCCGCCGATAAGTGGACGAATTGAAAGCGTTCAACAATATTCGAGCATTGCGTGCCCTTGCCAGCGCCGGGGCCACCCAAAACAAAAACAACCTTTGGCTTTTCAACCGACATTTTGTTGAGTTTAATTAGCGTCTGGTGGCTGCTGTTGTGTAAGCTGGGGTAATTCGGTTTGCAGATGGAATGCTGGAATTGCTGTGGGAATCTTGCACATTCGTGACTGACACACTCGAAGGTTTTTACTGTTCGCGTAAAAGCGCGCCACATTGACAACTAAGACGAGTCGTTGCGCGTGTGTTAAAGTCGTGTACACCTAAGTAATTCCAGTGGAAACGAAAGTTTTGACGTCATTGCCGAGCGGCGCATTTGTTCGCACAAATACCGCAATAATAGGCATTATCCAACACTGGCCGCAGAAGGAGCGCCAAAATAGATATTGCATTATTTTTGATTGTATTTAATATTAAGTATTTTTTGGATTTTAAATTAGTTGCGCTTGGTTCTTCTGTATCAGATCAGACACCAGCTGGTACGGTATAATATGCTGCGAGCCCGGTGCCAGATCCACTTCCTCATCATCAACGCCCACAATCACACCAGACACTGAAAGTCAATAATAATATGTTATGTGATAAATATGACATGTATTTAATATAAAACCACACACCTGCAACATTCGCTTTGAGGAATACATGGCTCATGAGATTTGGTGCCACAATGCGCTGCTCCGCCTCGCCGCGTTGCTGATTGGGCATATATTGTGTGGCAACCTTGTTAAAGTACTCATCCACATGGAATGCAAACTCCTGAGCATATTTCGCTTCCTCCGGCGACAGACGCTTGTCGGTCGCATCGCGTGTCTCATCATTGTTGATGATGTGTTGGGTGAAAGCCTCGATCTTCTGCAGACGGCAGCGCAAATAGCTGGCCATGATGTAGCGGATGCGTTCGAGTTCCATTTGATGCACCACGAAACGAAAGTCGTTTTTGTCCAGATCCTTCATTTGCTCTTCCATGTGCGCCACCTGTGACAACATCAGCTCCAACATGTCCGTCTGATGCTGCAGCAGTTCCGGCGCACACATTTCGTTTGTCCAGGCGGTCTCCAATATTTCCAAAACCTGCCAATTGCACAAAATTGCACGGAATGATTGTCAACAAAAAATAATAATAGCTTACTTTCTGTGCTGTTATTGGCTCAGCGTCCTCGTCATCGTCATCTTCTTCTGCATAAGCTGCCCCCGTACTCAACTCCTGCTCATTTAAAGCCTCTTCAAGATTTTCGCTTTCCGACATAATTTTTTTTGGTATGGAATTTATTTTTGGCGCGTCGGCATGTAAACAATATAAGGCACAGCTGTCATTTGATTAACTTACTTGTGAATGACAACAATTCGTTCACAATTGCACAGCACTGGCTCAGCACGCGATGGCATCGTCGTCACAACAAACAGAATTTCGGAAGAATTTCCGCTTAATTGTCGAAAGAATCTTCAATAATTGGCAAAATTTACGGCTGGCCGTCGAGCATGGCATGGGCGGACGCAATGGCCAGCAGGTGAGTACAATTGCCGCTAACTGCCAGTCACAATTTCTAACCTAAGAATGCTCACAGGTGGCCATCCAAATAATGGAATACACATTTGAATATTGCGTGGGCAACGAGAATATAACTCAGGGCGAGCTGCAGGAGGTGATTGAGGAGCTTATGGATCAGGAGTTCAATACGCTGTGCGACGATTACTCCATACCAGAAATATGCCGCAATCTGCTGCGCTACAAACAAATGGCGTTGGATGCGCAGTATCCACAGATTGAGACGGAGCTGAGTAAGTTGCCGCAGGGCAAAGATTGGCTGCGACCCGATGTCAAGATCACTTACACGCCCATCGACGGCGACTCGTCATCTGACGAGGACATGGACGACGAGGACGATGACAATGTGGGAATGAGTGCCGACGAGAGCGACGAGGAGTATGCGCCGACAAGCACCGGTCGGGTCACCCGATCCCAGACACGCAAACAACAAGCAGCCGAGTTTGTGGAGCCCGAGGATGGCTGGACGACAGTTCGCCGAAAGTAGAATAAACACAATAAATCCATTAAAGAAAAGGAAGGTTTTTAGTTGTAATATGTGGAGTTTACTTCTTGCAAGTCTAGAAATCGGAGTGGAGGAATGGGAGCGCGACTTTTTGGTTGGTGTTTAGTGTGACATATACTACACGGCTGAGTGGAAACTGATGTATTCCGTGGCAGCGAACTCTCATATTGTTTATATTGTAGCTGGGACCAGGATGTGAACTCGGAGCCCTTGGGCAGTGCCAGTTTGAGATCCACGACCGAAGCAATTGAATCAATATTCGGCGTCATTGATAGATTGATGGCCGGATAGATGACAACGGCAAAGGAGACACCCACCAGAATCAGCACTGGGACAAACACAGCGAAATACTTGTCCGGTAAATATGAATGCAAGCCCAGCTCCACAGGTAGATAGGCCCACGCCACATACACAAAGAAGAGCACGCTGAACAGCATGTAAAATGTGAATCCGTAGATGGCTCTATGCGGAGTCGGCGCTGGACTGTGTTCCGGCATTGTTATTACTTTGAATTGTGGATGCTCCGAACAGCTTAATGATGTCCTGACAGAGTAACAGGCTCTCAAAAAATGATGTGATTGCTGTGCGCAGACTCTTCACTTGATCAGCACTAAAATGCACCACAAGCACATCCTGCTCCAAGTTCAGCGTTTTCTTAACAAAGTTACGGCGTGGTTCTTGGTCAACACTTAAAACGCGATAGGCAATTTCGGCATGTTGGGGCGTATCAAATGGCACCCTTATTGTACTGTAAATTTAACTTGCTGTAGCCAATACTAAATATATATTATATATACTTACGATTCATTCGGTTTAATGACAACTTCTTGCTCTGGCATCATAAATTGATCTAATTCACACACGAGCGAAACGTACGCCTATCAAAAGTGTGAATGGCAATTTGAAAGCACTTAAGAAGTGCTTCCGCTCAGCTGTTAATTTAGTGCGGACACAAACCCCAAACCAATGAATATTAGTAACGATTTTTAACTTGTATTTTTGTTTATTACAAATTGCTTCCAAAGCGTCCAATTCTTAGTTCAATGAAATTCCCTAGCATATTTACTTCTTGGGCTTGATGCCACCCTTAGGTGCGGGCTTCTTGGATGCTGTTTTGACAGCGGATTTGCCGCCAGTCTTGCCACCAGTGGGCTTCTTGGCAGCCACCGCTTTGACGGGCTTTTTCTCCACCTTCTTGACGGGCTTGACGAGCGCCTCGCGCTGGCTCTTCAGTGCCTTCACAATCTTTTGCTCCTCGATGAGGAAGGCGCGCACAATGCGCTCGCGCAGGCAGCCGTGGCACAGGACGCCTCCATATGTGCGGGAGACGGTCTTGTGGCGCTTGGAGAGACGGGGACGCTCGCTAGGCCTGGAAGGGGTGATACCCTTAAGCTTCTCCTTGCACTGGCCGCAGCGTGGCACAGTCTTGTTCTTCTTCACATACTGGTAGACCAGACGACCGCCGGGAGTGCGAACTCTGTAAACAAGCAGGGATTAGGTCAATTAAACTGCAAAAAAGCGAATCAGAATTAATGAAATATTTACATGCGCCTCTTGTTGGATCTGGTGTTGTATGAGAGACGTCTCCTTAAAGTCAAGCGCTGAACCATTTTGCGGCTGCTTTAATTGTTATTTCCGATTTCAATCCAATTCAACCAGTTCATTCAAAGGAAGTTCCGTTGCAAGCATTAAATATGTAGGAAAAAAACATGGAATTTACATAAGTAAGTTGTGTCAACATAGCGCGAATATTTGTCAAGCATATTGTGTGGAAATTTTCCAAATTCAGTTTGCCGTTTTATGGATGTTTACAGATTATTTGACAAATTCACAAAAAGCAAGCTTTACATACTTGTAGTAAAAAACCAAAAGAGGGAAAGAAGAAGCAAATCAACTTGAAGTTGGCCGCTCGTCCCACAAAAAAGTGTTGCAAAGTGGCGGCAGAAGTACTAAGTATTTCGTTCGCAAAGCTGGTAGCCCTTAGGTAAAATAAAACAGTTACAAATAAAATTAATTAAAAAGACGAAAAACATCGCATTTTTTATTATAGGTCATTGTTGTAAAAAGTGAATTGCTTTGTAGTAATGATTTAGTTTGGCTCATAACATAGGCGAACAGCATACCTGTTATATTATCTAAAAGTTACATTTTATGATTTTTGCTAATAGTTTGGCTGGTCACACTATTTAGTCTTAATATTGGCCCACGCGTCTCCATTCCTCTCGCCGTATCCTTACCCATAACCGGCAATAACAACGACAATAACAATGAGTTTCCTTAAGCCAAAAACACACATAGAGCAGGGCGACATTGTCATACTCTATCTAAGTGTGAACTCCATGCATGCCATCGAGGCGGTCCCGACGATAGTAAACAAAAAAGGCGAAACCATTTCGCACATCTTCCAGACTCCATATGGCTCCTTAAAAGTGGAAAGTGGGTTTAGTTTTCAAACAAATTAGTATTTGATAATTAATTATTTGATGCCTTCCAGGTATTATTGGCGTCGAGTACGGCAGTCGCGTGGAGCTCTCCAAGGGCTGGGCGCACGTGCTGCAGCCGAATCCGGAAATGTGGACACAAACATTGCCGCATCGCACACAGATTATCTACACGCCGGACATCAGCATGATACTGCATCAGCTGGAGGTAAGACCCGGTGCAGTGATTGTTGAATCCGGCACCGGTTCCGGCTCCTTGTCTCACTATTTCTTGCGCGCACTGAAGCCCACCGGTCGCCTGCACACCTTCGATTTCCACGAAGCTCGCGCGGATCAGGCGCGAGAAGAGTTCAAGCGACATGGACTAGGTGACTTTGTGACGGTCTATCACAGAGATGTGTGCAATTTGGGCTTTAGCAGTGAACTGGACGGTGCGGCCGATGCGGTTTTCTTGGATCTGCCCGCGCCGGATTTGGCTGTGCCACATGCATTCAAGGCGTTAAAGTTGTCGGGTGAGTAAGTAAAACCGCCGCCGTCGCCTGCCCGACTGCCCAATCAGCGTTCGACAACAAGTTGTCAGCGCCCTTTGGCTCGTCGCCGACACCGGCGGTTAACAGCAATCAAGACCTAGCCAGCTTGGTCAGTCAGTCAGTTAGTTAGTTAGTCAGTCACTCAATTGTCTCTCTCACTCACTCATTCGCTCTCACTCGCTCTCCCTGTCTGTCTGTCGCGGCCATATCATTGTGTTTGACATTGAATGCGGTCGCTTTTGTCAGTTGACGTTTTCAGGCAGACCGCTGGGCAACTTTGTCACTCATTAGCGAATCCAACAGCGCTCCTCACATTGCTCTAAGAATGATTAGATCGTAGCGATATTCCGATATTTAAAAACTAATGCTAAGATATAATACCAAGAGGGAAATTTGTTTAATGTTATTTAAATATAACTTATTTTGATATTTATTTAAATTGTGATTATTAAAAGTACATTTTTTATGGAAGTAAATATCAAAAAACATTTAAAACTTTCCCTTTTTCTTAATTTTAATTTTATTTAGGATTTGCTAATAGTACTTGTTTTCTAAATAAGGAATCATACCATAAATTATCATAAAAACAATTCTATTGCAGGTGGTCGCTTCTGCTCCTTCTCCCCGTGCATTGAGCAGTCGCAGCGATGCATTGAGCAGCTTACCAAACTGGGATTCAACGAGATCTGCTCGATGGAGGTGCTGCAGCAGGAGAGTGTGATAAAAACACGCTCGCTGCCTGTCATTGATTTGGAGTTCCTCAAAGCGCCGAAAAGCGCGGAAACAAACCCAAACGAGGACAACAAAACAAAGGAGTCCAAGGAACTCAAAAAGTATTTGACTTCCAGTAATCCACAAGTGCTGCCAGGTCACACGGGCTTTCTCACCTTTGCCACGCTGCCGCCAAACATACCCAAGTCTTAAATGCGTTTTGTGTTTTCTTTAATAAATTTGTAGTCTTTTATTTGCCTCATGCATTGTTATTCATAGTCAAAGGAGTCGTACATATCGAAGAAATTGCGCTCCGTGCTCTTGAGGCCGCCGCACTGATAGCAGCGCTGCTGTTGCTCCAAATCATGATGCTTGCGGCTCGATGATTTCCGTGGCAACGCCCAAGGCATCCGCTGCTCCGGTATGGCCACTTGCGTACGCTCCGGATTGCCACTGCACGTCGGACATCGACCCACCACAGGCGGTTTGGGCAGCATGCCATAGAGCAACGGACCAGGCGGCTGAGCGCCATAAATAGTGACAATCTGTGGCAGGCTTGAGTAGGGACGCGTCGGAAATAGCTTCTCACGGTGCAAAAAACTGAATATAATTGTGGAAACCATTAGTATGTTGACAATTCCTCTTAAAACTGTGTTTCCAAAATCAATGTGAGTTTAAAGAATAAATGCAATGGGCCGTTATAAAGATACTCAGGGAAACCCTCAAATGTTTACTCCTTCCTCTATGACCTACTTAGTTAGTGTCAGCAAACCATATAACAATATAACAATAGTCATCGCAACAACTATAGTAAATCGCTATACCCTAGACTTAGAAGCAGAACCTTCAGATTTGAGTTTATTTTTTTTTTAGTCTATTTAAGAAAAACCAGATAAAAAAAACGAAATCTTTCTCAATATGGCACACTTTCTAGTGTAGAGATTGAGATTGAGATTCTTTACTTCTCAAATAGGGAGTAACAGAGTATTAAGCAGTCGGCTAGCTTAATGGGTCTTATCACACTTACTTGGGACGCGGCTCCAGCCAGAGATTATTCATGCGCTTGCTGCTCATGATGTCGCCCAGCTTCTGAAGGAGACGCAGATTTTCACGTTCGATTTGCTGCTGGCGCTCCCGTTCGTTCTGCTGCTTCTTCCACTTGCGCTGCACATGATCGTGCTGCCTGGGCGTCCTGGTATCAATCGCCGGCCGGGCGGACATCACTTTCTCGCGATGCTGCGCATATCGCAACTGCTCCCAGGGCTGCTGCAGCAATTTGTCGCGTCTCGAGATCATTGTCTGTGTTGTTGTTTGGCTGCAACTGGAATTGGGATTGCTGACGGCATTGGCTTTGGCTTTGGCATTGGCTTTGGGGTTTCTGTGTGTGTTTACAAGCGCAAACAAACATTTGGTGCGTCCATAACAACCTTGCCAGGACAACGAGCGCACTCCTCGTCGTCGTCGTCGTCATCGTCATCGTCGTTGGCCACTCTACAAATATTGCACAATCATCCCCGCAGATTAAGTTCAACGGCGGCGGCGGCTTTGCTCAGCTGTCCAGCCTGTCTATCCAAACAGTGACATCCCCGGACTTGACTTGCAAATTTGCGATCCAAGCGGCCGGTGGTGTTACATAATTCTCAATGCTTGAGTTTCTGGTTTTGGTTCTGTTTCTGTTTCTGGTTCTATTCGTCTGCTTGTTAGCCAGCCGACGGCCCGACGGTTTTTGATTCCCAGTTTCCCAGTTCTACCAGTTCCCTACTCCCGGTTCTTGTGTAGTAGCCGCTTCACTTGGTGTGGCGGCAAAATCTTCTTTCTTCTTTAGGCTTCTTCAAATGCTGCTGGCTGCGGCTGTTGCCTGCTGCTGCTGCCCGCTGCTGCTGCTCATATGTCAACTGGCAACTGAGTTGCTGCCGTTCTAAACTCTTGTTTAGTGTTTGATTGATGTTAAGTGCTTGTTCCTCCTAGCTCATATTTAAGTATTTAATGCTCAAACCAGCTTTTCAATCATTTCCCACTAAATTTTGGTTTGTTAAGCAGTTCCTTTGGGACTTTAATATCCTTTATTATATTTTGCTTTTAATTTTAAATAATAATATTTAAGTAGATCAATGATTTAATTGGTTGTAAATCTTGAAATTTCCCAAATGTCTTTTGCAACATTTGCGCAAGTAAATGCATAATAAAAGTAAAACAATTGTAACCTTTGAACTATTCCCGCAGAAGGAATTATTATTATTATTCATACTTTTTTAGTTGGAAATTGTAAAGATTTCTGGGTAACATGATATGCCATTTGAAGGGAAACGGTTGTTGTTATTATTATTTATTTTGTAAGTATATATCTATTCCATGCGATATTCCTGTCAAAAGTCTCAGCAATTGTTCTGCTTTAAGTTTATTAGCCCCCCGTTGGGGCGTCTCACAAATGCGTCTATTGTTTTTGCTTGTCTGCGTCCGTGTTGCAAGCACATTGCGTGTTGTTGCTGTTGCCAACAAGTTGCTGGCTAACCGGGCAACAGTTTGTTGCTGTTGCTGTTGCTATTGGGCGTGAGTTTGCACTATTATCAAATTAAAAGCAATGCCGCTTATTGGTCAGTTAATTGGAAGATCTGTAATTTGATACTGGTAACGTGTTGCTTATCACAGCTCTCGTTGTTGTGCCCCATTGTTGTATTTGTATTTGAACAATTATCTTGTTAGCTGATCGACAACTGTAACGGATCGCCATTCAGGTTATGCCCACAACCGACTATCCGTAAACCATGGCCACTAACGCTCCTCCAACCCCTCTCAGATTCGGCCCCCCCTCTCAACATATATGAATTTCCACTGCTGCCGGGCAGTGTTTGTTTCAGTCATCGTCACTAAACACCTGCTTATTTTCACATAAATTTCCGATAGAAATATTCATATTTATTGAAAATATTTGTATTTATAAAATGGCATATAATTGCGGTTTGAATCTGTATGTTAGTATGTATGCCAATGGGGTGCAGGGGGGCTGCCCGCCAGCAATGTGGCCAGTTTCTCACCTTTAGAAGCCGACCAGCAGTCGCAGATGGCAAGCCAACAAACACAAAAATTATGATGCCAGAGGTTGGCTCTGCTTTTTGGGTTGGTCATGATGAAACCTTGAATGTACTACAAGTCTGTGATATGTTATTTTGTGTGTTTGCAATTTAATAATATTAATGAGAAAACAACAACAATTAGTTTCATAAGGCAAATTATTGGCTTCGAGGTATGTT
Organism: Drosophila longiperda; assembly: GCA_035042125.1. Taxonomy (NCBI): domain Eukaryota; kingdom Metazoa; phylum Arthropoda; class Insecta; order Diptera; family Drosophilidae; genus Drosophila; species Drosophila longiperda. The sequence goes on from JAWNLV010000115.1 coordinate 638,188, forward strand.
GTAACATATTATGATTTATATTTTCTTTATTTAAATACAGTTTTATAGTTGGCGATCATATATAAATTTACACGATTAAGGCTATGCAGGCTAACTGCTTAACGAGTACAAAATATTGAAATGGCTATGATTAGCACAGGAATTGCCATGTGAAGCCAATTTGAGGCATGGAACACTTGTGATCCTCGAATTAAATGCTATTTTTGTATTACGTGTAATACTAATAGTGTTTTGAATTGAAACCAAATCGTACAAGCGTTTTGGTAATGCCCAATGATTGTAGAGTGTGCGCCAAGTTTTGGGTTAGTACTCGCATATCATGTACAAAGTGCATACAATAACAGGCCTGTCCATTTATTACAATATGCGCCGGCAACGCCAAGGCAACAACAGCAACAACAGTCGAAAAACTGCGATTTGCTGTCAGCTAATAATAATAATTTCGATATTGAAAATACGTTTTCTTAGTTAGGTACGACACTAAACGATTTCGCCCATTCGGAGAGCTGTTGTTCGAGAGTCAGTGCCAAAAGTCAGGCAAGCGAGAGCTCTGCAAGTAACAGCAACAGCAACAGCAACACTTGCAACAAGGCAACGGGCAACTGGCAACGGGCAACTGGCAACAGGCAATGGCCAATATAAACAGGCAACAACGGGCAACGTTCAAGCTGGCAATGGGCACAAAGTTGACCGTTGGTGGGGGCGGTCCTATTTGCTGCTGCTGCTTCTTCTTCGAGCGTTTTTCGCAGACAGGTGGTGTATGGTGTCGATGTTTTGCTGGGTCGCGCTCGCTTGGTGTTCAATATGAGCCACAATTGAGGCATTTAATCGAGCATCTCTTAACACGCCTTGGAATGTTGACTTATTATTGGCCATGCAGCCAGTTGCGGCAGTTGCCGCAGTTGCCGCAGTTTCAAGCTGCCAGTCGCTCGCTCTCTCTTCAGTTACGGATAGAGGCATTGTTGGTGCTGGTGCAACACAGCAACACAGGAACTCTTGCTGTGTCTGTGTTTGCGTCGGTGTCAGAAGTCTGTAGTTACCTCACAGTAAAAGCGTTTATCATCATTAGACTCAATCTAAAGACGTTTTGGTTGGGGTTATCATGTTGATTATGTTGTGTGAAAACAAATTACATTTTGCGCTCAGGCTTTAACACCATTTGTATGTGTTGTCGTTGTTGCTGTCAGTATGTTGCTGCTGCTGCTGCTGATGCTGATGCTGCTGGCTAATTGTGAATCTGCTCGAAAGATTCAATTGTGCTATTGACAAACCAATTGGTTCCTCAATTTTGTGAAAGGCTTTCTACCAGCTCTCTGTGGGCCGTGAGAAAATTGCAAATCAAAAATATTTCTGCTATTGGCAAATAATTGCTGCCAAAAATTGTGCTAGCAATACAAAAAAAGAACAAAATTATGAGAAAGAACTTGGTAATAATTTTGCTTTTCGAGCTTGTCTAAGACACAGCTGTGTTCTATATTGTTGTTGTTGCCGCTGCAGCTGCAGGCCTGCCACTTGCAACTTTGTTGTTGCAACAATAAGCCAACAACAAAGTTTGGCCCTGACAGTCTGATAACACTAAACAACAAAAAAAATAACTGCTTTATTGAAAAAATATATTTCTCATTTTAATTTTGCGAATCTAATAAATTTCTTCATGTTCATATTAGAGATGTATTCAAGAATATTAAAAATCATTTCATTTGATAAAGTTTTTCATTTGGTTGTTTAGTGTATTTCATTGTCGTGGCTAAAAGCGAACTTGATTTTGCCCAGCCAATAAACATTTTTATGCACTTCTAAATCGTAATGTTTGCAGTTGTTGTTCCGATAACGTTTTTAGATTTGTGCCACACACAGACACACACACACACACACACAAGCATAAACGCTACTTATCGAGGGTCAATGTCGCACCTTGACGCCATCGCCGATATATTTAAACTGACTTTTTGTCACAATTTATTACATTTGGTTATATCTTATGTGTGTATGTGTGTGTGTGTGTGTGTGTGTGTTTGTGTGTATGCTGGCTGTGTTGTTTTCTTGGCTTTGGCCTTTTTGCCATTTTATCTTGGCAACGCAATCGTCTATTAGTTTTTCTTTTTTAATTAATTAACAATGTTCGCATGGGTGTCAATGGCGCAAATGGCGTGGCACAGTTGCTAAGCCTAGGTATATTTATTTGTTTTCTATTTCTTTTTTTTTTCTTATTCATTTCCATTGCAGTTTATTTCTAAATGGCTGACTGTCTTATTGTTGTTTTTGCTATCGCAAAAAAACATGTACCTGACTTTAAAAAGGAACCAAATAGTTGTAGTTGCAATGAAAACATATGTTAAGAAAAGAAAGCGTTGTGCAGCTTAGCAACCAAATTAATTAGTACTCACATTAAATACCTATTGAGTCCCACTTCTTGTGTTTTTTAAAAAGTTGCAACAAATGGAAAAAAATAATATTTAGTGATTATTGATTATGTGAAATATTTGTTTTTTTACAGCGGTGGATCACAAATTAAATTAAAAATTCAAATAATAAATCGCATAACAATACATATTTAATGTTTAATATCTAATCCCCATTGAGAGCATCATATATCTTTAACTAACTTCGCTCAATTCAAGAGTCGCATTCCAAAAATATTTACAAGTGGCCAACTTCGCTTGCAATTTGTGAGCGAAAGCTATGCAGTGCCAATCAATAAACTTTAGCAAGACGCCGCAAATGGCCACATCGCCAATAGTTGCCTATGAGAACTAATTGAGCCATTTTGAGCTCTATGATAATCGTTTGTGAGTACCCATTTCGACTGGCTGTGGATAGAACTGGTCAATAACCACACCATTTGGCCAACGCCTTCACAGAGCCAAAGAGGTTTGCTGTCAACTCGAATGCGCAATAAAATTAAAGTTTTGTTTATGAATGGAATTATGCGGCGATCAGCAGACCAGCCAGCGGCTAAGACAACGTCGACATTTAGTTAAAGCAAAACGCAGCTGGAGCTGGTCAGAGAGAGAGAGAGAGAGAGAGAGAGACAGAGAAAGAGTGGAGGTATACACCCAGCTCAGATTCACAGACACTTCATCTAAATGTCAGGCCATATCTAGCGACACTCACACAACGTTCCAGTTGCTGTTAGCCCTCAATTTCAACACTCGCATTCGCATTCGCACTCGCCCCAGCAGTGTCGTCCACTTGGCCGTCGTCGTCGTCGACGGCGGCTGCTTTGGCGGCTGCTTTGGCCAAATCAATTGAGCCGCCTGCAAACGAGCCAAAACAAATGACTTGAGAGTTGTAGCCCAGGCAAGTTGGCCGCGAGGAGCGCTCAAGATCATTAGTATAATTTAAGTAAATTAAACGCAGCGATTAGGCCAGGATGCAAACGGCACCATTGCAAACGTTGCGTCGTTCGCAGCCACATTCAAATCTCCGTTTCGAGCTGTTGTCGGCAAAAAGGCTTGTGTTTATTTAAATTTATTGTAACATTGGCGGTTGGACGGGCAACGTGGACGGCGATTTCAATTTGTAAAACAAGCGAGCAAACAAGCTGTTAAAATATAATGATTGGCACCAAAAAAGATGCAACGAGTCTTCCTCTTCCTCAGCAGAAGTGAATTCAACTAGTAGCAATAACTAGGTTAAACTATCCGCATATGCATATCGCTCTCAGCTCTCTGCTGGCCATTTGGTTAAATTTATGTGGCGTTTGCTCATTGTCCAAAATGCTTATGTTCGCTGAATGCTTATGATTGGTAATGCGCCGATGCATAAACCATTTGGCATTGAAAACTGTGCGCACACTCAGTGACAGTGGATGCGGATACATTGTTCGCCAGAAGTTTTTACAAGCCAAGCGCGCCAGTTTCCCACACAGACAATGGGGTCCCAAAAAAAAAAATGCAACAAAAAGCAAAACTGTGGCGGCGACAACCACAGCCGAAAACAACAACAACAACAACAACTGCCATCGACTGCCGGCTACGATCTCTAGCTTCAGCAGAAACAGCACCAGGACCGGAGCACAAAGGCAGCTCAGACAGAGTTACAAGCGCAATGGAACAATGAATGCAGTCAGCACCATTCGAACAGTGGTGAAAGTGCCAAAACTAACCAAGTGAATATTCGATAATGGAAAGCAAATTGTCCTCAGGTATGTAATCTGCTCATATTGATGCCAAGCAGCTTCTCGATATTCTAACCACTTAAAAGGCAAATAGCATTCCCTGGATTAAGAATGTGGATGCTGTATATTAGTAATTACTTAGCAGGATTACATTTGGCTAAGATTCTACGGTTCGATTATGTACAGACTAATATTAAATTATTAACTTAGTTCAAATATAGATATTAAAAATATTATTTTTTATTTAATCGTATTAGATTATTTGTCATACATTTTAATAAATAAAAAAAGAGTGAAAATTCCAGAATAACTACCATATACTATACAATACATAAATGTATTTTTTATTGAATATTTTTTAAAATTCAATTTTAAGTTAAATTCTTTGATTAGACAAATGAACAATAAATACATAAAAAAAAGTGAACAAACTTACGTTGTGCTTGGTCAGCATACTGAGTTGTGCCACTGTACGACACGCGGGTCTTTAGCAATTGACAAAAGCCAACGTAAACCAGCAAGAAAACAAATAAACAGTCAGCACAGAGCCAAATGCGCAGACAAAACAGCAATTCATATTTGCTCTGATTTATATGGCGTCTAGAAGTTTTCCATTTTTATTATCATTATTATGATTATGATACTTTTTTCCCAGGCACAAAAGAGCAGCTCAGAGCCACAACAGCAAATGCTGTTGTAATCAATCAGCCGGCAATGCGCCAGAGATTTTTCAGCTTTTGCCCCTTTTCAACTTGAAGTTCTGCAAAATTAATGTGTTTTAATTTGCAAGTTTGTGTCCTAAGTCTTTCGTTTTGCTGCCACACACAAAGCGAGCGGGGCGTTTTGTGTTTTGCTGTTGTAGCTAGTCTTGTTGTTGGTGTTCCGCAGAAATGTCATTAAAGTAAAATACATACACACACAAACACACACTCCACACACAGATACAGAGAAAAGCTGAGGGTGTGCGAGCTATGTTCTGAGATCTGGGTAATGTCAATTGCTGGCATCAGCAGAGATCTGCATTGCTTGATATTCTAATTGCTGAAATTGTTTGTCGCAGACAAGTGTGTGTGATTATATGCGCCATGCCCAATGAATAATCATTGAAATCCGTTCGCTGTTGCTGATTTTTCTTCTTTTTTTTTTAGTCTGTTTCTTGTTGTTGTTGGTGCGGTTGCTGTTGACAAGAGCAAACACCCGCATGGAGCCGGAGACAACAGCTACAGCCTGGTGGTGGTCCTCATTGTGTCGCACTGATCCAAATCGCTGCGCCAAAGCAAAGCATCAAATTTTTGCAACGCTCGTTTTCAGTTGTTCTTGTTGTTGTTGTTGTTGTTGTTGTTACTGTTGTTGCTGTCGTTGTCGCTGCTCTTGCTTTTCCATCAGATATGAAAGCTGGAGCGTCGTCGCCGTCGTTGGCGTCGCTCGTCTGCTCCTCGCCCAACGCAGTTTTCGGCTTGATTTTCTTAATTAAATTTTTGCTACGCCGCAGCTAAGGCTATTCCCCAGCTCCACAGCCAGGCTGTTGCTCCTTTTGGCCTGCTTGTTTAACCCGATTGCCTGTTGATGATGCTGCCGCTGCCTCTGCCACTGCCGCTGCTGCTGACTCTGACACTGCCTCTGTTGCTGCGACTGCTGCTGCTGCTGATGATGATGATGATGTGTGCTTTATAACTATGCTGCAGTGCTTCGACGCAGTCGCAGATTTGACGTTGTCGATAGGGTTCCTGTGCTTGTTGCTCTTGTTGTTGCTGTTAACACACTCCCACATTTTCTTAGGTTTTTTTTATTTTACTTTTCTTTAACTTTTTTTGTATTATTTTTTAAGGAGTAGCTCGCAAGTACTTTAAACACTCGGTCCTACTTAAAATGTTTCCCTCCTGATCAAGGTAAATAGTTGAAATTTTCCTGAATTCTTATTTAAAAGGGCTTTGCCTTTAAGGTACTTTTATATTATTGTTCCCATTATTAATGAACTCGAATAATAATATAATTTTATATGAACCTAATTAAAAATACAATTGTTGCTGCTAACTTCTTGACAAAGTTGTCTTCTAACAATAACCGCACTTGATTTTATAAAAGCCATGGCCGACTGTGACCGTAATTTATGGACTTTACCAAAAAAAAAAAAAACAAAGCTTCTCTCATTAACCCATCTTGTCGCCCAAAATTTGACCCGCACTCAACTCGACCCATAGTTTGACCCAACTCGCTTATTTTTGTGCACCGAATACAGAAACAACAACAATATGAAAATGTGCCTGCCAACATCATTTACATCATCATTCACAATAAAATAAAAGTGCACACGCCCACTTAAAGGGCCTCATAAATTGTGTCGAATAATCAGTTTCAACATAATTTATTGTAATTTACGAGTGTCGGCAACGTGGCAGAAGCAGCCGCGTCGAGCAGAGCAGAGCAGAGTAGAGTAGAGTGGAGTGGAGGCCACCAGATCTTCAGTAACTAACAATATACAGCCGCTAGATTCCAGGCAATGTCTGAATCCGTATCCGAATTCACATTGCGCCCACAAGTTGGCCACGAGAGTAGCTTGAAGTGCTTTTATTTTTTTTTATAGAGCGTTTCGCAGCTAAATGCTACAAATGAAAATCCTAAACGGCACATTGAAAGCATCTTGATAAGAACATTGGAGGCAGCAATGAGCCCAAGTTGTTGCCTCGAGTTCGAAGCTGGCGTGCGAACACCTTGGCAACACAATATTTCAATGGCTAATAATATTTTTAGCGTAGCTTTCAATATGGTTGGCATGGCCAGAAGTCGAAAACTCTGTTAGGGGGTTTCTTAAGCATTAGTATTCCCCAGCTAGTTGGGGCTATTGTAATTGAAACTATTGTTTCCTTTTGTGGCTCAGCTTGAATCAGAGCCAGGTCTCTCAATGTGCAATTGCTGCCAAGCAGCATTTATATCAATCACTCAATAAAAATACAACGATCAATCAATTTCAACAATCAGCGCAATATCATTACTAGAGATACATAGATATATATATAGAGAGGGAGAGAAATCCAAGATGCAGAGACTGAGCTGAGCTGAGTGAGCTGGCTTTGTGGCCTGTGGGGATCTACTGTAGCTATTGTTGGTACCGGAATCATCCCAATCAGAAGAATTGAAATGTCACTGTAATAAACTTCAAGAGTCAGTGCGATAAAGCGTCGTTCATTTCCACTTGACGTACTGACAGACAGCCCCACTGTCCGGGCCTATTATCGCCACTCGCAATCATTCAAAGCATCATCCAAGCGACAGTTGCCTTATTAAATACTCTCCTGTCTCTCTCTGTCTAACGCTCACCTTGGCCACCCTTGTCTCTGGCGATCATTGGCCAGAGATATGGTTCGAAGCTCGTTATAATATTGAGTAGCCATAAAAAAAGAGGCGGCTCACAACAAAGTTGCCAGACAGCAATGGCAAAATTTCACTTTAGGCGGATGCAAATATTCTGTTGAAAAGCTTGTGAGAGCATATGGAAAGGCAGCTCCACTTTGCTTTAATGTCGACAATGAGAACCGATAATAATGACAGCTGGTTTAATATTTAATTGCATCTAAAATAAGTGAATGAGATTTTTTTCTTGTATGCGTATATATTTTTTATTTAATTAAACAATTGAAGTGAAGGAGCATAAATTATGAATATTTCGTGTTTCAACAAATAATTCTTCAAATAGTTGACACAAACTTGCAGCTTGGCTAAGGCACATTAATTTTGGTCGCTTTGCGCATTGGTTAAACAAATATTTGTTTACAATAATGGAAATACCAAATGCGGTTTGTGGCTGCAATTACTCAGGTTGATAGGCGTGTGCAGCAGTTTGCAGATGAAGTTTGTGGAGTTCAAAGTGCTTAGTCTGAGCGCTGATTGCCCGACTGAATTCAGCAGACAGTCAAGGTTTGAACGACTTGTTGGCCGAGACGGGCCGAGTTGTGCATCTTCCCAACGTAATTTAAACTAAATCGGTGCGCTCTCTAAACTGCGTAGAGCAATGGAGCACCAGTTGCACCGTTGCCCCCAACAAACATACACAACACACAAACACAGCACACCAACACATACAAAAACACACACAACACACACACACACATACACACAGTTTGAACTGGGCGCTTGTTGCTATATATCTCGAGTGCGCCTTGGCTCTGTCTTTGGTCGTTTTGTCTACTCGTAATAATCAATTATTTCTGTGTAATTTATGGTAATGTTCAGTCATGATGGATTGACTGCTCTAATGTCGCTCTAAATCTTTGTTGCTTGCTGGGCCATACAATGTTACTTGTAGCGGCATCGCATATGGCCACAGTTCAAAACAGAGCAGGCTCATACTCAGGCTCTGACTGAGGCTGAGGCTGATGCTCAAGCCAAGGCTTTAGCTGAAACTAAGGCTAAGACTGAGACTGAGACTGAGACTCAGGCAGGTGCAATTGCTCAGTGCAGCCGCTGATCTCCCACTAAAAGTGAGCCTCGTCTGCCAAGATACGTTAAACAATGGGTTACATTTTGCAAAACTGTTTGCAAATATTCCATTAGAAATTATATATACAAATTTTGTATTTCTTGTAATTTCAACAAAGCTGTGAAAAAAATATTTTCATTATTAATTAAGAAAATACTTCAAATTCAAGTTTTAAAAATATTTGTAGAGAGATTTAAAAAAAATGGACTTAAGGACATAAACCCATCTGAATATTGCAAAATGATTATTATTACATGATTATTGATTATTTGATTATTTTCCTTCATAAGAAGTATATTATATGTATATTATTTTTTCATAAATATTATCTCAAAAGTATTGCAAATGTGTTTGTGAATAACATTATTTGTCTATCTCTCAAAAAACTGCCAAATGACTCCACTGTGCTCCTCTGCTTCTTTACTTCCGTCACTGTGCGAGGCGAATCGGCGCGCCTCCGCTCCGCCTCCGTTGTCATCCTCGTTGTGATTTCAGTTCAGTTCAGTTGGGATCGGCGGTAATATGTAGCATATGTTTTCGTAAGTTTTTCTTGTATTTTGTTTAATGGCAGCTTAGATTACACGTCCTGTGCGAAAGAGGGGAAATCGAGGATAGAAGCGGCGCGCGTCTCTTGAGCACATTTTCGCATGTTGCGATTGCTTCCATTGGGGCTTGGATGCCTGCCTGCCTGCCTGCCTGCTTGCGCCTCGCTCGGCGTCAGTCTGCTGCCGCTGCCGCTGCCTGCGCCATGTAACTGATGTTTAAAATTGCTGTGTGATTTTCGTGGTGAAATTAATGTTAAATAAGCTTTTAGTTTATGTCCCGCCACAGCGTTGATCAATTTCTCAGTCACCCGGTATGGCCCATCTTCTGCTCGGGCTCGGGCCGCTCTGCATTCTAATCGCAGCACCGTTGCCTGCTTCTCAGTTGTGCAACACACCCCTACTCCCCCGTTGCTGTGCACCATCCGCGTGTGATGATGTTGCAGGTTTTTCTGTTAATTTTTTTTTTTTTTTGTTGCGCGTTGTCTTGTTTATGTGTAAATTATGCTTGTACACATTTTATTTACAATTGTGTATAAATTATAGACGAATTATAATGTTTTTTCTTAAGCTGCCCCCAATCACCTCCCCTCTGCGGCTTACATATTAATATAGCGCCAATGCTGACTCTGACTGGGCAATTTCTTTGTGGCCCATTTGAAAGTCAAACATTTGAGATTATTACTATGTGGGCTAGTTAGAGAGTACCGTAAAAATAACTGAGGGTATTGCTTATTTAAAGAAATTCGTAGAAACTCACAATCGATTTATATCGATTTAAAATAATCGAGTTTATAAATACAGTAATACATAATTTTAGATAAACCTTTTATTCTTGTATAAATTTAACAGTACTCACATAATTTATCATATCATAATTAAACTTCAAGATCTGAAGAATCTAAAGACTTAGCTGTGTTGTTTTTGGTCCAGCACCATCGTTGGTTTTGGTCAAGTTAGTCGTAGCATCTGGCTTTTGGTGTGGGCGGAGCAGAATATATTGTTCATAGAGTCTTCGTTGCCCAGAAATATAGGGGCATTAGTTCCGTTGCAAGTCCAATGCTGCCGCTTAGCTTGGACCCTTTTGCAGGCTAAGCAATTGCTGTGAACTGCATAAAAAGGATTTGGCATGCAGTGGCAAAGCGAGCACCGAGATTTACCATGGCCACAGGCTAAATCAGAGGGGGGAGTTGAGTTGTTGCTGGCTGCTTAGTAGGCGGCAGGCAGATAGGAAGTTCAGCAGCAGCAGCAGCAGAAGCAGCAGCAACTGTTGTTGGTTTGACAGGGCCTGGGAAACATCCTGTGCTGGATTTTTGGCTTGTTCTTAGCTTTTTTGTTTTTGTTGTTTTGCTTTGGTGTTATGCAAATGCCATGGAACAGGAACATCACCACCACCCTGTGTGCAGCACAATGGCTACCGTGCGCGTGCAATCACAACAACAACAACAACAACAGGAACAGCAACAACCGCAGCAGTATCAAAAGCAACAACAGCAACCAGCAACAACAAGAGGAACACGTACAAAACAGCAGCTGTTTAACATTTATTTGCCTATTTATTAATTTCATGTAACATTTTTTCCTAGGAAATGGCCACAATGCAACGAAATCAAAGCCAAGGAACAAGCGCAACGCATTCTCTTGACGCCAGGCAGTCGCAGTTGAATCGGTCAGACCCTGGCGAAAATGTCCAGCCGCGCCAACTGTTGCTGATGTTGCACAAACAACAATAAGGCACAGGGGCAACAGCAATAGCAACAGCAGCAGCAGCAGTTGCCGTCGCAGCAGCAGCACAAGCCTTAGGCACTGATGCCTTTGCCATACTTCTCCCACTATTTGACTGCGCTGGCCTGCCATTCTCGGTGCTTGCCACAAAAAGTGTCGTGACCCCAAACGGGCCGCGCCAGCCATTGCATATGGTTAGCTCAGTCTGAACTGGCTGAGTTTTTTTAGTTTTTAGGTGGGGGGATTGCGGCATGTCTGGAGGGTCTGGGGCTAAAGTTGGGGCTGCTCAAAAATTACATGTTGTTCCTGTTAAAATGTTTTGTGTTTTGTGTGTGCAGCATTTCCATTGTCGTCGACGTTTATTTCTAAAATTCTTTTTTGGTTTTTGTTTTTAACTTTCATGAATAACCTTGGAGTGGCATGAAAACTTTATCATTCAGTTTGTGAGGCACATGTGTATGATATGGATATAAATTCTATATTTAAAATCAACTTAAAATCGTTAAATCGTTTTTATTTAAAATAATTATTATTCAAGTTAATTAAACTAAGAATGAAAGTGATTGTAAGCTAAATTGAATTCCCTTTTTTTTCAAAAATTTTGATAAATCATTGTAATCTAGGGTATGTGCGCTTCGCTTAAGTGCAAATACTTTAGGTTTTATGGGTTTTATAGGACTGGGGCTAATAACATACACATTGAGGTCTGGCGCAAATATGTAACAATCCTCGTCCATGCTCCTTGTGGGCAAAAAGGAGCTTACATAAGGTTTGTGCTAGGACAAAGGAAATGCAAAAATGCCAAAAATCGCACAACTCAAAAAACTCAATACGAATGCGAGTACGAGTACGAATCCGACTGCGATTGCGAATCCGAGTACGAGTACTCGCACACAAAACGATTCTGGCACCCATAAGCAGAGGAGCATCATCAGTCCGAGTTGAAGTCGCAGTCACAGTTGCAGTTGCAGTTGAGGGCACAGTTTGCCTGGGCGGGTGGTGGCTCGTCGCTGATCGTGGCACATTTGCATACAATGAGGCCAGTACTGAGACCCAATCCAGCAAATGCAGCCAGCCAGCCAGCCAGCCAGCTAGCCAGCAAGGAGGCAAATACACACACTCGATGGCGCAGCATGTTATCTCTGGCTGTGACCTACACCAATATTTCTCAGAATGTTGCTGTGGCCCGTCGTCGCCTGTAAGTGTGTCGTCGTTGTCGTCGTCGACCAGTCCAAGTCTATAGCCAGTCAGTATCTCAGACAACCGACGACGAGGAGTCATTCAATCGCGCCAGCTGCGGCGTCTGCGTCGCCAGGGTTCCGTTCCGTTTCGTTTGGGTTTTTATTTGGATACGTTTTGTCTCATTTTGTTCTGTTTGGTTTTATTTTGTTTTGTTTGTTTTTTGTCTTTGCCTTGGTTTGTTTTGCTTTGCTTGGCCATTCTACTTACAATATTTGTGGGATATCACCACAGATCTTTGCAACTGCATCCGCAGCCCCCAAAAAAAATAAAGGAGCCTCATCTGGCCAGCCTGCTGCTGCTGCTGCTGCTGCTGTGTGTGAATTTCGACTCTGTCTGGCGTCTGTTCTGCGTCAGCAGCTCCAGCGTCGTCACCATGAAGTGGTACGAGTAGTTTGAAATTGAAAATGTCTATGAGTGGCCCCAGCTTGGCGCTATTGCAGCCAGAATGTGGAGTTTCGTTATTGGGGTTTGGGGAGTGGCATTGGATATTTTTGGGCGAAAGCGTTTTCGCGGCTCGGACTGCAATGGATTGCAGTGGCTAAAGTTTCGGTGGCTAGTTCAGAGTGCATTGCATTTAATGGAAACTTAAAATCATGACATTTACCATAAAGTCTTGTGTGTGTGCTCTGAGTCTGAGTATGAAACTGATCATAAATTTTGAGAGTCGCCTTGAGTGCACATAAACGGCAAACAATGAGAATTATTATTTGTACATGTGATTTGAAAACAAGAAGAAGCTGCGAAAATATCAGTTGTTTGTGATTATCACGATCACTCATAAATAAATATCGTTAACGATTTGGACATACTTAGTTTGGCTATAATAAAGTATTATTAATAGATAAATCAGACAGTCTTGGCATTTAATTAAATAACTAAGATGGCAAGCTCATTGTAATAATTTAAAAGAGCTCAATTATGTTTAAAAAAATGTGATTTTTTTATATTGACATTTAAAATAATTAGAAGAACAAAAAATGTAATTAAGAATTTATTTTCTCTAAATCATATAAAATATATTTTATGTGTCACTTACCGCTCAAATCAAGTTAAATAAAAATCAATGTTTTTTTATATTTTCAATTCAAAATACTTTTGTTTGTTTATTATATAAGCAAAATCAAAAGGTATTGTGATAATAAATATTTGCTTATAAATTACTTTTCATAAATAAAATAGTTAGCCTAATTTGTCTAGAAGAATATGATCCTATAACATAAACAAAATACAAATACAGATACGAAAAATACTCATAAAAAACGCCATAAAAACGCCACTTAAAAATTGTATACAACTAATAGAGCTCTTCTGCTTATCCAGGTGCTTATCGTAAAACTAATTTCCAAGCTAAATATGTTTGTAATAATATTATATTTTAATGTTTAAGCTTTAAACAAAATTGCACAGAAAAATGTAATATGAGCGTTTTGTACTCAAATTAGTTTATTTTAGATAGGGGTTTGCTTGCCAGTAAATAATGCCAATAAGCGATTTCTATACTACCTACAACTATTGTTATTGTCATTTGTGTGTGTTTTTTTTTCTTTTTGTTTAGAGATAGGTAAAAAATAATTTAAACGCTAAGATGACAAGTGGCAATTAATTTAAGTGTGATTATCACCTGCCCGTTGCACGCCGAGCCGCGCTTGGTATTTCCGAGCTTTTGCATAATGCGCAGGTCACTAATTTTTTGGATCTGAAATGAGTCGAATAAGACGAACATTAGATGGGGATCATAAACACTAAATATATATATATATATATTTTTTATTTTATATATATATATGCATTTAGCTAGCGGAAGTGGCAATCTCTAATGATAAACACTTCAGAACAAAATCTAAAACAAAAACGAAAAAAAAGATTTCTTTTTATATTCTTGCAGTGAGTATAATGATTTTATCATGAAATGTGAGAGAGAAATTTGCCACATTAAAAAAAAAATACATTAGAATTGATAGAAACAGTGATTTGTCAACAGTTAATAGTTTTGCAAATAATTTTATATATCTGTGCCAAATCTGTTGGACTGCGGTCTGCAAATGTATCGATTCTTGGTTTTAGTTTATGTTTTTTGTTTTTGGAGCTGTTTTGTTTTTGAGAGGTGAATTAATTAACAGCTGGTCGCGAATTGAACGCTGATTGACTCGTGCCAATCAAAATGTACTAACCTCTATCCTCGACCGGTTCGGTGGCATCAGCACGACCCGTTCCCGCCATTGATTCGGCGGCAAGTTCTACACGCGCCACGTGAACACCGTGCAGCGTCAGCTGTGGATGTTGTTGATGGTGGTGCTGCTGCTGCTGTGGATGCTGTGGATGCTGTTGGTGCTGAAGCTGATGGTGCTGATGTTGTTGTTGCTGCGCAGCTGCCAGATGCTGGGAGAGATGCTGATGATGATCACCTGTCGCTGGAGGCCATTGCTGGTAGGCGACCGGCACCAGCGGATCCGACATCCATTCAAAACTGAACGCAGGTCCAATTGCCTGTGCACTGATGCCTCCATGATGCGGCGTGGCGCTGGTGGGAGTGGGTGGCGTGGTGGTGATGCAGGGACTGAGCTCATGCGAGGAGCCAAAACTATCCAGCGACGCCTTCTGCGCCGACTCTGACCAAGGCGGACTGGGATTCCACTGTTCAATAAAATCTGCTGGATCCGGCGGCAGTGTTTTATTCAACAAACGCGGACGAGTTGGCACAATTGTGGCATAAATCACCGAAGCGGTGGCATCACTGCTGCCAGGGGCCACCGTCGCATAAGCGCCACCCGGATGCAGTGCATAGCAGTCCGGCTCTGGCGTAATAGTCGCCGGCGCCGGTGAACGTTCGGCGTGCAAATAAAGCGGTTCCAATTTGTTACGCGCTCGTTTCTTTGGCGGAGGTGATGCGGATGACTGCGTCGTCTTTTGACTGGCAGTGCCGCCTGTGGGCGTGCCATTCACTTGACTATAGTCGACGGGTTCCAGGCCAACACCGGACTGAAACCCCCCAACATATAGCGGCTGATCCTCCTTCAGTTCCAGCGCGCCCTCTGCGTGATAGACGCCGCCATAGGCAGCGCCCATGTGCGGATGATGATGATGGTAGCTTGCTGCGGCCGTCGTATGATGATGATGATGATGGTGCGCAAACACGCCGGACATGCCAGTCGCCCCACCTGACATGCCCAAGCTGGCTCCACTAGCACCACCATGCGACTGCTGATGTGTGCCGAAGTAGCTGCTTGAGCTGGAGCTGCTGCCCGGCGGCACACGCATTGCGTTGTCCAGTGGCATGCCAAACTGTATCTTTGACTGCACCGTGTAGTAGTGATAGAGCCACGAGTTGGCCAGCATTATGGAAGCTTCGCGATCACTGAGAAGATTTCTCGCTGTTAGCTAAGATCTCATTTGGAAATGGGCGTTACTTACTTCAGCACCTGATTGGTGCACACGATGACAGGCTGCTGTGTAGAGTCGGGACTATCTCGCACCTGGAGCACCACATGTACCCAGGTATAATCCCCACTAGAGCACTGCATGCGTACAAGCAGTATACAACTACGATCCTGTTCCGATTGCGTTACTGTAATCGTTAAAAGGTTAAAGTCTCAGTTACTAATTCTGATATATCTTTCTATATTCCTTCTCGACTTACTCTTATCTGTAATAAGTTGCCAATTTGTACGTAAAATTAATTTTTAATGACAGCTAATAATTCATAATGTCATCTTAAAATATATCTTATAGCTTCATCTAAGCATTAATTTAAATTCCACCTGCCTCTCAAATCTTTTTCCTCTGCTCGTCTTGAACTATTTTTATTTTTTTCTTTTTTATCCATGAACAATTTGATGGACAGCTCCTTTCTTTAATTCACTCTTGGTTTGCAATTAAATTGTTACACAAAGTAACTTTCCTTCTCTCCAATTTCCAATTTCCCCGACTCTCTTTTTGTGTAATTTTGAGTTAAGATTCCCAGCATATTTGTTAGATATATTTAAATAGTTTGATTTAATTTGTGTGCTTTACTTACTTAGCCTATGTTTGCTTTGAGCCTCACGTAGATTCTCACTGTGTATTAGATTGTACCAGGATGTACCCTGTAAGGAGGCCTTCTCATAGCCCAAGTGGAACTCGCCGCTGAAATGACAATTAAGGATTGCCAAACGGAATGTGTGTTATAAAAGATATTTCAATTGTGCTTTTACTACTACTCACTTCTTGTCGATGTGTGCGATTTTCATATCCATGGAGTGTATGGTGGTAAACACATTGGTGGCGCCCTGAACCACACACTCGCGCGTCTCGGGCATCGCGATTGGTGTGCAGGTGGCTAAAAAGACGGGCTCGTTCCGACTGCACAGCGGCAGGAATGACAAATAGTGACCCTGTACCAGAACGACCTGCAAGCGCAAAAACCAAAAACAAAAAAAAAACATTCATAGTTAAGACTGGGTTCGTTATTGTTGCTGTTATTGTTGTTGTGTTTGTTGTGGTTGTTGCTGTGTTTGAGGCGGCGGCTCCCACGAAAATTGGCGCGCACGTTGTCGCCGATAGTTGTGGCCATTTTTGGGCTGGCATGCTTTGTGGTCTCATAGACATTTTACATTTTACTCTGATTCCATAATTTAAAAAAGGCAATCACTGAAATGTTTTGCTAGCCATACGCAAGCCAATGCTGCCTCCACACAATCAAATACACACACACCAGGCAGTCCAAATGGTAGTCTCAACCTCAGTCGGAGCTCTAGTCTCAGTCAGAGTCTCAGCTATTGTCTCCCAATTAAAACGTGCTTGCATTTAGTTTTCCATTGCAATTGCATTTTGTAGCTTATGGCCGCTTCTTCTGCTTAAATGCAAATGCAGCCCGAATCCGATTCCGATTCCGAACCCGATCTCAAACCATCGATGACGCAGACGCCGCTCTTGCTGTTGTTTTAGTTGTTGTTGTTATTGGCGTCGTCTCTGGTTTGGTAAATGAGACGACCTTAGGCTGGGGAGCAGGCGCCAGTGCCACAGCGCTGTCTCCAACTCTGGTCTACTCTGCCTCTTGTTGCTGGGAGTTTTTGTTTCTATTTTTCTGTTGTTTTTTTTTTTTTTTTTGGTCTTTTGTCTGTGCTATTTGCCAGGTACTACCACTGAACTATGCTGACCTCATTCATAATTCTTTATTGGTCCATTTTTTATTGTATATTAACGAGTGCTGGGTGAATGTGCCTCATTTTTGGGTTTGCGCTCTGGGTTATCGCAGCCGGTTCATGTGGGTCCCCATTCCTGACAAACTGCTCTAGCTGAATGTTAAGCTCCCAGCACTTAGTAATAGCTTTTCAAATTGTATTTAGATATATATGTAAATAAAAACATATACAATATTCTATGATTCAGAGAGTGATCCCGATGAGTAATCCTCTGAATTTTATTACTGTAGAAATTATTTAGTAAAAGTGTGTGATTTGATAAATTTTCGTTTAAAGACCATCTTTTTTTTAAGGTTTGAGCAGTACTATCAATTCTGTTTATAGTAACCATTTAGTGTGGCTTTAGCTAGTGTCATTGTAGGCATATTCAACAAACTGAATTACTTGTTGATATCTTTATTCAGTTGCAACAATCTTAAAGTTTTTCTAACAGCCTCTTTCCAAGCGAATGCATGTGGGCTCTTGTGGTGTCATAAGCAGTAGCTGGGAAAATATAAGCCAACAACAGCAACACTTCCTGCACCTCATTAAAGTGCCAACTTTCAACTTAATTAAAAACGTTTGCAGCAACTGTCAACGCCTCGGTTTATCTCCATAACTCGCAGCGCACATCTGCGCACTTCAAGCGCAAAAAAAAGGAATGAAAACAACACAACAACAACAACAAAATAAACAAACAAAAAAAGAATAACAAAATATAAGAAAAGATATGCATAAAAGACCAGCGACCGCCCACAAGATTGTGACAGCCCAACACACGGTAGCATTCACATCATTTCAACGCGTCTTCGTCTCGGTCTCAACACGTTGACAGATTTGGTCTTGCCTGGTTCAACCTGCCTCGCTGACTGCCTCGCTGCCAACCAACCAGCCAACCAGCCAAACAAACGGCCAACCAGCCAGCCAGCCAGGTTGGTTGCCTGCCTGCCTGCTGAGTGAAGTACTTGGCTGACTTGGTTGGCTGGCTGACTGCCTGACAACTTCATATTGTGCTCGCACTCATTTATATTGTTGCGGCTTTTTGTCTTTTGTCTGTTGTTTTTAAATTCTTTTAGATGGTACTATAACTATGTCACGGGCTGTGTAACACATAGAAGAGAACTCATTTAGGCTGGTTTCCACTTTTTAAGCTCGTTGAAAAATAATTATGCTCTGGGCATATCCTTTTTTTCTTGACACAATCGGTCTGTTGACATTTCAGAAATTATGAGTCAAAATTGAAGTTTTATTATACAACAACTTTAACTTTTGAAACGCTTTTTGCCTAAAACATATCAATAATATTTTATCATAAATATTGAACTTGGAGTTGTTAGGGTATGCAATCTTCGGCATGATGAAGTTGCTGCGGTTTCTTTTCTTTTTTTTCTCACATCATCATTTTGATGATGATGAAGATCAGCAGAGGCGGCCAATCAGAGCAGTCAACAGCAGAACGAGGCACCCACCCGTTCCACATCAACTGTCATCGTTTGTCAGCTTATAGTAAAGCGGATGGCTGGCTGGAAGTCTGGCTAGCTGGCTTGTTGGCTTGTTGGCTGGCTGGCTGGCTGGCTGGTTGGCTCTGTCTTGGTAAGATGTATGACCAGCCCTAGACTGGGCAGCCGGTTGGCAGACAACGCATGCGGCCGGCTTCATGCATAATTCATTGCATTGCTGTTACTGTGACTGCTGGCTCTCCACTCTCTGGTTGCCAAGTGTTACACGCAACACGCTCCCAGGTGATTCATTCATCAATTTCTGTCAGAGACTACACGCGCTTACTCACTCATATGCATGTGACTGTGTGTCTGTGTGTGACTGTGTGTGTCTGTGTGTGTGTGTTTCTGTCTGTGCCTGTTTGTGTGTGTTTGTTGCACTCACCTTCTGATCACCGAAACGCATTTGGCGTCGCGCATTGCGGCTAACATTCATGCGACAGAGAAACATGCGATGCTCCCCCTCCAGCGAAGAGGCGCCGCCAGTTCCGTTGCTGCTTGTCGAATCGCCAACGCCAATGCCAATGCCGACGCCGACGTTGCTGCTGCTGCTGCTGCCACCTGGTTGCGGTGGCACGTTCCGATTTAGTTCGGCTTGTATGGTTGCGTGATCCTGTTTGTCAATGATATCGTAAACGGAGTCGCCATGTATAAGTAAATCCTCCTAAAGGCAGAGAGAGAGAGAGAGAGAGGAAGAGAAACAGAAAGAGAGAAATACAAAATATGATTTTGAATAAATATCAAATTATTTTGGTAATCAAATCAATTTATATAAATAATTTCATATGTAATTAAAGACGGATTTTGCGAAATATAAGTTTCAAATTGTGGAATCGAGATTCAATTTATTTCCATATTCTATTAGGATGACAAATTTAATTTGTTAATGATGTGTCATTTAATGCAGTGCTGCTTTCGCACGGTCATCAGCTATTGGGTTTTGCATCTGGTTTATAGTTGTTGACAATTATGGCCAACACTGATGGAGCGCTAGACCAAAAGCGATCGGCCAATATGCAACAATGGCATGTTGTTGAATTTGTAATTTATTTATGGCTGCTGTCGCAACATGACACGTGACAATGGCAACTTGTTATGGCAATATGCAAAAATCGAATTGGAATTATGATGCCCAAGCAACAACAACAACAACAACAACAACGACAGCAGACAGCAGCAACTACACCAACAAGCTTCATTGACATTTTTGGCAGTTTGTTAATTAACTTTACTTGTTGTTGTTGTTGTTATTGCTGCTGCCGTTAACTAACTGTGAGCTTGGCTTGGTGCTTGCCACAAATTAAAAGGTTGGGCAATCCGCTTTTGGGCCCGCTCATGTGCACAGTTATTGTGCCGTAATTATGCCAACACATGGCAAACGAACAATTTATGAACTCGCTTGACCATTTAGTTGCTATTGTTGTGGGTGTCCCCTGATAAGGCCTGGCCCAAAGGCCAAAGGCTGTCAAGTGTCTTGCCAGCCAATTGGCCTGCCAGCCTCACTCTTTAAGTGTGCCTATGTGTGTGTGCTTGTGTGTGTCTGTCTGTGTGTGTAGGCACTTGGCTGCACTCGCTTTTGACAGGCTTTAACAGCCCCAATATTGGCCACTACGTCTGCTCGATATGAAAGTTAGTCTTAGCCAACTGCTGCTGTCTTAGCTTAAATTTGCCAAAAATTTGAATTACCTTAAATTCGGCTCTGTGGCAATAATCAAATAGTTGAATTTTATACTCTTATTCAAAGAATAACATTTAAATGTCATTTAAAATATATAAATATTAAAGATTCTTTACTCAGAATGTAATAAAAGTGATGTTTTAAATATTTACTTGAGTTATTAAAATTTAAAATCTTTATTTGTGTCCAATTAAGGTGAATGAATATTTCAACTGCCACCAAAATCGATCTATCTAATTCCACCGGGCAGAACTAGGACAGCCCAGAATATGATTTATCGGCAAAGTGTTGCGATTTCTCACAAGTTTGTTGACAGTTGCTGCGGTTGCAGTGCAAAAAAAAACTCATACGCCCCCAAAGCCGGTGGATGCTTGGAGAGTTGCAGTAACCGGCAACCGAGGCACATCAACATTCAACAATCTCTCGGCATAAACATACAAAATTGTTGCATGTGTGCACAATGCAGAGTTTTTTTGTAACAGTACCTTTGTCAATGTCTATTTGCTATTTGCTTTAGATGAATAAGTGACTGCATTCGCACTCGGATTTGGATTCGGATTCGGATTTGGATTTGTATTCGGATTTGTATTCGTTATGTAGAACGGGGATATGTCACATGTGCTGCATTTATATATGCAGCTCGGGCATATTTATTTAGCTTTAGTACTTCAAATGCAAAGTGAAAGGCCACGATGTATAACCTTGCTATTTAAGCAGCGTAAACGTGCGATAAACAAAACTTGAAACAGCCACAACAGCAACTAAAACAACAACAGCAGCAGCAGCAACAACAACAACAATAACAATAACAACAGCATCAGCATCGGATACAAAGTTGAGCTGTTTGCAACAGATTTAAGGAACTTTTGTGTAGTACAAGCAGCAGATTTATGTAAGCTCAATGAATCGAGTCTGTTGCAGTCAGTTGTTGCTGACTTGTCAACGGGAGCAGCAACCAAACAACCAGCACAAAAACTGCAACAAATATTTGTTGTTGCTGTTGTTGAGTCGACATCGATGTTGTTGTTGTTGCTGTTGTCTGTTGTCGCTTGTCAGAGATTTGTATCAACGACTGTAGCAATTTTAGTCAAAAACTTTCATAGTCAGCGCTTTTCTAATTATTCGCGCAAATCGTTTGTCCAACAAAAAAAAAACAAAAGCAACGAGAAAGAAAAACAAATTTTTGAACTTACCATGGAATGGCCCAGGTACTCGGCAGCATTATCCGATATATATAGCAATTTGCCATTTTGTGTGAGCATCATAAGAAAGCCCGAAAGTGCCTGAAATACAAATGAATATTTACTAGCTGAACATAAAGGGTGTCTGCAGATGGTTGTATTCAGCAAAGATGATAATATAATAAAAATAATTAAATATCATTTAAACAAGAAAATAAAGACTGTCATTTTGTCATTTGCTCAAAAAAGAAATTCATTTTGATTTCAAGTCGCTTGTGTAACCCGCTCAATTTAAGGCTTATCTATTAAAAGTTGATCAAACACCCAAATAAAAGAAGAAACACCCTCTATTATGATGTTGGCTAACAGTTGTGTGGAAATGCAAATTCATTTTCGCCTCTGCACACTAATAAATTGTTAGCCCAAAGAGGTTGCCAGAGTTGACAACTGAAAATTGACTGAGGTTTCAATGATATACATATATTTGTGTAGCCATATATATATATAAATATATATAGATAGATATATATGTATGTATTTGTATTTAATTCAGTCACGAGTGCGCACAGGTATGTAGATCAATCTGCCGACCATCGCAGAGTCGCAACAGCCAGTGGCAGTTGCAAGCAGCTTGACTGACTACTGCCTGCTTCTTTACTGTTGCTGTAGTTGCTGTTGTTGTTGTTGTTGTTGTTGTTTTGACTAAGAGCAGCATTTATTGTTTTCTTTTCTGTGCGCAGCAAGTGGCAGCGGTGGCTAAATGATTTCTGGCTTATGATATGCCACAGTTGTTGTCATTAATAGAGTTGTTTTCCCTGGAACTTTCGGATCACTAGTTGAGTTGTCAACGCGCCTCACTTAAATTGAGTTGTTTTCTACATCAGCCACATTGGCTACCACAAATGGTTAATTGAACTGGCAACGCACCGTTTGTTGCAACCACAAAATAGAAGATAACCAATTGGGAATTCTCTACATTTCTTCATTGCAAATAATAATTGTTTAAATCTACTTAAAATAAATAAGCTAAGATTATTAAATTAAGTTTTATGTAAGGTAAGATGATAATAAATTTAATGTTATTTTATATGTTATTGGATAATTAAAAATAATTAAATATACGTAAATTAATTTTGATATATTTATAATATAGATAAAGAAAATTCATACCTTCGAGAAGCCAATATTTGGTGTTGCTGTCTGATGATGTTGATGAAGAGCATTGTGTCGTTTAAATACTGCAATAGAAATAAATGTAAAAAGAATGTGAATAATTTAATTAGAAATGAACTATTGACCTTTTGTGTCTTTATTTTTACGGCCGCGCCCATTAACATCCGTGCCTAAGCATCCGCATTAAGTTAGGAGTAAATCGGTTTAACTATCTTAGTTTTTTCCCATAGCTCTTTGTGTGCAATTTATATGCATAGCTGTTAGCGTAGCTAATTAAAAAGTATCTGTTAATAATAGACTTGGTCTCTGACGGCGATTGTTAGATGCAATTGATTGTGAATTCATTGATTATATTCTACATACAATAAGCGACGATCTTGCATTACAAAAACAAGTGAATCACAAAAAGAAAATGTGTCATTGTCACTGAGTCGGCAACAGCAGCATCAACTGCATCAACTGCAGCAACAGCAACAGCAACAATAACAGCAAAGCGAAAATCAACAGCGATCACCGAATGCAATTGCAGTTAGCAGTTTGCAGCTGCGCCGCAGCCAGCATCAAGATCAATTATTTTTAAAACACTACAAGATACTCCCGCACCTGGCGAACAGGCAAAACAGAAACAGTCACTGCAACAGACACGGCAGCGGCAGCAGCAGTGGCAGCGGCAACAGCAACAATAACAATCACTGAGGCAGCAACCGCAACTGGTAATTTCATTGAACTTGAACGGAAAGGCCATGAATGCAGTCAGATTTTTGCAGTGTTTTAATATTACAACAATACCAAGAAATCCGTTTGCTAAAACAATTTTGTATCGATTGTTAGCTAGGTTAAGGCAGTCAAATAATGGGCGTATTCGCAAGTTGCTGTTTGGAAAACTACTTGGAAACTCATTTAGGCAGTTGCCGTCTAAATGTGTTGCCAATGAATTCCCCGAAATATGACTTAACTTTCCAATCAATATCTTTTATATCTACACATTTCTAAATATTTCTAAACAATGAGTTATCAATATTCAATTATTTATATATGTATTACATTAACATATTGCTTTGTAAATATATTAATTATTTATATGCATTTTAGATTGTGTATTGATGAATAAAATATGTTGTTTTTTATCGAACAACTGATGTGTAGACTCCATAAAAAGTAAATGCCATTTACAAAATCTGAACAAGTTAATTTTACTTTCACAATTTTACCCGATAGTATCATAAACTGGCAAATATGTTAATGTGCCTAACAAGTATTTTTTTCCTTCTACGATGCAATGCAATTCAAGCCGTCGGCTAATCTGCACAAAATGATGCGCATTAATAATTGTTTGTGAAAACTCAATTTGGTTTATAAATATTTCATTAATCGCATATCTGAGCGCAACGCCCCAGTCACAGCCAGATCCAACGATGGAGCCACACCCACAGCGACCCACACCCACACCCACAAATATATATATATATATATAATGCCATGAACTTGAAGATCAGCCCCGTGTGTTCAGAGGCACTCCAAGTAGATACGATAGCGTGCCAATATTAACACAATTTGTGATTATAAATGCTTTTAAACGGTGCAATGACAATGAACAATAACAACAATAACACACACACACACACACACACACATACACACACTGAGCAAACGACAAGCTAACAAACGCCGACAATTTCTCACACTTAGTGCTCCAAAAAAAGCGCAAATACAAAAGTTAGACAGAAAGAGAGAGATAGAGAGAGTGGGAGGGAGTGAGATGGAGGCAGAAGATGAAAAAGAAACAGTACTTAAGTTTAATTTTTTGCAATTTGTAGAACACATAAATCGCACATTTTGATTTATCGCAATATTTATAGCAATGCAAGGCAGACTTTGTTGTTACCATTGCAATT
Source organism: Drosophila longiperda (assembly GCA_035042125.1). Classification (NCBI taxonomy): domain Eukaryota; kingdom Metazoa; phylum Arthropoda; class Insecta; order Diptera; family Drosophilidae; genus Drosophila; species Drosophila longiperda. The sequence continues at coordinate 662,879 of JAWNLV010000115.1, forward strand.
GTGAAATTGCCTCGACTCAGGGTAGCTGCGGCAGCTGAGGCAGTTGGGGCATGAAACCGAGTTCACATGCCTGGCAAAGATGCTAGCCAAGTTAAGAGCCAGGCCAACTATGCTGCACTTCATAGACGTATATGGGTGTGTGTGTGTGTGTGTGTGTTTGTGTGTGTGTTATCTATGGGCCTTATGTACCGCACAACGCTAATTTGAAAAACAATTTTCGTAATTATCCACAAAACAAAAATAAAGAGCGCGCAATGCCTGACTTGATCTCGTTCAGTTGCGCCTGCGCGTTGACCTGTGCGCATGCGCATTAAAGGAGGATGAACACGGCACGGAAGGGGGGTGGGGGGGTGGGTAGGCAAACAGATTGAGAGTGTATGGGGAAGTGGAGGAGGGAATAAGGTAGAGATAGGCACTGGCAATTTGCAGGCTGGGTGCGTGCCTAGACGCTTAGCCAATTACTTGGCCAAAAACAATTTCCAGAGACGGAGACATAGACATAGACATATGAATGATGTGGTATCCCCACCACAACAACTCCGTACTCAGTTCTGAGGAGTAGTATTTGGGTATTTGTTACTTAGAGCTAGCGGTTGTTTTTGCGGCTCTAAACGAATGTTTGGCGGCGTGGGGTCCCATACCAAACATGACTCATGCATATTCAATCAACGTGCAGCCAATTATCAACATGCATATGCATCAAGCTGCATAGCCCCCAACACACCCCCACCGCCCCACACCCCTAGCGAATCCACTCACCTTGTTGAAAGTAGTTGGCTTTGCGCACATAGACACAGACCAGGGCCATCAGCTGCAGCTGTGACAGTCGCTGGCGCGTCGATTGTGGCAACGGCAGCAGGTCCCGCAGATTGGCTATCTCCGCATTTATAAGATCGCGTCGCATCTTCGAGGCACCCTTCGTGGATTTGTTCGCATCGAATCTGCAAAAACAATAATCAAAAGCTGGTTACAAACAAACGCAAACAAAACAAAAAAAAACCTCTAAAAAAAGAAACAATTAGAATTTATATGAGCACGTTCACAGCTACAGCTTAATAGTGGACAACGTCGACATTGGCCACAGGCGCATATGTTTTCACAGCCTCCAACTTGTACTTAGTTTGTGTATGCTTAACCCATGTCATTCTACTGTGCCACAAATTGCACGCAATCTGACTTCTATAAAACTTCAAATGTGCTCAACTCAAATTTAAAGTAAGAATAATATTAACCAGCTACGAAATTTCTCTGAAAATTATTGTGGTTTTTAAACAATTAAATTATTATAATTTATTTTTTAATTAATAGTTTATTTCATAGCTCTGATTACTCATCAATGTATTTAATCTTCCAAATAAATAAACTTTTTTAATAAAATTATTTAGAGTAATTCTGTGTTATACACGTAAATATTAAATTTACATTAAGTTGAATTATGGTTTATTTTATAGATTTGTGGTCTCAAAAATGTATTTATTCTCTTTGCTCACTTTGGATTTTAACAAAGAGATTATCAGTATTTTTGTGCACGTTTTAGTTTTGACAACCAAATAAAGTTTGATTACTTTTTATATTATTTGAATATTTTTTAATGCAAAAATGTAGCATTTCATAACTATGTTTGTTATACGTAAATATTAAATTTACATTAAGTTGAATTATGGCTTATTTCATATCTTTTTTACTCAAAAATGTGTTTATTCTCTATTAATCACTTTGGGTTATAACAAGAGATTATCATAATTTTTTGGCATATTTGATTTGGAAACCAAATAAAGTTTGATTTCTTTTTATATTATGTGAATCTTTTTTAATTAAAAAATGTAGCACTTCATAATTATGTGTTGTATACGTAAATTATATTGCTGCCTAATATATAACCATGATAGACATGTTTATATCTTAGAAGCTGATCAGAGTCTGAGTATAAGTGGTTTCATAAAGTTAAAATTTGCTTTTTCAAAGAGTAGAAACATTCAGGGGTTAAGTTACTGGCGCATACCAAAAGTGCATGCGAGATGCATAAATAACTCATCGCGCATTTAAAAATCGTACAACTAGCAGCTAGTTGTTGCTGTTGTTCTAGCTGTTCTTGTTGTTGTTGTTGTTGTTGTTGCTGTTATTGTTGCAACGCTGTTCGATGTGGGGCACACTTGCCACATGCCTTGTGCGGAAAATTGTGCAAGTAGGTTGGTCAGTTTTTGTTTGGTAGGTTGTCTGCTTGTCTGGTTGTTCAGTTGCCGGGTCGAGGAGCGTGGTGCATGGAGCGTGGAGCTGGGGCGGCCCAAGCGTTTAGCGATCTGTCCGTGTGGACTTTTGTGAGCATATTATTTACAAGGTTGAATTCATAAATCATAAATTTGTCTTTTTATGCAGCGACCGCGTCGGCGACTGCAGCGCACGCGGCGTTTAAACATTTTTGTTGTTGTATTCGTATTTATATATATATATATATATATATTTTATATTTATGCTGACGCTGGTTGCCATTGTTGCTTGATAAATATTGGTAATATTGTTGTAATAACAGCAAGTGCCCGCGCCTTTCTGGCTTTCTCAGTCTGGGACTGCCATTTTGCCGCTGTTATTGCCTCTAAATGGCCATGTTAACATTTAAAACAATCACACACATGTATCTCTCCGATACACGGAGTATGGAGTGTGGTGTGCTCGCGTTGCATGCAACAAACTGTTGCCGCATGCAATGCAATGCAATGCAAACGACCGTCTGTTTTTCTTGGCCGGCATCCGATTGACTTTGCCAGGCGGCGGCATTTTCCGACTGCTGTCCATAATAGAACAGTTTTGGTCCGAATTGAGTAGTCGACTCAAAGGGGGGCCTTAACACACACACACACACACACACACACACACATACACACATACACACACACACAGTCAGGCACACACACACACTCAGACAAAATTAAGTCAAGGTGATTTGTACAATTAAAATGAATATTGATTTAAATGCTGCGATAGTCGCTGGAGTTCATATGTCTGATTGGATTGCTTTCGACTTCCAATGGCAATGGGCACCAACATGGACAGCCAGTGGGCGTGGTCGTTACAATTGGTGAAGGGTCACACTAGTCGATTGGGTGACTGATTTTTGTCTACAATTCGATTTGCAGTTTATCTTGAGACTGGTTTATTTTTGATTTATAGTTTTTTAAATACTATTTTCAAAGCTAGCTAAAAACTCATTAATTAATGTCGACTTTATTATGGACATATCTCTAAACGTATTTTGAATTGTTCAATTTATTTAAAAATCTCATTTTTATCATGAAAATGTTATTTAAGCAATTGCTGTTTTTTTGTTATAAAGTTATTTTTTATTTTTATACAATCAACGGTGATTATCTGTGACGCCAAAAAATTGTGTTAATTATGAATAAAGTATTTATATTTTTATATAATGTTTGAATAAATATTTTAATTTGAAGACAGGCAATTTATAAAAAAAAGTTGGCGGAGTCTTTATATAAAAATGCCTGATCATGATGTGTATTTTTGTATTGACTGCTTATAAATAATATCAGCTGGTTATATCTACAGCCACGTTAGACAATGTAGGCGACTCATCCTCCCACACTCGCCACGGAACGCATGCCAAGGTAGCCTGAGTATTTCCCAATTAGCTGAGTAAAATGCCAGCTAGTTGGCCATTCGGGCTGTCTATTTGTGGCATAATTAATAAGTTTTTGAAATATTTATCATAAACAAGATGCCTGGTCAGGCGATAATATGATAATGCTCATCCTTCGTAATGCATGCCAAAAAGACCAAAACGTGTTAATAGCCATAACAACAACAAGAAGAAGAAGAAGAAGTAGCAATCTGAGTTGGTGAGATTTACAAGTATGGAACGAGGCAAACTCCCGCGCATCTTTGGCTTGCAATCTCCATCAAAATTTATCTGAGCACACTGAGAGCATGAGAGGATGAGGAGTGAGCGAGACATGTCATGTCATTTCTTAATATATCTATCGGTACCTTGAAATCTGCACTAAGTAGCACCAACTGGCTGCAGTTTGGTTGTTGCAGTCGTTGCAACTTACTGTACAAGTTGTTGTTGCTAATTAAAAGCATAAACACGATTCTTAGCGAGGCGTCAGCAGCCAACCTGTGCCCAGGGTGGAAGGCGGGGGCGTAGGAGCAAGCTCAAAGTTAAAAATCTTCTGCCTCCCTCATAGCCAGCGTTACTGGTACGGGTATTGGTAATGGTAGTACTTGCACTGCTACTGCTGCTGCTGGCTGCCACATGTTTAATCTCAGTGTGGCAGTCAAGATCTTAATCAAGCTACTTGGCCTGCAGTTTGTTTTACGCTTTTCAGCCAGATATCCCACAAAGTTTACGTGCTCCACAGAAATTAGGCGCAAATCTTGTTATACCCTGTGTCAATTCAAGTTGTCTAAAAATGGTATTACGAAGTTCTAAAAGGACAATTAATATCACATATAGTAATCGTCTCTCGCTCGTCTCTCGATAATTGATACTGGCTAAATGTCGATTTCTAATTAAGTTTATAAGTTATAAATATTCCTGTTAGAAAAGTATACTAAATTATATTACCTAGATAATAGTATTCCCTAATCGTGCATTTAGTTATTGTTGTCATCATTATGGGAAAGTTGGGCTTTTTAATGTAGCCCAGCAGGTAATGAGCAAACGCAATACTCCCACAAATTGTAAGGGTTAGCTTTTAGGGCTAAGATAGTTATACCTTTGGGCCCACTAATTAGTACATAAAGCTTAAACATATTGCTAGACTATTAAGTAAAATGCATTTCAAATGTGAGGCTATGGGCTGATCTTTTACATTTAATGCTCTCGGTCAGCGCCATCGTAAAAATCGGCAGGAAATAAATCACAGGCGCCCAGGGCAAACATCTGTAACTGCATCTCCGTCTGTGTCTGTATCTCATCTGCAACAAATACACACACAGACACTCAATCACACACACATTTACAGTGGTATCAATCTAAGGCTAGCTTTAATATGCATGGGGCGTCAGTCAGCAAAGTCAGGCAAGTCGGTATGGATGCGATGGATAGGCCAAGTCAATAGCAATTGCAGGCCAACAGAAACACGAAATTTGCGCAAATTTTTATTGCACTTTTCCTGGAGCGACTGTGGTTTACGAATTGCCTAGGCACTCGCACTTCATATACCTCTCCCCTCCTCTCTTTCTCTCTCCCTCTCTCTCTCTCTCTCTCTCTTTCTGTGTGTTTGTGTGTGTAATTTGGACGAGTTTATTTGCCATATTCCCACGATATAGTTTGGTCCAGCTCAGCGCTGCGGGCAGCTCTAATGATTTTCTGTGCGGAAAATAGTGCAAAACGGCACATAATGAACGCGCGTCCAACATTCAAAGTTCCTGACAGACGGACGGACGGACGGACGGACTGACCGACTGGACTGACAGACGGGTCTGGCCGGTCTGGTTGGTAACCCTATACGATTGAGACAAACGAACTGCTTTAAGCCCACGCCCGACCACCGTCAAGTTGGCGCACAATTAATTGCCCCAAAATTTCTTGGAATTCCTGGGAAACACTTGTTGGCCCTTCCTTTCACGCTGCAGTGTGTGGCTTATTGTGTGCCCCCCCCCAACAAACCCAAATGAAACGCAACGGATCTACATTTCTGCGTCTGCGTAACCCGGTGGCAGTAATCGATACCTTGCTGTGCCAGTGCCGCTCCAGCTCCACGCAGATTAACATCGGCGACGTTCGGCATGCAAAAAAATAAAAAAAAAGCAAAAAAGAAAAAAGAACAAAAACAAAAAAAGAGAGAAAAAAAAATGAAATCGAAAACGTTGCTTGCCACGTTTATGTTGGCCATCTAATAACCATGGGGTGCTGCTGTTGCTGTATGCTATTCTTCGGCCTTTAGCCAAATTATATGGCCAGCTACAAAAGCGCAGCAGCTCGAGGTGTATCGCTTAGGTTTATTAAGTATGTGTGTAGAGGTGGCAACTCTGATCTGTTCCTTTTCTGTTTCTTTTTAGAAATAGCTTTGATGGGTTTCAGATTTATGTCTGGCTTCGAAGATCCCTTAAAGAGTTATTTAAAGGTCATAAAAAATACTAACAATTATAGTCTGTGTTTTTTCTTCTTCCTCCACTCCTCCACTCGGATTTACATACATCCAACCTGTGGGAGAAGTGCTCGGAGGAGTCTTTAGATCAAAGCCGTTGAGCACAAAATTCAAATGGATAAGCGAACGGATTTCTTAGGAAAAACATTATTTTCCAGTTATCTTTGGAAATGGATGCAGAAACATATTCGACATAGTCATTACAAAAATTTCTAACATTTGCTTCGTCTAGAATTTTCACAGGGCGGACAAAAGACTTGAACTTTTTCAAATGTTTTGATCAGTTGAATTTTTTTATTACTATAGTTTAGAAACGGTGCGAATATTTTACATAAAAATTAAATATTCTTTGAAAATATATTTAAATAATTTTTTTTTGATAATGATAAGCTTCTAACCCACATATTTTTATATATTTTTAATTGGCAAGTTTGGCATTTGAACTGCAATCAACATTATTATGACACCCTGTATTCTGCTGCTGGGAACCAAATACATTTTATTTTCTAAGTTAGTTTTTTTTTGCCATTATGCTACTATCAATTAAGATAACTAAAGTTAAGAGTTTGATTGTGGCCATCCATATAATTTAGTGTGCATAAAAAAGCCACAACTCTGAGTGGTAGTTAATGTGGCAGCTACTGTTTTATTTTTTTTTTATTTACTAAAACAGCAGCTCAGCAAAATTGGCAATACACAGACAGGCTACTGGAGTTTCATAGCCTGTGTATTCAAAAAAGGAAAAAAGAAGTAGCAGAAAAAATAAAGAAATCAATTGATGATGTTATGTTGCTGTTGTTGTTGTTGCTGTTGCTGTTGTTGATATTGTTGGTGCTGTTCTTGCTCTCATTCGGTGTGTGTATATATCCGATTGGAATCTTAGCCACAATTTAATGATGGACTGCCAAAAGCACACTTCGACGTCATCATCGACATCATCGTCTCCTCCGCCGCCGCCGCCGCATAATTTTTCATATTTTTATGATTTGTTGCTACCGGGTAGTAAACCCGTTTGCTGAGCGCTAACCATGAAGCTGCTACCGTTGCTGCATTTGCTTTCGATTATCTTAATTTGCGTGCGAAACTGACTTTTTTGTGCCGTTGCCGAGTTGAGTTCAGTTGGGGCTGCAGCACCGATGGCAACAGCGTCGACGACGGCGACGGCGACGACGACGTCGACTGCAACTGTGACTGCTACTGAGGCGTAAGCCAAACCCCAAATTGTGTGTGTACGGAAATTTTCCCATGACTTGGGTTCTGGCTTCGGCTTCGGCTCTGGCTCTCGCTTCAACTCTGTGGCCTGTATATATTTTGCCCGGCGGTGGCTTGGCCAGAAATTACCCAACTTAGCCAGAGAGCTAAGGCTCAAAATTCACTCCCAGACTGAGCCGTGTACTCTGGCTGAAACTCTCGGGATTGATGGTTGCTTTGACTACCACTGAGGCTGTGGCTGCAGCTTCGGCTGCGGCTGCTGCACATTACCGGCAGCGGCAGGCAATTAGCACAAGGATGCCGCAGCTAAATAATTTGACGCGCCTCAGGGCAAGTTTTTGGTTTCAGGCAGAGCAGCTACAACAACTCCCGCCCCCACCACTCGACCCCCCCTCAACTTCGATCCATGCCGGCCACCTCCTCCTCCAATCCACTCCACATGGCGCACTTACATATTTGCTTTGCATTTCATTTGGAGTAGCATTTATTTTCGAGAAAAAAAAGTGCTCAGTCATAGGAGGCACATCAATTAGCTCGAACGGGCGTCGTCAAATATTAGGCCAAACAATTAGATGACCAGACTCGATATAGATAGACACATAGATACAAGTACAGGTACAGATATAGATACAAATACCAATACACATGCAGATATAGATACAAATACAGATACAGATACAGATACAAATACAGCTACAGCTACAGCTACAGCTATAGCTACAGATACAGATACATATACAAATACAAATACAGCTACAGATATAGATACAGATACAATATACAGGTGCAATATACAGATACAATTTACAGATATCTGGTGCAACTGCAGTGCTGTAGAAATGGACCTAAAAATTATTGAGGTAAATAACTTGCGCCGATAGCGATTCGAAATGTGTTAATGAAATTAGCAGCATAAAATGCTGCCTGCAACGTTACAGATACAAATATATATCTCAGCACGCTAATTGAGAAAATTAACACTATTGACCAGTCGGACATCGGTGGACCGCACAATACGCAAACAGCACACAAAACGCTTTGGTTAGTTTCACCCGGGAGGAAGCAGTCGATGCAGTGGAAAGATGCCTCTTTTCCTTTTGGGCTTCCTTTTGGAAGTGGATCGCCGCTGTCTGTTTGTCTATTTGAGTGTTTGTTTTTGTTGACGGTTGGCAATGTGTTAAAATTTTCTTGGCTTTAATTAGTGTTATTTATTATTTAGAGCATATTGATATAGTTTCGTTGTTTAACGGTTGTTTGTTTCGGTTTCATGGCATATTTGCCATGTGTACTCGCCGCTAAACGCAGAATATATTTATAGAAATCCATCAGATTTATTTAACATACACACACACACACACACACACACACACAAATACGGATCACATTGTGACTCCGTTTATTTTTTTTTATTTGAGAAGCGCGTGCGAAAGAGTCGCGCGTCGTCTAAACACACATTGAACTTTTTCTAGTGAAAATCTTTTCTGTTCAATCGATTTCGATATGGGAATTTCAAATATTTCACTTGCTAAGTGGTTGCCCTGAATGAAAGCCAGAGCTGTACAAGAACCCATATAATATTGAATGAATGCGTTGAACTCTGCTTACATGACTAAATGAGGCAAATATTCAAATTTATAATATTTAATGATATTATTTACAACTCCTGCCTTTAAGGCATATTGGTTAATACTGAATTAATATAATCTCAAATATCTATTATTTGACCTAACTATTAATGAAGTTAAGATTAAAAAAAAATATATATGTTATCGTTCTATTCAAGTACGCAAAAACAATTCCTACTGTATACGAAAATTTATATTAAATGTTCTTTGAAATTCTTAAATAAGTTCAAATTTAGCATAGATAACAAAATGCTCTAATTTTGTATGATTTTGCCAATGGCTTCCGCTAACCAATTGGTCGTCTAGCAAAAGAAGCACACACCAGAAAAGACAGTAACAACAATGGCACGAAAGGCACAACAAGAAACACCCACATACAAGAAAGACAACGGCAGATATGTGAAGGAGGAGTAGGAGGAGGAGGAGGAGGGAAATCTTCAGAAGTGGAGGCATTAGAGACGAAGTCATCAACAGCCTCACACGTGAGTTTTACACATTTCAGAAGCAAACGGCCAGAAGTCGATGCGCCAATAACCCTCTGAGGTTAGACCCATCCTGTGCTGGACGTTGCGACGTTGTCGTTGTCTTGGTCTTGGACTTGGACTTGGACGTGAAGTTGGTCCGATTGCCAACGTGGTAATGTCAATCGCACTGTGCGGGTTTAACTTATGGCAAAACATTTGAAGCACTAATTAATTGGAGCTAAATAAAATGGCACAGCAGCCGCGAAGGAGGCAAACGACTGAATTTTGCAAGTTTTTTTTTTTGTTTTTGTTTTTTGTTGCTGTTGTTTGTTTGTTGTGCTTTGGTTTTTTTTTTTTGTTTTTTTTTTCGCTGTTGTGAATTTTTGCGAGAATCGACAGAACGGCGTTGGCGCTGATGCTGATGCTGCTGGTGCTGGGTACGCACGGGATTTGCCATGTGGATACCGGAGTTTGGTTCGAGCTGAGCAGATTACGAGTGCCAGATAAATGTGAACTACAAGTTGCCAATACAAGAGGCCATTAAAACCCGGCAGCAGCAGCACCACCACTGCTAACAAAAATAAAAATAAAATCCCAGCTAAAGAAATTGAAAGCAGCGCGAGAATAAAAAAAAAGCCAAGCTTTGCAGTTTCTAGAACACTTCATACACACACACACACCCCACACACAGACACACTCTACACACACACGCTTGAATTTCAAATTGTATTGACAAATATCGAAGCGTGCGAAACAAATTGAAATTAAAAGTTTGCATGTTGCGCATTTTTGATGCGTTGCTGCCTCTGATTTGTTGGCCCTCAAAGCTAACGAGATGTGCGATGGCGATAAGCTCGAAATTGGAACTGTTGGCTCCTGAGGAGGGTATGGGGGAAATAAACTTGGCGCTAAGACTTACCTTGTAAACATGCCGGCTGCCTGTTGCTGGCTCGCCTGTTGCTGCTGCTGCTGGGCGGCCTGTTGTTGTTGTTGTTGCTGCTGCTGTTGTTGCTGCTGCTGCTGCTGTTGTTGCTGCAAGTGTTGCTGTTGTGACAATGTGGCCGGCTCATGTTGTTGTTGTTGCTGTTGTTGAAAGTTATGATGCGTGTGCATATGTTGTTGCATGTGAAGTTGCTGGTGCTGCAAGTGCTGTTGCTGCTGCTGCTGTTGCTGCTGTTGTTGTTGTTGTTGTTGTTGCTGCTGGTGTTGCAGCTGCAGCACATGATGATGCTGCTGCTGCTGTTGCTGTTGTTGCTGCTGCTGCAGGGCATGCGCATGAGTGGGCGTGGACAAATGCGTGACTGCCACGGCTGCTGCGGCCGCTGCCGCCGCCGCTGCTGCTGCTGCCGCTGACAGCGCTGAGCCAGACTTTTCTAAGCCACGTTTATCCGCATACATTTCGTGGCTGTCACGTTTGCAAATATTTGTGCAGATCCTAAAATGGTACGATCGAGCGTATTTGTCAATTATAATATTAATCAGTAAAAAACATCAATCAATGTGTGATTCTCAATGAAAGTCTGCAGACTTATTTCATTGCTAATGAAATGGAACAACAATTGCTGATTATTTAAGCCCGCAGACACCCGACACCAATCAGTAGACACTACAAAATCACACGCACTCTGGAAATTGGTTCAGTTTTGTTTGTGGCATTGTTGGCCGCATAAAAGAGCATATTTTGAGGGCGAGCCATCTAAAGAATTGATTTGCATTGTTGTTGCTCGGTCAACAATTGAGCCGTTGAAATCGCTCAATGGCGTTTGGATATATATACATATAATATGTATTTGTCTACTGTGAGTACTCTTTTCTGGCTATCGTATCATGTGCTGCTCTTTGATGAGTTGGCAGTTTATCGACTCTTTGCTGGATTGCATAAGGAAAATGATTTATGGCATGTGATTCGACACGGAGTTGGTTGAGTTGACGCCGAGATTAATGAAATCCGGCAACAGGAGTGATACTAGCCACCTAAAAGGGTTTTCTAAGGTTCAAAAAAGTTCACATTGCCTTAGATTAATTTTGATTTAATTCGTAGCAAATGAGTCACTTTAAGTGCCTTGAAATGCTAATTACACACAGAAAGACTTCACTTTTAGGCCTGTTTCCAACTCGAACTTAGCATTCCAGACTTGTTATGTTAAATCAAAGAGCCTACAAATAAGCCAGACATGGCTCAGTTTTGGTGACGCATTTAAATTTAAATAATGTTTTGTTTTTGAAAATTAATGGAATATTTGTCAGTTTTTATGTGAATACAAATAAATGGCGAAATTGTTATTTATGGAGACTATAATTGACAGCTTTATGTGTGCCATTAGAAGTGCCAAACAAATATTAGTCATTTCAAGAGGATAAAATCTTTATAATATTAATTTAATGAAAAATTTTCAGAGATTATTATTATTCGTGTGTTAAAATGTTGTCTTTTCAGCATTTATTTTATGACATAACAATTAAAAAGCTTCAGCAAATAATTTAAGAATTTAAGTCAATTGGATAGCAACATAAGCCATAATGAGAAGCACAGTTTTAAATAAGATAATAAATAATTATTTGAAAAACGTTTCTCTACCCACACTCTCTAACTGTTTGTTTCTCCTCAACTTATTGAAAACAATTTTCAACTTTTCCTGGCCACAAATACTATCACTTTCCATGTCATTATGCATGTGAACAATTTGGATAGCACTTACGCTGGCGCCAAGAAGAAACCTTGAAATACTCGTTCATACAAATATTCTTTAAAATGCAACAATTGAAATTAGTTTTGTAAATGAATTTCAATTTTATACTTCAAAATTTACTACCGGCTGCGGCCATCTTCTGTTTTGTTTTTATTTATTATTATTTTTTTTTTCTATGTTTTTGGACCCGGTTTTGGCTGACTGTTACTCTGTCTGTGGATATGGCCTGAACTGGTTGGCCTGGCTTAGTTGCAACTCATTGTCAAGTGAACTTATCAGCGTAGAAAAAAAAATTTGTTCGAGTTGACGTTTGAAGTGCCATCGAGTTGGTGCTTGATTTGTTTGGAGTTGTTTGAATAGGGACCACCAAAAAGTCATTGAATGAAATGAAGAACCCCGAGATACATTTGTCCGTTTGTCTCTCAATGTGTGTGTAAGAGTGTGTGTGTGTGTGTGTGTGTGAGTGTCTGTGTGTGCGTTATATGTATTTACTTTTGTTGTGGCTACATTTGCTCTGTGATTGTGAGCAACTGTTGGCTGGCTTTTTTAAGTATTTTGTTATTTGATTTCTATCAAAGTTAATAATGAAATTGGTAAATCGCGTTTTCGTTTATTGTGCGATCGGGTGCGGGTGCGAGCTTTAGCCGGGACCTTGGGGGCCTTACCTTTTCTCGAAAGATTTAATTTGCGATATCCATTGGGTATAGCAGGTACAGGCAGAGTATGCGATATATGTGCATAAAAATGTATTTGCCTAATGCTGGCCTTTGTTGTTATTGCATAAATTATAAATTATAAATCTTTTCAATATTATTTTGTTTTGCACAATGTTTGGGGCACTTGATGGCAATGCTAAGCGAACTTAACGCTATATTAAACAATTTATATTTCAATTACAATTAAAATATTTAGCATAAAGATCTTAACGGTTTGTTTTGCACAATAAAGCATTAATTGCTTTTTATAACTTTAACATATATATAAATAAATTATATATAAATATACATATATATTATTTGTTTTCGATTTCGATCATTGCATATTCATGGGACTTCACAACACTTTGATTATATCTAAAGCCCGGCAAGATTTATGAGGTTTTGTTATAGCAGCGACGAGCCTTACATAATCATTCGCAAATCTAATTGCGAATATGTATCTCTGATGAGATTCACTTTGTGAACTTTAGCACTTAGTTTTGTGGAACTCAAGAATCAAACAATGATAACACCGATCAACCGACACGCCGATTACACCGATTTCGATGACGATAACTTTGAACTTCCGACGGCTTTAAGACTTCGTCTTCGCTTCGTGCCTTACTGGCTATACAAAATCCGTGCAGCTCGCCCAACAAAACGCTCCGTGTAGCCAACCGTGTAGAATGCGCGCGTGCACCTTTCTGTGCGGATCACCGAAGCGACACAGAAGCAACAAACTTGATTTCCAAACAGGTAATGTAGCTTTCGTTCAGTTTCAGCTAAAGAGCTCACACACAACTACAAGCTGAGACGGTTGCATGCGTATTGGTGTGGCTCACCCAATGCGATCGACGATCGTGCACTGAAAGAAATTTTTACCGGCTAGCTAAAAGTTGCAGTATTAAAAATAAGGATTAATATATTCAATTATAAGCAACTGTTTTAAAAGTGTTAATTAATACACATATGAGAAAATATGTGTATTTTTTAATAAAAATACTAACTGAATAAATTAATTTGTAAGAATATGAAATACTATAGTTACAACATTAATTACATTCAAGTAAGATTTAAAGTGGCCTGGATATGAATGTTGAAGAATAAGAGAGAAATTAAGATATTTTTATTAATATTTTATAAATTACACGTAATATAAATCACAATATAAATACACAGTATAAACTATTCATATTGTTTTTGATTATTTGCAGATATTTTATTTGTAATAACATTTTTTGTGGAAGTGTAAACACCGAATCTTACTCAGGTACTCAATAGCATACACACACACACACTCATATCTAACTGACCAATACAAACAGGGAACCAAGCATTTTGTAAACGCCCATTTTCACACATACACACACACACACAGAGATCTGTGTAAGTATTGTTGCCGGCTCTCGAAACTAATTAACTGGCAATCTATTCAAATTAGCCATAGATCAATTAAATTCACATTTGATCTGCCGCTGACTAATATATGCCATATATATACACTGAAATTATTTGCCCAAGTAATAATAAAAAGAATAATAATAAATCAAGGCACAATTTATATATTATTTATTTTATTACGTTGCCAACCAATACATGAAGCTTAACATTCAGATGAGTTGGCAACTCTGCTCAAGCCCAGTCTCTCACTGTGTGTGTGTGTGTGTATGTGAGTGGCCATGTATGTGTACTCGTGTATGTTGGCTTAATGCGGCTGGTTGATTGGTCAGCATTCGCTGAGCTCCGTTAAAAAACTATTTATAGTTTTGCTGTATTGCTTTTGCATTGTTTTCGCTTTCCACCACAATAGACAGCCAGCTTGTGTGTGTGTGCGTGTGAGCCAATGAGGCAACGCAGTCGCTTCTGTGCATGTGTATGTGTTTGAGTTGCCGTATTAGCCTTTTAATTGTGCTTAATAAGTTAATTAAAATGGCGCTGGAAGCTGTGAATGTCTATAAAAATTTACATATGACTGTATAATTTGGTTATACATGTTTGTAAAAAAAAAATAATAAAGCCAAGTTGTGACGATTTATTTGACCTTGATGGATAACCGTTAATTAATAATGATCAATAATACAAGTATATCGTTAATAAAATAAAATACGTTATTTATTAGTAGCGGTTTTGAATTGGGTTTTCCAAGCAATCTATTCAGTAATTAACATTATGCTTAAAGGTTTCCCTATATAGTATTTATGTTTTAATTCCGTATATTGTACATCCGTATTTTGTCATTAATTTTAAATTGGCTTTTATGGAGATTATATGGCAATTATTTTATATTAATCCATTAAATTAAATACAATTAAACTGTTTTAATATTTGATATAAAAATATAATATATCGATTTAAATTTATTATATTTAGAATTAAATCAATATATGGTTTTAGGAAACATAAAAATATATGTATTGGCTCCAATGAATACTTAAGTGAATTGCTATATAATTTATAGGTCTGACCCATTGGAGAAGACACGACATCAACTGTGAATACGATCAGCACATTTTAAAAAACATTAAAGCCCAGTCAATGACTCGAAAACAGGACTCGTGTCTTTTCATTGATGGCTTAGAATTTCAGCTATCAGTCAGTTTTATGGCTTAAGCTGAACTTTCATGAAATGCCCGACAGAAAATTAGCATTTTACAAATGGTACATAAACGAATCGTGCATTTGGGCGACGCTATATGTAATGCATATTCAATTAGCCAAATCAATCGATTTTCGAACCCATTTAGGTGTAAGATAACAAGAAGCAATCGATTGAATACAAATGAAACCATTAATTGGCTACAGGATGGGATGTGATGTGATTGAATGTAGAACTATTGAAATTTTACTGATTAACTGAAATATATCAAAGAATCTACTAACAATATGAGAAATCTTCTAGATTACATTTTATGATCAGCAAAAATAAAAAAACCTTTAAGCGTAGAAAGACTGTTTGATTTAAGTTTTATTACTTATTTATTTTGTACAAAGTAAAAAAAAGGACTTAATGTTATTGTATATAAATGACAAATATTTTGGATAGCCAGTAACAGTTGATAACAAAATATTTTGAAACTTAATTTATGACGCATATTAACAATATTAATATTAATAACAAAATATTATTAATAGTACTTAAGCCTGCGTATTTCAAGGACAGAGCTGATAAGTCTTTCCTAATCAATCATTATATATAATAAATTATTTAAAGTTTGATTTCAACAACTAAATTTTATTATTCTTAAGAGATTACAGCGAAACTATAAATTACACATAATGGAGATTAATGCTATAAAAAATAAGGTTTTGAGTTACCCACAAGCATACAAAGAATGAGATAAAAATATTTTTATTAACCAAAATCTTCTGTAACTACCAAGATATTTGGTTCTAAATGTAAGCTTAAATTATAAACCAGCTTGTTATTTTTTTTTTTTGTTTTAGGTTTTGGGCATTTTTGTAAAACAAATGATGAGTCATTTGCTCAAACAAATCACATACAAATCGATCGGTCGCCCTTTGAACTAGTCGCGTGGCGCAGGGAAATCACTGCGACGTGATGAGTCAAACACGTCTTCCAAGTCGAAGCTATCAGTTATTGAGTCAACACTGTGCATATTAACTAGGAGTAAGTGTGGCTCTGGCTAGGAGTGGGGAGACATTGTCGCCAGTTGTCTGCTTTTGTGGTACTCAGGAAGCGGGCGGAACTCAGGCAGCACGCGCCGATTGCTGCCTGGCTGCCTGGTTAAAGGCTTTGATGACGCCGATCTCTGTGCCACAATTAAGCTGGCCCTCGTTTGTATTTATATATTTATATATGTAGGTATATATAATTTTAGTGCTTCATCGTTAAACTGGGAAGATCTCAACGCCTGTCTTACACACATTCCGCTGCTCCAGTTGTGAGCATTTTGTGGCCCAGAGCAAATCGCACGCCTATAAATATTTGGTCGCACGAGTCAAATGTCGTATTTCATTAGGCCATGTTAACGTTGGCGCAGCGGTGGGCCCAGCCCTGCTCCCAACACTCACACCAATAGAATTGTAAAATTGCCGGTTCAATGCGCCTACAAAAAATAGAAAAAAACCGAATTGAATTACATGAAAATGCGCATTGAGTTGCGGAAATCGTACAAACTGGTCATGAAAAATGCATCACAGAGAGAGAGAGAGAGAGATAAAGAGACAGAGGGAGAGAGAGAGAGAGAGAGTGAGAGGGAGAGGTGTAGATAGAGCCAGCCAGACTGACGGCCAGACCATAAAAGTTAAAGCCAGACTATGACGACAGCCTCTTCAAGGAACTCTTTGGACCCGGCTCAGGGTCTATGTCTGTGGCTGCTGCCCCGACTCTGACTGTGGGGCTCTGTTTATGTTCTCGCTGCTCCGTTCAAAGCCGAGTGATGAAAATGTACGACTTTTGCTTGAGGCGCTAAGTGCACACACCAAAAATGTAAGCACCTTAACGTTATTGTTCATGGCTTATAGCTAACTGATTAAATATGTAACACACATAAGATCAGCACAACAATTATTTTTTTTTCTGCTTACTTAATGTCTACTTTACTTGTGCAAACTATTAAAATATAATTCGATTTTTGTATAAAACTTATCTGTTTTCCAAGACTTTTTTAAAATAAACAGTTGATTATATTTAAACTATTATGTTAAATAGTGCTTAAGAGCTAAATATTTTACAAAAATATTTATTGAAAATTAATATTTTATAAATCTATTGCTGGAATTATGAAACCAAATATAAAATCGCTATTAACTTTAAACACTATGTTCCAATATAAAAAATATAAAAAAAATATATTTTATCTAAATGAATATTTTTAAATTCGAATAAAGCAACACACATTGAAGAAATTTAAAACTGCAATTTAAATAAAAAAAAAAAATCAATCTACAAGCTTATTGCTTAATTACTATCTAAATTTAATAAATTATTATAAAGCCAATTATTAAACATTCCTAATAAACTTCTGTATTATCTTAAAATACTTTAATTTTTTTTTATTATTAAACTTATTTATTATCTTAAAATAAGTTTTTTATTTACTTTAGTTAACAGTTAGTTACTCAGCAGAGCATCCCAGTTTCGGTGAGGATAGTTGGAGGCATCTAAGCCTCCTATTTAGTTACAGTTACACACACACACACGCACTGCGAAAGAAAGAGACAGATATGAAGCAAGTGACAGAGAGAGAGAGAGAGAGAGAGAGAGAGAGAGATAGGTGAACAGGGTGAGTTGTGGTTGAGTGGTGACTGTTGTTGACTAGTCGGCTCTGTGGTCCAGTGGCGCCGGAGGCAACCAAACTTGACCAAGCCAATTCGATCCGAAACGGAGGACGACCAGCCGTCTAGGTGGTGCAACCCAGTGGTGCAGCCTGGTGGTGTTGGGTGCCGGCTGTTTCTGCGGCTGTGGCTGCGGCTACATTCGCTGAAATCAATCGATTCGACATTATTATTAATTTTTCATAACTTCTGCTGGCGGCCCGGCGGCTGGCGGCTGGCGGGGACCAGTGTGCAATATGGCGCCCTAAAACTCCGGCTCGATGCCATGTGAAACTAATCTATTTGTGCGGGCAAAAAAGGGCCGCCTTCGCTTAGTCGTCGTCGTCGTCGTCGTCGTCATCAGCGTCAGCGTCATCGCCGTTGTTGGCCTCTTCATCGAGTTTGAGCGTGTTATCTGCTATCGCTGCGCTTTGATCTTTTACCGCTTCTGCTTTGCATAATAAATTCGCTATCGATGAAAACTGACTTGCAACCAAGTCGTCGGTCTCGGCCCCAAACTATTGAAGCTCTTTGGGATTTCCCCGGCAATTTGTTTGGCAGCGCTTTGCCAGCGCCTTTGGCCATTGGCTGTTTAATTCGATTGCCTGCGCGATTTTTGCTTCGGCTTAACCATTTTATTACAATAGCATAATTTTTTACTATGCTTAATGAGTTCTGCTTTGATTAGTTTTTATTTTATTTTTTTCTGTTGTTTTTTTTTCTTCGTTTTTTTGTTGTATTCAAGATTTTGCTGCAGCTTTAGTTTTCGCTTTGGGCATTATTTGTTGTTTGTTGGGTGTCGTTGGCAAAGGCTCAATTTGCCGAGGTGGAGTCTGAGGTAAAACTGGAACGGGCCTCCAAGTAGTTAGCATTTGCTTATTGAAATGTTGCAAATTGATTTTTCTGCGCAGTTTGGGCAACAACACAATTAACCTGCAGAAATATTAAAATTATATATATCAAATTAGTTTTGAAAATCCAGTCAGTATATAGATAGTTTCTAGCTTGCCTTAACATAATGTAGTCTCACATGTCTGCACACGATTCAGATAAAAGTACTTACTTTACTAATACTTATACTTCCTTATAATTGAAATGTTTCATTTGTTGTTTTTTTTTTTGTGGTAACCTATTTAAAACTAGCAAAAACAAATTATTACCAACTAAACAACAATAAATGAAATGGCACTTGAGTTGAGTGGACAATACTTTCTGACATTAAAATGTTTTTAAATTCTCAGAATATTTTTAACAATCGATTTTTTTCTCGCCATTTAATTTAAAAGCGCAATTTGAAAATTCGTTAAGCATAATGAACTGCTGTGTTCTAGAAGCACTGCTTGAAAGCACTGCTTTAGTGTACTGCTTTCTTGCTTATTGCAGAGAGCTTTTGTATGTTAAACATGTAGCTTCGAAAGGCATTGCTGGGCAGCCAAGAAGAGTTGCTGCCCTTCAAAAGCTAATTGCTATGTGCTCACTACAAATTTTTAAAAAAGATAAACTTAAAGTTAGAGTTAAAAAGAGAAAGATCCGTTTAATAAAGTTGTGCAAAAGTATGTAACATGAAAAAGAAATTCCAACCCCATATGGTATTTATTCTTTATCAACATTCGAGGCGATCTAGACAGGTCTGCCTGTAAGAACAAGTGGACTTTGAGAGCAATTAATGATACAATAAAGATGCAGCCTTAATTAATATACATATATACATAATTTTGTTAACTAAAACATGTTGTATAAAAAAGTTGACTTCAATTTGTACCTCCTAGTCGAGATTACGAGAAATCAAGCATGGATGTAGAATTTCCATAGCTTATTGCTGTTTTTTTTCACTATCAGTTCAACGCTATCAGTGTACGTATATCAGCCTGCTGCTGAATATATATTATATTTTTATATATATATATATAAAAGTCCAAAATTGCGGCACGTGGCTTTCTTGTCAAATATGCACTTAGGTAATTTATTTCCGGGCACTTTAAAGAGACCCTGACATTTGCGTGTGTAGCAGTTTCTGCACTGTTAAACAATTTGATAAAAACAAATCAAGCAATAAAGCAATAAAAAGCTATAAAAAGAATCGAAAATTTAAATTAAACCCGACAAACATGACAGTAAAAACCGGTATAGAAGCACATGAATTTGTGTTTCTTTTATGATTATAATTTTTATTGATATTGTTACATGCGCCACACGCTGACTTTCCTTAATATATCCGACGGACATCTATTGATAAACCCACATTGCTGGCACTCCGCCCAAAATGCTGACATACGTTTGGCAAGCGCCGCTATAAAAGCGATTTGCAAACTTGCAGACACAAACATATTTATTATAGAGTTGACTGCGTATCGTGTTTTTTAATTTTTAAAACGAGAAAAATAATTAAATTATTTTTATTTGACTCCAAGTTAAGCAATTAAGAAAACTTTACGACTGTGTTTCTTTCAAAATGATAAATGGTCACTAACGATAAGTCAAAAAGTGACTTTCCTCAAATTAATATAAGTATGATAAATATGTGAATATACATTTATTTTTTATTTAATTAAATGCTATCAATACATATTGACTGACACAGCTTACACAACATTATTACAAAATCTATCAGTTTATTACCATTTATGACAAGACAATAAATCTAGTA
Organism: Drosophila longiperda; assembly: GCA_035042125.1. Classification (NCBI taxonomy): domain Eukaryota; kingdom Metazoa; phylum Arthropoda; class Insecta; order Diptera; family Drosophilidae; genus Drosophila; species Drosophila longiperda. The sequence continues at coordinate 683,599 of JAWNLV010000115.1, forward strand.
ATTATTCACTTTTTTCGTGCCCCTAAAAAGCAAACTCTATGCACGGTCATCTCTATTGCATATACGTTGACTACACTAACTATAATGGTTTAATTAGTAACTTTACCTAGACGCATTCGATTGGTCATCAAATAAATGGGAATATTTTGTATAAAAATCGTGCTTTAAATTTAAATTGAGTAACATTTTACATTTTTTAACTGATGAAATATAATTTTTATAAATCTAGTGGGTATTTAGCAATTTATTTAGATAATAATTCACAAATATTTACACATAATTATAATTATTTGAATCATATTGCATATCAGATACTCAGAAAGAGCATTAAATCTTCGTTGCTGCTAACTTTTTGCCTAATATGAATTCTTTCCTGTTTCTATTTGATTTAAATCAAAATAAAAAAAAGCATTGACCGTGTGCAACAACGAGCAAGGGAGAGGAAGAGGGGCGTGGAAAAAAGGTGTGACGTGTGCTGTTTGCTGGCGCGTGTTTGATTCTCTTTGCAAAAATTAAAGTGCCTCAATTTGATTACACATTTTTTATAGACGCTGTTGGTGTTATGATTATAGCGCTTTTTGAATTAACGCAACTGGGAGATAAGGAAATGGCCACCATGCCTTCTTTAAACGCCTCCCTAACAGCGCCCTAGTCAAATTTTAAGTTAATTATTCATTTTTTGGGCGTGATAAACTTTAAGAACAACTGTAACGCCATTTCGCGGAATGGAGAATGACTCAACAGCATCTTCCCTCACCCGCCTCCCCTTCACCTGCTCTTCTTCTGATCCATTTGCGTTTCTAAACAATTCCAGCTTTCACACGTGTTGGCAATTGACAATGAAAAATATTTGCAGCGAACGGAACCAAAAATATCCCACGAGCCCATTAAAAATCACATAATGTGAGTTGGCAGAGAGAGGCAGACGGAGGGCGCGACGCTGCCAGATAAGTTATTTGTTATGTTAATTTTTTGATTGTGTTCTCAATGCTTTTGTCAGCTGCTGTTTATATTTTAGTTATGAAAATAAAATTTAAAAAAAACCGGAACTCAGACGACGAGCGTGAGCATCTACGTTTACCGTTAGCTTAACAGGCGTCACCTGTGTGCCCTATTGAAACAAGGCATTGAATTACATTTTCATTAGCACGCGCAGTTCACGTAAAAAAATATTACCAAACGCGAAATGTATAACCAAATATTCACACCAACAAACACACATACACACTAGCACACAGAGTACAGCAGAAATATAAACACACACAGCACGAGCACAAATACTAACGCAAACCATAGAAAAAGCAATCGGCCGTAACAAAATTGCCGACACGTGCGACAAAATTGACTTACAGAGAATGAAACCAAGAGAGCGATAGGGGCAGAGACACAGTGAGCGAGAGAGTGAGCTAAACGAGAGTTGTAGCGAACGTAATGTTTACGTATAGTGTTGCCCATCTAAATGTTGCTTCAACATTTGTTGCTAGTCAGATTTACTGGTTTTGTCAGGCAGCATGAAACAAAGGCGCGGGTATTTTTAGCTGAAATGTGTGTCAACAAATTGCCCATATTAGGTTTGACATTTTATAAATAGTTGTTGTTTGATTGGCTATTTTTACATATTCGTTTTCATTTGGCACATAATTTGCGACATTACTTGATAAGCTGTACGCATTACTGGGAAGAAATAAATTTAAAATAACTAAGCAAATTAAATGATAAGCGTAGTGATTATGTTAATGAGATGATATGTTTGAGTAATTCAATCAATATGTGGATTAAAATTAGTGTTAAAGAAAATGCAGAAGAAATGTAACTTAATTTTTTTTTGGTTTTATACAGAAGTACAGAAAAAATCGGATATATATAATATAATAATAATATAGTTTAGTGTGATATCCTCTTCTTGATATAGGTTTTTTGTACTATTAAATTTTTTTTTATCCGTTCACTTCTTATGCCAAAGCACTTTCGACAATTGTGTCGGGTGTGCAGCATTTGTTGCTGCGAGCGGCTATTTAAGCAACGCGCAGCTGGCAGCGCCGCTTCATTCGGTTTTGCGGTGTCGTTCCAAACGCCTCGCCAGAAAAGAAAAATTTTTGTTACATCCCCCTGCAAACGAACCAAAAGTCACAAAATTTACGTACTTCGTGTCTGTGACTGTGTGTGTGGTGTGGGTTAAAGTTTCATGTGTGTGTGTATCTTTTAGGTGCGCTCGTGTCTACCGCGTAACGAAAGCGAAAGTTCAGTTTGCGCGCGTGTTGCCAACAGCAGCGCCGTCGTCGAATAGTTGCACACACGTCGCCGCCGCATTCGCCGTCGTATTCGCAGTCGCAGTCGCAGTTTGCGTCGCATTCGTTTTTGTTGCTGTTGTCGTTGAAAAAAGGTTAGAAAATAGAAAATATATTAAAAGCGTGCGAAAACAAAGAGAATGCTCATAAGTGTCAATGAGCTCGCAATTAAATAAGTAAAACGGGCTTATGCAGTGTCTTCCTCTCTCTCTCTCTGTTTAACAATGAGCTTGTGAGTGTGTGAGTTAGTGTGTATTAACAACAAATTACCAGTCTAACAAATAAAAGCATCAGCAGCAGCAAACAGCTGTCAAGCTTAAAACAACGACAAACAAAACATTCCTGTTAAAAACTCTTTCAAGCAAACGGGTAAGTTTCGGTTACGCAGAAGTTGTGCCATAAATCTTCTAACATTGAACGGAAAAAAAATGAAACAGAAATGAAGGAATGCTTAAGCGCCACACGTGTCGGCTGTTCAAAGTTACAAGCAGCAAAACATATTGCAGAGAGTTTCTGTCTGGCAACCCTCACTTTCACCGTTAGTTACCCATGTGCTTCTCTGTGCTATCATCATATCGTCGAATGTGTGTGTGTGTGGCTGTGGTGTTTTTTGAGCATGCACTCACGAATGATTTGCCGTCTTTGACGTGCAGCACTCTCTGCCTGCTCTATTCTATTCTCTCCCATTTTCTTGACCTTACTAAAAATATGTGTGCTTCACCTTCCCAAGGACGAATGTCGCGGGCGTGTGTTTGAGTCTGGGGGACGTCTCTTTTAGTTTCCTGGCTGCTGACGCATTATCTTTGCCCTTCGCCCTTTTCTTTCAGTGCATTCTGCAACTGGCGCACATGGTGTAGGCGCAATATGCGTTTCGTAACTTAGCTGAGTCTAAAAATAAATTTTATTTCCTTTTGCGTGCGACACGAAACGTATATTATAAAAATTAATTGACAAAGTTTACTTTACATTCTTAATTTAAATGGTTTTTTATATAAACTTGCGAAATGCTTATATATTGTTAAACATGTGACTGTGCCTATAAAAGGTATCTTATTTGCCCGTAAACAATTATCAATGAATATTACAAAAACAACTTTAAAATTGGCCCAAAACCCAAAAACACATATAATTTAAAACAAACACATACGAATTAAAAGACTGCAAAGATTGTTTATTTGTTTTTAATTTTATTTTATATTTATTTATCGTTGGTGCAGCAGAAAAGCATTTCAAGCTGTGACTTTGAAAACACATTCAACCCGCTGAATGACAGCTCTTTATTTACTTAAGTTTTGTAAATGAATTCCTTTGTTTGACTTCGATTTTGATTCTGTCCATGCGCCGCTGTTTTTCACATTAATTAAAGCAGCTGAATTCTATATAATGCCCAGAAAGATATGCACATGTCAATCAGTTGAGTATTTTGCAATTAATTTATAAATATCGAATAACCTGAAACTGCATTTCACTTCAAGTCTTATTTCTAAAAAAAAAAAACAAACATTTTCGCTTTCAATAAATGTAACCTTAATTTCATTTTTATTTGATTTCTCAATCACAAAAGATGTATAGTTCAATGCCCGCCTTCGTATGAGTAATGTTAAATAATATGTTCAGCCGGATGTTAAATTAATTTATTCGTCCACTCCTTTAAAAAGAGCACAGATTAATCAGTTGTTTTCTTTGGACGACGCCCTAATAATAGATTTATAATTACGTCTTGAACGAGATGCGCATGAGTACTTTGAATTAACCAAAAGCAAACATACATTTACTAAATACTACTTACATACACATACACATACACGCTTGTGTACATTATAAGAAAAGGCCTGCGGAAATATACACAAACAGTAGCGAAAAATAACACCAAATAACACCAAATACAATCGCGTCAATCGAAATGTGACTCTTAGGTGTAAATTGTATAGTCGTTGGGGAGGTGCGCGGCCAGTTCGACTACCCCAGCCGCAACACGTGCGCCGTTAAATCAATAAAAACAACAAAGGCAAATAATACAAAAATCACATACACACACTAACGCATTTATTAATATATATCACACACTCGTGTAGACAAGAGCATAAAAATTCATTAACACCGCGTGAGAAGTGCTGTTGTTGTTGAATGCGTGCTATCATTGAGATGGTGACTTAACCCAGCAGAACTTTTTGCAAAACATGGGTTTTTTTCCACTCTTTTAGGTTGATTTTGGTTTTCAACTGGGTCTTCTTTTTGGTCAGTGCTTTGTTTTATTTGCCGCTACTCGATGGCTTGTGTTGCATTCCCTTACCCCGCCAAACCGCATTCATTCGCACACGAGCGCTTGCTCTTTGTATATCTGCTCGTGGCAATAAAATTTTCACCATTTCGATGTCGCCGTCGCTGACAGCGTCACAGTCGACCGCGTTTCTAACTGTGATTAAATGACGAGAGTATTTTTAATTTATGCAGGCAACTTAAAATTAATTCGCTTTTTGGGTTAAGCTTTTGGGTTTTCTATTATTTTTGTCGGCTTTGACTCCCACACGTCGCATCATCTGTGTTTAGGTACGTGTTTGAGTGTATTCGTGTGTGCGTGTGTGCGGATGTGCGTTTGTTTGTTTCTGTATTAAGGCCATTTTAAATGTTTGTTTTGGCTGTAAGGGGTTATTAAAATGTAAATACGATGTCTGACAAACGGTAGCAATATCAATAAAATTTCAGATTATTTGTAGTGACAATTAATTTGTTTTTTATTTTGATTTAAATTATTTTATGGAATCTTAGGAAGCTTTGTTGTATGCTAATAAATCAGTTAAAGAATAATAAAATAAAAAAGTTAAAGCCTTTTTTACTGTAAGCAGTAGAATGAATGGTTTTGAAATATACAATGATTTATAAAAACAGAAAAAAATAAAATAAACCCATTAAAAGTTGAAAATTTTGTTATGGTATTTATTATATTATCTTGTTCTCAGGAAATAATAAAAAAAATTTTTTGACGATAGCACATTAAAAATCATTTTATACTTTTTCTGGTTATCCGTTTATCATTGCATTTTTTTTTTTTCATAAACTTTTTCAAAACTGACTCATGCATACCAATGTATGAGTGGCAACCTTCATATAGAAGCAGAAGTTGCATGATTAAATCAGACGTATGGTTAATTTTTTGTATACGCATACATATTATTTATATATTATTTATACGACCTGAATGCAGGGCAATCACTTGTCCGATGATTCGCTTTAGAGGAATTTTGTATTATTTTATTATTAACAAAATAATGACGAATGGCTCATAAATGAGCTCATGTATATGGACACTTAAGCCATACTTGCTAACAGCAGTAGCCCCAATAAATACAACAACAGCAGCGATAACCAGTCCGGCTAATTGCTGACCCAATAATGCGAGTCACACGCCACCGTATGAAACTGTAAATTGCCACACACGCCTGCTGTTTCCTAATGTGTTTAGGGCTGTGTGTGTGTGTGTGTGTCTGTGTGCGAGCGAGAGAAAGTTATTGTGGCAACCAAGTTCAGGGTGCCGTTTTCGTGCTCGTCCCACATCCCACTTGCCTATATCCACCTCCCTCCCACTCGTGCCGCACTGCGACCATATGTTTGTCGGCGACCAATAAGTGTCACACGTGCACCAATTTTGTTGCGAGAATAAATGGAGGACGTATCATGGAACCCAGGCACTGCACAGTCTTTGATAATTGTCAATACTCTACAATAGTAAAAGCCGTTGGTTTTCGATTTGGTCTGTGAAACTGATCTTTTAATAGAATAACTTAAATAAATATATAAAAATATTTACACCTTATTTTACTGTTTTGCCTTAATTTTAATTTCTCTCTGTTTCTAAATGTTTTTACTTACCTTATTACTAAGCTACTAACACTTATAAAATTTTGGCCGGATTGCGCTTTGCCAACCCAAATATTGAAAAATTTGTTATTTTATCCCTTCTAGTTTTAATAAATTTACGTCATAACTTTAATTTAATATTTTTATTTATTAAAACCATTTATAAAAACTAATTTTTAGAGTATCAAATAGTCGATTTATATTTTGTTCAACATTCTATTTTGTTTTTGTCTTAGAACATTCTTTAGTTACATTAGTGAATTATTTTTTCTAGTATTCGTAGCAGAGTAAGCCAGACATAAATTAAATAGACATGGTTCCAGTCCCCTCACCACAAATGAAAATAAAGATGATAATGATCAGCAAACAGCAATAAAAACAAATCCACGCGCCGCCCGTGGTTGCCTTTTGTTTTTGCCACGGTCTGCGGGCTGTGCCTATTTTCAACTGTATCTGAATCTGTATCTGTATCTGTATCAGTATTTTACTTTCGATGTGACTACAACAGCTGCACCACTTCTCTTTGGCCACAATGTGTCCATGACCCGTAACATTAACCGGAGACAAACGGAGGCAAACCGCTGTTGGAGTGAATCGGTTGGACGACCTTTGGCTGGACAAGTTTGAGCACGGCAGACTGACCTATTACCAAGCCACGTGCCAGTCGACTTCGCTGCTTAAAATAATACTCTTACTTTTGCGACTTTTACATAAGTAATTTCAAAATTATTTTGCAAGGCAGCATTTCTGATAAGCATCAACCTACAAATAGTCTCTCTTTATGGTTTCAACAGGCGACATGTGCGGCATATTTAATAAGTTTTTGCGAACATCTGCCCGGAAATTTTACGATTTGTTAGCTGCAATTCCAAGAATATGATATTCAAGTGTTTTCAATTCTAAGAATGTAAGTGAATTCATATCAAGTTAAATAAGTGATTGGCGAACGACTTCACAAGTTAAGGTGATAAAATTTTGGTTTTCTTATATTTTATATGTGCACCCTGTTTAAATTTGCTGTATTTATATTTGGACCCAAATATAATTGTTGAACAATGGTTGTTATTTTTTGGCTTTGTTTGAAATTTTAAATTGTTTCCACACAATGCATGTGTTCTAAAGCAGAGAACTTAGAGGTGCGCCACAAGCGGAAGTAATGCGACATCGAGTATACGACCTAGCGGCTACACGTGCCAGACAATTTTGTGTGTGTGTGTGTGTGTGTGTCTATGTGTAGAGCAAATGCGAAACTAACTAATTACATTAATTGCTAGAAAACTAATGATTAAATGATTAATGATTAATGTGTTTGTGAAAACACAAATAGTGACCAACATTAACATTTCAGAATTCAGTTCTTCGAATCATAATTCATGAGCCCTTAATTATTAGCTTAAAATCCATTTATAATAAAAAATAAAATAATAATAATAAAAGTCGCTAAACAGGAAAATAAAAGAAACTTAAAAAGATAACTATATAAGTCCATTTAAAAGACCGAAAAGTGAATTGTCATGAAATTTCCCAGTTTTTTTTTTTTTTTTGGCGATTTTTGTTTTAACTTTTTGTCTTAACGTCAACGTTTTTATTGCTTTAAATCATAGAAGTGATTAGCCAATTTTAATGTTTATTGTTCGCCATGTGCCGTCTCAAAAAGGGGCTTTATAATTCATTGTACTGCCAGCAATTTCCTGAACAACAATCAAAATCTTTATTACAATTGTTTTTGTTTTCCATATTGGTGTTTTCGTCACGTTGAAAATAATTTCAAATTACTTTTTAGTGGCATACTCACAACTATACTATGCTTTAGAGAGGTCATTGGAGGATAAAGTATAATAATAAATAATAAATAATAATATAATAAGTAATTATGACAAGAATAAGATCTTGTTTTAATTGGACATGTGAAACATGTGTAGAAAATTAGTCAATCATTATGAGATGATTAATATCATTAATGATTTTGGTTTATAAATATTATCAATTATAATTGTGATAACTACTAACAAGCATGATTATGCCCCTTGTACGTGGCATAATCATTTGTGGCAATATTGATGTGTTTATCTTTATTTTGTGCCGCGACGTGCTCGTTTGGCTAGTAAACAAGACTCGGGCCTAATTAATAGCCATGGCTGATGTACTTTTTTTTTTTTTGTTAGTGGTGGGGGGAGGGGGGCGAATTAACTTCCCTATCCATTTAACGAGCTGCTCTTTGTGGCAACTTTTGTATTAGTGTTTGGATTAGTATTTGTTGTGCTTGCGCGTGGCTTGTTTTTGTTTGCCATTGTCAAGGCAATTTTGCCATCTTTAGGCACACGTGTGGCTCGTTTAATGTTTCACTTTTTATTTGCTTTGCTTTGCTTGTCGCCATCATAAATAATTATCGCCTAGCTGTGACAATTCAATTGGCAATATCGCACACTTACCAAAAAAAAAAATGCTGCTTATCGCTCCCTCACAGGCTGTGTTGATAGGCTGCCATTTATATGAATGTACCTACATATATGTATATATATAGTGACATATCCAGATCAGGCAGATCTCTCATGTCCACACTCACTGCGACAACGCCAACGCCACGCGCAGATCACTTATGCAACATCAGCATATTTTGCCAATATCAAACCCAACAGAATATTCTAGCATAAACAATTTTACTGTAAACAAAAAGCTTTCATAAGCCAATAATAAAATAAGACGCAAATGCGAGCTTTCATTACCAGCATGAACAATCAAACCGAGCTGCATATTCTAGCATAAACAATTTAACTGTAAATAATGAAATAAGACGCAAATGCGAGGTTTCATTATCGATTAAACCAGTAGCATAAGCTGAGTTATATTTTGTACACCAAACTGAACAGACGTGTTTTGATGAATAAAGAATTATATTTTTTAAATCAAATACCGTAATCAGACATTCAATTATATATAAACAAATGCCAGTCTTAAAGTCTGTGAACTGACTTAGTTTATCATTTGATGTCGGCACAACGTTCAGTTTATTTTTAGTAGGCTCTTTGTGTAAAGTATGACATGTTTTGTAGTACTTTAAATACAAATACAAATTTATTTTTATTTACTTTGTTTTAATGTAAGCATTTTGTTTTTTGTTTGTTTTTGCTTTCACTAATGGAATTTAGTTATGCAGATAGCATGGAATTATTTATAATTATTATTATGAAAATGAAAACAAATTTCAAAATAAATGAAATTTCAATATGCATTAGATTTTGCAGATTTGATTTTTTATTTACAATTAGTTGTAGTCTAATATGCATATACACGTTCCCTTATTACGAGTCAGAAAGCACTAAATAGATTAATTTATAATACAATCCTAATTATGAAATCGCCAGGCAGTCTTTTAGCCAAGTCTAAATTCTATGCAAATATAATAAACGAGCCACAAGAAGTAAGACATGGAAAGTTTTTTTTTACTTCGTGGCTTCTTTTTTTACTTGCTTGCTTCAACATTGTTGAACATTTTTGTTAGCGGCTGCACCTACAAATGAAGGTTTTTTTTTGGCTGTCATTGCTGTTGGATTAAGTCGAACAAGCAGACACCTGGAGTGTCCAAAATGAGTCCCTAACACATTTGGGATTCTTGCGATTTTTTTTATTGAATATTATATTGCAAAGTATATTTACTTAATATGTATTTTTGCGTACATTCTGTTTGACAAACAAATGTGAAGCCTTTTTATTATTAATGGGTTTATTATGATGGATGGATTAATTTGTATGTAAATGGGAAGTACACACCTTGCTTACTCATTTTACAAAAACTGAAGTTTTGGCTAATGAGCGTGAACTTATTACATGTTAAAATAATTGAAAGGCTAATGCGTTATGGGAATTCCCGGCGACATTTACACAAATGGAGCCCAGGCGCAATATAAAACGCTTTTCATGACTGACATAAAATGTGTGCACTTGTGTGTGTGTGTGTGTGTATGCGTGGCAGACGTAACTGAATGCCTGATGCCTCATCATAATCATAACAACGTATTCCTGCCATTGTCGCTGTTATTGCCAAATTCTGGCGACCGCTGCGAGTCATCGTGAAATGGACGCCAAGTAAACTTGAGTGAGACAACGCCTTCAGCCGCAGTTTAAGCTGCGAGAGTTTCTTGAACTTGTTTTTATTTTCTCATTTGTATTTTTTTACATTGTTGACAATAAAGATTTTATGTGTGCACGGGTCGGTTCTAACTGATTGTAAGTGTGTGTGGCCTGTCGGTCGTCTTTGTTAGCGCCTATGAAAGTAATTGGCCCGAAACGGCCTTACAATTTCGAGCCACGCAGCCATTGTTTTGCCAATTTTTAATTTTATCTCAAAAGTCAATGCGCTGACTGCGGGAGGTCTCTTTATTTTTATTTTTTCTTTTTATTTTCGACCTGACAGACAGCACTCGTATTGTGTCCAATAATTATTTGGCTAATATTAAGCACACGCAGTGGCAGTTCTCATTAAGGCCATTGATTGACATAACCTTCAGCTAAAACTGACTAGCGTGTTTAAAATTAGTATCAAAACACCTGATTCACATGCGAAACAAATAAACACTCGCAGAGTCACGACTTTTACATGTGTTTTATCTCATAACATGTGATTCTCCACCCAAGATTTTGCATGAGTCAATGTTAGTTTTTTTTTTATTTTTGTGAATTTTTTGTTTGCTTTTTTTTTTGTGTGCCGGCAGCGGCACGTGTTGCTCGTTTTGTGTCCAGTTCGAGGCAAGCTTAAGCCATCGGATCAACTTGAGTGTGGAATACGCTTGGGGATTTATATCATTTGTATGTGTTATGACCTCTTTCTTATGTCTACTTATGTAAACGATATATATGCTGAAAAAAGTCTATTGCCTAAGGCATGGAAAATATAACAATTTAAACTGCAAACAAATCTAGATTTAATTTCACTTATTTACTTTTTATGCGACTCACTTAACAGTAATCATAGAGAAATAATATTCCTATAAAAAAAATAAAGAGTACATTTGAATACTTGCCAAAATAAATGGCATAAAAGTGTATTGGGTAGTCGAGCAAGGCGTTGATTCAGCTTTAGTTTCAAATTTACATAGCTGGTTCATTTGGTTGTGGCTGGTGTGAATACGAATCAGCTTACCTCCAAATCTCCTTTAGCCTGTCTGACCCACTCGCCCATCCCTTTTGTTTGGCCAGTGCTTAGGGAACTGAGGGAACAGCGCGTGCACGTCAAATATGCCACAGGGAAAATTTGTTGGTTACTGAGCCACGCATACGTTTTTCTTCTCGGTTTTTTGTTGGATTTGGATACAGGATTGTGGTTAAAGTGATGGCTTAGCCGACGGGCATATAAGTTGGAGAAATGTTTCGTGTTCAACAGCTTAGCACATAAATAATAAAATGTAAATTAAGCTACTCCTATTGACGCATTGACAACACAGCAGAAAAGTACTGATGCTATTTCGCAATCCTCTTAGTAAATGCCACGCCCACGCAACACAGTATTTAATATGAAAATGCCTTTTGGTCGCACACTTTCCAAATGTAATTACACCCAAGAAATACACGTGCCAGCAATAGCATCTTTGTTGCTCCTCTTGCTCATCTTTGTCTTCTTCCCCTTCCTTTTCCTCTTCCTCTTCCTCTGGTTCTTCATGGGATTTTAAATTTGAATTTGAATTTGACGGGGTGGCAAAATCTGCCTTGGGGCTCATCTGTCTGACAGACCAGCACAATGCCAACTGAGCCGCGTATTTGCGCAATTTGCATGAGCGTTAAAATGTTGCCTCTCATTTCTCATTTGTGTCTATATATTTCTCTGGGGGATTACTTCATGCAATTCATTTTTGGGACTTGGACTATTGTGTTCGTTACCTTTTACGAATTTGGCACGAAAGCAATCCGCACTAACTGCCTTGACTTGGGCCTGTCCTCAGCTCAATTCCGAGAAATTGCTAATGACATTCAGCTGCTTTTGTGCTCATTCCGTGAATTTTGTGTTGATTTTGCTTTAAATGACAACTTCAGCCGGTTCCGGTCTTACTTTTGGGAAAATTCTGGGCGCACAAGTTGTTTGTCTTGCCGAATGAGAAATGTGTTGTAAATTCATAGAGATTACAAGCTGAATAACAATATTATATCAAATTTGTGACATTAAGCTCTTCTTAGAAACTAATGCTTCATCAAATTAAAGTGGTCTGAAGGTTAAATGTGATTATTAAAATTATACGGAATTAAATTAAATAGGCCAAGTTAATGTTTGTTGTGTGCTATTTTCAGCTATTTGCAAATACTTTTATTATAGTATCAGAACTTTAAATTATATTATATTTAGCCTGTTACTTGGACCACTAATTGATAATTTATAGATTCATTGAACTCGAGGCAATTATATTAAATTAATTTTAATTTATTGTTCTGGGTGCGTTTGACACTTGGGCATCAATCAATTAATCAATTTGTAAGCCAATTAATTTAGCATTTTCCGTTTTGCTTGCAGTTCCAATGGCGCCCACAGTCTGCTCCGAGAAGGAGGCGGCACGACGTAGCAACATGGGTGTGACACACGCGAATGCTTCAACAGCTGCCACGTCAGAAGATAGAGCCACACAGAGCAGTTCTGTGCTCAGATATAGTGAGTAAAATACCAGACTTTCCCACATGACGCATTCGTTACATGAGCAAAACTTATAATCTGGAATTGCTTTGTTGTTGTTGTTGTTCTCCCTTTTTTTTTTTTTAAAGGTATATTGGCAACTGTTGCTGTTGCTGTTGCTTTTCCAACTAGCCCTCACGTTACTTGAACAGGTCTAATTAATTTATGTAAACTTGGGCAAGCAGATATATGTTAGCTATCTGCACAAATACATACATCGAAACACGTGTTCCAATGTTGTACGTTCGTTTCACGTGTTGCCAGCTGCATGTTGTCTTTGCAGTGGCTGATTGCTTTGACACACGACTTTGTTATGGCAACAATTTGCGTCTTCAATGCAGCCACTTGTTTCCGTAAGCAACATTTATATAATCCCACATGACTCGATATTGACTATCGAAATACCAACTGCAACTTTAGGGAATTTTATTTGGTATTCGCTGAAGTTGTCTAAAAATAATACGGTTTGGCTCTAAAATAAACAAATTAAAAGATTAAAGCTACTTGAATTAATCATGCTTGATTAGATGCTCTGTTATTCAGCTTGTTTGTTCTGTGAATTTTGATAATTACTTGGAGAATTGTACTTAATTTGCTTTAAAATATATATACAAAATAGAAAGCTTACTTGTGTCTTATGAATTTTTAGCAGATATTAGCAAGAGCTGTTGAAAAAAATCAGTTAATGAAATGCTGTTCAAGTAGCACCAGTTAAGATAACATTTTATTTTGCATTTTAAGTAATTTGCCCATATCTGAAAATCACTTACTTTGAATTAAATCCCATCGATCTTCGTACTTTGCTCAATGACAAATTTGAACATTAGCACGTTGTCAGTTTGTAATTTATCAATTTGAAAAATTGTATGACACTAACTTACCAAAAGTTCAACAACTGAATATTTTCAGAAAAGCTAATAAAAAAAGCAACGCAAGCTTTACAAATATCTGAATGAGCACAAGAGAATATTGCATAAATATTGGATAAGCATATATTTTGACACGAAACATTTCGTGTGTGTGTGTGTGTGTGTGTGTGTATGGGTGTCGTAACCTTTATTTTGTTGCCATTGTGTTTATTGTTGCTTTAACTGTGCTACTTTTGCTAGCTTATTTACACTTTTCCCACATTGGAAACGATACTTTTTTTTCGGCTATTGCTGACGTGAATTTTTGTAGTCGTATTTCTTGCTATTGCTCCTCGTTTTATTGGTGCCATCTTAAGTACAATGCATTTCAGTGTATATTTCTCTTATACCCTATGAATAAACAGCCCCGACTAAACACGAATAAAAACAATATTTTATCGTATTATTTTACAGTTTTAAACACTTGTTATTTTTCCGAGAAGTTTTTATTTTCCATTTTGTTAATAGAGAAAATGGTGTTTTCAAGTCGATCATTTAGTCGTATATGAAATTATGACTAGTTTTAGTTTTTTTTTGTATTTGGTTTGCGTTTCCAGCTAATTTCCAGCAACACGTTATAAAGTTGAATGCTAAATGGGTGTGACAAAGCCACGTGCAGCCGTCTATAAAACTCAGTCCTCCACTCTTTCGCCGCTGTCAATGACAATGTAACGATCTGGTTATTGCACAGTGTGCTGCGTGTTGAGAGAAATGTTACTTAATTCTACGATTTCGCTTCATCGCATTTTCTTGCGGATCAAGTTTATCTTTAGGTGGATCGGTTCAGCTGTGGATTCTCCTTTTGTTTGTATGATTTTTAGAGATTGTACGCATTTCGGGAAGTCCAAAATATAGACATGACATATAAATGTGAAAATATTTGTTAGCATGAAGAAAATATGTACACAATGTGCAAAAGTAAAACAAACGTTTTAAATGTTTATCTATATTATTCGGGTGAAGATACACTTACAACTAAAATGAGAATACTTTTTTAATGAAAAATAATTAAAACTAACAAGCTAAAAGAATAAATTTTGTAAACTAAAGAAATTAAAAAAAAAATTGGTTTATTTTTTTGTATCTAAAATATTGTGTAGCAAATATAGAACAAAATTTCCTTAAAGCTTGTTAAATTGATTATATAGTTTGTTAGCCCACAATATGTCAAATAGTTAACTATTTGTGGATGTTTGTTGTGATAGCAAATCGCATGCATTTCGAAAGAAATTGAATTGGATTATGTTGGCAATGCCTAATGATATGGCGTGAACGTCGTTTGCTTTAATTAAGAATAAATTGTTATTAAATTAATGAGTGTTGTTGGCACGTGTGAGCACGTCAGCAAACCCACAGACGCCGCAAACACCAAAGACGCCGCAGAGCTTATAGCTAGCACTCAGGGGCTGCACACGTAATCAAGGCCTGCCTGACAATGAGTAGATAAATAAATAGGCGTTGCGCAGTCGATTGCATGTGCTACGGGGGGAAATTCACCTTGCCACGCCACGTCTCGCCTCACCTCGCCCTTGCCTTGTCTTGCCTCACCTTGCCACTTTTTGTTGAAGTCGTTGAAGGAAGTAAACACGACACACTCGCAGTGTTGCTGGGGGGGGGGGGGGGGTGGGACCAGCAAGCATCGGAGGGGGTGAAGGTGAACAACAAAATCAACGACAAAACCACAACAACGACAACAACAGTAAACTGAACATTTCCGTATTAAATTTGTACGCTTACGTTTGGCGCATCGCTTTGCACATGGCAAGAACACGCATTGGGAATCGCTTTGGCGCAACACTTGATGCAACACGGGGGCATCCACAAGTGACAATCTGGGGTAAATTAAATAGAACAAAGTCATTGAATGCATGGGGTGCATTTAAGTTATGCGTTTATCTGCATGAATAGACTTAAAAGATTCTTTTCCTCCTTGCATCTTGCAATTTACATCTTAATTAAGTGTTTTTTTTATTAAATAAATTATTCATTATTTTATAAGTACATTTAAGGAAATGGATACAATGTAAATCAATGCCAATGTGCTATTTTCGTTCTCCATTTCTGTAATGCATTTAATGCGTCACCCTCAAACAGACATGCCATAATTACCCCTCTCCACCGGTAAAATGCCCTTGTACCGCTCTCACGTTTCACTGCACTGGTGCAGCGTATCAGTAAATGTTTTATATGCAAAATGCAAATTGCAAACTGCAAACTGCAAACTGAAAACAGAACGCTGAATGCGACCAGATAGACCCAGTTCTGACATCGGCACTTGCTCTTACATTGCTGTGTATTCGCGGATACGAATGTGCTGAGCTATTTGCCCCACAGCAACAACACTCTAGCGAGCTGCGGACTGACCCTGACCATAGACACAGTCGCGGAAACGCTAATTGAAATTTGATTTCTGTTGGAACTGGCGTAGCTGCAGTCGAGGCAGTGACTGCTGCTGATGTTGCTGCTGCCTTTGGTAAATATTTGTTCCTCTGTTTGCTGTGGGTGCTCGTAATTGCAGTCGGAAAAGTGTGTGAGTTGCCCATGATTTGAGCATGTTGAGCTATGCGTTTTGCATTGGCCATGTGCCCACTAACTATTATCGCAAATTGATGCGAAGTGCCGATGTCGTTTCTCGACAGTTGGCCCCATCTGTGGTCACGTTTTCTGACACACACAACCCACAAGCACTTGGTTAAAAGTAGGCGACTATCAGTTTAGTTGACTGATTAGCAAGAGCCAAGCAAAAAAAAACATACACTGTAGATTTTTATTTATTTATTTTAAAATATATAAATAGAAATTAATAATATTTAGATTAACTGTTATCTATTAAGATGTTAACATCTTTTTTGAGGTCAAGAATCTTATGATAATAATTAATATTATGTAAACTATTTGAAATCTATCTCAAATAATTGTTTATCATTTTTTTTTAAATGTATTTGTTATCTTATTTTTTACTTTATATTAGTGCTTACCTCCGCCAACAATATATTCATGATTGAAGTATTATTCATTATAAATAACTAGACTTTTTTAGCTACAAATTAATATGTTGCATACTTTGAGGGGTCAATGGTTTGTGTCATTGAAAAGTGATTTATTTTTGTAATTTTACCACTGTGCGTGCAGCTTGTGATTTATATTCTGTGTGTGCTAACCGTTTTCTTTTGTTTATTCTTGCAGTTGCCAAGGGTTCAATGAACTCTGCGGGTCGTTTGCCACATCGCCGTGGGGTAAGGCTGCCACACAGACTGCAACATCAGGCGAAACGCGTGACATCAACGTCGAGTGGAACTGGTGGGGAGACAAATTCAAAGCAAGTGGAGCTGATGGAGTTCGATGATTGCAACGAGACCAGCACGCAGACAGCACGCATACACTCCAGCAGCAGTAGCAGCAGCAGCAGCAAAAGCAGCAACAACCATATTAAAACAGTATTACAACCAACAGTTGCTAACAGTAACAGCAGCAACTGCGGTGGCAATGCAAATAGTAAGACATCAATAGCCAAACACTGTGATCATGTCTCAAGCATGGAGGATGACGATGACGATGACGACAGTGACGTTGAGGATGAGGAGGAAGAGGAGGATCAGGGCGATGGTGACAGTGGCTATGAGTTTGCCCTCGAGTCTATTAAGCAGCAGCAGCAACAATACCACACACATAACGAGGGTCTGCTCTCCATAGCCGTGAAGACCATCAGGCTGGTGCAGCGCAATAAATTGCTGCAGAAGCGATTGGCCCAGCTTCAGCTTGAGACATCCGAGTTCATTGCCTCGGTGCTGGCCAATCCCGAGAATCGGCATTTTCGTGAGAAACTCACGTCCAAAACGGACGCTGCCAACAAAATGAGCAACATGTTGTTGCGCCACTAAGCGATTTACAATACAGAAACTGTTGCATACTTTTAGGTGCCCGCCGGAAAATGTTTCAATGTGTCACAGAAATACATTCGACTCGCTGAAATGGCAATAAAATATATCAGAAAAATAACGTTTGCAAACAGAAAAATACTTAAAATTCAAGCTTGTTTCAAAATAATACTTTTTCTTTCAATGGATGATTTTTGTGACACGTTGTATAGAGTTTTGAACAATTCGTACTGATTACATTAAAGATTTAACAAGTCTAAGTTTAACATTTGAATATAAACCAACCAAACATCAGATTTAATACATAAACATATACATAAAACTATTTATAACAAATATGAAAAGTCAAGAATAAAATACTTTTATGTAGTTACTAAGTATGTTTATGATCAACATTTTGTACATCCAACAATCAATCAATTCATAAATACATATTTAACACTTTTAGTAATATCTTTTAGTGCTATAGGTTTACACAAAAGATACAACTGGCATAATCATTTTCAAAACTATTACGCTTTACGCTTTATACAAAGAGTTGCATTAAGTTAACACATGAAATTTCAATGGCAAGCAATTTATTTATTAATACTAACCGTACCAAGCCAATATACGTAATTAATTGAATGTCAGAATTCATTAACAACAATTAATGTACTATATCATAAATTCACATGAAAACCAAAATAGTTCAGGCATAAATTATTGGAATTCTAATATCGGAATTCATACCCATGTATTTATATTAATATAACATTTATTTGTAATTTTCTACTTCCCTAAATGTTATTGTAATCAATTTATAGTAAATAGAGAGAAACTTGAATAATCAAAACACAAATTTTAAATAAATTTCATTTTATTGAAGTAAAATAAGGATTATCGACTTTTTTTATTAACTGCCAATTGCAATAAAAACCAAAATAGTTTTGAGTATCAATGGTATCAAAAACAAGTAAAAAAGCTGTAGTCGAGTCAGCTCGACTACAATATACCCTATACCCAGCTGTTATATATGTTCTAGTATTTTTTTCTAGAAATTTCTAATCAGTATCATGATGCATATTCTGTATTAATTAGAAGATTCTACAGTTAAAATTATTGCTATCGGAAATTCAAATGTATCGATATTTGAGACGCGAATAGTCAAGCTATCAATAAAATAGAGCAAATCATATATTCCAAATATTTAGTCTATAGTTCTTTTAGGGCAGATACTGATGGGCTATATCGACTCGAGTTTTGATCCTGAGCAAGAATAAATGGAGTTGGCGATGCTTCCATTTACCTGTTACATTAATTTGCTAAAACCATTATACCCTTTTAACCCATTTCTAATGGGTTCAGGGTATTAAGACATAAGACGCACACTCAGGGGTCGTGTCAATAACACCAATCAATGCGTTCAAACACCGTGTCAAAAACTTGACGTTCAGCCTGTCTACTCAATCATGAATCATGAACACATTTTGCAGCGTGTTCCCAAAAACGCATGTCAATTTTTAATATACAATTAGATGACTTAGATGACTTAATGCTTGTAAATCATTTCAATTATTTTTGTAATAAAAGGTACACATTTGAAAGTTATAATTAAAACATAGAAAGTAGATAATATAAGACATGCTTCTTTTTTGGAATGCCCCATCGCGTGCTACAGACACATCTTGCAACTTGTTGACATTCGATATGAAATTACACTTCAACTGTTTCAAGTTCATTCAATTGATCCGCTCCCCAGCGACACAACTGCTCATGACCAAAAGCCTTTTGAGTGTCATTCAGCGTTTTGTCGACACTTTGCTTAGGATTTTTGGCACTTCTCTGGTTTTAAGTATTTGACTTGTTGTTGGCCACAAAGTCAGCGCCCAATTGCCGTATCATTTTACAAAACACATATCAAAATTTATCTACATGTTTGATGTTTTTATATTTATTTTCATATTTATTGCAAATTTATTATTAGTTTTATAGGAATTTTTTATTTTTTATTGAACATGTTGTTGCTATTTATAGGCGCTGCTCACGTCTTCATTTTTATAACGGATTTTGGTATTAGGCACGTGATTTACGACCATCAACAAAATTACAGTTTGCAGACATTAAACTCAAGCACTTGATATCAAGGAACCTTTATGTTTATTAAGAATGTTTGTCACGTCTTCAAATTTGAAGATGATCTATTATAGTATTTGTATCTTTTTTATAACTTAATTTGTGTGTGTGTGACTGTAATTTGGTATAGAAATCAGGTAGCGTGTGAATGTTGGTCAGATTGCCAGTGGTAATTTTAAAATTGTTAACATCAAGACATCAAGATATAAGCGGATGTTTTTAAAGAAACCTTGACAATGTCATTGTCTCGCTGCTTACTTGATTGACCGATTTGAGTACGGAAATTATTTATTACCCAGCATTTTAATGTACTCACCCATTTTGTATTTCTGAAGACAGCAACAAATTTGATGACAGAGTAAATCAGCAACTCCCATGGAGAATGCATTTTCAATGACAAATGTGGCATGTCAAATGCATAAAACTTAATTTCATAAGTCAACAACAACTTTAACTAATAATGAATTGCATTGGCGGACTTTACTTAGCGAATTAACATGTGCAAAAGGCATGCAAAAATATTTTGTGAAGCTTGCAAAAATATGATGAAATGAACACGGGTAGCGAGAATTCGTCCTTGTTATTCCATTAGTTCTAAAATCACAAGTATTTGTGTTTATCTAACGCATATTTACTTTGCTATTTGTAAATGCTAGTTCACAAATACAATTTAAAATCAATTGAGAGAACAAACTATTGGCAAAGTAGTACGTAATTCAGTAGTTAATTATAGAAGCCAGAAATCTAAAGAGTGCTGTTTAAATATTAACTTATTTTCTCAAGCATTTCAAATATACAAATTGGAATTCCCCTTCTTGGCCAACCTTTATTTATTTGTATTATTTTTTTTAACTTTTATTTATGTTTTCTCAATATTTTTGTTGATACAAACCGCATACCAAAATTGCTTATTCATCAAGCGCTATTGGCAAATTAACAAGAAACAATCACTTTTTAACACTTTATCAAAGAGCAGAAATATTTTTTTTTAAATTAAATTAGCAACGATTTGTTTCACCTTTGAGCTATGCAAAATTAAAAACCATCGACTGCTGTGAGTTAAGCAATTGAGAGAATGTGCACTTGATTAAAATCAAATATCAGTCAATTTTACAATTTTACAGTTGCCAAGTCATGCAAAATGAATATGCACAAAATCTTTGCATAAAACGAACAAACATTTAAAATTTAAACAAAAGGCGTGCGATCCGCTTAAAATGCACAATGCAACAATTTGTTTGAGTTTTCGGTAATAAATCAATGGAAAATATTTGCGCATATTTATATAAAATATAAGATATATATGCGCATACATTTACCAAATACCAAATAAGATATAGTTGCCACGCCGGTACTGAAGGTCATTTGCGGTTCACAAATACGGCAAAATTGATGATGAAAGTGGCAACAAAAGCAGCATAAATTGGAAATCTGGCGAACTTAAGTTTAACCTAATGACTATTAAAAGTATTTGTTGTTGACCGTTAATGAATAGGACTTTAATGTTGTTCGTATGCAAATTTTTATAGCTGTTCCTTTTACTAGTAATCGTTGTAACATGAAGTTATTTGTCCAATCAACTACATAGTTACAACATACACAGATACAATTACCTCAGTAAATCTTGACATTGAACTTGAGAAGTACACAATAGATGAGTTTACTGTGCTCTGACATGGCTAAATAGCGGAAGCTGAATTCCCAGATCATAGTTTTATTTGTTCACAACTGAATGCTAATAGGAAAGCGCCAACATTTTGATTAACGCATAGTTTTGTTGGGCTATGCCCAACGGGCATAAAAAGCTGATAATCGAACATCAGTCAAAATATTCAAATTATTTGGCTATGACTAACGCATAACACAACGATATTGACGAAACGGGCCATAACAAAGATGCCGAAAATAATTTAAAGCGAAACGTAAATAAACTTTCCTCAAATTTGCAAGTTCACGCGATGAACTTGAAATAGTTTGGACAAAAAACGGACGGACGGACAACAACTGCAACTCTTGGTGGGACCACTGTCGGCCAGTGTTATTGGGCTAATGGGCCAACTCGCTGCGTGTTGTCCCAAACGTAGACCGCTAAACTGACCAACTTAACCGGCAGCTATCTGCCTTGAGTCGTCCCGCATAGGCTTCATCGCTCCATGCGGCGGCAGCTGCGATTCATTTAACGAGCGGACCGCAAAGCGCGCGCATGCGCAGAAGCTGTCGAATTTAAACAGATTGCTAAAAAAAATACAGAGAAACGAAAAACTATAGTAGAAATATCGAAACCAATATATAGACCTCTGGTGTATCGAGTAAGGAGAGCAACGCGCCCCCATTGCGTAAGTGCATTCTAAGAATGCAAAAAATCATCAGAAAACGTGTTCAGAATTTCACAACATAAAAAAGTGTATTAATTGATTTAAGCCGGATTTGCGAGAATGTGTTTAATTTTCGCAATTGTTGCACTGCATGTGTCTAATGTATGTGATTTTTATTTTCTACACCAAGTATTGTTTACATCATGTGGCTATTAGTGTTGACCAAAAAGAGTCATGCTGTGATTTGTGGCAACGTTTGAGATGTGTGTAATGTGCTTTAATGAAATCAAATTATTGACTCAATAGAAATATTTCAATTAAGAAGTAAAAATGAAAAAAAAAAATTGAAATAGATTGTAAATTGCATATTATAAATATATAATAAAGTTTCATAAAAATTATTAATTTTTAATATTTTCACGATCTATATTAAAAACTTTATCTAAAATCGTGCAATTAACAAAAAAAAAAATACAAGTACTTCGAGAGTTAAAATATTTTCAAATTAATTAATCATGATGCTCTTCAAGCATTCATCTCGGTAACAGTCACAAGTCGATAATTTTGTCTAACTGGATATAGTTTATAAATTCATTAATAAGGCAAAGATAAGCAATTATCGCTGATTGAAAAATGTGTGTGCTATAAATAACGATAACTTGAAAAAGACATGTTACTACAAGTCAATTGTAACCTGTTTTTCCTTGGACAGACAATCAGAACTTTAACGAGATCAGTGCCCTTGACTCGCACATAGCCTTTTGAGTCTGTGAGGTAGGCCAGTTCTGTTTACTGGAGACCGATCGGAGTACAATGACCGGTTGTTAATGGGCTCGTCTTAAATTCCAAAGCCAGAAGAAGTTGACCAGACAATGCAGTTGCCAGTGACAAAAGCCTATCCACAGCTGTCCACGTAGAACTTATTGTGCTGAGATGAGGAGAATTGTAAACGGATCTTAATGCCACAAGTTGTATGTGTAATACGAAACCAGTTAGCCAGGCTTGTATTCATTTTTTCTCGACATGGTATTGGAGTTAATAGAAATTCCACTTTATCGGTCCTATTTATATTTGTGCAATTTTTTGCCTTTAATAGACTTAAATGTTAAAAAAACCCAACATTAATTTGCATATAAAGTACTTTTCGGACTCACGGCTCGCCCACAACTTGTGTGTCTCTAAATTGATATAATAGCTATGCCACTAATGCTGTTACAAATAAAATAAGGTTGAATCAAATACAAATTTGCTAAAATTTATATTCTCAAGAAAATGGCTACATTTATGAAGAAGAATAAACTATTATAAATGACGTACTAAAACTAATATTTTAATCATTTAAAAGTTTCTTAAGCGGTTTGTCTCTTAATATTTTTAAATTAAAACCCTTAATAGAGTATTCAACAGTCGTTGTTCTAATATTTTTCTATTTTAAATTTATTGATTTTATACATTTTGTTTATGTTTTCTTAATTTTTACCGAATATCTGTAATGAACATCCGCGAGCTTTTTATGGGTCAACGTCAATCGGCAAATATTTTTGCTTGGGATTGCGCTCGAATTATTTTGTGAATTTTGCTTTGGTTACTTCTTCAGTTTTTCTGTTTTGATCGCGAACCGGTTTCCACATATGAATTTTGTTTGTTATTGTTTAGCTTTCTTGTATCTCACATTTTGCATTAACATTATTTTTCTTGGCAGCTCGTTGCGTGTATCGATGTAATCGGCAACTTGTTGAACTTGAGCCAAAAAAAATATGTATTCGCCAGATAACAAAAAGAATTTATGTGGCTGTGGGTGCGAAAAATTCACTGAACCAGATTCATCTGCGCTGCAAATAAAATCGAAGGTCGTTTGGAATTATCGCGTTCTAGCTAAAATTTATTTAAAATAGTGATAACAAATGCTTTGCTATATGCATTTAAAGAATATACACTGAAAATAATCAAGAAATTCTAACTTAAAATATTAGCTACGATAAATGAATATAATATTATAAAAACCTTTATTTATTTTATTTAAGTTCCACATTTTTTTCTGTTTAAAGTTACACAGAATATTGAAGATGCGCTTGGCTTATTTGTTGATATTTTGTTTGAGCCTGGAAACCAGCCACTGCCAGCTGCTGGTGGATCTTGTGCGCGATTTTGAGACATCGCTGCTGAACACACGCATCCCGGACACCACATCCTTTCTGCCGGAATATGACTTCATCATTGTTGGCGCCGGCTCGGCGGGCTGTGTGCTGGCCAATCGACTGAGCGAGATTAGCACGGCTCGCGTCTTGCTGCTGGAGGCGGGCGACCAGGAGACATTCATCAGCGATGTGCCGCTTACTGCCGCATTGACCCAAACGACGCGCTACAACTGGGGCTACAAGGCGGACGCGACACCCAACGCCTGCCAAGGTCTGCGCAACGGAGTCTGCAACTGGCCAAAAGGACGCGGCGTCGGGGGCACTTCGCTGATCAATTTTATGCTATATACGCGTGGTCATCGCCGAGATTACGATGGCTGGGCGGCAGCCAACAATACGGGTTGGTCGTATGAGGAGGTGTTGCCATACTTTAAGAAATCCGAGCGCATTGGCATTCCCGAGCTGTACAAGTCACCATACCATGGACGGAACGGAGTGCTGGATGTGCAGTATACGGACTACAAGTCGCGAGCATTGAAGGCCTTCCTCAAGTCGAGCCGCGAGCTGGGCTACGACATAACGGACACGAGTGGGGAGCAGCTGATGGGCTTTGCCCGGGCCCAGGCAACCATACGGCAGGGCAGACGTTGTAGCACCAGCAAGGCCTTCATTCAGCCGGTGCTGAAGCGACGCAATCTGCACATATCGATGAAGAGCTGGGTGACCAAGTTGCTCATTGATCCCAGCACCAAGGTGGCGGTCGGGGTGGAGTTCACCAAGCAGCACCAGCGATTCGTGGTCCGCGCCAGCAAGGAGGTCATCTTGTCTGCAGGTGCCATTGCCAGTCCGCAGTTGTTGATGCTTTCGGGCGTGGGTCCTGGTGCACATCTGGAGGAGCACGGCATTGATGTGTTGCAGGACCTGCACGTTGGCTACAATCTGCAGGATCACGTTACACTCAACGGACTGGTGTTTACGGTAAATGATACCACAGTGAACGATGCACGTCTGCTCAATCCCACGGACATCTTTCGCTACATCTTTACCGGCCAAGGACCCTATACCATTCCCGGTGGTGCCGAAGCATTTGCCTTTGTCCGCACCCCTAGTTCCAGCTATGGTGAGAACACATCTTTTCCTTTACTCAACGGTGCTTAACTTTGGATTTCCTATGACGTAGCTAAGGACTATGCTGATATGGAGCTTGTTCTGGGCGCTGGCTCCCTCAGCGGCGATCGCTTCGGCACTCTTCGCGATTTGCTCGGCATCAAAGATGAGTTTTATCAGAAAATGTTTGGCGACATGCAGCACAAGGAAACATTTGGACTGGTCCCAGTGCTGCTCCGGCCAAAAAGTACAGGTCGCATTTCGCTGCGCACTCGCAATCCCTTCCACTGGCCACGCATGGAATCCAACTTTATGCAGCATCCGGACGATGTGCGCTCCATGATCGAGGGCATTGAAATGGTAGCTATACACAACATATTTATGTTTTGACATCTTTGTTATGCTTCATTTGACAGATTCTGCAGCTGGCACGCACCAAGTCGATGAAGAAGATCGGCACGCAGTTCCATGCGCGTCCTTTTCCCGGCTGTGAGCATCTGACCTTTGCCAGCAATGACTATTGGCGCTGTTGCTTGCGTCTCTACGGCTCAAGTTTGCAGCATCAGTCGGGCACCTGCAAGATGGGACCATCTACGGATGCTTCGGCTGTTGTTGATCCAGAGCTGCGAGTTCATGGCATTCAACATCTGCGCGTGGCGGATGCTTCTATTATGCCGCATGTGCCGGCTGGTCACACGAATGCGATTGTTATCATGATTGCCGAGAAGGCGGCGGATATGATCAAGAATGCGTGGCGCATGAGAATAACCCCCGTGGACAGCTAGGAGAGTTTTGAATTAATATTATAACTTGATATTTATTGTTTAGTTTTTGTAGGAGTCATTAGCTTAAGTGGTGAACAGATATTAAATGTGATAGGTTGTTGATATGTGTTAGGAAACATTATGCTTTATAAACCTTCAGTCAGCCAATTATTATGGCCAAATCAAGTAATTCATTATTTCAAAAGTTTATACATACAATTGTCCATAAATTATTTTACTTTATTGTATTCAACTCTGAAATGCTTATTTAATCTTGTTCTCTTTTAAATTTTGTATTAAAAATATTTAATATATTATCTTACACTTAGTTTTACGAAATAATATTCTTCTATATGAATTGAGTAATATTTGTTATGACGATTTAAATTCAAATTTCTGCGATTTACCGCCAATATGAAGTAGCAACCCTGCGTAAGCAACGCATATATTTGTCTCGCTCTCGCATTTGAGATAGGAGCGCGAACCAGTTTCAACTGGGAACTAGATGAGTTTTTCGTAGCAGTTAGCTTCGAGTCGTATGCATGCTATAGTTAGTGTTGAACTATAGATGGCGCTTTTGAACGCTTGAAAATGGATCTGAAAGTTTGGTTTGTTTTAAGACAAAAATTCGAGAAATGCTAAGATGATCTTTTCGAAATTCGTAATCATATAAATATAAATTCGAACTGGAAGTTAATTATCAAACAAATTAAAAAAATAAAAATTAAGTTTTTATATTCGCACACCAGCCAAGTGTTAAAATTGTTTTGATTTCGAAGCGCTTTCGATGCGCAAACTCCACAAACGTCAAATGTGCTTGGCGTCGCTGCTTCTGCCGCTGCCTCAGCCAACGGAGGCGCTGCCAATAAATGTACCGTTGATGAACATTAGTTTTCTGTCGGCTTTGTTCGCGGCAAAAGCGCCCATCGAAAGACGGAAAAACGCTGAGCGAAACGCAACAGAAGCCCAAACGGTAAAAAGTACGTGTTGTGATTCTTATGTTAATTTTAGGACAACAAAAAAACAAAAATATAATCGCAGTACAATTAAGGATAACAAATAAAAGTAGGCAATAATCAAAGAAAATCAGGAGTGAAACTCAGGTGAATAACAATGAGTAATAAATAAATAATATTAATACAGGTTCACTAAATACACGTGGAACAGCAAATGTGTGTGTGTGTGTGTGTGTGTGTGTGTGTGTGTGTGTGTGTGTGTATGTGTGTGTGTGTGTGTGTTATGGCTGTGTTTGTGCGTGTGGCAAGAAAAGGGACCATAGAAAAAAATACTTTATTAACTTTTGACCCAGTGGGGCGCTTTAGTCAAGTAAAAGTAAAAGCAATTTGGGTTTGTTATTGTTTTGGTTTCAGTGAAATTAACTATTTTTATGTACACACACCCACACACATACAAACATACACACACATACATATGCAGGCGGCTTGGCGTGCTCAGTTGAGTATTTTTGTTTTTAATGCCCTCTGCCTGGTAAGTTGTTGCTGATGTGGGATGTGGCCTCGTCTGGCAGCGGTCGCGTTTTTTTAGGTGTTTTTTAACCCAGAATAGTCTGGAATAACGAATGAATCCATTTAACCTACTTTGCCGGTTGTGCCACGTGGCGTATGCGCAATATTTTAATTAAATGCTGAAATACGTTGCCTGGCCACAGACCAGTAATTATGCTTAACGGAAAATAAGTCAAGTATTTGTTTGCGGACCTTATGCGAAATACTCGATTAACTTAAACCTGAAAACCCGTAATTGAGCCAAAACCGAAAGTCGACAATAAAGCAATCTGGATTACGATTAATAATATAATCAAGCAACCGAAGAATCATAAACAATCAACACAGAAGTGAGTAATTTTTCCAACTTTTTGACTTTTTCTAATTCAACAAGCTTTTATTTTAAAACTTTAAGTATGCTTAGAGATTTGAATGTATTATACAATATTAAACTTTAACAAGAATCTAACTAAGCACAAATCATCGATATTCCAACTTTTTAAATTGTTTTAAATTGGTATACATTTTTTTTTTAATTTTTCCATTTCCATTCCTTATAGTGAACATACAATTAATTACAATACATATAAGTTTTATACGAAATTGTATGTCTTAAAATCATTAAAATTCTGTTAAAAACTTTTTTTGTATAAAGTTTATATATATATAAATATATATTTTTTTAAATTCAAATTTGTTTGTTACAGTTTGAGAAAACAAATTAAAAGTTGGGCATTTATTTGACGGCATCAACGAATTTTGCAATATGTTACTTGGAAGCTTCAATTATTTCAGTTGTTGTTATTTTTTTGCATTTAGATTTTACCTTGGAAAACAATTAGCTTGGCGGCAAATTCACATTTATTTCAAAATGCTAATTTAAACTAAGCTCCATTTTGTCAGGCTGTCTGTCAGTCTGTTCAAGAGTGCTCCAGCGCAGCGTGTGTCCTCCAGTTGGCCACAGGGACAATGAGACACAGGGATACAGGGGCAGGGGTCCATTTGGCATTTTGGCATATTTAATTATCTGGCAATTCATCAGCGAGTTTTGTGTGTGCTTTGTCTTTAATTTGCAGCTTTGTTGGAATAATGTTGGCACCCGCATAAGGACAGCCAGCCGACCAGGCTGGTAGACAAACAAAAACGCACAGTTGCGATAATAATAAAAGAATAATAAACAATACACGAACAACCACTACAAAAAAACAAAGAGGAGAAAAACGACAGAGCAGCCTGAAAGGCACGAGGCATGAACAAGTGTGGCAGTCACAGTCACAGCCACATAAATGGAATGACAATGGGAGCAGACACATGTGAGGCAAGGTGAATTGCACACACACACACACACGAGGGCATGTTGGGGGCACCCTCCCAAAAAAAAAAAGCCAAGGCAACTGAGGCGGTCCCAAATGTTGCCACAAATGTCATGTGCTCGCATTGCAACTAAACGCGGCGCTTGCTGAGTTTTTAAGCATGCCGCATTACCGAATACGCCCCACATTATGGTAACCCCATGCCACACATTGCGTATACGCAGTGAGTATGACCAGTCGTCACGTAGCAAACCAAATGTTGCCTCGTTGTTTTAGTGTGTGTGCGTGACTTGCTGTGTGTGTGTGTGACTGTGTGTGTGTGTGCCGCTTATCAGTCATCATAATAATTGTTGGGGCAATTCAATGGCACTAAACCCAAGCTACACAAATGTGGGCACAACATGCGACAAGGAATATGTACAAATATGTAATATAATATGTATATATAGATATATTTTTATGTACATATATATATATATATATATATGTATGTATACGTCTATGTAGCAGTAAGCACGCGACCATTTGGTCAGCCAGGCACATTTGTAGTGGCCAACTGGAATGTTGCCCAGGGCGCTTCGTGCGAGGCATAATTACACACGCATTTGGTGGTCATAAAAAGAACATTTGTCCAGATGTACACTGCACAAAAGAGAATAGAAACAGAAACCAACAAAAAATGAAAAACAAATTACTTTTTGGCAAGTGTGCATGACTGGCAAGTACACTCATCGCATGTTTAAATTGTTTCTTTCTATTTGGCTTCTCTGTTACATTTGCACTTTTTCGACTCATTTAATGCTGGCCAAGTGTACAAAGTGTGGTAATGAAAGTTCAACAGTTGTACGACCCACAAATGAATTTAATGTTTTTCAGTTTTTTTTTTTGCTATCACTAATACTATTCTTCTACGCTACTTTCAACGGTTAACAGTTTTTCAGTTTTTTAATGAGCAGGTGTGGAAAATATTCTATTTGAGTCTATTTTAACATTCAACATTTAAATTGTTTTTGTGCACAAATTCATTCATTATGTATGCCTAAGCTCTAAATGATGTATTAAATTAATAACCTGGTAAATTTCAAATTATTTTCTAAAATTCAAAGCATTCTATTCAAGGCAAATGGTGCCTGAAAGGCATATTATAAATGGAATGTGGTCTATTTATTTAAAAAAGACACAAATACTTGTTATAAATCATTATTGACACACATTTTAAAAGTATTTTGTTTTATTTAAATTATGACAAATTGTTGCAGCCCTAAGCCATATTTGACTTAACACTGAACACATCATTTATTAGGCTTAGCCACACTCTTTTCAGAATTGATTGGATGTGTTTGGCTCAGTAATAATCAATAATGATTTATGCTTTAATATGTATGGCTTTAAAGTGAAAATATTTGCATTACTTTCACAACAATGGCTAAGCTTGTAGCTAAAGTGGAGCAGTAAAATGTAAACTTTAATTCTCTGTTGATAATTATTATTGGTTTATTTTTATGCAAGGATTGTGGCGTTTAATGCCAAAGCTAAGGAAAGGCAACATCCTTTGGCAGTCGCTTGTCTGCCAGTTCTCCTTATCCGACTCCCTCAACCCATCTCCCTCTGTTTGACTATTTGAACGGGAAACGAGCCCCCTGGCACCAAGAGTAGTAACCAGTAGCAAAATAAAAGCGTATTCAACAGAGAATTCCAAGCATAAAAGTGGACTCGCTGCGGGGCCTCGACTGGACTGTCAACTCAGAAATGGCAATGGGTTTAAAGCATAATAATAATTCCCAGAACGTTGCTGTTAAAAAACCGACGAAATATGACAAATGTGCGTTAAATAGGAATAAAAGAACTGCAATATTATATAAGAATATTTAAATATAAATAAGTCTTTCATTCATGATTTATCCTTTGTCTAAATTTGACATAATAAAAACCGACGAATTATGACAAATGTGCATTGAATAGGAACAAAAAATAACTTTTAAATGCTGCACAGTTAACTGTGATATTATATAAGAATATTTAAATATAAGTAAAACTTTTTTATTCATAATTTATCCTTTGTCTAAATTTGACATAATAACTTTAAATTATATTCTTTAAGCTTTAAAGTCGAAAGAGGTTTTACTGTCATGCTGCCAATTCACCATTTTATTAAATTGGTTACTTGCTAAACCAATCGCCAATCGCCTGCCATCCTATTTGACAAGCAAACACGATACATGTCCATATGAAAGGACAAGGGGATGAGGGGATAAGGGGCGGGTGGTGTGCAGACTTCATCAGTCATGCAGCAATGAAAACAAGCGTCACAGTGGCAATAACGTTAGCAAAGGACAAAATCAAATATGTATAAAGTAAACATGCTGCAGGCACAACGATGGCCATAACTCCTATCAGTTTGGATGAGTCCAATGGTCACTCAATCAATTCAATAAAAATGTTTTCATTATACCCTGTTTACGATTGATAGAACCGGGTATGAATAATGTATATTAAGTTAGAGCCTTTATTTATCTGTTGGATATTCTAATGGAGCCTTATATATTAAATATATGGTATATAAATTCTTAAATAGTTTTCCTACATCCCTTTTTTGGATACAGAGCAATATCTAGTTTATCAATTTAATCTGTATTTGTTTATTCTTTATTGCTGTGATTGACTTTAACAGCTTTAAATTTTAGTGGCCAATAACAACATACAATTGACAGCTTTTAATAGACCTCTATCATAAATCCTTATCTATACTTATTTCCTAATAATATTTATTTTTATTTATTTTTATTTACTCATTACAAATTAAAAATTGCACAACGTGAAAGTAAATTCAGTTTTCATATTCACATATTGAATTTTAAATATGCTCAAGACATGCATTAATTATACGCCCTGTTTTCGTTTTACGATTTTGTGTAATTTGGGCGATTGAAACGGAATTACGCAAGACCATAAGGCAAAAAGACATTTGCAATGACTGCTACAACTGTTGACATCTTGATATTAAGGGTAAAATCTGAATTATAAATGAGTTAAGACCTTGGCTCAAGAGCAATTGCCAAACAAGTGTTTTTTTTCAGGCAGCGTTGAAATGTTCACTTAATGTGTTCACCTTCAGGCACAATAAGAAGCTGTAATTAAATTGTCTGACTCGATTTTATTTGCAAATTGGCCACTAAGCAGACTAATGGTCTGCCCGACTGTCCTCCTGGCAGTCTGACACCCGCCGTAACCAACAGGAAACGGCACTCGGCGTTCCTGTTGACGGAAACGGAAGTCAGCCACAGCCCACACAACAGCGCCGCCTTCCTTTTGATTGTGTTATATTCTTTGACCAAATGGAGTTTACTTTTTATACATTCTGTTGCTGCCATTACATGAACTCCTGTCAGCATCCTTTCTGTGTCTTTTTCCACATAAATATATAAAACGTTGCCAGAGTCTTTTACATCCTGGCAACTGGCAGCTCGCAGCTCGCAGCTCGCAAGTTATCCTCGTTGTCATTGTCCTCTTTTAACGACTGTCAATGTGCTTGTTAGTTGCTCTCTTTAGCTATTTTTGTGTATGGCAGAACTTATTTAATTTCGTTGCCAGGCAATGGTTGAGCTGCTCAGTGTACCTTTTTGGACAAAAGCAGAATGTTTGCCGCAAATGTGTTTGCCTCATTTTCTGTCAAATCTTAGAAATCACCTTGAAAAAACAACTCAATTTGATGACATTTTCAAAGATTATTTTCTGCTTCTATACAAATTGGGACAACTGAAATGAAACCATGGCAACAACCGACATTTTTTAAAGTTCGGCTTATCTGCAATAAGTAGGAGACAATTTGGACTGCCTTGTGGAGCGCACTAAAAACAAGAAATGACAAAAGCGTCGTAAAACACAAGTCAGGAAAATAACCCCCGGCAACTTCCCCATTCTTAAGCTATTCATTTGATAATCTTTAAAATCTTGTTAGTGTTAATGCCGGGCACAGACATAGTTACTTCATGCTTCATTCTTATTACTCATTAGATTCAGCTTCATGTCCAAGTTTAGTGCCACCTGCTGTTTGGAACTTGCTTTAGGATGGTTTCTAAGGGAGAGAGAAAAATGTATCTGAAAGAAAAAAGCAAGTTAGCAAATCGCCACAAAAGTAACAAAAATTTCAAGTGCACTTTAAGGACTCTCCTAAAGGACAAAGAATCTACTTTGTTTGCTGCTACTCAAATCGAATGATTTATTATGATTATTATAATATGCTCGTAAGAAGGCTGTTGAATTAATTCGTTCAATTGAGCCTGCAAGCGAAGTTCCGTGATTAAGTACAAGGCAGAATTGATGTTATCGGCGCAGTTAGCACGACATCTCCCCCCAACCCCCCTCACCATATATTGCTGACAAGGGTTCACAGTGTTAGAGGCGACGACAAAAAATAAGTCAATCACAGAGTGAGCAAGCAAATTTAGACCCAAACTTTAAGGTCTCCTCTGATTTCCCCTCTACTCCCTTAACCTACACATGTGTCATTGTGTTTTAAGGGCTTGGAAGTAAATGCCATAAGCAAAATGTCCATTTTACTGCTCCGTTTCAAATTTCAAGCAAAGTTGCAAACTTTTTTGCTTTTCCTTTTTTTTGTCCCCTTTGTTTTAGTTGATTTTGTTGGCTGAAATTCAATTTCTGTCAAATTAACTTTACATAAATTCAAGTTAAACAAGCAAAAAGAGCAACTCTTAGATGCAAAACTTTTTTTTTGGGAAATTGTCAATTATTTAATATTGCTAAGACAAAACTTTCAACCAGGTGCATTCAAAAACTTTTGCTAACAGTTTGTCGTTTAAGCAACGTTAAAACAAAAGATTATAGTCTAAAATTAACAGTTTATTTTGTTAGCTTAAATGTTATTTTCAAAAAACGTTGTCAATATTCGAAACGAACCTTCATTTTGCTCCACAGGTCTGGCTCTGTCATGGAGATAAATATAATTTCATGCGGCACACACATACATAAATATACATACAAACACACGCATACACACGCATGCACACACACACACACACACATATACGTAATTACGTTTCAAGCACATTTGAGCTGGAAAGGCATTTGCATAATTGCAACTTTAAATGGACATTTTGTAGCTGGAAAATTGGATATGGCTGCGAATTGTATTTCCAATTTGCAGCTGCAATTTGCAGTTAGCTGCTTCAATGTGTGTGTGTATTATTTTAGCCAGGAGTATGCAAATAATGCAAGAACAGCAAAAATATAACAGTTAAGAACTAATAATTCAGTTATTCTATTCAAATGTTTGTTTAGTCACTTTTCATTTCAATTTAGTTTATGGCAAAGCAAACAAGTTATGGAAAATTTTCATTTTATTTTCTATTTAAAAAACATTTAAAATCTCTCTCTGAAATGAATATATGTTGAAGCTCAGAATTAACATTTTAACATATTTGGTTGAGGGATTTAGGTGGATAAAATACCTCAACAAACTTTGTTAACAAATTCCATTAAATATTCTATTTTCATAGTTTTACCTGGTTGCGTTTCCCCTTGATAGCCAATTAGCGTACTTTTTTAAAACTTACTATTCCTATCCCTATCCCTATCACTATCACAATTCCAGTTCCTATCACTATTTATATGCCATGCTCTGTGGGCTTTTAACGGAAACTCTTAATGGACGCCAACTCCACAAATGTTGGCAACTCACGCATGCGACTCCTTCCTGAGGGAAGAGGACACTCAAACTAACCGGATATTTTTGTAAGGTCAGGCGATTGAACTCAGTTTGAGTGTGTGTATGTGTGTGTGTGTGTGTGTGTGGGTGAATGTTTGTGGATCAGCTTATTGCCATGCTTACCATTAGTTAAGCACTTAAGCCAATTTTTTCAATCATTGTGCCCTCTTCAAATGGTTTTCAAAATGCCAGATGCCAATTTGAATATGCCCTGTGCGAATCGTGACCATTAAATCTGCATAATCCCCAGTTGCGCAGTTGGCCAAAGAGCGTGAAATATTTGTACGGGTGTTAAAATGAGTGCAGCAGGTAACCACGAAACCAGCAGCAGTGCAACGGCAACACAGACTTGCAGCATTTGTGGATCCCCCAAAAGACCCACTGTTACACTATTCCACTGTGCCACTGCGTGTATGCTGTGGCCGTAAATCAACAATGCGACATGTGGGCAGTTGCCGATTCCGCTGTGCTAACCTCAAAACATTCCAATTACTGAACCACCGCTGCAATAATCCAATTTTGCTGTTACCTTACTAATTGATGTGGAAAATGTTGCCAGACAAACGATGAGGACTCCCATCGAAATGCGATTATAGAGCAATGTGTAATTTTAAAAACTTAAAAATGTGAATTCAATTTCAAATTGGCTTCTTGCGTGCAATTAAATGCATATTGCAATTATTATTGCCTCTTTGTGACTTGCAGAACTGCATTTTTTGCCTTTGCCTATTGAAATGATTTTAAGATTGACCATTTTAAGGCTTAGACAGTCCGTTACCCATTTGCACTTAAGAGGCGCTTAAGACTCTCCTTCTCATTCTAGTATAGTGACACTCAAATGGAAGGAGACAAGATAAGAAAGGCTAAGACTGCACTCAATGGTTGCTCCAAGGATGAGTGTTGTGAATGGGATGCGCGATAAGCAGCTTAAGAAATTTGCCTGCTGCTTCAACTACATGCAAATCAGCTCATTCTTCACCCTTTCTCCCCTTCTCTCTTCTGTGCCTTCCTTTTTGAATATGCAACTGCTGTTTGAGCTAATTAAGAACTAAATGATTTGGCAAACTGGCTGCAAAGGCTACTCCTCTATGGGGCAAGTTATCTTTCGCCATTGACACCAATAGCTGAGTGTGTTTGTTCGATGACACTCGACCGCAATTTGCCAACTGACAAGAGCAACAACTATAAAGGGAACCCTTTTGAGTTCTGAGCTTGGACTGTGCTTGCCACTCAACGAGACACATTGACTGCCACTATTTAACCCCCCCTCTTTGTTCGCCTCTTTAGCCACCCCACCCGTTGCTTTTGCCTTTGGCTCTGATGCTCACACGGTTGACTGGCCAGAAGAGCTTGCTCACTTTTTGTTAGATGAACTACAAAGGGGCTACGTAGGAATATTCATTCTGATGATGTCAATTCCAGGACTCAGCCAACTCGTACAGTCAAACAGGAGGAGCTGAAAAACAAAGCTAACCCAGCTGGCTGCTCAGCTCACAGTTCATCTAATTGTGTGGTTATCCTGTTGCTCCAATTCGTTGCACAGCTAAATTAATGAATTGGCTTCACTTTACAGTTTTATCGCGTTGATAACAACCAAAGAGAGTGGACAAATGAGGATTGGGTGGAGGAGGAGATATTCTCCCTAACCGACGTGCCTGACTTGCAAGGATGTTTGAAATTAACTTGCAGACTCCAAGCTTCATTTACGTGATCCCAGCTGCGGTTCTTAACTAATTGACAAAATACACAAAATATGGGTAATATGGATGGGAATGGGAATAATGGACAGTATAGAGGATTGAGGTTAGGGCTTTCATCTAATTAATTAAATTATTCTTGCAAATAATGGCTGTTGGCTGCTTAAATTTTTAAGTGAAATTTTAAGACGATTATTTTATTAAGTACTACGAAAAAAGTAAATAATTTAATTTTTTTATGTTGAAATATAATTAACTTAAATTTTATGCAGATATTCTATTTAGCTTATATATATAGTAATACAAAATAATGTGCATTTATTTCAAGCAAAGAAGATAAGAAAAATTTGTCAGTTTGAACTCAATATTTGATATGAGATATCGCTTTGACATTTTCAAAATCTCTACTATTCAAATAATGAAGTGTCTTCATATTTAAATCTGTTTGGCAAAGCGTGTGAAACTTGAGGTAACAATAGCCACAAGGGCAAATAGCAATCTAAATTTTTAAACATTTTCATGAATAACAAAGCAGCAATCAACACAGCCAAAGTGCCACACCCACAGGGACCCCCGAGGCGAATTTGTCTATTAAATTCTTCTGTCTCGTTGAAAAGTTCCACAAAGAAACTCAAATTTAAGTTGAGTTGAGTTGAGGCTGCGGTCACTTGACTGAATGACAGATTGAAGAATTGAGGCAGAACCTACACTTCAAGTCGTTATGCAGTTGAATGTGTGTGTGAGTGAGTGTGTGTGAGAGGCCAAGGGAGTAACACACAGGTGAGAAACGACAGGTGTATTCCAATGTGCAGATGTCGCCTCACATTTCCTCAAGACAGCAAAAAGTTGGCGTTGCAAAAAAAATGAAAAGATTTCGGAGGCAAAGCAGATCATGTGGCAAGACGGTACAAAACATGTGTACACACACACACACACATCCACATACATACTCTCAGTCACATTTGAAAGGGGGACAAACCCACAAGGCAATTAATTTAATGCAGTCGCCTTAGCAGAGGCCACACAACATCTCACAGGGAATACAAGTTAGCGGCATGAAAACTTAAGCTAATTAAAGCGCTTATGTAAAATGCTTCTGTGAGTTGGTTTATATATATATATGTGTGTGTTTGATAGGCATGAGAAATTAATACTTTACACAGAATTTTAGAAAATTATGTTGAAGCAGTTAAGTACGTGTTAAAGGCTCAACCAAACTTCCTGCGGCTGCTTGGGAACATGGATGTGGTTGTTTCCTTGAGCGTGTCCTTGTTTGTGTTTATCCTTACTCTGTATCCCTTTTTTCGTAATGCCACCTGCTGAGTTTCATCTCCACTTTACCTATGCAAATATTTACAGATTATGGTATATTTTCTCTTGTATCTGCTCATCTGTCAAGTTGTGACGATGCTTTGTCTTTCACATGTCGAGTCTGGGATTTGCTCATCTAATTATGTTAATCGCCTCACGTGTGTTTCATAGCATACTTCAAGTTTACAGCGATGGTTTTGAAGCGAAAGTGTTATAATTTACACTTGTTGTGTGAAGGAAAATTTCAACTGATCCAAGCAAAATATTAAACAGGCTGGAAAATACTGTGCAGATTATAGGCAAAAAACAATTTCCTTACTGCAGCGAATATCTTTTTACATATCTCAAAAGCCGTCTGCAATAATTCCCATGTGTGATATGAATATATGAATTTCAATAGGATATAAGCAGTATACACAGTGTGTATCAGTATATCAGAATGCAGTCGGAGTTAAGTCAGGCAGATATGCTTTCAATTTATGCTTTGGCTGTAAATTCTAGTAGCATTTTAGTACATGCAGCAGCCACATTGTTGCACAAACCCGATGAAGTGTAAAAGCTTGCTTAGACCAAGTTTTTGTAGCTCAGGCAAAATCATTTGTTGTTGGGCAATAAATAAGGTAGAAACACTTTTGCTGAAAAGCCATTTGAATTACAAATGAATCCATATGCAAATGATCCTTGATGTTTATTAAATATTACATAAAAAATCTCCATTTTGCAGAAACTATTTAATTTTTTATTTAAATTTAATGTAAAGAAATATTCAACCCATGCAAATGCTACGTATACGCAGCGTGACCCATCCGCAACTATGAGCAGTCAAGTCATGACACTTTCTCTCCGGTTTACGACGACTGCATCACTGTTTCGACTCGAGGCGCAATGCGCCAATAATTTCTCATTATTTTTTCAGGAAGCTGATTTACAGCATTTGTAAAAGTGGCGCAAAAGGATAAGAAAACAGTCAGTTCGCATTTTCCTTGTCTCTACTCTTCAGCTCTTTAAACTTATTTCTGCAACATAGCTGACTACATGCCCCTTATATTGGCATCTACTAGCCCTGTCTGAAGGTTGCCCCGTTGCTCATCAAACAAAGTGCATTTTGTCGTTATGCTCGACACAAGCTGGCAACAAAAACAACATCCAGTGAAATGCACAAGAAAACTACCGCATTTAATTTTTCATCCCATTTTGCGGTTTTCTACTTTTTCCGCTGCATATTTCTTTTAATTTAAGCCAGCGAAAATGCATTTCATTTTTTCAAATACTTTTCAGTTATTTACCAAGTTAGCCAAACGCCGCAAAGTAGACGGCTGCAAGCGAAACTGTTAAGAGTTGTTAACTGAGCACTGAACTTTAAATGCTCCATGGAGTAGGCCAGATATAAGAAGGGAAAAGGGAGACGGGAGAAGGGGAGGCGAATAGCTCAATACTTATTCAGCGAGAAAACTTTTTCTACAGTGGTACTTTTCCACTCTTCTATTTGCCACACACAAACATCATGTTTATGGCCAACTACGAAGGGAAAAATGGAACACAAAATTTCACGAGGAGTGAGAATAAAGTTTTTCCGCCTTTGTGCAAATATTTTGCACGGAAATTGCATTTGTGGTGCCGTTTACAACAATTTTAGCAGCTGCAACAATTCCGCCAACAATGATGATGATGATGATGAAGTCGTCTTGGCGTGGTAATTAAAATTGCGAGTAACTTCTCTAATAGAGTCCCGAATGCAATGCGGCGTGATAAATGTGACAAGCACAACGGGGATCAGTGCCAAATTGCAATGAATGCATAATGGATGCAAATGAGTCAAAGAATGGCTGAATGAATAAGGGGAAC
The DNA here is from genome assembly GCA_035042125.1 of Drosophila longiperda. Classification (NCBI taxonomy): domain Eukaryota; kingdom Metazoa; phylum Arthropoda; class Insecta; order Diptera; family Drosophilidae; genus Drosophila; species Drosophila longiperda. The sequence goes on from JAWNLV010000115.1 coordinate 723,021, forward strand.
AATCTTGGTACTGGATGGAGTCGAGGAACAAAACGAGTATTAAGCAATTGAATTATTCGGGCTGTAGAAACCATATTAAACAATAAGTAAAGATAACACTTTGAGTCGAGTGAAATCCACAATTCTCAGTAAGCGATTGCAGTTCCAAGACGCTTTAGGAACGTTTTTATATTCTGTTATTTGCATAAAGCCCAGAAACTTGGAAACAAATTCCAAACAGTTGAGCTCCAAGTAAAGACATTTAAAACAAAAAAACTAAATTCAATTTGACTGAGCTGCAAATGCAAGAATAATTAAGGCGTACTCGAAACATATAATGAACTCTATAAAGTTTTACCAGCAAACTAAAATGTGGCTAAAAGTGGCAGCCAGGAAAGGCAATGAAATTATAAAAAGCTTGAAGAAGTACGAAAAGTTGTTGCCATCATTGCCACTTAACTTAAATGAAAGTTTTTGCAAAGGAATACCGATCCACGCAACGACTTATCAAAGTTTTTCAATAAGCGGCAATGCTGAAAATAGGGCTCAACATGTGTTTCAGACCTGGCCAAAAGGAAATGAAAGAACAACATAACTGTGAGAATGTAAAGCTAACTGAAATAAGAACGAAATTGGAGCAGGAGCAGGAGCAGGAGCAGGAAAAATATGGAAGCCAAGCGCAGAGGGCATTATAATTTATGATAAGCCAATAAAAATAATTGAAATACATTAAAGGCAGGCAGTGCTCAACTGAGAGTGCCAACCACACACACAAGACACACCCTCTGAATGTGTGTGCCCATGTGTGTGTACAACGAACTCCTCCTGTTCCTTCATCGATTGCTATGAGCAGAATCGAACTGGAGGCCCGAGAATATTAAAGTAATGGCACACAATAAAAGGTGGGGAATAAATATGACTCTGAAATGTCAAAGTTGAGACGCAGGCCTTAAGTCATTATGATTGCGGCTGCCGTGAAAAAAGTATAAATAAAAACAAAAATAACATAAAGTGAGAACATTGCAGTTGGGCGTCACCGACTGCAATATACTCTAATTCCAATAGGAATTATAGTTACAATAACTATGGAATTGGCACAGAATTTTTTGAAGGAGGTTCCGTAATCTATCTTCCAAGCTTGGGCACGTTAGTTTGAAAGTTATGGAGTAAAATTTTGTTTTGAGGATATTATTTGAAGTACTTTCCTAATTTGGTAACTCAAGTTTTTAAATTGCTGAAGAAATATGCAGATACCTTCTAAATGAGAGTACAAAAATACTACAGGATAAAGAACATTTTGCGAACAACTGAAGTCGGAAATGGTTGATGCAAGTCGGGATATAACTAAGTGATTGGTGTTTGATGATTGTTGTTGAATAAAAGATATGATGATAAATGACTTTGATTTGCGTGCCAGCGGTAAACACAAAAGAAAATTCCCTTATGGCTTATCTCTCAGTTGGTCTTGATATGTATTTTGGCTGAGGTATAAAAAGAATCGAACACGTATTTCACATTACTTTGAGTGGTTTGTGACATGTCCAAATTACACACTAAATAAACTGCTTTGGGTGCCATTATTCTTTAATAAGCTCAAAAAGCATTTTAATCAAAATATTGGTAACTTTTAGCTGAAGTAATATTTATTTTTTTCGGTTTTCATAAAGTTGGCTTAAACTACTTGCTTCTTCTAGTCAAAAATCAGTGTCAACTATAACACTTTATTAATTTTTATGTTTTATTTTGAAATCTTTTTACAATTTTTACAATAACTCAAATTATGAATTTGGTGTTTTGTTAAATGTCACACAAAGCCCACGTAATATGTAAATTCAACCACAACATATTTTCCGCCGCATCATGAAAAATTCAGCAAATTAATAAACTTTGTAAAAATTTCAATTTGATTCTCTTTTGTGGTTTTTAACAACAACAATAACAAAATAAACCTGGCGAGAGTTAAATTTATTATGTGTCTGCAGTAAAAATGACAAAAGAACAAAAACAGCGCAATATTTTCATTTCATTATCCACAGCACAGAGGGAAAATGGGGCGTTGCTACCACTCGGGAATATGTGCCAACAATGACGATAATCATAATATCCAACAACAATGGCGCAAGGATGTCGCTGGAAGCACTGCTGGTGGGAACCTTGGGGCGTTTGATTGACACTTTTACATGTTGAAGTTTTAGTGATTCTCCTTTGAACGGGAAATGTACTCAGATGCGAGTAACCACGTATTCCATGTGTTCGTATGCATATGCGACGAAGTTCACCATTTTGATGGCTATTCCAATCTAGCAGGTTGGTGCTGCACAAAAGTTGATGCCATCCGCCACTGCATCCCCGGGCAGTCGACAACCCGTCGGGTCAGCAAATGCAAGTAAAGTTTGACATTTTAAGCTGACTCTGCGCTTTGAAGCTTGTCTCCTAGGTAGACCACAATGCCAACATGGAAACAACAACAAAATTGAGAGCATGATGCGATTTTATTTGCCAGTCAAATTTAACAGGAAACGGAGACTCGGAACGGAGACTCGGAGAACAAGGAACTGGGGCAAATGGCAAGGTTTGTGCTCTGTGGCATAAAGTTTTTGGCCAAAACCAGTACAAAGTGCGGTGAAGCTAGGCAAAGTTTGATTAACTGGGTACAGAAACATTGTGGATGTTTGACTTGAGCCAGTGCTAAGCCCAAGTCGGAAATTGATGAAAACCGTAGAATGATTGGCATATAGGCTGCGAAAAGATGAAACTTGAAATGGATTTGCATATTGAGTGCAGCTGCTAAACTAAGTTCAAAAATTTAATTCCTTTTTCGGAGTAGTTAAATATTGTTATTTAACTTTTATGGCGAAATGGCAAAGCGCAAAGCAATTTACTGATTATCTGATAAGAGGTTTTTCATAAAAAGTGTTGAACTTGCATATACCCTGTGTACTCAATATTGGCTTTTAAAATACCATATATACCGCATTTTGGGAGTCACTCATAAATCAAAACTCATAAATTTTATTGTGCTCTTTTCTTAACGGTCAGAAGGAAGAAGAGTGAGTGCAACGACCTCTGAGAAATAAATCCCAAGACAATATTTACTTGAAATGCTTTTAACAGCGAATTTATTTGACTCTGTTAAATATTGAGATTAGGCCAAGTATCCTCTGGGTCGTGAATTATTAACGTATACGGAATGATTGTTGCTCCAAATAAATGTGAATTATGTGAAAATAAACAGTTGATAAGAATTATTTAAGTTGGTTTATTGTTAGTCACAAAAATTGTGCCGAGAGAATTCTCGCACCCAGCCAATTAGCAGACAACAGAAACCAAGGGACCAATTCAATAAATTGGTAGACCAGTTCGCCTGGTGGTCTGACGGCCGGATGTAGGAAGCTGAGCTGCATCTACATATATTTCCCAGGACAAGCCTTGTTGATTTACAACACTTGTTGGTATGAAACAGGGGAGCAAAGGGAGCAGTCCTGCGGCTTATGTTGCTTGTTGTTGATTATTGGTTCGCAGTTGTGCATTTCCCTGTCACCCGTTGCAAGTGTAAATTTAATGCAATTTCTGCAATTTATTGAATACGCATTGCAACATACTTAAAGAGAGAGAGGAAAGTCAGAATGTAGCTGGAAAATTGCACATTTGTATAATTGGGACAAGGATGTGCTCTGGCTGCAGCAGCAGCAGAACATGCCACCAATTTGTTGCAATTAGTTGGCGTTGTACTCCCACTAAAAGTGAGCTTAAGTTATGCATGGTTTCTGCTGATGACAGACTAAAATATGTGTACAACTTAAGTTACTGATATTTGCTTCAGTTCAGATTACTGTCGTACATCTGAATTAACCAGCACACACAAACGCACACACAAAACCACAAACATTATGTGTAATTCAGTCGCTTTGTTCTGTTTGCTGTGTAATGTTTATCCTAGCAGGATAAATGCTTCCCTTATTACGAGGGCCCCATTGAAATTTACCTAATAATATTTACCAAGAATTTCGCCTAGCTCGTCAAATGCATTATCCAAGTAGCATGATACGCGTGTTTCCCAGCGGTGCCTCCAAAAATAGATCAAAGGAATTATCTAATATGATACAACTGCTTTAGGCCCTTATTCTCTCAAAATATTTAAATGGAAAAACTGATTGTCGTGTTGTTTTTTGTTTGCATAGTCAAAGCATTTAAGTAAACGGACAAAGACAATTATTTTGTGGGCAATTTTGAAGATTTAAAAATTATGTTGAGTCTCTCAAAATATAAGTGAATTTTTTTAAATATTCTAAAACTATAGGAATTACAACCAGAGTACTGTGGACACTTTTTTGGTATTTTTCTTCATCTCGTTTTGACTTGACTCAAATTAAATTCCCAGTAGCCCGTGCAGGTTTTGTGGCTTAACAAATATTTACCTTGCGAATTTTTAATTAGGTTTTTTCCCTGTGTGCACTGGGACCACATTACACGCACAAAAATGTACCCTATATAAAATAAAGTAAACTAAATTAATGGAAGCCAAGTTCAAGCTTCAGAGGCTGCTCATACGATCTCGGTGCCTGGGTCAGTGTTTGCTCTTAGCTTTATATTAGTTTACAAAAAACGCAGTGAATCCTTTCACCGTCAAGGAAGGTCTGTTGACATTCGTGTAGAAATCATACAGCAATGTGACTAGGTAAATTGTCCTGGTTCACTTGCTTGCTTGGACTTTACTCTTATAATCGGATAAGAGTTTACGGTTACGTTGATGCAGTGGCTAGATTTGCATTTAAAAGTACACATCCTCATCCTGACTCGACTGCTGGAGTAAAGTGCCCAGAGTCCATCTGGTTCATAAAAGCGATTTAATTGCAACACAATTAAAGTGAAACAAAATTTGAATGCCTTGGTAATTGGATTGCATTTACCTGATCACTCAACTCAACTGGTCAAAAAACGACGTTCCTTTTTCTTCCCCCAACTTGCCGACTTCCAGATGCCGTAAACAATTCGAAATAGCAAAAATATAATTGGTAATTGATGGCACATTTTTGCCATTTGTTTTTCGGCTTAATTGAAGAACTTTGCTGCCTCTCATAAATAAGGTAAATAATTAAATAGCCAATGGCTATGGCAACTTTGCAAGCAGCTGGGTTACGGGGTATTGGGGCTTGGTTGAGGAGACGGAATTAATTATATCGGAGCACAGCACACAGCTTTAATATGGTTTAAACAATTCAAATTAACTGCGTAAAATATATTTTCTTAATATGTAAAAAAATATATTTATAGATATATGATAATTGACTAAGCCATACACTGCATTATTGTTTACAAAACATCACATCAACAAATATTCCTCCGCAAAATATAAAATAAACAAAAGTAAATTTCGCTGCAAAGTTTAAAAGGCACACAGATTTGCTTATAAACAAAGAAATGGAAGACAGTTGAAACAAAACCAGGCCAATAAAAAAAACATAAATTTAAAAATTAATCAACAATTTCTTTTTGCTGCTTTTATTTTGCGCAACTGTGGAACAAATAAGATTCGTAACACGAGTTTCGGAATACTTTTAAAAATACACAGAAAAAACTGGGATGAAGTGTTGATTTGGATTTATGTGTGTTTTTGGATTTCTATCCATGTGCCTTGTCTTTGTAGAGTTCAAGCGAAATATTCGAGACAACAACGGAAGCAATTCTCACAATGCAAATTTGTAACTCGAGTTGAGCACTTCCTGTTCTTTATATCCTTTCCCTTATACTTCCATCCCTTCTCTTTACAACATCCTTTCATTTGCATGTAAAATATGAGCAGTCGCTTAGTCATTTCTCATCGACCGTCTAACTCGCTTTGCATATAAGAAAGTCTATTAAGGATGATTTATATTCAGGTAATTTTCTACACTGGCTTTTGTGCATAATGTTCTCTATCTTACAAACACACAAATCATAGCAAGCTCTGGCAAAAAGAGAAACAAATTATATTAATTTAAGTCATTTTAGCATTTTCATGTTAAATGTTTTTCTTAAGTTTTTCTTTTACGTATTTCTTCACTTGAGTAAAATGGTGTTTCTCCGACTTAAAGTCTTTTTTGAGGTTTCCATTTGTCCAAACAATTTTTCATTTTTAATGAGCTCGTTATCTTCTGTAAAGCTTACCTGACAACCTGTAAGTCGATTATCCGACCCTCTATGCGCTGCTCAGGAGTTCATAGAACAATTTTGAACAGTTTATCAAAATGGCACATGGCCTTAAGTTGCACAGCTCTGTTAGTCGCTTTATTAATGACAGCTATTTAAGTGCTCATTATTCTTCCTTGTTGTCAAGCTGCCACTCCCTCCGGAAATAACGTTGTCACCAAGTCAATAGCTTTATATCCGCTGCGGGGAAAATGTCTTGAACTCCGACTCAGATTTCTGTTTAGTTTCACCTGCTGTGCTTTATGTTGCTCTGGTTTTGTGTATTCCCTTTTCCTTACATTGATTTCAATCTCAACTTTATTTTGCGATGCCCTCGGCAAGTTTCAATTATAAACACTCTGAAATTGGCTCAGTGCGCTGCGCCTTCTGGTCAGGACGTGCGTCAGATTGCCAACAAGCCGAAGTTGGCTGCAATCAGTTGTACAGAGACTGTTGAGACTGGTCGGGAAAACAACGTTTGCTTACTTCACTTTGTGCAGCAATCAAGCTGAATTCCTTGTGTGAAGCATGTACAATCAGCAAATGAATACAAACTACAAACAAGTGCCACAATCAGTTAAGATTTTTATGTTAAAATCAATTATTTTGTATCCAATATGCCTGCTTTGTATAAGTAGCTTGTACTTTATTCCGTCGAAGTAAAAAAAAAAAACTTATTATAAAAATAATTACATTTGGGTTCGTCTTTTTGAAACGGCATAGCAGAAAGTTGCTATTTGCGACCCAAAATAGAAGCAGCCACATTACTAAAATACTTTCTTTATGGCTAATTAAGTTGGTCTAACTACGATGCCAGTAAAGCCTATATAAGGCATAAAAGTTTATTGTAAAATAACTTGTTCGGTTTATGGGCCCATTAAAGGAGTTTTGTGGCGGGTGTCTATGAGAGTCAAGGCGAAGTCAGGTCAAGCGATAAATGCCAAAAAAAAAAAAAAATAAAGAACGGAACAAAAACCACAAGAAAACATGTATAGGGACAACAAAGCCTAAAAAAGGCGGGGCAACACACTCATATCCCAAGTTGACCGTAAAAAGTTTAAATGCGCTGAAGTGGCAACTGAAAAACAGAAACAGCAACACAACAACAAGCGAAGCAAAAACATAAATTGGGCATGGGGCATAAACAAACAATGCAAAAAATGAAACAAATTGTAAAAAAGTTACCCAAGTTTTGTAATTGGTCAAAACAAGAAAACTTGCATCGGGAACAGAATGTCCAAACAGGCGGAACGGAACATTAGGTGCCAGAGGAAACGTCAACATGAAAAACTTTTGCAATGTGTTATTATTTTTTGGTACTTGGCTTTGCAATCCCACATGCAACACCAAATCCAGAAGGAAACTAGCTGACCTGTGAGCAACCAGAAGGGCAAAAATTCAACCCAGAAAACAGAAGTGCGGCAAACAAAACGGTTCCAACAAGCCTTTAAGTACTTGCAACCATGTTTAGTTTTAAAACTATAATTTTGGCTTCATCACACACGAATTTTATATTTAGTTTTGGCTCTTTTTCCCCTCTCTCGCAAAACCACTCTTACCATATTATTAAATTCTGGTTGAGCAAAATTAATGAGCTCAACTTACGCTGGGACAGAAAAGGAAACGCAAAACAGGAGTTGCTCCTCCTGCTCCTGCGGTTTGTTTGAAGTGGTTTGGCGAAATGAACTTGGTAGGGAATGTCCGGTTAGTTGACTCTGCAAACTCAAAGCGGAATAAATGAACCACACTATAAATTCCAAGTGCTTCTGAATTAAGAAAAATATGTGTGTAGTTTTTGGAATGTAATAATGATGCTAATATGCATTTGGTGCGATGTTAGTTGTTAGTGCATAAAATGTGAACAATTTGCAGGCGAACAGACTAAAAGGGGAAATTGAAGTAAGCATTAATAGTGGACATATCAAGCTGTCAAATATGGTGAGAAATTTCTTATCCATGTTAAAAAATTTATTATCAAAAAATATTCGATCTTTCATGTTGGATCGCAATGACATTAATTAATTTTAAAAATGTGGTATAAATAACTATAAATAACTTGTTTCTTAAATTCCTTTTTATGTTTCCTTTAAATATGTTAGATAAATTAATAATAATAATCTGTTCACTTATTTGTCACATAAAAAAAGAAAACAGAAACTATATTAAAAAACTTTCAAATCCAGCACGCATCAGTTTTCGAATGCCAGCAGCAGAAAATGTTACCTGGCTTAAATGGAATTTCCACGTTAAAGAAGAAAAACAAAAACTCAAATCGCCTACAAAAGAGCAAAGGTAGCTACGGTGCCAACGGGTTAAAGAGAGGGTTGTGATTGCAATTTACCGAGTTAGTAGCTGGCTCTTTGTTGTCCCTGGCACGCACAATTAACCGATTGGGAAACTCATCAAACAAAGCGAATAGCGACGGGAAAATGCGGAAAAACGTATCACAGCTGCGTATACGTAATTTCCGCAGTTCATTTTTGGCTGCCACCCGTATACCACATTGAAGTTGCGTTGCTATGTTGCGTTGCTATGTTGCGTTGCTATGTTGGTTGCCAGAAAAGTACGTTAGAAATAGTGCTGAACATTTAAGTAACTAATGGGAACTGAGTTTGTCCGATAGGATGAAAGCTGTCGTGGGCTGAAATGATGCACTAGTAATCCTGCAAAAGCCACACAGCCAACACACAACGCCAAAAACATTTTAGTAATAATAAATTAATCCGCGTGTGAAAGCCCAACACAATTGATGAAGTGCATCACATGCGATTCGTTATACTGTTATGAACTCATTCCAAATTTGCTTTCCCCACATTGGGTGCGCCAAAAACAAAAATTATATTTACTTATAACCATGCCACATGCTACTTTGCACGCCATCTATTTTTTATATATATATATATAGAGGAAAATGGAGGATGTGGAGAGAGCTGTGTCGACTGTTTGCGTAATGCGCGAGCAGCAGCTGCTTATCGGGACACATCATGCACACGTTATTCCTTCCATTTGTTCTTTCTATCACTCCCCCTCCCCCCCCCCCCCGCATATACGACTGCCATCCATTTGTTTAGCCCCAAGTTTTTGTCTCTGTTATTTTTGCAATTCTGCTTGTTGATGTTGCAGCAGATACAACAACAAAAGAGGGGCAGCTGGAAAACATAGAAACATCTTCAGACGTTGCTTCTATTCAGTTGTTTGTTTTGTTTTCTGGCGAAAAGCTAACATTTCGTGTTGGCGAAAACTTGAAATAGCTTTGACACCATTGAAATTACAGTAAAAATATATGAAAATTGTCTGGTGGAGAATGATTTTTTTGTAAAATTTCTTCTATTTTTAAATTGCGGTATTTTACTCTAGCTACTTAATTTATATTTTTGAGTTATCTTTTAATAATCTGTATTCTTTCTTCCCCTTCTTGAAGTTTTTCATCCACTGCTAATGAACCAATTAAAGAAATGCCACAGTGTTAGTGAATCCAGTCTTTTGGCTGCTGCAAATGCACCCAGACTGACTCAAACGTTGGTATATATTTTTTTAAAATAAACTTTGTGAACTTATGAAATAATTAAATTGAATTAGCAATCTCCTGAGTAGCTACGTAGATGCATGTATTCCAAACACAATAAAACTCATTTACATCGAATTAATGTAAAAACTGCCAATAACAAATATTTGCAGGAACTTTGTGGGTCAAACTTCGCGAAAGAATGAAAGAGAGGGGAAAACAAATATTTTGTCTATTAACATTAGAAACACGTAATACATTTTTATTGAATCGAAGGAACTGAGAACAAAAGCCAAATCTGGAAACTATTAACAAAGCAAACAAAACAAAGTCAAACAAAATAGTCACCCAAGCTGTAACCTGCTGACAGGCTCTTACACACACAACACAACACAACAAACACACACACAGGCCTACAGAGAGACACTTGACTGCATCTAGAGGCAATGAGTTGAGAAGAAAGGAAACTTGAATGAAAATAGGAAATCATTCAGCAACAGCAGACAATATGCAACGAATTGATACCCTTTAAGTTTCACAAGAATAAATTTGTAAGAAAAACGACAAGCAGAAGAAAATAGAGCAGAGTCAGAATATGATGAAATATGAAGTTCCAGCTTGGTCTTAATATCAAACTTAACTACATTATTATTATCCTTATGCCAATGACGAATTGGTTCATTATACATCTGAGATTCCATCATATATAAGATTTATTATAGGGTACAACCTCAAAAGGACTACAAAAATACAAACATTGGGTAGAAATGTTGTTGAGTTACTGTCCACTCCAATTAATCTCATATGTGGGAGTCTTAATGTAACGCTACATTTCATGTACTGCCTCCGACTCCGACTGCGACTGCGACCCCTCTTAGAGCATGTCAATTGCATCATTAATAATGCCATTTGCTGGTCTACTCCAGGCAAGGTCCAGCTGCCTGGCCATACATTAGGCTATGTGCACAAGCTTGCCACCCAGCTGTTGAGTAATGGTTCACACATGAGCAAAGAGCCTTGCAGACAATGAACTCCAACTGGAAGCAGCAGGAGGGGGAAGAGCTTCAAGGAGAGAGCTTGCCGATAGAGGGAACTTTGGTTATGCTTCCCACCGATTCTTTGAGCATTCCATATAGAGAACGTGATCTGCATTGCAAATCTGCTCAGCTAACTTGTTCCCCAACTCCAATTTCAGCAGCTGTTCACCTCTTGACCCTCTTACCATATTGCGTATACGCAATTTTCAATTTTGATACAATTCAATTGATTTCGAGACACTTCTAATTCTCGTAAGCACTTATAAGCTTAATGTAACTGTAAATAAGCAACTCTACATTGGCTACTAAAAGTATAACCCTCCCCAATGCTGACGACGTGCATCAATTTACAGGTAGCAATGGGAAATAATAAAAAGATTTATGTGGCGCCTCTCAAGCGTACTCTATTCTCTCGTTAATAACAGAAAATGTTCGCATTATGTTGCCAGAAACACATGTGCCTTCCTACCTTCATTTGCAGGGCCTGTTTGGAACAGGCAAAAGCCATAAATATGCTGATGTTTGTTACGGTTAAGAGCCGGTATTCCCTGGCAATGTGTGTGTGTCATAATTACATTTTAATGCCGAGGCTTTTGGCACTTCTTATGCCACATCTCATGGAAGATGGATTTCGCATTGCTCCTCCTCCGGGTGTTCTGTTTTTACAGATGCCTTTAAATGGGTCTTCTTATATTCTTTAACAAGATATAAAGTAATTTGGACAGCTTTATTAGACTGACTCTCACATAGAATCCTTTTTCGAGAATATCTGAATATGTACACATTTTTACACACTGACTAAATGTACAATGATAGATTAGATAATGTATTGTTAAGTTAATTATAGTTGTGCCATATTTAAATATTTAGGTATGCTTACAATTTCAAATAAGTACTCAAGTTGTGTAAGGAATTACCTATTTAAGAATGGATTTAAATCAGTTGAGTTCGCGATTGCTAATATTATGCCAGAGGCAACAAAAGCAGCCGTCCAACAAATTTGAAAACTTCGCCTTGGCAAACAAATGAAGCGACTACAGTTTCGTTAATCCGGCAAAACCCCCCTTGCCATTACTGGTTCCGCTACAACAAGTCAACAATTGTCCTCTTAGCAGCCAATAAGCCGCAGCCAAAGTCATTGTGCGAAATTCTGAACTGACTGAAGTCAAGGCCTGTGGGATGACAGTCTGGACTAGAGTTTTATTGAGGACCGAGATTGCCACAACAGGCGGTAAGAAGCACGTAATTGTAATTGTGAAAGAAATAGTTATAGTTGGACTGGTATCAAGAATGGCGGTGGCAGTTGGCTCTTTTCCAAATTACACCCTCAGCTGGCGCATGGCTCATTGTAGCAATAGTTCACTTTTCTTCTCCCGTCGAAACTTCTATTAGTGTTAAACCATTTTAATATTTAAAATGTCATTCGCTAAGAGAAAATAGTGCACACACAGGATTTTCCGCATAAATAATTTAACAGGCGACAATAATAATATTTAAAATATAAGCTGCCTGCTCTAGACTCAGTTTTGCTTACATAATCCAGGTAGAAAGCCGGTTTCTTGGCTTAAGTGCTTTCCATGCGAAAATCCCTTGAAAACTCCGTCAAGTGGATTTGTCGGGAGCACATTGACGGTACCCACATGAATTTGTATTGGCATCGCTGCAAAGCGGCATTAAATATGCAAATTAAAGTGCAGCCAGGTGAACACTTACAACCAGACTTGTTTCTAGACGGAGACCCATTTTACCATATTCATGTTAATTCTCAAGCTCAAGTCAAAGATGCCCTGAGAAAGTATGCAAGAGTTGGTATCTATCCGAAACTTTAATTCGCTTGAATGGCATTTGCATTTTCCGAATGTTGCGCATACGCCACGTGTACCCAAGGACAACATAAGCAAAAAAGTGTGTGTTTCTTAGTATCAGTATCTGTATGCGGCTAAAGCCATAAATTTTGCTGGCTGAGGCACGTCGAAATTCAAATTTACTTCGTTGGCGCAGAAATCATTCGTATGACTTTCGCCAGCTGGCCAAAGGCAAAGGATAAACTCACAGGAGGGACCACAAATTCCCCGTCCGGCTGTTGCCTGTTGCCTGTTGTTGTATTTGTTTTGATGAAATGCAAATTTATAAGTAGAAAACTTGAATTGAGTTACAGAAAAGTGGAAACGAAAACATCATAATAAATAAGACAAAGCAGGCGGCGAAAAGAACAAAAGATATGCATTGGATTTCGGATGGAAAACCAACTAGAATAGGAAAAGGTTTGCTTGAAATCTTTAAACTATTGTTAGTTAAATTTTTATATAACGTAACAATAGAATGACTTAGCAACATCACCTTTAACTTTCAAATTACTAACTAATAATTTATACTATTTTTCTTAATGGACTTATATTATATGCCTATTGACATCTTACAATGTTCAACTACTTAAATATGCCACAAAGCATTGCAAACTTGTTAGACAAGGCAGAAAATGTCAGGTCTCTGACCTCGAGCGGCAAGGAATGAGTCTTTAAGTATAGCTTCTTTTAATATCCAGGGAGTGTAAGAATGATGACAATGAGTCTCGTTTACGGCATTGGAAGACCCGAACACCCCCCTCGTTTCTCTTTTGGTGTGCTGATTCGCATTTTTCGACAGCCAAAATTGTAGTTGCCATCAGTTTCAGCTTTTGAATTTTACTACGGTAGGGGATGGAGACGAAATGGGTATTTGTTTGCCTCTTTCAAGTTTCAGTATGATGTGACTTTGCGCTAAGCCGATTAATTATTTTAATTAATTATTGTACATATATAATCGCCAGATTCGCAGCTGCAACAAAGGTCTGAACTGAACATATTTCAAAGTAACCTGTTGGCTTAGCTTATCTGCTATCTGCTTATCACCCGGCAAATCCCTTTATTGTATGCTCATCTGAGTCCAATTGAAACCAGAAAATCTCCTGTGACGACCCCATGCCAATGCCATTCAAAATCCACAAATCACAACAGAACGAGACAACAGAATGGAAGACTCTGGCACAAAGGGCATAAATGTAATACAATCTGTTATGCGAATGTGAAAAGTGTAAGCGAAAGGTTTTCATATTCAACTTGACACTGAGAAATGATTTCAATTTCTCACTCACGCCTCGTCAGACTCCCTTCTATCAGCATATAAATCCAATTGATGGGGAAATGTTTGTTGGAAACGAAAATCTGACATCTTTCACTCACCTCAGTTTAACCTGAGTTGAATATTCTGTTCTCAACTTTAACATCTTTTTCATTCACTCTCTCTCCGTCTCTTTCTCCCTCTCTTTTTCTCATTTTAGGAAAGTTTTTAGGTTGCCATTGCCATCCGAGTGAGAGTGTTTTTCTGATACTCTTCCCTGTTGTATGAACAATTTTCGTTTTTCATCAGCTTCTGGGAATGAATTGTGTTTTTTGTTTTAAATTTACGTCAATTTCCAAATCTGATTTTTCGTTTCCTACCGGAATGATAGAGGTGGTTTCGAGTACTAACTGTGCTCGATGGGGCAATGGAAAAGCATGTTTTTGAACTTTTTTTTCATTAGAAAGGGAAAGGGATTGGAATGGGATGTGGCAAATTGTTTTGCAGCTTAAATCGTTTGCTGTCAATCCCCAAATTGCCGGCTGTTAAAATGATAAACGCTCCGTTGGGCTTATAGACTTCCATTCAGTCCAAACCACCTGAGCTTCTAGCTGGTGGTTGGTAAGGGAAAGGTAGCCAGTGCAACGCTTTTGTGAATGTCGAAGGTAAATCGGATCGGTATCGCACTCAATGATTTTATTGGCTTTTGTGAAGACTGAGCTGAAACGCAAACAGATGGTGTGTCAATTAAATTGAATACTTTCATATCTATATTTGCAATTTGGTTATACGCCCTTTTGTACTTGGATATGAAATACTCCCTGTGGTATTCTCAAACCATTCTGAATTGGTTTGTTTATCAATTTGCGTTGCCAGCAGCAACAAAGCATACGTCAAATTATCAATTGTCATTGTTATGCCTACTGCCGGCAGTATATTCATATGTTTATTTGTTTATTTATATGCTATTATAAAGTGACCGAAACAGCAACGACTTCATCTTTTAACTAATTGGCTAATATGTGTTGTTATTTGTATGACCGCAATGCAACTGGAACGGAATCGAAGGGTCAAAGATAAAATGTCGCTCTTAACTCACACAAAAAAAATTAAGAAGCTTTGAGCACGAGTTTAGGATCCAGATTGTCTGCAGAATGTGTCCCACATAGAATACCAACGACTGACATAATGATAAAATGACACTCTGACGTTTGTACAAGTTCGTCTGCAGCGCTATCTAGAGGTGACAGTGAGCAATGAGCGCAAGTGTTGGGCCAACATGACTGTAGTCCTCTACCCTTTGGGTAGGAATATGTCCCCCCTCTCCTATGCCTTTTTAGGCAAACGACATCATCATTACGCAACAGCCTCAGACTTTTCGCAGGGATCTACGCCTGAGGCGCGCCCCCATTTGATGGAAGCGATTGAACCTCAAAATGACGGAGCATATTCAGCATCTGCAGATAGTCAAATCAGACTCGGTGCACGTAACACATTGTGTGAAGTTTGTTGTTAACGATGATTACAGTAGAGCAAAAACATTTTGACTCGTGTTGTTGTCGACAATTTGATATTTTCACCGCTCTTCTGAGGCCATTTCAACGGTGCGACATATGTCCCTCAAGGAGCCTCTTTACTCTTGGCATGTGAAAATCGACATCCGCAGGAGGTGACACGTGTTTGTCAGCGGTCGAGTGCACAGATAAAGTGCAAAGTATATATAGAAAAAAAGCTTAATATATATTAAAATGGAATACTCGTTTTTTATGTGTTGAAATAAATATATTGCAAATTGTCACAGATATATCCGGTTTATGCTTTGTTACCCTTATGCGGATTGGATTCAGTTTTGCCACACAGTGCGAAATATTTTAAATAAAATGAAAGAAATCATGTTTCATTCTTGCTTAGAAATATCTCTTGCATTTTAAAATTGACCTTACATATCCATCTGACATTTATTAAATTCCATTCATGCTGTTGCATGTCCTTTTTAATATCACATATTTTTTTTTATATATACTCCAAATGCAACTCAATCGCTTTGCTGCTGACAATGCTTTTATTTTTATGTTTTTTCTTTAACTGCAAAACAAGCTCGAGCGTTGCATTATTTCTGTTAGCAATCAAAAACGGCATCTGACTGTCAAAACTCAAATTGATTTATATGCAAATATAAATCAAACAAAGCTAAAGAGCAAATGCTTTTTGATAGTCAAATGCGGAAGATGGCGAACATAAATTCTGGGTAATAAATCAACAAATTTTATTTACTATAATTTCGTTTGGTAAAAAAAAGATATTCTACAATTAATTGCAATAATTTTAGTTTATCAGTACTTTGTCATGTTTATTAATATTTAATCCACAATTATTAATAAAGGAAACTATTTTATTTGTATAATTTCAGGAACGTCGAATTTATAACCCATGACACCACATGAGTGTTAAATTTGTTTTGATTGAACTGCGCAAACTCCGCAAACGTCAGTTGGAGGAAGCAGCGCTGCTTCAGTCGCTGCCAGTGCCGCTGCCGCTGCCGCTGTCGCTGCTAATATTGACTCCAGCATTTTACCGTTAGCCGCTGCCAGTGAGGTTTTAGTTACTTTGCGGCACTTGTGCGCAACGCATCGCATCGCATTGCATCGCAATAAAATGTCTTCAATCGGGTTAAATTAGCGTGAGTCGCGATTATTGTAGGCACATCGGCAACAACAACGCCAATAAATATTAACAGCTAGCAGAAGCAGAGCAAACATTAACTATCCGGCATTAGAATCGATGTTTGGCTTTTGTCAAAGGCGTGTAAAAATAGCAAAAATCGAAGTAAGCCAATAAATAAGAAGGCAACAAACTCTCTCTCTGTGTGTGTGTGTTCGTAGGTGTGTGCGTGTGTGCGTAGGTGTGTGTTAGTGTATGCAGTGTAATTTGCATACATAGACACATACAAACGCTATTCTCATATGATATACAATAACAATAGAAGCAATGACTTGTTGTTCCAGCCATGTGGAGTAATATAAAAGACGAGCAGAGATTCATTTCTTATGCATTGATGATTGAATACCCTCGACGAATAATGTACAACGGGAACTGTGCATATCAGTTGCCATATGATACAATGTTTGGATTTCACTAATATATCAAATCAGTTCAACAAAAACTTATTTTAATCCAGTCAAATTTTTAATTTTTTTTTGATTTTGTGTTGCACAATTAGCGGCAATCCCATATTATCTTTGGCAAGGGTATACTTTGGAATCTTGCTTCACTAGCAAAAGTGAGGCCTATTTTAGTTCAGTTATCTTGTGTTCTGTGTTTGTTTTTTGTTCAAGTGAAATTAACTATTTTTTCCCTCTATCGCATACACGCACAGCCAAATAATAAAATTTTGTGCATTTCTTTCATGTAGTTTTTTCGTGTGAATGCTTTAATTGCTGTCTGGTTGTCGCACTAGTCGAACATTAAAGGGATTTTAACCTTCAATTATGTGCGTATGCATTTAACCTACTTACCGATTCGCTATGTGTGCTCTTGTGTATACGCTCCACATGGCGTATGAGCAATTTTCTAATTAATTGCTAAAATAACTCGACCGACAAAGGCTGCAAACTGTACAATAATTTTAAAATGAGTATTTGCTTTAGGGGTTCCTTAACCCAGTTGATTCTTTATGCAGAGTCTACGCCAGCTTTAGGGAGTGCTAATTGAAACGGAGCAATTTTAGCAACCGACTAAAAAACGAAAACTTAAGTTTTCACTAGAGTTAAAAACACCACTAGCAATTAAAAGATTAAATCAACATAAGTATCTAAAAAGTAAGTATTAATCTTTGTGTATTAAACCATTAATTTTCCCTAGTTTTATCACAAACTTTATCTTACTTATGGGATTATGAAAGATTAAAATATTTCATGGATTTGAACAGAAAATAAAATAATATGCGAAATTTATATTTTAAGCAACTGCCAACAATTCAACTAATTTTAAAATATAAATTAAACAAACTTGTTAATGCTGCTTTAAAAATATTTCTGATGTAAGCATATTAAATAGGTTTTAAAATGGATTTATGTTGCAATCAAAGGACTTAAAGTGATTACCTTCTGATCATCTGGCAGTATTTGTCGCTTATATCCTGACACTCAATCAACATTTACAGCTGTCGCAAATTCGCATTAAAAGCAATTCATTTGCAAGCAATTGCCCTATGAATCAATATGCAAATCTAAGTTTGTGTGTCCCAAGTTGTACTTCACTTTATAGCGCCCCCTCTCACTGTCTCTCATCCTTGTCCTATTTTGGTTGGCCATGTGTCACTCTACCTTAAAATCTCCACCCACATGGAAAATTTGGCGCTGTTTTTAGTCGTCAGTTGGCATATTTAATTATCTGTCAATTTATCAGCGAACTAATGTCTCTATGTATATGTATATATATGTATGTGTCTAAATTTACAATTAAACGGACAGAAAAATAAGCCCACGCAGCTATAGTCACAATAAAAGGATAATAAACGAGAAAAAAGAGCAACATTCATGGCATTTTAAATGGATTCGGTAAAATTTACAAATGAGACAGTCGCATTTGGCATAACAATGGAAATCATGTAAATAATACGATTTCAGAAATTAGAACAAAGGTGATAAATGTAGAAAGATTTATTAGGATATTAACAGTTTAGATAAAGTCAATTCACATTACGCATACGCAATGAGTGCACATGGCTCTAAATACTTGTCGCATATTCTAACATAAGTGTGTGTCTATGTGTGTGTGTGTGTGTGTCTGTGTGTAAATGTGACGTCAATGTACCATCATAATAATTGCTAGAGCAATTTTGTGGCACTTAAATCGCGCGATATCCATTTGGGGTCAATGTACATGTGGTTGTAGGGAGAAAAGAGAGGGAGAGCGAGAGAGAGAGAGAGAGAGAGAGAGAGAAAGCGCTTTGTACTTTCGTCTATGTTCTTGTCTATGTTCAGGATTGTTACACCCACATTTGGATATAAAAGCAAACACTTTTGCAGAAATGTTCATAATATTATACGAGCGTGGAATCCACAAAAATGGTATCTAAATATTTTTAGATTGCATCGTGAAAATATATATATAGTATTTTTTCATGTACGCATTGGTTTGTTTGTATACATTTTTACTGTTTCCATATGCTCTCTGTTTATACTGACCACCACAACTTATTTACACAACTGATCTTTTACATCAAATATTTGGTTTTACAATTGAAAAATAGGATTAACTCTTAAACTATTTTACAGATGTATATCAAAAGAAAAATCTAATCGAAATTTATGATTTGATAAACATTATTTTTCATTACAAATTTTGGATTATTGTTCTTACAGCTTTCTAAGTTCAGGAATGAAGACCTTTTAAATTTGGCAAATGTCGTGCCTAACACGCAAACGAACCC
The DNA here is from genome assembly GCA_035042125.1 of Drosophila longiperda. NCBI lineage: Eukaryota > Metazoa > Arthropoda > Insecta > Diptera > Drosophilidae > Drosophila > Drosophila longiperda. The sequence goes on from JAWNLV010000115.1 coordinate 742,243, forward strand.
ACATCAAGGCAGCAAAGCAAAAACGCGAAGTATCTGTGACAATTTGTTAACATAATTCAAGCCATGTAAGGGGCATTCAGAATCCGCATTCCACATTTCATAGTGACTATTATATCTATGTATTTTGTGCACTCCAGCTGTGCACCCGACCGCTTGACACGCTGACAAACACGTGTCGCCTCCTGCGGTTGTTTATCTCCACATGCCACAAACGACAGACTCTTCGCAGGGAGTCGCATAGGGGGGAAGAGACTCCTTGAGTGACATATGTCGTGCCGTTGATATGGCCACAGACGAGCGCTGAAATGTCAACGTGGTGTCGAGAAAAATACAAAAACAACCACATTTTACTGTGCTGTCATCATCATTAACAACAAACCTGGCAAAACGTGTGCCGTGCATTCGGTACGGAGGTTCAATCGCTTCCTTCAAAAGGGGGCGTGCCTCCGGCGTAGATCCCTGCCAAAAGTCTGAGGCTCTTGCGTAATGATGATGTCGTTTGCCTAAAAAGGCAGCGGGGAGGGGTGACATACACTTGCCCCAAAGGAGACCCAACACTTGTACAAATGTCAGAGTGTCAGCTTGTCCTTATGTCAGTCGTTGGTATTCTATGCGGGACACATTGCCAGACAATCTGGATTCTATACTCATCCTCAAAGCTTTCCTCTGTGTGTTGAATGATTTAAGGACGACGTTTCAAATGTTTGTCTTTGACCCACAGACTCAGTTTATGTTGCATTGAGGTCACACAACTACACACATATATAAGCCAATTAGTTAAAAGATGCAGTTGCAGTTGTTGCAGTTGTTTGTCAGTAAACAAGTAAACAAATGAATAAACTGCCCGCAGTTAGCAAAATAATAACAACTTACATTTTGACTTTTGCACTGTTTGCTGCTGAAAACTTAAACTGAATATTTTATATCCATAAGGTAGAACAAAGAATGTAATCAATTTCATATATATATATATATATATATAAAGTTTTTTGAGTGGGGTGTGTTTGAAAATTGTCTATGAATGTAGATGAGTAAATAATTCCAAGAATATTTATATACACTTTTTGTGTACTCAATTTCATTTCAAAACATCATTTTTTTCGCTCAAATAAACAATTCCATTTTGTATAAACATTTGTAGCTATTTTCAATGCTTTGATTTAGTCAGATATCCAGAACCAGCTGCCTCCGCTAAAATCGAACTTGTTCCAGTACCGTTAGCTTTTAGAAACAGTTTAGAATTATGATATGCAATAAATTGTTTACACGAAATTAAGTACTACAAACCTATTTATAGCTACGAGATAGAAGCTCATCGATTCTAAATTCGGCGTTGATCTCAGTTCTTCATTAAAATTCATTAATAATTTGGGCGACCATCTGTTTAAGTTTTAGCGTAGTCTAGACAAGGTACAATAAGACCATTTAATGCGATAGCGATCAGAATTACCTTCGACAACCACAAAATCATTGCACTGGCTATCATTCTCTTACCAAACTCCAGCCAGAAGCAGCTCAGGTGGTTTGGACTGAATGGAAGTCTATCAGCCCAACGGAGCGTTTATCATTTTAACAGCCGGCAATTTGGGGATTGACAGCAAACGATTTGAGCTGCAAAACAATTTGCCACATCCCATTCCAATCCCTTTCCCTTTCTAATGAAAAAACTGTTCAAAAACATGCTATTTCCATTGCCCCATCGAGCACAGTTAGTACTCGAAACCACCTCTACCATTCCGGTAGGAAACGAAAAATCAGATTTGGAAATTGACGTAAATTTAAAATAAAAAACACAATTCATTCTCAGAAGCTGATGAAAAACGAAAATTCTTCATACAAAAGGGAAGAGTATCAGAAAAATGGCAATGGCAACCTGAAAACCTTCCTAAAATGAGAAAAAGAGAGAGAGACAGAGACTGAGAGAGAGAGAGAGAGAGAGAGAGAGTGAATGGAAAAGATGTAAAAGTTGAGAACAGAATATTCAACTCAGGTTAAACTTAGGTGAGTGAAAGATGTCAGATTTTCGTTTTCCAAAAAACATTTCCCCATCAATTGGATTTCCATGCTGATAGAAGGGAGTCTGACGAGGCGTGAGTGAGAAATTGAAATCATTTCTCAGTGTCAAGTTGAATATGAGAACCTTTCGCTTACACTTTTCACATTCGCATAACAGATTGTATTACATTTATGCCCTTTGTGCCAGAGTCTTCCATTCTGTTCCATCGTTCTGTTGTGATTTGTGGATTTTGAATGGCATTGGCATTGGGTCGTCATAGGAGACTTTCTGGTTTCAATTGGACTCAGATGAGCATACAATAAAGGGATTTGCCGGGTGATAAGCAGATAGCAGATAAGTCAAGCCAACAGGTTAATTTGAATTATGTTCAGTTCAGGTCCTTGTTACAGCTGAGAATCTGCTGATTATGTATGTACAATAATTAATTAAAATAATTAATCGGCTTAGCGCAAAGTCACATCATACTGCAAATTTTAAAGAGCAAACAAAACCCCATTATCGTCTCCATCTCCAGCAGGTAGAAAAATTCAAAAGCTGAAACTGATGGCAACTACAATTTTGGCTGTCGAAAATGCGAATCAACACACCAAAAGAGAAACGAGGGGGTGTTCGGGTCTTCCAATGCCGTAAACGAGACTCATTGTCATCATTCTTACACTCGCGGGATGCTAAAATCAGCTATAATTAAAGACTCATTCCTTGTCCCTCTAGGTCAGATACCTGCCTTTTTCTGTCTTGTCTAACAAGTTTGAAATGCTTTGTGGCATATTTAAGTAGTTGAACATTGTAAGATGTCAATAGGCATATAATATAAGTCCATTAAGAAAAATAGTATAAATTATTAGTTAGTAATTTGAAAGTTAAAGGTGATGATGCTAAGTCTTTCAATTGTTACGTTATATAAAAATTAAACTAACAATAGTTTAAAGATTTCAAGCAAACCTTTTCCTATTCGAGTTGGTTTTCCATCGGAAAACCAATGCATATCTTTTGTTCTTTTCGCCGTCTGCTTTGTCATAACTCAATTCAAGTTTTCTGCTTATAAATTTGCATTTCATCAAAACAAATACAACAACAGGCAACAAGCAACAGCCGGACGGGGAATTTGTGGTCCCTCCTGCAAGTTTATCCTTTGCCTTTGGCCAGCTGGCGAAAGTCATACGAATGATTTCTGCGCCAACGAAGTAAATTTGAATTTCGACGTGCCTCAGCCAGCAAAATTTATGGCTTTAGCCGCATACAGATACTGATACTAAGAAACACACACTTTTTTGGCTTATGTTGTCCGTGGGTACACGTGGCGTATGCGCAACATTTGGAAAATGCAAATGCCATTCAAGCGAATTAAAGTTTCGGATAGATACCAACTCTTGCTTACTTTCTCAGGGCACCTTCGACTTGAGCTAGAGAATTAACATGAATATGGTAAAATGGGTCTCCGTCTAGAAACAAGTCTGGTTGTAAGTGTTCACCTGGCTGCACTTTAATTTGCATATTTAATGCCGCCTTGCAGCGATTCCCTCTTCTTGACTAGTCTTTCAGCTGCCATTTCATTCAAATCATACAAAGACAAGTCATGTGGATGTCGTCAATGACTACCTCCAAATCCTCTTGACAGATTTTTCAAGGGATTTCAGGAAGCCTCCTTTATACCAGGACTGTGGAATCTTTCTTGTATTCTATTATTATTGTCGCCTGCTGAATTATTCACCCCGGTCGTAAAATACTGTGCCTCGCAATTTTTGCTTTTGAGAATGATATTTTAAATATTAAAATGGTTCAACCCTGATGAAAATTTCGACTAGAGCAAAAAGTGAACGACAACTATTACCAAAATACGCCATGCGGCAGCTGAGAGGAGCATTTGGAAAAGAGCCAACTGCCATAGCTTTGAAACCACAACTACTTCCCTCACAATTACAATTATGTCCTGGCTGTTGCGGCAATAAAAGTCTAGGCCAGACTCTCCTTCCGATAGTGGCAGGAACAGATGTGCCACAGAGTTGCTCAGTGAACACTTCTCACAATGATTTTGGGTGCGGCTTATTGGCTGCTAAGAGGACAATTGTTGATAGGTTTGGGGCGGAGTTCCGACAGTTTAGTCGCCTCATTTGTATGCCAAGACGAAGTTTTCTAATTTCACAGCCTGCTGCTTTGATTATTGCTTTTCCTTTTGTTGCCTCTGACAATCGAATATGTTAAATACACTCAACAGATTTAAATCATTTCTTAAATAGGAACGTCACAAATTGAACAACTTGTGAACTTGTTTGTAATTATCAGCAAATTGCCAGTATAAAATGTGTCAATATGGCAAAGTTCTTAGCAACTTAATAATAAATTTAATTTGACATATGTGTGAAAACATTAATTATTCACAAGCATGTTTCCTTATAATGAAGTTTTAATCGGATAAAGACAATAATAAAGCTGTCTAAATTACTATCCGTACTCGTCAGAAAGAGAAGTGTGAAATCTATCTCCCCTGAGCTCTGGCATAAAAAGTACCAACTGCCTCGGCATTAAAATGTAATTATGATGTGTAACACATAACACACACACCTCGCATCACACACACTGCCAGGGAATACCGGCTCTTATTTATGGCTTTTGCCTGTTCCAAACAGGCCCTGCAAATGAAGGTAGGAAGGCACATGTGTTTCTGGCAACATAATGCGAACATTTTCTGTTATTAACGAGAGAATAGAGTACGCTTGAGAGGCGCCACATAAATCTTTTTATTATTTCCCATTGCTACCTGTAAATTGATGCACGTCGTCAGCATTGGGGAGGGTTATACTTTTAGTAGCCAATGTAGAGTTGCTTATTTACAGTTACATTAAGCTTATAAGTGCTTACGAGAATTAGAAGTGTCTCGAAATCAATTGAAATGTATGAAAATACAAAATTGCGTATACGCAATATGGTCAGAGGATCAAGAGGTGAACAGCTGCTGAAATTGGAGTTGGGGAACAAGTTAGCTGAGCAGATTTGCAATGCAGATCACGTTCTCTATATGGAATGCTCAAAGAACGAGTGGGAAGCATAACCAAAGTTCCCTCATTCGAGAAGCCCTCCTGCTGCTTCCAGTTGGAGTTCATTGTCTGCAAGGCTCTTTGCTCATGTGTGAGCCATTACTCAACAGCTGGGTGGCAAGCTTGTGCACGTAGCCTAATGTATGGCCAGGCAGCTGGACCTTGCCTGGAGTAGACCAGCAAATGGCACCATTAATGATGCAATCGACATGCTCCATGCGGGGTTGGAGTCGTAGTCTGAGTCTGAGTCGTAAGCAGAACATGAAATATGGCATTACATTAAGATTAATTGCTATGGGCAATAATTCAACAACATTTCAGACCTTATGTTTCAGATTTGTAGTTCTATCGTGGTGGGAATTTGAATGTTTACCATATAATAATTTTAATGAGTAACTGAATACCAAAGATGTATTTTGTTTTGAAGGTATTTTGATATTTAAATCAACTTAAAACTTAGTTGCATATTCTTAGCAGTTTCTCACTAATTCCTTAAGTCGGTTTTTTTTTTTTTTTACATTTTTTCACGTTTTTATTTGCGTTTCCTTGCCTCTCCACACATTGTCTCTACACGCTGTTAAGTGGCTCTCTACGGTGGTTGATGTGTGTGCCTGTGTGTGTGTGTGTGTGTGTGTAAGAGTGTGTTGGTTGGTTACAGTTTTTGTTGAGTTTTTGTTTAACTTTGCTGTTTTGTTTGCTTTCTTAATAGTTTACAGATTTTGCTTTTTTTCTATGCTTTCTGCATCCCCGACGTCCAATCCAATAACAATTTATTACGTGTTGCTAAGGTTAATTGACAGCAACTTTGAATTTCTCTCTCTCTCTCTCTCTCACTCTCTCGCTATCTCATACTCTCTCAGTTTCTCATCGCTTCTGTTTTAGTTTGCTTGACCCACAAAGCTTGTGCACATATTGAAAATTTATACACGTTACTAGGTTTGCCTATGTGTGTTGCTTTATTACTATGTGCTAACATACTCCAGAGGTTGCTAATTAAATTTCATAATTTAATAATATGTCGCAAAAGTAATCTTAATAAGTATAAGACGAAAACAAAATGATGGTTTATGGGAACATTCTGTGACGATAATCCTCGTGCAATTAAATTGTTCATCAAACTTTTCCCTGTGCCTGTTTCAACACAAGTGAAATTCGCATAGTAAAATTTGTGTTTACTTGTTCGTTAGTTGCCAGAGAAAATATATTAGAGGATAGAGAAAACTTTGGAAGTTTCTTAAAATCTTCAAGAAAGTGAGGGAAAAATAGAGTGAAGTTTCTAAATATTTTTAAAATTAAAAATTTTATAAACTAGAAAACACTTCATATTTTATGTGTTAACATTTTCACCTGTTATTTTCATTTTGTTTTTCTTGTAAATAACGTAAATTTTTCGCCAACAAAAAATGTTAGTTTTTCCCAGAAAAGAAAACAAACAACTGAATAGAAGCAACGTCTGAAGATGTTTCTATGTTTTCCAGCTGCACCTCTTTTGTTGTTGTATCTGCTGCAACATCAACAAGCAGAATTGCAAAAATAACAGAGGGAAAAACTAAACATTTGGATGGCAGTTGGACATGCGAGGGGAGGGATAGAAAGAGCAAATGGAAGGAATAACGTGTGCATGATGTGTCCCGATAAGCAGCTGCTGCTCGCGCATTAGGCAAACACTCGACGCAGTTCTCTCCACATCCCCCTTTATCATCCCCCATACACACACACACAAAAATGTAGTATTCACACAAATATTTAAATATAAAAAATAGATGGCGTGCAAAGTAGCGTTTGGCATGGTTATAAGTAAATTAAATTTTTGTTTTTGGCGCACCCAATGTGTGGATAGGAAATCTGGAAATCGTTACATGTGATGCACTTCATCAATTGTGTTGGGTTTCTACACGCGGATTAATATGTTCAATTTTACACTGCTACTTAAAAGTTTTTGGAGTTTTGTTTGTCTTTGTTGCTGTTGCAGGATTATTAATGCATGGTTCAGTTATTGCTTACTTTCATCCTACGTAAGCTCTCATCCTGTCCGACTTACTCACTATCCATTGAATACTATACTACCCAGCTTATAGAGATCATCAGAGTGCTGCTGACTAAAAAGGCAACATATCCAACTTCAATGCAGTTGAAAGGATGCCAGGCAAAAAATTTCGAATACGCAGCTGTGATTCGTGTAAGCTTCCTGTGCGTGTGAGCTCGTCCGTAGAACCTTTCCGCGTTTTCCCGTCGCTCATCGCTTGGTTTGATGTTTTTTCAGTCGCTTAATTGTGCGAGCCACTGACAACAGAGAACCAGCGATTAACTTAGAACTCAAAAAATGTCAATTACAGCCTACCTTTTACACTCTACTCCAACCACACTCCACTCCAAAGCTGCTCCAGTTGCCCCTGCAACCACGTGGCTTTGCTCGTTTGTAGGCGATTTTAGTATTTGTTTTTTCACTTTACTATTGAAATTGCATTCAAGCGGGCTAACATATTCTGCTGGTGGCTCTCGAAATTTGAATCGTGTTAGCATTAAAAGACTTAAAAAAGCGTTTTTGATTACTTTTTTATAGTAGGATTACGCAGTAATTTGTATCGGACATAAACTAACATATTTGAAATTAATTGAAAAGAAATTCTATACTTCTTTTTCCTGTAATGAAACGAGTTAAAGTATTCAAGTCATGTTGTTTCTATTGTGACCCGATTTCATTGCCACTTATCGATTTTCTTGCAATCGTTACGAACAACTGCGACCCAATTTAAAATCCCTTTTGTTTGATTCCTTGTTTTTTCTCTCCCATTTTTCCATTCACAAATAAATAGGAATAAGGATCAACAAATTTACTTATCACTCTATTTGTTTTATATCCATTGATAGATAGCTATTTCCTCATCTGTTTTCATACCATATGACATATTTTAACCCACAATTTCACACACAAATTATCCTAAATCCAGAAGCATTTAGCATTTATAGTTTGGTCCATTTCTTCCACTTTCAGTTTGCAGAGTCAACTAGCCGGACATTTTCAAACAAGTTAATTTTGCCAGACTACTTCAAACAAGCCACGGCAGCAGCTGCCTCCGCTTCAGCTCTTGCCTCCTCCTCCTCCTTCGCTTTTCCCTTTGTCTTTGCCTATGTCCAAGTCTCAGTCGAGCTCATTAATTTTGTTCAAGCAGAAATGAATAATGATATAGCCTTGCGAGAGGGGCAAGAGGAGAAATACCATTAAAGCTAAACGTTAAATTCGTGTGTAATTAATCCAAAAAATGCACATTAAAAATATTAATGGTAGTAAGTTCACTCTAACTCAAATATATTACATGGTCCGCGTGTGTAAATATATTTGTGCTACATTGTTTTCCTTGCTGGCTGACCATATTTCTCATAGTTTCCATATTTTTTTTGCATGTGCCATTGTAAAGCAGTATTAAAAAAAAAGAAGGAAAACTGCAAAAGTTGTTTATTTTGACATCTCATTTATCGCTAACTTTACCGTTTCCCCTTTGTTAGTTTTCTGGCTCATGTGAATTATAAAACTGTTGCACATTTTATATTTTTTGTATTTAATGTTATATATTTTTTTCTCAATATAATTGTGTATATTTAAACTATTTGTGGCAATCGTGTTTTTACTATGGTTCCATATAAACTCTGTTCAATTATGTGATAAAAACTGTAACAAGCCAAGCGGATATGAGTTATTTGGAATTGGTTTTTTTTTAAATGGGATAATTAAGTAAGTAAGAAACAATGATAAAAGACCAACAGTAAAAAATTACCACAAAGGCAAATTTTTTTTGAAAATCTGGTAGATTAGTTTAAATGAAAGTAAAATTAGAGGCTTATCAAAGGTGTTCAAAATGTCACACTTGCAATAGAACAGAATAAGACTGCATAATGTTGTATTTTCTGAGATAAACTTTAAATTCAATATTCGAATAAAAATATTTCCCTAGCTGACTTCCAAAAAGTCATGGAATCAATGCTAATTTTTTAAGTCAATTTGAATAGAATATTGTCAGTTAATGTTTATTTTTATTTAATTTAATATATTTTTATTTGTTTTATTAGACTTAGAAAACTTAACTAAAGAGTGTATTTACTATCTTCCCCATAGTTAAGCAAAAGAATGCAACAAGATGTTAACATTTCGAACTCATATGCTAATAATTAAATAAATATTACCTTGCTTGATTCTACTTATTTCTTACTCATTCGAAATTTTAAGATTTTACAAGCTTTGGTTTAACTTTACCACACGATTGCAAAATAAATATATTTGTTTTTAAGAACGTCAAAATTAAGAAACCAATTTTTTGAAATTATTATCTTCATTATTTATTGAAACTGGTTTCGACACTTGTTCTTGTATGTAATCAAATTGCTTTTGACTCAAACTTTTGACAAGGAAATAAACTTTGCAATTTCCACCAAACTTCACAGCCAATTTAGGAAACCTCTCCCCTCTCTCTTCAACTGAATGCAGTCAACTTCCGCTTGTTGCCAATCCGACGCATTTCCTGACCAAAAGGCGCAGCGCTGCCATTTTCAGAGTGCTTGTAATTGAAACTTTTCAAGAGCATCGCAATATAAAGTTGAGAATGAGAGAAATGTTGCAAGGAAATAAAAAAAAGAAGCAAACCAGGTAAAAGCACCAAAATTGAGTCTTGACTTGGTGACAACATCATTTCGAAATTTGCATGACAGTGGATTCGCTACAATTTAAAGTTCTTGTCAGGCGATATAATAATTAGCAATTAAATTGCTGTCATTAATTAGACGACTAAAAGAGCTGCGTAGCTTATAGCCATGTGATATTTTGATTAAAAGCAACATTAAAATGGTCTGAAGGAGAAAACATTAAAATGCGGAAACTCAAATGACATTTTGATAAGAAGCTTACCCCAATTGACACTGGTGGCAAAAGTTTATGCACAACAGTTTTATGAAATAAATCATATTTTAAAGATTTGTTCGCAATACAGGAAAATGTTGAGAAATGATTATATGGCTAAGCGGAAGGAAAGCACTGGAAAGGGGAATGAAAATAATAGCAGGAAGTGCTCAACTTGGCCGACAAATTTGCATTGTGTGAATTGCTTCCGTCGTTGTGCAAATTTTCAGCCCTGTTAAGGGGTTGTGCTGATTCTTGAGATACGTCAAGACAAGGTACATTGTTGGAAAAACAAGCACTGAGATAAATCACAATCCGAGAGCTGTCCGCCTCCTTCAACAACATTTCTCTGTTTCTCTGCAATTTTAAAGAAATTGCAAGCTTGTATTTCGTTTTGGATGAATATTTTCGTCCCCAAATTTAACAAATTAATTCAAAGTTCCCTTTAGACATTAGCATAATTATCGAAAATCGCTCTGCACGTTTGTACATTAAAAAATAGCATTTACGAGGAGTCCAAGTGCTTTTCTTTCAGAAATTATTTTAATTTATTCGTTTTTTATTGGCTAGGCTTTGTTTTAATTTTGATCCTTTTTTTCCGTCTCCTAAGGTTTATTCATCACACCTAATGCATCGTTATTCCTTGAGTTTCCAGCAAAATCGACGTTTATTTACTCGTTTTTCTGTTTTTATTTTCGCAATTTAATGCGTTTGGACATGTACGGCTAGTTAATTTTGTAAACAAATATGAATTGGATAGAATTCCCAGTTACCGTCTATCCTGAGCATCATGTATATTATATTATTACATTATACATTTATAGCTGTTGAGTTAGCATTTTGTTTTTATCAGCTTACACTGTTTAAAGTAATATCTTTTCCTCAACCAAGGTCCACCTCCTAAACCAGCTGCTCTTAAAGTTTCAATGAGCAACTAATAATTTACTTTTTTTATGAGAAGCCTCAATGTTATTCAGTTAATACGCAAATGGCAAAATGTGCCATTAAATTTTTACCTGGTTGTTGCTACTTTGGTTTGTTTACGGCAACTGAAGGAAGGGGTAGGGAAAGGCAACTAATGGAAGCTGCTCGAATTTTGTTCAGTTGAATGCCTCAGGTAGATGTAATCAAATTTCCGTGGCATTAAGATTTCCTTTCACTTTATTTACGTGGCTATGAATTCACCTTGGCGAAGCCGATGGGCGGCTTGCCACCTCTTCTGAGAAATTGTACATTTGAATGCAAGTTGACGCAATGTAAACATAAACTCTTCATCTGATTAAAAGAGTGAAGTACATGCAAACAAGTGAATCGCAATAAAAACTTTGCCATACTGTGGTACATTGAATTGGATAAGTTTTCTTTATGAACGGGCAAGCGCTTCAATCTGATTCTGTTTAATCCAGAAATGTAAACAAACCTTCCTTGACAATAAAAGGATTCGCTGGGGACACAATTTTCTGCGTGTGCATGTGTAAATTAATATAAAGTGAAGAGTAAACACTGAAACAGGCTCCGAGATCGTATAAACAGGCTATGGAGTCCGAACATGGCAGCTATTTATTGAGTTTACTTCTTCCCATAAAGGGGACTTTTGTGGGTGTTTCTGTGCGTGTGATGTGGTCCCTGTGCACTCATGTAACCACACAGAAATCCCTAAATTAAAAGCTCGCCGGGTAAATATTTGTTTGGCTAAACAAGTAAACAGTTACAAAACCTTCAGGAGCTGGAATGAAAATTTAATTTGAGTCAAAGAGAAATACCTTCAAAGAGTTAAAAATCTAGAGGCTCAAATTCGTATGTTTCAAGAATATTTAAAAAAAAATGTCAGCTAACATTCTTACAGATTCGGCATATTGAAATTTAAAATTTCCAAAAAAAAAAACACTCAACCGTCAAAAAAAATAAAAGGGTAACTAATAAGAAAAGTCTATATGTCAGAAATATATAGATCATTTCAAAACCCATAAATCTGCATATTTTCAACAATTTCCAAACTTAAAAAGTGACTTCGTACTTAGAAATCTTCAAAGCTAGAGTTACCAAAATTTAAATATATTTTACTGGTAACTCCCTAAGAGATCGATAGAAAATAAGATGATGAGATGAGATAACTCCGCCTCGCCAATCTGATACTCCTGTTTGTGTAAGTCGACGAAAAACTATGTGCTTCACGCAATTTAAAAGATACATTAACCAAATTTAAATGGTATATTCCAAATAACACTAAAAAAAAATCAGGTAAAACCGATAACAGCTTATATCTGCTGTAGTTTAAGAAAAAGACTTTCCAAATTTAAAACTAGATTACTAAAAACGTTGTCCATCTTTTTTATATATCCCGTAGTTTAATAGCTACAGTTTTCAAGCTTGGAAACGTTTTCCACATTTTTTTTTTTGGGGTATTTCTTGGGTGCACCAACCCTTTTTGTTCTTACCAGTTATCAGCCAGTATTACTTATGGTATCAAAGTATATCGAAGTCGGTGATGCCCAACTCTAAAGTTTAACTGATTCCAGTTACATATTTTGAGAGTTTATTGCAATGAAAAAAAGCGGTTTCTGCCAGCTCCTTTTATACACATCGTATTTAACTTATCTTTGCTTTCCCTTTGCAGGCACTGCTGTGAAACTGGGATACTGAAATACTGGGATGTTGCACTAGAAGTGAAAGGCGGATCACTTGGTAAATATAATTTGCCAAATAATATTGTGCTTCTAGAAATCCGGGGAGTGATTAGCTGGTTGGGGTAAGAACAGCAAACAGAACAAAGCCTGTGAATTACACATTACACATTACATGTTTAGTGGTGTATATTGGGTTAGATATGTGCGACAATAGTCCAAGCAAATGTCCGAAACTTAAGTCTGATACCTGTACAGATTTTAGTCTGTCATCAACAGAAGCCATCCATGCATAACTTGCGCTCCCTTTGAATGAGTGCAACGTAAACTTATTGTTTCAAATTGGAAGCATGTTCTGCTGTTGCATCCAGAGCAACTTCCTTGTCCCAATTATATTACATATTTGAAATTTTCCAGCTACAACCTGACATTTCTCTCTCTTTGATTGTGTTCCAATGGGTATTCAATAAATTGCAGAAATCGCATTAAATTTACTACACCAGCAGCAGATGACAAAGGGGCGACAGGGAAATCGACAACCGCCAAACAACCACACAACAAGCAGCAAAGGCCGTAGTACTCCCCCACCCTATCAACATGCTGAGTGTGCGTTTAATGCAGCTCAGCTTGTGGCATGTGTCCATCAGGTGAACTGTGTTATAAATTTTTTAAATCGGTTGCTGTTGCTGCTAATTGGCTGGGTAAGAGAATGTGATCCCTTTAATGTATTTTGGGGTGAGCACAACAACAACTTGAATACATTTTATCAGTTGTTTATTTCCACCTGACTCGGAATTTATTTGGGGCATTAGTCATCCTCGCATACATTAATATTTCAAAATACTCCAGACAGACCCCAAGGACACTCAGCCTTACCATTATATTAAAGACAGTTAATAAAATGCGCTGTTATGTAAATATTATCCTGGGATTTATTCCCTACTCTGTCTCACTCTGTGTCCCCTCCACCCAGAAAATATATATAATACAATTAATGAGTTTTGTTTTATGTACCAGACTCAGAAGCTGCTTTCAAAATGTGCGGTGTTTATACATTGTATTTTTAAATCCAAATTTGAGTTTTTGCTAACGATTTTATCAACATTGGGGCAATACCGAAAAAAGAGGAATTCAAAAAAAAAGCTTATTTTCCATTAAATTAATGAGAACCAAATAAATAAATTAACCACTGCTCTTTTGTTTACATTGCTGTAATCATTATTTTTAATATAATTGCAATGCAATATGAGCCTGAATTTCACAGCAGTCAAATTATTAATATGCTTAATTTTATTGTAAATGAACTTTAAATTAAATAAAGATATTATTATGTTATAAAAAACTTGTTAAATTAATATATGTAACTTGTTAAAAACTTTTTTATTTTTATTTGCACTTAATTTGCAATTGGTATATCCAGTATTGCTGATTATTCTTTCAATAATTAACTACTTCAAAATAAAATGAATATAATTTAATACATATATATTGAGCTTATCATCTGCACACATCGGACATGTTACTCATTCTAAGACTCCTCTTATCATTCCCAATTTGTGATATTGCAGTTGCCTTATAATTAAATTTCGCTTGGCTTCAAACACCGCACATTGTTCGGGTTGTGGCTAAAAACTTTCTACCATGGAGCACATGCATACAATTTTATTTCACTCTTTCCCCAAGACTATCATCTCTCTATCTTTGTTTTTTTCTGTACAATTTAGAACTTCAATTTGGCCGTCGGGTTAAATGTTGCACTCGATTTTGTTGCTGTTGGTGTTGTGATCTGCCCAGGAAACACGCTTCAAAGCGCAGAGTCAGCTTAAAGTGTCAGCCCCTCCATCTGCATCTGCTGACCAGGTGGGTTGTGGGCTGTCTGGCATAGAGTGACGGACGGACGTGCAGTGATGTGGGTTAGTGCTGCATCAGCTTTTGTACAGTACTGACCCGGTAGAAAGGACTAGCCATTTCAAATTTTGGTTTTCTTACATGACATATGTACTTACCCGTACTTTTAAAGTGAGTCTTAAAGTTCATCCACATGTGAAAGTGTCAATCATACGCCCTGTAGTTGCCACCCACATGTCCGCCCATGCCCCAATATTCTTTTTATTACGATCATCATTATTATTGTCTCATATTTTACGAGTCTTTTGAGCTCAAACTGCTTTTCTCCATAATGAATAAAAACAGTTGGTTGTTATTGTTCCTTTGTCGTTTTTACTGCTTTTATATAAGGTGAAAGTTGCTGATGTTGTTATTAAAAAGCACAAAAGAGCAGGAAAATGAAATTTTAATTAAATTTATTGTATTAATTTGCTGCATTTTTGATGATGCGGCAGAAATATTTGGTTTCCAGCTTCACTTTGATGACGCAGCGGTTAAATTTATATAGTATGTGGCCTTCGTATGAAGCTCAATTAAAATTTATCAAAGTGACCAATCGCTGCATTCATAATTTGAGTAATTTTAATAAAATAAAGTTCTTAAAATAAAGTTACCTTAAACCCAACATTAAATAGTAAATTTACCAATACTTAAACATCAACCAAAGCCAAAGCTGTTAACTTTAACACGTACAAGTTTATGTGGTCAAGAAAATGAGGCTGAAGTGGATGGAGGACTGAATTTACACAGGAAGATAAATCTTTGGCATGTGGGTTGGGAGAAAGAAAGTAGATTTTATTTCCCTTCTTTCTTAGAAAAGCTTCTGAAACTAAGTTGATTTGAAAATTTTTTAAACAATAAAAATATGGGTTTTTTTTCAAAAAATAATATTTAAGAATTGTGGCATACTAACGAAGTTTGTTTAGTGTGTGAGTTGGCACATGGCACAAACAATTCAAAGTCTTACGCAAATACGATTGCAATTTGTCACTTTTGCCTACATCCGCATTAAGCCCACATCCAAATAAAGCATTTGGGAAATTTATTTTTATCGCACTCTGATAGCAAATCCAAGTGGCATGTCATCTTATCCTTTCCTGTCAACTACAATCATCAAACAGCAATCACTTCGAAGTCAGTCATATCTCGTCTCGCATTAACCCTCGAGTTTCGACATCTGCTGTTTGCCATACTTTTCGCAATGTTTTATTTATTCAGTATAATTTTTTGTTATTCCTGCTCTTTATTCATACCTTTCACACGGCAGCAGCCACAATCATAATGCCTTGAGGCCTGCGTCTCAACTTTGACATTCCCGTATCGTTTTTTATGCCTCGCCTTTTATTGTGTGCCATTACTTAAATATTCTCGTACCTCCAGTTCGATTCTGCTCACAGCAATCGATGAAGGAACAGGATGAGTTCGTTGTACCCACACACATTCAGAGGGTCTTGTGTGTGTGGTTGGCACTCTCAGTTGAGCACTGCCTGCCTTTAATGTATTTCAATTATTTTTATTGGCTTATCATAAATTATAATGGCCTCTGCGCTTGGCTTCTATATATTTCCTGCTCCTGCTCCTGCTTCTGCTCCTGCTCCTATTTCTTTCTTATTCCAGTTAGCTTTACATTTTTACAGTTGTGTTGTTATTTCATTCCCCTCGCTTTGGCCAGGTCTGAAACACATGTTGAGTCTTATTTTTAGCGTTGCTGCTTATTGAAAAACTTTGATAAGTCGTTGCGTGGACTGCTTTCTTCCTCTATGAAAACTTTCAGTTAAGTGGCAACAACTTTTCGTACTTCTTCAAGCAATTTATAATTTCATTGCATTTCCTTGCTGCCACTTTTGGCCACATTTTAGTTTTGTGGTAAAACTTTATAGGGTTCATTATAATTTTCGAGTAATTATTCTTGCATTTGCAACTCAGTCAAATTGAATTTGTTTTTTTTTGTTTTAAATGTCTTTACTTGGAGCTCAACTGTTTGGAATTTGTTTCCAAGTTTCTGGGCTTTATGCAAATAACAGAATATAAAAACGTTCCTAAAGCGTTTTGGAACTGCAATCGCTTACTGAGAATTGTGGATTTCACTCGACTCAAAGTGTTATCTTTACTTAAGGTTTCTACAGCCCGAATAATTCAATTGCTTAATACTCGTTTTGTTCCTCGACTCCATCAGTACCAAGATTGTTCCCCTTATTCATTCAGCCATTCTTTGACTCATTTGCATCCATTATGCATTCATTGCAATTTGGCACTGATTCCCGTTGTGCTTGTCACATTTATCACGCCGCTTTGCATTCGGGACTCTATTAGAGAAGTTACTCGCAATTTTAATTACCACGCCAAGACGACTTCATCATCATCATCATCATTGTTGGCGGAATTGTTGCAGCTGCTAAAATTGTTGTAAACGGCACCACAAATGCAATTTCCGTGCAAAATATTTGCACAAAGGCGGAAAAACTTTGTTCTCACTCCTCGTGAAATGTTGTGTTCCATTTTTCCCTTCGTAGTTGGCCATAAACATGATGTTTGTGTGTGGCAAATAGAAGAGTGGAAAAGTACCACTGTAGAAAAAGTTTTCTCGCTGAATAAGTATTGAGCTATTCGCCTCCCCTTCTCCCTTCTCCCGTCTTCCTTCTCCCTTCTTATATCTGGCCTACTCCATGGAGCATTTAAAGTTCAGTGCTCAGTTAACAACTCTCAACAGTTTCGCTTGCAGCCGTCTACTTTGCGGCGTTTGGCTAACTTGGTAAATAACTGAAAAGTATTTGAAAAAATGAAATGCATTTTCGCTGGCTTAAATTAAAAGAAATATGCAGCGGAAAAAGTAGAAAACCGCAAAATGGGATGAAAAATTAAATGCGGTAGTTTTCTTGTGCATTTCACTGGATGTTGTTTTTGTTACCTGCTTGTGTCGTGCATAACGACAAAATGCACTTTGTTTGATGAGCAACGGGCAACCTTCAGACAGGGCTAGTAGATGCCAATATAAGGGGCATGTAGTCAGCTATGTTGCAGAAATAAGTTTAAAGAGCTGAAGAGTAGAGACAAGGAAAATGCGAACTGACTGTTTTCTTATCCTTTTGCGCCACTTTTACAAATGCTGTAAATCAGCTTCCTGAAAAAATAATGAGAAATTATTGGCGCATTGCGCCTCGACTCAAACGAGTTGCTTGTTTTCCTTGCTATTTGTTGCTAACGGGTCTGGTTACATATATGTAACATATGTAAAAAAATTTAAAGTTTAGCTCTATGCAGGAGTATGTTAGCTGAAATTTTATCTCAAGGCATTTAATACGAGTTTCTAAAAAGGGTTTAAAATGCAAAAAACTTCTCAGAAGAGGCAGCTAAAATATTCCTATTTTATTTCTTTATTGCCCAACAACAAATGTTTTTGCTTGTGCTACAAAATCTTGGTCGAAGCCAGCTTTTACACTTCATCGGGTTTGTGCAACAATGTGGCTGCAGCATGTACTAAAATGGTACTAGAATTTACAGCCAAAGCATAAATTGAAAGCATATCTGTCTGACTTAACTCCGACTACATTCTGATATACTGATACACACTGTGTATATTGCTTATATTCTATTAAAATTCATATATTCATATCCCACATGGGAATTATTGCAGACGGTTTTTGAGCTATGTAAAAATATATTCGCTGCAGTACGGAAATTGTTTTTTGCTATAATCTGCACAGTATTTTCCAGCCTGTTTAATATTTTTCTTGGATGAGTTGAAATTTTCCTTCACACAACAAGTGTAAATTATAACACTTTCACTTCAAAACCATCGCTGTAAACTTGAAGTATGCTGTGAAGCACACGTGAGGCGATTAACATAATTAGATGAGCAAATTCAAGACTCGACATGCCAAAGACAAAGCATCGTCACAACTTGACAGATGAGGTGATACAAGAGAAAATATACCATAATCTGTAAATATTTGCATAGGTAAAGCGGAGATGAAACTCAGCAGGTGGCATTACGAAAAAAGGGATACAGAGTAAGGATAAACACAAACAAGGACACGCTCAAGGAAACAACCGCATCCATGTTCCCAAGCAGCCGCAGGAAGTTTGGTTGAGCCTTTAACACGTACTTAACTGCTTCAACATAATTTCCTAAAATTCTGTGTAAAATATTAATTTCTCATGTCTATCAAACACACACATATATATATAAACCAACTCACAGAAGCATTTTACATAAGCGCTTTAATTAGCTTAAGTTTTCATGCCGCTAACTTGTATTCCCTGTGAGATGTTGTGTGGCCTCTGCTAAGGCGACTGCATTAAATTAATTGCCTTGTGGGTTTGTCCTCCTTTCAAATGTGACTGAGAGTATGTGTGTGGCTGTGTGTGTGGGTGTGTACACATGTTTTATATCGTCTTGCCACATGATCTGCTTCGCCTACGAAATCTTTTCATTTTCATTGCGACGCCAACTTTTTGCTGTCTTGAGGAAATGTGAGGCGACATCTGCACATTGGAATACACCTGTCGTTTCTCACCTGTGTGTGTAACTCCCTTGCCCTTTCACACACACGTTCACTGTATAACGAATTGAAGTGTAGGTTCTGCCTCATTTCTTCAATCTGTCAGTCGTGTGACCGCAGCCTCAAGAACTCAACTTTAAATTGAGTTTCTTTGTGAAACTTTTAAACCAGACAGAAGAATTTAATAGACAAATTCGCCTCGGGGGTCCCTGTGGGTGTGGCACTTGGGCTGTGTTGATTGTTGCTTTGTTATTCATAAACATGTTTAAGAATTTTGGTACCCACGAAACTTGTATTTGCATTTTCATTGCTGTCTTCTGGTGGAGTTCCACGCACTTTGCCAAACAGATTTAAATAGGAAAAGAAAAAGAATACGATGTTTAAAATGTAATATTTCTTCTCAGTTTTAGTTCAAAGTGTTACATTATCATTTTATACAAACTACAAATAAATTCACATTATTTTAAATTCGAGTTATATTTGAGGTTTATAAATATTTCTCTTATAGTAAACAACTCAAGAACGACGTTTAATAATATTATAATTGTTTATTTTATATTATTATCGGGTTTCTTAGATAATGCAATTTTCTTCACCATAGTTCATGTGATTTTACAACTTTTATAAGTTGGTTGCGTTCATTAAATATGCTTGGGTTTTTGGTGGGATCTTCTCTCCGAATGGTCGTGGAACTCACCGTCATTCTCCCTTTGGGGTCTCAATGTCTACTCGTCCTACTGGTTTTCAAATTTGCAAGCATAATTTAATTAATTAGAAGAAAGCCCTAACCTCAATCCTCTATACTGTCAATTATTCCCATTCCCCTTTACCTATATTTTGTGTATTTTGTCAATTAGTTAAGAGTCGCAGCTGGGAAGTTGAAGTTGGTCAGTTTGTTTCAAACATCTTTGCCAGGCACGTCGGTTAGGGGAATATCCATCCACCCTCCTCATTTGTTAACAACGCGATAAAACTGTAAAGTGAAGCCAATTCATTAATTTAGCTGGGCAAGGAATTGGAGCAACAGGATAACCACACAATTAGATGAACTGTAAGTTGAGCAGCCAGCTGGGTTAGCTTTGTTTTTCTACCCTCCTGTTTGACTGTACGAGTTGGCTGAGTCCTGGAATTGACATCATCAGAATGAATATTCCTACGTAGCCTCTTTGTAGTTCATCTAACAAAAAGTGAGCAAGCTCTTTTGGCCAGCCAACCGTGTGAACATCAGAGCCAAAGGCAACGAGTGCGGCAGATAAAGAGGGAACAAAGAGGGGGGTAAAGAGGTGGCAGTCAATGTGTTTCGTTGAGTGGCAAGCACAGTCCAAGCTCAAAACTCAAAAGGGTCCCCTTTGTAGTTGTTGCTCTTGTCAGTTGGCAAATTGCGGTCGAGTGTCATCGAACAAACACACTCAGCTATTGGTGTCAATGGCGAAAGATAACTTGCCCCACAGAGAAGTAGCCTTTGCAGCCAGTTTGCCAAATCATTTAGTTCTTAATTAGCTCAAACAGCAGTTGCACATTCAAAAAGGAAGACACAGAAGAGAACGGGGGAGAAAGGGTGAAGAATGAGCTGTTTTGCATGTAGTTGAAGCAGCAGGCAAATTTCTTAAGCTGCTTATCGCGCATCCCATTCACAACACTCATCCTTGGAGCATCCATTGAGTGCAGTCTTAGCCTTTCTTATCTTGTCTCATTCCATTTGAGTGTCACTATACTAGAATGAGAAGGAGAGTCTTAAGCGCCTCTTAAGTGCAAATGGGTAACGGACTGTCTAAGCCTTAAAATGGTCAAGCTTAAAATCTTTTCAATAAGCAAGGGCAAAAAATGTAGTTCACAAAGAGGGATTAAGAATTGCAATATGCATTTAATTGCACGCAAGAAGCCAATTTGAAATTGAATTCACATTTTTAAGTTTGTAAAATTACACATTGCTCTATAATCGCATTTCGATGGGAGTCCTCATCGTTTGTCTGGCAACATTTTCCACATCAATTAGTAAGGTAACAACAAAATTGGATTATTGCAGCGGTGGTTAAGTAATTGGAATGTTTTGAGGTTAGCACAGCGGAATTGGCAACTGCCCACATGTCGCATTGTTGAATAACGGCCACAGCATACACGCAGTGGCACAGTGGAACAGTGGAACAGTGGAACAGTGGGTCTTTTGGGGGATCCACAAATGCTGCAAGTCTGTGTTGCCGTTGCACTGCTGCTGGTTTCGTGGTTACCTGCTGCACTCATTTTAACACCCGTACAAATATTTCACGCTCTTTGGCGAACTGCGCAACTGGGGATTATGCAAATTTAATGATCACGATTCGCACAGGGCATATTCAAATTGGCATCTGGCATTTTGAAAACCATTTCAAGAGGGCACAATGATTGAAAAAATTGGCTTAAGTGCTTAACTAATGGTAAGCATGGCAATAAGCTGATCCACAAACATTCACCCACAAACACACAAACACACACACACGCATACACACACTCAAACTGAGTTCAATCGCCTGACCTTATAAAAATTTCCGTTCTGGATGAGTGTCCTCTTCCCTCAGGAAGGAGTCGCATGCGTGAGTTGCCAACATTTGTGGAGTTGGCGTCCATTAAGCGTTTCCGTTAAAAGCCCACAAAGCATGGGATATAAATAGTTAGAGGAATTGTGATAGGGATAGGAATAGTTATTATTCAAAACTAAATTAATTGGCTATTAAAATGAAACGCAACAAGGTTAAACTATGAAAATATAATATTAAGTGAAATTTATTAACAAAGCTTGTTTAGGTATGTCACCTGTTCTCCCAACTAAATATGTTTTTAAATGTTCAATAATTGCTTCAACCTATTTTCATTTCAAAATCGAATCTAAATGATTTTCAAACAGAAAATTTAAATAAAATGAAAATATCTATTTGGAGAATTATTTACATTTGCCTTGCTACAAATTTGATTTGTTTGCCTTGCCAAAAACTAAAATAAAATGAAAAGTAACTAAACAAACATTTGAATAGAATAACTGACTCAGTAGTTATTAACTCATGACTGTCATATTTTATGCTGTTCTTGGATTATTTGCATACTCCTGGCTAAAATTACACACACACTGAAGCAGCTAACTGCAAATTGCAGCAGTAAATTGAAAATGCAATTCGCAGTTTTAACCCATTTTCCCAACGCCAACAAAATGCCCATTTAAAGTTGCAATTATGTAAATGGCTTTCCAGCTCAAATGTGCTTGAATATAATCGTGAGCCACGCATGAAATTCATTTTCACTCGATGACAGAGCGTGTCCTGCAGAGCAAATAAAGGTGTTTTGTAGACTCCCAGAAATTGGTGCAAATATTCAGCGACTCTATGAAAATGTAAATTATATGAAGAAAGTTGGCTGTTAAATTTTGCGAATATCACGTTGTTACCAGATTAATTTCCCTGCCTGTCCCAAAGTTGAATAATTAACGATTTGCATAGAAAGTTTTTACTTTTGCTGTGTAAGTTGTTCGTTTTGCTTGTTTAACTTAAATTTATTTAAAGCCAATTTGACAGAAATTGAATTTCAGGCAGGCAAAGCACACATTATAATAAGGACTACAAAAAAAAGGAGAGGAGGCAGGCAAAAAACTTTCCCAGTTTGATTGAAATTCGAAACTGAACAGTAAAATGGACGTTCTGTGGCATTTACTTCCAGGCCATTAAAATACAATGACAATCGCGTAGGTTAGGGGACCAGGAGAGTGACTGGGAGGCGACCTTTGTCTAAACTTTGGGCTCTGACTCTTTGTTGGCTTGCCCTTGGATTGACTTTTTTGTCGCCTCTGACACTGTGAACCGTTGTCAGCTGTTCCGAGAGGGGAAGAAGTAGTGATGACTGTGTCGATAATATCAAGTTTGTCTTGTGCTAAATCATGGAACTTCGCTCTCAGACTAGACATTACAAATTAACCCAGCAGCCTTCTTATGCTTAGATTATATTAATCATAATAAATCATTTGGTTTCAGCAAAACAAAATAAAACAAAAAAATATCTTTGTCCCTTAAGAAAATCCGTGAAGTGCACTTGATTCTTTTTATAGGGATTTTTAGATTAATTTTGTTATGTTTCCCTTCTAACTAATACCCAAATAAGCCACATTCCATATGCCTCAGCAGGTGGTCCTGCACCTAATGAGCATCCTCAATTTGAATCAGTCTGAAATATGCCTGTGCCCGGCATTAAATCGTGAGCCGCCTCTCCAACTGTAAGATTAACAAATTAATGTCTTGGCATTTTTGGGGTTTCTTGGGCTGACTTGTGTCCTGCAAATGCTTTGTCATTTTTCATTTTTAATGTGCGCCACGGGCAGTCCACGACGCTTCTCCCATAAGCCAGATAAGTCAAGCTTATAAAAGGTCGAATTAAATATCGTATCTTAATGCCAAGAACTCGTGTAAGTTTTCCGAATTTGTATGGAACCTGAATATAATCTACGAATAAGGGATCTAATTGAGTTGCCCTTTTCAATACGGCTCTGAGATTTTACGGGAAATGAAGCAAACATATTGGCAAACATTCTGCTTCGTCATTAAACGTGGATAGAGCAGCTCATCCGTTGCCAGGCAATAAAGGTAGCCACAAAATTAAATAAGTCCTGCCACACACACACACACACAATAGCTAAAGAGAAGGATGCAACTAACAAGCACATTGACAGTCGTTCAAAGAGGACAATGACAATGCGGATAACTAGCAAGCTGGCAGTTGTCAGGAGCCAAGCGACAGTGGCAACGCTTTATATATTTATGAGCAAAAGACACAGAAAGGACGATGACAAGAGAGTTCATGTAATGCCACCAGCAACACAATGCATAGAAAGTAAACTCCATTTGGTCAAAGAATATAATACAATCAACAGGAAGGCGGCGCTGTTGTGTGGACTGTGGCTGACTTCCGTTTCCGTCAACAGGGACGCTGACTGCCGTTTCCTGTGAGTTAGTGTTAGTCTGCCAAGACGACAGCCTTATAGTTCGTTAGTCTGCTTAGTGGCTGTTTTGCAAATAGAATCGGGTCATTCAAGCCGAGATGGGCAGTAAAACAAAAAGAATGCAAATAGTGTTTGCAATTTAATTACAGCTTTTTGTTCTGACTGATGGTGAAGACATTAAGAGAACATTAATGTTCTAAATGGAGCAGTCGTAGGCTATAAATAATATATACTGTGCGTAGAAGTGGTCAGCAAACAGGTAAAACATATTCAAATATCTAATTCATTAAATTGCTTTTAATTTTTTTATTTAACTTCGTTTACCAGCTTACCAAATCCCACACAATTTGTTTAGAACCGCACAGAATATAATTAATGCAAGAAATTGTGGTAAATATATCAAAAATTCAACTCTGAATTTTATGTTTTTAAATTTTCTCTTTATCCGGCTTCGAATTTGTACTGAATAATTTATTCAAAGATTGCCACAGTTATGAACAGAGCTTTATAGAAAACTACCAGTTGTGTGTTATTATTGGCTGTAAAATTGAAATCTATTGAAATATTGAAAACTATGGCAATCGCTGCCATTGAAAACATTTTTATTGAATTGAGTTGAGCTGAGTGAGTGCCCATTGAATGGTGGGTTGGCTATATCCGGTATATCAATGGGATTGCAGCGTGTTTGATTCATACATATTTGATTAAGTTGCGACTGCATCGTTTATTTTCATAGGAATAATATCCCCAAACCATGTGGACATGAGACTTGTTTGCTTATCATAGATACATCATGGTTTGCGACTCAATTTGATTGAAATGATGTATTATGGAGGCAATTAATTTGTTTGCACATCATATAAGTAGATGTCGAACAATTATTTGGAATGTCACCTCATAAATTGTGTGCTCATGGCTTAAATGCAGCTTCAGTCAGGTTTCTGCTCATAAGTCAAAATGGATAGTCATAATTTGTTATGTCCAAGTGTAAGAAATATTTCGAAGCCAAAAGGCCTAGAGCAACAACAACAGCCATAAACAACAATAAATATAAAAAAAACCAAAAGTATGGAGCACATTCGACACGGAACTCGACTGAAAAGCAATTATCTACACTCTTGCGATAAAAAAAAATAAACCACACACTGCTCCCGCTGGGGAGAAAAAAAATAAAACTGAACGAAAATGATGTCAAATATTGGCGCTGTGAAATTTATTACCTTTCCTTTTTTTTGGGTGGCAGTGAGTCTTCTTCGCTGGGATCGCATTTCGCGTGTGCCGACAAAATTTTTATGGCATCCTGGACTGCCGTGGAGCTGCGGGCGATCTTTTGATTTTTACGAGCATCACGCTTTGGGGCGTTGAGTCGACAAGTCTAAATCTGAATTGGCTTTACTCATGAATAGGCCAGGCATTTGCACAAAAGCCAATTATGAAGATGATAACAACTCAACATTTGCCTGGGCCAAGGACTTTATTTTGACATTTTCAATTTACTAGCCGTCAACAGAAGCCACATAATCAATCTGTTCTAATGCATTTCATCTTGTTCTCATATTTTCCCTTTTACTATGCTTTCAGGCCAAAAATGTTGCAACGCCCAAGTTGGCAGTGCGCCACATAACGTTGCCCCCATTCTGCATCCTGTGAGTCCGTGAGTTGAGTGTTCCAAAAATGGCGGTAGCCACGTCAATGGAAATCATCAGCTGCTTGGCACTGCTCCTCGGCATGCTCATCAGCAGCGGTAAGTCGACCACTGCAAACGATGTCCTCAATTAGAGCCCTAACGAATTGTGTTTGAATGATTTGACAGGATACTGCATAGACTGTTTCAAGTGCGTTTCGTATAACGGCGCCAATAAAGCGTGCGATGATCCATTTCACAACAATTATTCCACCGCCATTCTCGAGTCACCCTGCATGGGCGGTCGCAAGGGTCGCGATGGCCTCTTTCCGGCAACGGCTTGCATTAAAATCGCCGGCTATTATGGTGAGTGATGGGTCATCGAATCATATTACGGCTTCATTCTATTCCGATTCACAGATGACAACGGCGAAACGATAACAGTGCGAGGATGCGCCCTGGACAGTGGCACACTCACAACAGACACAGAGATCATAAGAATGTCGCATTGTGGTAAATTCTACTATGACAACAGGTGCGTCATTTACCCAACACACAATATTTTACAATATCATTTTAAGCACATGTTACCCATTTTATTACTCGACTTACACGCGTCTCTTGATAAGGCCATAAATTGTGCACATTTAAATTTGCAATAAAATTTAATGCTCTGATCGAATTACGTGATGGGCAATAAGGTAATTTTATCTTCGTTTCCATCAAAAGTATTTTTATTATACCAGAGTGCAGCGTATTTATCATGATGGATATTCTAAAATTATAAACAGTGTTTAACTTACCGTCTTCCATTCATTCTTTAATTTCGTTTCGAAATGTTAAAAATTCTTTGCTAAAATTCGCATGGAATATTCAAGACATATCTTTTGTTAAAATATTGAATAGTAAAATAAAGTCCAACATTTATTCACAACTTATCCTCACTGTGATGTATAAGCAATTTACCTTGTGCTGCAAAAAACAGACTCCGACATCTGTGCCACATTGCTGCATAGCTGTGCAACGTTATCTACAATTGTTTGCTTAAGCACGCCATTTATTTGATGCAAAGTCTTGCTTATGTGCATAAGTCTGATAAATGTTATGTTTTATCCGTATAAATACGTCACTCAGATGTTTTCAGATGTTTTCTCCCTAACACTTACAAGATTGTATAATAAATCGCATGCTGTTGGACACGCTAACACAAAATTCTTAGTTTACCTTTATCGTAGACATAACTTAATATTAAATCGCTGTTTTCTCGTCTAACCTTTAGGTACGTACACGGCTGCCTTCAGAGCTGCAGTGATGCGGATGCCTGCAATGGTGGCCACCCAAAGGACGTGGAGTCCTTTCTGCTCAGCGCGGCGCTGCTGCTCTTGGCGTCTGCAAGGTAGCAGTGACAACTTCAACAACAATGAAATCAGCAAAATGAACAACAATAGATGTTGCTAGAATCCCATGGAAGTTGAAGGAATTTTGCTAAAGTGAATGTGAAAAGCATTTAATATAATTCAGCTGCGCGAAATATTTTTACATAACTCATACACTGTTCTGCCCCTCTCTCTCTCTCTGTCTATTCTTCTCACCATTTGTTGTGTGTCTCGCTATCGCGCTCTCTTTCTCTCCCACTATTCTCGGTGTCTACAATTGCACCTAACAGTAATTGCACACAAGGATTACACAGGATATCATGGCGAAAACAAAGCGAAACATATTTATATGGAATTCATCAAGCAATTATGTGATTTATAAATGAATATTTAACAACTACTTAACAATAATTGATGAAAAAATGGAACAAAAACAAAAATTAAAAAAACTAAATTTAAACTATAAACGCAAAGCGCTGCTAGGCAAATATCAAAATAAAAAATCAAAGCTAGACAAAAATTCAATTTCAATTACTTTTAAAAAAAATTAGATATTTACATATTTACTTACAACTCACATGTGTATTGTATTGTTCAACTATTGTATATAAATTGATTTATTTGTTAGTAAATGCTGAATTTTAGGCAAAGATTTAGTAACAATTTCGAGAATCTATAATTACTTTTAATTACCGGCCATATAGATAGGGTTAACAAATGTAGAAAACTGCGAAACAAGCCATATACAATTTAACACAAATATTTTTTTACCTTAAAGTGTTATAGTCAGACAAATAGTCCAATCATAACTTAATCATTATCACTTCTTAAGATAAGAGAATTTGACTCATCGTCTGATTATTTTAGTTGAATTTGCTTTGGACTATCAGATAAGAGTTTATCAGTTTACCAATGCAATAATCGAATATAAAAAATATATACCGGTTACCAATCACACAGTTCTCAATCGAATTTCGAACAAAATGCCTGGTAAGAAACGGAGCACCATTAGATTTGTGGGGCCAAACTAATAATTCGACTGGACCTTTGCAGTACACCGTTGGTTGCACTATAGCAATGGCGCTTTGCCAGAAGAACCTGTCGTTGCTGGACATGATTCCGATGGCAGCACCATATTTGTAGGCCGTGCCTGGCACAACAACGACTTGCTGCCGGCTAAAGTCATTCCAAACAAGGGCAAAGCATACGTGTCCTATGGCCAAGAGGAGGTCGAACTGGAGAACTACGAAGTTCTCAGTGGTCAGAACTTTGAGTGGTTGGCTGGCGCAAATGGCGAAGTGCCACCAGGTGCCGTTCCAGTGGGTCACAATGTGGATGGTGAGACGCTGTATGCCGGACGCGGCTATCATGCCGGCAGTCTGACCATGGGCAAGGTACATCCCTCCCACGGGTGCCTCTACATACCCTTCGGCTCGGAGGAGGTCAAGATCTTTGAGTACGAGGTTCTGTCGTGCCACATGCGATAGGCATTTATTACAACATGTTCACGCATTCAATAATCTTCAACAATAAAAATAACGTTTTATATAAACTTAAAAACCGCCATTATCTTTAGTTTTATTAGCCCCACAAAAACGGCGACTGTTTAATCAACACATAATTCTGGTAGCATGTCGTCATTTTTGATTGATCCGCTGCCTCTGTTTCGCAGTTCTTTTTATGGTTAGTTAACTCAGACCTGGCCCTTATGAAGGAATTTAATACGAAAAACAGTTCTAAGTTAACAAATAAAAGAAAGAGATGAAATTAGAAGGATTAGCAATTAAAAAAAATTAGTTTTCGACATGCAAAATTATATTAAACCCAATCGTTTAATTATATAGTCTAACTACATTTCACGTACTCCAATGAATAAGAAATACCAATAGGACCAAGCTACATCTACGTGCAAAGCTTAAGAGATCAACAATAGCATTTTATAAATAAGAATTGTTAACGATAACCTAAAATTTATAGTTACAATTTATAACTGTTTTATGTTGACGATTAAATTATCACTTTTTACACTAAGCGAGCTTGCAATGGTTTCCGCATTCAAATGAAATTAAAACTATGTAAAAAACAAAAATAATGAAAAAAAAAAACAGTTTGAACACGTTTTTGATATGATAACAAAATTTTGCTGAAATCGCTGCATGCAATTAAAGAACAGTATTTAATCAAAAGCAAACTAAGCACCTGATTGGCTAGTAACCGATGTAATTAAAGCATTCTTCAACACAACTAACATATATACAAATAAATACAAATCCAAATCAAAGTACATTTAATGAACGACCAAGCAAAATGTATAAAATAAAACATTGAAACGTTTCATGGCATAAAAGTTGCTTAACATTTTTGAATGCAAATGTATTTAGCACCTAAGAAGTTTATATATACATTTAAGCGCAAGCGAAAAAAAAAACTAGATAATGATGCTACCAAAACTAATCGAATTGAATTAAAACTGTTTCTTTTGCATTTAAATGCGTGCGTACAACTTTTTCTAGCGCTAATTAAGATAGAAACACACAAAAACACAAGAACTATAAACATTTCTTAATAAAAACGGCATTCATATATTGAAAAATCAATAAGTCCTTAAGAGTTTACATTTATATCTATATTTACAGTGAGACAGTGAGCGTTGTGTTAATCTAAAAGACTCTTTACATAGGCGGCATCCTCCTGCACAAACTTGTCGGCCTGATCTACAGGCACCTCGACACTTTTGTAGTTGTCCAGTCCAATCTCATCCTCTTTTCTGTTAACAAATGACATTTAGCTCGCACAATCATTGAGTAAATATTAAACTTACTTGATCAGAATATCCACAACGTTCTCGCAAGCCAACAAGCACTCGCT
Source organism: Drosophila longiperda (assembly GCA_035042125.1). NCBI lineage: Eukaryota > Metazoa > Arthropoda > Insecta > Diptera > Drosophilidae > Drosophila > Drosophila longiperda. The sequence goes on from JAWNLV010000115.1 coordinate 772,024, forward strand.
TTCGCGGCCCACTTTTGCTTCCCATTTGTGGTACTCGCGCAGTATTTCATAGACGCCTTTGGCGCGCAGCACTTCGCGACATCGGCGAGTGGCGCACAGTTGCAACAGGCATTCCAGCAACATCTTACGCAGATCCGGATCCGTTTCACGCGTCTTGCTCTCAGGCAGATACTAATTCACGAATCAGCGGATGAAATTTAAATATAGTACAGCAAATAATTGCACAGGCAACTCACCTGCAGCTCAATGGGCAGCTTTTCCGTGTCTTCATCAGTGAACTCTTCGGGTCCGCATAGCGGCTGCAGTATGGCTACCAATATGTCATCCTGATCGTTTAATATTACATCGTGATACACTGCATCAAAGCATATATTTTTAATGATGCCAATGGTGCCGCCGCGGCGCACCACGCTTTCCTCAAACGAGGCAAAGGGCAGCAGCTTCTCCAGCAGCTGATACTTCGGTTGGCAGCACAGCTCGCGCCCACGCGGCACTTGGGTAAGATTACAGAAGATGGGTGCCAAATAGTGTAGCTTGCACTTCTTTTTATTGTAATCCAGTTTGGCAAACGCTTTTGCCAGCTGAGGAAGCGTAGGTTCCAATGTATCCAGTATAGAGTGGACGAGCGCCTCGACGCGACTCAAATTGCTTAACACCATGCTCCATGCATCCGCAAGCTCCGCCTGATCGTCGAAGATCTGCTTGGAAGCCACCTCCACAATAGCGAATCTCTGCAAAATTATATCAAATGGTGAATGTTCACACTTTTAATTCACCTCAGCTTACGGGCTGCACTTGTTTCGCCAGCTCGTAGATTTTGCTGGAACCAGATTCCTCGGCAGTCAGGTTAATCAGGCTGAGTACTGCATCCTTTGAAATTGTTGCGTTGGAATCGAGGGTTAGACTAAAGATGGCCATCAGCATGTCATCTAGTGAGAGAATGGCCTCTTTGCCCTCAGCACTTCCAGTCAGACCTAGCAAATACTTGGTATTAATAATAATTTTATATGTTTTTGTATACCTTGCAGCCGAGCACGTGTTGCAGTTGCCGCATTTTGTTTACATTTAAATTCTGTGATTTGCTTTGATTCACTTACTTAGCACGTGTGTCAGTGCCACAGCTTTGAGGTCTAGTCGCTGGTTGGGCTGAAGGAATTGTATTAGTTCTCTTACATTATCCATTTTAGATATTTTAATATTTGTTGACAATTGTTTTGATTAGTAATTTCGCATGCTTTAAATACGTGCGTAGTGTGACCGAAAGCGGAAAATAAAAAATACATCTTGAGTAACTCTGTTAAGTTATGGGGTTTTCTATTAAAAATAACTATGAAAAAAGTTAACATTTTTGCCTAATTAGTAGGTTTTTTAATTATTATGATTCATTTTCGATTATTATCAAATTATTTTAAGATATTCTGTTAAATATTAAAAGGAAATAACAGACTTGCCATTCAAATGTAAACGTTACTTTCTCCATGACGTTTAGTTCATTGCTATGACAATTTCTTAGCAGTCGGCCTATGAGAGGCAACAGTTATGTACCGTATTTTTTAAATGTTTGCAGAGCTGAAGCTGTATTCAAATTTTATTACTAGATTATTCAGTAATAGATCTAATAGATATAATATTAGAAATATATAAAGCAAATGTACCGACCTACATTTTCCAAAAGCTCTGTACGAAATGGCAGAATACGCAAAGCGTAAATTAATTCGATTTAATATACATTGAGGTATGTGCCCATAGAAGTATGCTACAGTTAGCAACTTGATTGTAACTTAGCCAATGCAGCAACCAAGGTTGTGTCACCAGCTAGTTGTATTTTTAGCCTATTATTGTAATATTATCTTTTGGCTTTTCCACTGAACGTAAATCTGTAAAAGTCGTACATCGCTTAAATATGGATATATATATATATATATTTACACATTTAAATACTCGTATATGCAAAATGCATATATCGCCACTTACATTCTATATGCTTTGATAAGAGGCCGTAGCATGCAATATAGAAGAAAAACAAAATTGCCTTGCTCAAAAGCATTAGAAAATAAAACTTTAAAATATCTGTCTTCAAACAAAAACAATTTTGGTAATGCAAATCGAAGAAATGCGCACTTGGCTTAAATTGAATTTAAACTTTTGCGATTTCATTGCAAAGAGCTGCGACAAACCGAACAGCTCACAGTTGCCAAAGGATCAACAATTGCAATTGAGAAAGGATTCGGTAAAAGAGCTGGCTCGCCTTTGGATTCGCTGAATGAATCCCCGAAGCGGCTTTATGCGCAAAACTTTTGCTTGTTATTTTTAATGGCTAGCAATAATCGTTAAATGTGTCGACTGTGTCCTCGCTGCTCCTGCTCCTGCTTCTGCTGCTGCTACTGTTGCTGCTGTTGCCAACGTCCCAGATTCAGTTTGGATGCCAGCACCGCTGCACTCAGCAGAATTTCCCATTCCTGGCAGTTTCACGAGGTGGGCGTGTTGGGTTGTGGGGGGCTGGGCGTGTGATGCTGGCAAGTCAACTGAAAATTTCATTTCGTTTCGCTAGGACAGACCGAAAACTTTTTAGACTTTTTGTCGACTTTTCGCATTTTCAGCTGCGGCCAAGTGGCAAATGCTAGCTCAGCAGGCGCACGGCGTTGGGGCCAGGCTTCAATTGTATCCGCATCCGTAGACGTAGCAGTAGCAGTAGCAGTAGCCATATCCGTAGTCTTAGCTCAATGTGAACCCTTCTCCAAATGTTAATTTCATAACACGATTCGTACGCGGCTAACTGTTGTTTCATTTATTTGCCTTCTATGCAAATTTTCTTCCGCCCACATGCGCAACTCATTTGGGCGTGGCACCAGTCTCATGTACACCATGAAGCAAATGGAGTTTTTGGCGGAGAGGTACCTGTTTGCATTTGGTTAGCCCAATGGGCCATGTCGTTGTTGTTTTATAAATATTTAAGAATTCTAATCAAGATCTGGCTGGACGCTGGAGGACACTCGCTAACGAAGACAAGTAACCCACAGCCACACCAGAGTCGAGTCCACATTTTGAATGGCCCAAATGTTGTGTGGAATGTTTTTTTGGTGGCGTTTTAATGTTCTGCCAAATGTGCAATTCAAAAACGAATTCAAGCCATGCATAGTTGGTAGCATTATTGTCGTATTACTTACATTTTGATAGGTTATGCGATAATAAAAGAGTTCTGCTCAGAATAAGGTTAATTGTTGAATTTGTTTATTACACTCTTAGCTGAAGTTATTGGTATTAATGCAGATATGTACAAAAAATTGTAAATACAAATGAGTTATTTTTAAAATTACACATAGAAAGTTTATAACAATTTAATTTTACCTTTCTAAATAAGGAAACTATCTGAAATATTGTTACCGATTTTTAATGTGCACATTGAGTTTAATTTTTTTTAAATTATACATAAAATAACTGAATTAAACTAAGATATTAAATGAGCTTGGATTCTTCAACTGTCTGGTTAACATTTTTGTATACTCGTAATACAGATATAAAAGTAAGAAAAAAATTGTGTTTACGCCCGCTGGAAGTTCTCTGTTAGCCAGCTGACAATCAATTTAAATGTGAACTTCATAATCGTCGTCATCGCAGCCAGTGTTACCTGTTTAGTGCGAACCGCTAATGAACACAAACAACAACAATAACAAGAACAACAGCAACAACAACTCCGACAAGCTGCACTGTTGGAAATTAATTACGCTGCGGATTGGCCGGCATGTTACCAGTTAATTATGACCTTTTTCGCCTGTGAGTGTGCCGACGACAAATTAAAGTTATGGCCAAATTCTACACTGGTATTGGTCCATGACGATGTCGTCTGTTTGAAGTCGGCTTCACAAGGCGGAGTGGAGGAGTGGCCGAAAACCAGTTTCTTTGTCTTACCTCGTCGCGCTCCCCACTGCGGCGTTGTCTTTGTGTTTCGCCATAAATCCAATCAACGTCCCTTTTAATGGCGTTTTTCTTCAAGCAACCATTTTATTCCTCTGTCTTTATTTTTTTTTTTCATAGCTCGTTCAATTTGCGGTTGTGTTGTTTTTGGCTTGTATCTTAATTGATGGACGGACCACACATGAGTCAAATTTGTATGAGTATTTGGCTATCCACGAATCGATAGCAGTCAGAATCTAAGAATGCTTCATATTTAGCTATAATATTTAGTATTTAAATAGTATGCAAAACATTATTGTGGAAGAGTTTCTTAATATGTGTGGAATCTTTAAATATTTTGCATGTTTTGTGGATATTAAATGCGCAAATGACATTCGCAAAGACAAAGCGTGCGTTTTAACGATCACAAATGGCAGTCGTGAGCACATTGGCACTGGTGGAACGCCGGATATGAGTACGGCCGTAAAGGTCGAACGTGGGGAACACGACACGCAAGCCAATTGAATGGCGAATAACAGGAAAAGGGGTGTTTCGCTTGCCATCTCTTCTGCGGAGTCGTTCATATTTATGCATTTTGAGGACGTTGGATGTTCGCACATCCTGCGCTGGTACACATGTACGTGTTAATATCCTGCCAGGCTCACAGCTTTCTCTCGATGTCGATGTCGTTGTAAAAATAAAATGCCGCTGCAGTTGTTGTATCCAAAAGAGAGGGAATCGAAACAAGCACCAGCAACGTGCATCCAACTCCAAATTGCCATTGGTGCTGAATATGTGGGGTGGACGTTTTGGGGGGGAGGTGTATTGCGTATTCATTAAAACTTTATAATCACCAAACATGAACGATACGTGTTCCGATTGCAAACTGCGTTATATTCAAACACACACACACACACACACATACATAAGACAAGCACTTATCGTACATTAACTTTTCGAAGATACGGGATTGTATCTTTAACATATGTGCAAGCTGTGTATTCCATTGTGTGTGTGAGTGTGTTTGTGTGTATGTGTGTATGGGTGTTGTGTGCGTAAATCCCCTTGCCATTATTAATAAAATGTTCTGTAATATCCGACAAGTATGTAAATAATGATATATATCATATATTTTATTGCTAATTTTTTTAAAATTAATTTTTCAATTAAAATGCATTTCTTTTTTAGAATGTTTTAAATTTGTTCAATTGTCGGTATCAGTATAAGTAAATAATTAAAAGGTTAATAAACAAAGGCATTTTAATAGCTTAAACAATTTCGAGAATTCTTCTAGTTACAGATAAAATATAGCACTTTAATTTCATTAAAAAATAACATAAATAATAAGAAAAAAACATAGAGTGAGTGTGTGAAAGTGGAGAGAAGAAATGAGGTAAAACTTATGTTCTTATATAACTTATACAAGATTTTAGAAGGATAAATATACACATAAAAATACTCTAAATATAAAATAACACTTTAAGAATGCACAATGAAAACAGGTATATGTTTATAATAAGCACAATTAAAACAATTATATTTTTATGATAAGTATCCAGAAAATAACAAGTTGCTTATGAAAGCGAGCTATGGCTAAATTTTATCAGTTTCAATTACAAGAAGAATACTTTTCAGTTTTTGCTCAGCTTTGTAACGGTAATCAACATAATATTTTTTAAATTTCCGCATGAATATGGCCGAGTTTTTTTGCATTCGAACGAATGCAATTTAAAATTTTCCGTTTTATAATTATATTTATGCAAATGTGCACACACATGTTAGCCCAGGGAGGGGAGGGAGGTGCAGAGAGTTAAGTTGAGTTACCATGAATACATATTCCTACATATATATGTATTTATGTAATGTTTTTGTTTGTGTGTGTATGTGTGTGTGTGTGTGCTTGTGTGCATCGCAGCTTCTGGGTAGAATATAATTTTCGTTTTTAATATTCTCTCGCATGCTCGGAGTTTGTACATTAAATTTATTTATTGGCGCAAATATTGGATCGGATGCCGTTGGCCCGTCTCTCTTATGCCATTTGCATTATGTGCCCCAACGTTGCCCGCCACTGAAATACATAAGTAGACACAAGCATGTGGGAAGCGGAAATTGTGCAGCGACAGCGGCAGCGGCATGTAGGAGCTGTGGGTGTAGAACAAGTTAGAACGTTACAGATATGACAACTGAAAGCGCAACGAATGCCGTCTTATGCGCCAGATGTTTGGAATATAGCAAACTCAGAAGATTCGTGTCCCGGCTACAGTCATAACGAACGCCAACTCTAACTCAGGCTTTTAGGGGTGGCTGGAGTGGGTGGCTGGGTGGTGTGGGTTTGTTTTAGGGGCTGCCTGTTGTTTGCTCAAATGGAATTTCCAAAGTCGTTTAGCTCCTTATTTTTCTCGTTTCGCTTTTCTTAAATGCCATTTTTTTCCATTTCATGCGTTCGCATTCTGACAGCTGCCGTTCGCCGGATGCTGCCGCCGGATGCTGTTGCCTCGGCTGTTGCTGGTTGCTGTTGCTGGTTGCTGTTGCCGGGGGTGGCTGTGCGGAATTCCTGAGTGGAATAACAGCGAAGAGCGAGAGCCGCAACGATGGCGAGAGCAACATGGCTGCCTGCCGCATAACCCACCCCTTAGAGCCAACTCCTGTTGCCCCGTTGCCATTTGTTTGCTTTGCCGCATTTCTTGGGCTGCCTCCAACTGTTTCTTCTTCATCAGCGGCGGCATCCGCAGCAGCAATAGCAGCATCTTGGGGTCTTTCTCTGGCCCCAAATGCCATTCGAATAGTTTGCTTAGGTTCATTTTCCCCACACCAGCGACAGAGATGGAGAGAGAGAGAGAGAGAGAAAGAGAGTGGAAAAAAGGGAGAAAGCAAGAGCAAGACCTTGGCCAAGGCAGGGGCTAAGACAGAGATTGGGTTTGGGGTTGGGTTGATGTTGGTGATGGTGATGGGAATGAGGGTTTGGGTGAGGGTGAAACTGAGCACGGCCATTGTTGCCAGAGTGTGCGCTCGTAAAGAAGATTTATTGGGAAGACGCGCGCGTTTCTTGGTCTTCGTCGTCGTCGTCTTGGTCGTGGTGTTTTTTTTTTTTTTTTGGGGAGCGCACGTAGCAAGTGGCAAGTGGCAAGTAGCATGCCGCAGCAGATTCCATTTGTCCGGGCAACATCCTAAGGAAGGAAATTGGGTTTGCTTTTCCATTTCCCGTGCCGTCACTTGGCCTCAAACTTGGCAAGCTACAGCTTACTAAATTGCTTTCGTATGCTCTGTGCCAGGGGGGAGGTGTGGGGCCTGGTCTCAAGAAAAATGACTTCGCTCGCATCAACACACACACACACAAACACACACAACAACATAGATTGTATCTGTGTGAGTGTGGGTAGACAGGAAAGTAGTCGTATTCCTATATCACATTTCTCACATCTGAGACTAATGCGATTGTATTTTTAAGAGTTTTTCTAATTTGCATTTAATTTTTTGCAGCTGTTACTTTCTTTGCTGGCTGCTTTTGCCTAATTTCGACGCCTTTAAGTCGTTCAAAATTCTGAAAACGTTTCGCTTAAGCTTAATGGCGCCTCACATCGAAAGATAAACATTTGAATGGCCGGATTAAGCACACCGAAAACATTTGGTATGCAACAGGATGCGGCAAGGTGGCATTTTCTCTGCCACTACCAAAATACTTCAATTCCTTTTAGTCAGAATCTAGAATTTAGCGTAGCTTTGTTGGCAATTTTTATGCTTGTATTAACAGTATTTCAATTTTCTATAAAACAATAATTACAATAGAGAAGTAATAAATTTCGATACTTTATACATCATTTTATTAAATCAATTTGCGAATTTGTATTCATTTAATATGGTATATAGTAGTTGAGATATCATTGTATTAAGGAAATAATTTATTTTAATAATAATATAATATATAATAACATATATTATAAATAATAATAATAATAATTGTATTAAGGATACAGACGATTTTTAAATGGCAAAATAAATTTACAAATAAATTAATATTATTTGTATTTTTAATCTAATTTTAATAACAGAATTATTAATATCTAAAGTGAGCGTTCTCTGATGTCCTAGCTCAAGGTCATTGTTGGCAATAATATACACTAAAAACAATATCATGCTTCAAGGTCAATCTTTCAGTAATATTTTTAGGTGATTTTTAGCAGTTATTAAATGAAATGTGTCCGGTAAAAATGCTACCAAGGTTAATTGCCAAACACATTAAAAAACACAAGGCAGCTGAAATCATTTCATAATTCATGGTTATTAGCTTCAGCTGTGTACTTTGTGCATTAAATCGTAAGAGTGGAAGAAAAAAAACCAAACAGGTAAAAGATGAGAAGAAGTGTTTGTACAGTGAGTGACCTTCTGCTCAGAGCACACAGTGGGATTGCAAGAATCCATATATTATACGATGTAAAAAAGGAAAACTAAATATTAAAACATGCGCGGCAGCATTGCTGAAATTTCCCACAAGGGCAATTCGAGAAAATCGAACACAAGTCACGGCTCCAACCACCTGACCACCCTTCATGGCTCCAGTTGCTTGGCTTGCGCATATCGTTTCGGTTTTTGCGCAGTCTCAACCACGTTTCTAATCTCGTATATCCTCCATGGAGGGCTGGGGCTAAGGGTCCTGCGGCGGCGCCGGTACAGCGGCTATTACAATAAACAACGAGGCGGCAGCTCCATCGTGCATCGCGTTCGTATCTTCGGATGTCCTTTTGACATCATTGGTGGAGAAAAAGTCAAGCGAATTTCTCTTTTTATTTTTTTTTTAGTTATTTTATTTTTTTTTTCTGTTTTGGGCGCTTTTCTTGCCGCCTTATCCCTTTGGGATTTTTGTGCCATTAACGGGAATTGCTTTTTGGGGAAATTATGTGTACCCCGCACACAGAAGCTTTAATGTTTTGTAAATTCACATAAGGAAACCATTATCACCTGAAATATGAAAGCAATTTTCCTGCATCCTTTCCACGTTGTAGTTGCCGTTGTTGTTCTTTATTTTTCGTCAGCTCGTCCCTTGGCCCGCTTATCTTCATGCCATGCTCTGTTCCGGCTGCTTGGCTGTCTGGCTTTGGTGAGAAGATAAGATAAGCGAGCATTATACTTAAGTTAAGAGAAATCAATAGATGAATAAGCATTTTTTCAATTTAATGCTGTTGTATGAACAGGAGTTAAAGAGACAGTTTGTCAAAAAGCTGAAACATATTTTGCAATCAGAAAGTTTTTATTTTTTAAAGTGGATGGATGAGCTTTTTACTAAGTTTAAATGGAAATATTATTATACTTCCTACAACTGTTGATTATAAATTCAGTAATAATAAGAAGTATGCAATTTGTCATTTGGCTCCATTTTAAAAATAAAAAAATAATTTAGCCTATAAAACGAACTATAATTTTATTTATTTATATAAATCTGCTCTTGTCTTGGATAGCATAACAATATAAAAAATTAGTTAAGAATAAATAAAAATTAGTATATCTAAATTAAATTGAGGCAATATTAAATCTGTGCAAAATATTAGGCTTGTAAAATTGTTTGACCTTATATATATTTTTTAAAAATGAACTGACAGCACAATGATACCAATTTTTGTAAGCAACAACTTGAAATACAGTTGGAACAAGTTTGAGGCAGCTGCTGTCTGAAGCGCTTCTAAGCGTGTTCAGAGGCGGGGGAAGATGGTGGCAATTGCTGGTAGCATCGTGGTATCGTGTCGTTGGCGCTATTTCGCTGGCCATAACAATTCTCGTAATACTTCGGGCATCGCCGACTAAACGATAATCGCACGTAAATGCCCCACTAAAATCAATACGACGACTGCGACGACAATAGCGACGACGATGAAGACGCCGACGATGACAAGGACGAGGACGAAATTCTCGCTAGCCACAGTTTCACCTTCGTTGGCCAACTCTCCATGCTGCCATCCCTTTCGCCAGCGGAGCCGCCAAGCCAAGCCAAAGATGGGCGTTTATGCACATGCGCTCCTCTTGAGTGTTTCGTCGGCAAAGTCAGCGTTTTTCCTTGAGCTGATTTCGCATCGCGAATGAATCGCATCTTAATCTAATATGAAGTTGACTCATAGAAATTGTGTTTAATTGAGTATTTATTGGCACTGAATAAGGACACTCACTAAAAACGAAACTTTTCTCATGGCACAGCATGCAATTGATGATTCTTGTTGCAATTAAATAAATAAATAATACTTTAATTTGGAAAACAACAAAATGTTGTCTATGAATTTATTTAATACAACGAATTAATATTAAATATATATTTGATGTTTTTACTCATTTATTTTATAAAATAAATTGTCATTAAATATATATTTGATGTTTTTACTTATTTATTTTATACAACAAATTAATATTAAATATAGATTTGAAGTTTTTACTCAGTTGCATTAAAATTTAATTTATTTAATATGAAATGTTTAGGTGTGGCTAGCTTCATCAACTTCAGCTTTGAAATTGGCAATGGCCCACAAAAAATAGATTTATTTATTAAGCTATTCGATTTTATTGTTTTGGAATTTTTATTCGATGATAAATACAACTATTTACCGCAATATGCAGAAAATGCCTGCTGTTTGGTTATGGGCACTTTCAGCGCGTAATTAAAAATTACGTTTTTCACTCAAAATTATTGGTAATTGTGCGCATTAATGAATTTATTTGCCTTAACTGACAGCCTGATTGCAACAAAAAAAAAAAAAAAAATTATTAACTGGATCTGCAGCTAAACGAACAACGAGCAACGACAACTGAACAATCGCATAAATATTAATTTACATTTTGTCAAATGATTTACTTGCACATTAAGTCCAATTAATGGCAACTGCTCTCTCTCTCTCTTTCTCTCGTCTCTCTCTCTCTCTCTCTCTCTCTCTCTCTCTTTGCAGTTCAGAGACATACAATTTGAGCAATGGGGTTGGAGACTAAAGCAGCATTGAAAATGTATTCATTAATTAATTAAAAGAATGCGTCTGCTCACCTCTCGCTTAATATTGGGCAGTGCTCTAAGTTAATTCCCAAAGCGAGTACCTGCCTCGGAGCAGCTAGTCGCAGCTTCCCACGAGCTGCCGCAGCATGCAAATCGGACCAGGGCCAAACAGTTGACAGTTTGTGGCCGCAGCTGAGCGACAAATATACGAGTAGCCATAAAAATAGTTTATGACTTTTAATTACGGGCTCAGCATGAGGCCGTCGAGTGAGTCGTCGTCGTTGTCGTAGTCGCGATTGCTGTTGAGCGGCAGCCATGCCTTCCCATTCCGTGGAACAGCGGATCGCGACCAATGGCAGCAGGCATCAGGAATTAAGGTATAGCCTCAGAGCAGTTGGTCAGGAGAGCCGCTATTGTTTCTGTCTGACGGGTTATTTATTGGTTTTTTAAGCCACCATTTTTTGTTGTTGTTGTTGCTGTTGCTGACTCCGCCGTCTTTTATAATTTCCTTGAATTATATCTCAATTCATGCGCGGCAATAAATTTGATAAATTTCTCATTTCGTTTACCTGTCCGCTGGTTTCCCTCGAATGGTGCCCAGTGGCCCATAAATAAATAAATGGAAGACGTCGCCATGTGCGCTGTCCCAGGGCTGGAATTGATTAAAATGTTCGGGTCGAGTTCCTTGTACGTTAATTACGAATGCGGCACGATCGCTGCTGCACCCGCGATGCAAATGATAAAAGAAACTAAATTTAAATGTATAATTCAACAGACTGAAATTGAAATTTAATGATGTCTATATAAGAATGCGGTGGCAAAAATAAATTTCTTAAAATTCATGAAATTAATTTGTAATCCGAAGCTTTCGTTAATTGAACTGCTCTTAAGAATTCAAGTCAATATTAATTAATGATAAAAATACATTTTTTAATTGCACTAAATATAATATTTAATTGAATATCAATTATTGTTATGGGTAATAATTTAAAATTAATTCCAACTGCTTTATGGATCATCTTGATGCTACATGCTGGGACTCGTGGCGCAACCAACTCGTTAGAGGCGCCTATGTAGAATGTGGTTATCAAAAGGTTGGCACAGCGTGGAAATATGATCAGCCTATGCCATGGCGCCGGTTTCACGCCACCATCTTCAATAAATTGATGAGGGAGACGGGACGCAATCTAACAATGTTGTTTGCCTGCCATCTGCGAGTTGCCGAAACTTATACTCAATTTTTACTTACTAAATCGATCATGAAAAGTCTCAATGCGCTGGCTTCGTAGCACATATGCATTTTATAAAGCTATTGCAGTCGACGACGAAGAGCGTGCTGAATCCGCTCTAGGATTTGTTTGAGATTTGATGCGGCACAAGTGGTCATTGAGCAGTGCGTTGCATGTTGAATGTGCTCGTATTATTGTAATAGGCTTGTGAAGGCACCAACATCAATAGCCACATTCGGGATATCCTTCGCAAATTGTCGAAATCTAAATTCAAGCCATATTTTCTTTACTCCTCTGCTCTCTATGTTTTTGGTTGTGATTTAAGTGGACATCGCCAACTGAGATATTTTTTTCCGTTCATCTATTTCTGTTTTGGCAGTGAGAAGAAACCACACCGGAAACTCACCCATCGAATTATATTTATTTAATTTTCACCTTTATGCCCATTATTATTTGATAGCTGAAAAACAAAAAAAAAAATTCAAGCAAACAACAAACACATGTTCTATTTAAAAAATTGTTTAAAAAAATAAAAATTATAAACATTATTATTGATATCATAGTAAATCACTTTTGTCGAACTTATGGCTATGGAAAATTTTCGCTGTGCCTAATAGCTGTTTTTTGCTAGTACAATTAAAAGATACAATTTGGGTAAGAATCGTGTTTTCAATTTTAAATATAGTTTTGTTCTAAAATGCAATCCATAAATATAGAGATTCGAAATTTGTCGAGTAGCATTTTATATACACAATCTACAACCATATGTAATATTTTTTTTTTTTTTTGTAAATATAATGTGAATTTAAATATAATAAAAATAAGTATACACAAATATATACTTAATTTTAATACATATAATGCAGATTGTATTAGCCTGATAAAATGTAGGGTCGAACAATGAGTATTATGAACGCATCAGCAATAAACTGGTAACTGCAAATATTTTTGGAGTATGCCCAAGGGCACTCGGCTTAAAAAGATGGTCACATGAATCTGTATCTGCGACTGCACATATGTATCTGTGTGTGTGTGTGTGTGTGTCTGTTTGTGTGTTTGTGTCTGTCTGCGTGAACTTCTGGCAAGTGCAAATATTTATGCGTATTTGATAGCACTAATGGGCCATTAAGTGCGTACGCAAATACACACACGTACTGCATGTGTGTGTGGGTATGTGTGTTCTGGTGTGGGTGCCCCAATGAGCTTGTGTGGGTAGCAAGGATGAAAATGTACCTAAGCGAATCTAAATGGCATCGGGGGCACCGAACATGCAAAATCATGTACTCGTAAATCTCTTTAATGCCAACGGCCTCCGGCCTGAGCATAGATACCAAGGGGGATGCGCAGGTGAGGGGTTGTACTCGTGTATGTGTGTGTGTGTGTGGCAGCCCGATCCCGGGTCCGACTACGACCCGCCCACGCGCAATCACATGGTAGATGCTTGTTTACCCCCGGGCAAAAGAGGAACTCCGGCATATTGGGTTGGGATGCCTTCGTAATGAAACTGGATATGTATATGAATGCTCCAGGCGTGGAGATGCGTATGTGTGTGTGTCTGTGTGTGTGTGTGTGTGTAAGGTGCTTTCGAATACGTATTACGTAACTAACGAAAATTAACGTTAATAGCCTTGAGTATCAAAATAATGGCAGCAGCACCACTGGCTGCTGCCTGCCGCCTGTTGGTCGCCCAACCACCTCGCCAGAGTTTCGTATTGGATGGGTCTAGAACGGAGCAGGATGAGGAGCAAGAGTCTGAGCGGAAAAAAGGAAACGTGGAACAGGAACAGATACGGCGGTTGGGGCTGTCGGCCATATAAATTTCAAAAACTCATTCCGGACTTAGGCAAAACGTGAAAATATTGTTACGACCTTCTGTGCGGCTGCTTCTGTTGTGAGTCCCCGCATCCCGCACACCACACCGCTGCTTCAACCGAACATGTTTACTGCAGCTTTGGCAGATTCCCCCCCATTGAAATAAATTTGATTTTAGTCGCAAAATTACGATGTTCGTGCACTTAATTGAGAAAAGTGAAGCAGCGATTTTAAATGATTTTGTGTTTGCCAACAAGATTGTCAAGGATAACAGCTTTTACGAGCCTAACCCATTTATATATACATATATCCTTCTTACAGAATGTGAACATATCAAAATAATATTGCCTCTAATATTTAAAAAGATGAGCAAATTTGTAAATCATGGATTTTCAGCAAAGACAGCATATTTTGTGTTTATAAATTGAAATCAAAGTAAAAGCAAATATAAAGCATTATTTCAATACACTATTATTAACTTTTTTGGATATCAAAAAGATGTACAATAAAAAAGAAAATTGCTGAATTTGTAGTATTAATTACGAAATATAAAGATATAATTTTTTTTTATTATTGTTGTGAGCTAAATTAAATTACATCCGCTCAAGGGTGTGTTTAGTCAAAGTGCTATAATTGTATTATAAATTTTAGTCTAAAGCAAATTTCGAATATGAAAAGTTGATATGTAAGGGAAAGGTCATAAACTGCCTACAAATACTTATGTGATATATCACATAATACATACATTAAATAATATATAGTGCTAAGGTGCAGTACCAAACATAATTAGATTTAATAACGACTCCTTTTGTGTCCATAGCGATGAATATATCGGGAAGAATATATTACATAAGCCCAATTATTGTTTAACAATTTACAAAATTATTTATTAAATTATTTTGTTGGTATGAATAAAATATGGACAAAAAAAAAGTTAAAACTTTCAACTTTTAACCGTGTTCAATTAAGTTACATTACGTATTTACAATACAATTGCTTTTTCAACAAAATTAAAATTTCAATTTGAAATCCGAGAGCCGAAGGGTCGGTCCTGCAGCAAGGACCACCCTGCAACCGTTCCAATATTCTGCGCACTTTGTGTGCGTAAGTCGTTAATTTTTATTGGACAGCTTTTGAGATCCTCCTCGCATCGAAATCGAATGAAATTCAGTTGGTTGTGTTGCTTGTTGCTGGTTGCTGTTGCCGTTGCTGTTGCTGTGGCAGATACGGTCTCCTGGGATGTGAGGGGGTTGGTTGCTAACGGAACTATGTATATGTATATATATGTTTATATGTGTTTGTGTTTGTGTTCGACGACGACCAAATCGCAATAAGCAGTTAAAAAATACTCGTAATTGCAACGGGAGCCATGCCATACTCGAAAATCCCATGGTTCATGCCCCATATGAGTTGTTATTGTTGTTGCTGTTGCTGTTGCTGTTGTGGAACGTGCAGAGTGGCATCGACAATGGACAACAAGAACGATGCTCTGTGGTATCATTTTTGTGAAAATTCATGCATGTTAAGATGAAATTGCTTCGCGAGCTGGCTGTCAAAGATTCCATGATTCAAGACAGCGGGTAAAATTTTTCAAAAACCATACAGAAAATGTTTAAAAATTTGTACTTAAATACTTAAATAGTCGCTTAAGTCTCGAAGAAAAATTAAATGAAAGAAAATACTTTGACGTTGTACGTAAGAGTAGAGAAATTACTATTATTGCTCAGTTAATGGCTTTTTTCTAAATTATAAGCATTGCTATAACTTGGTAAAAAAAAAAGAAGCAAAACAAAAAAAAAAAAGAGAATAGAAAATAAGTTAGCTGATTTCTTGCCTTGTTTCAAGAAGTTTAGTTTCTGTAGAGAAATGCGATAATAAGAAGTTGAAATTTTATCAGACAGTTTTTATATATAAATTGTTTTGTTGATGTATATTTTAGCTTTAATCTCTTAACAAAAAAACGCATTATAAAAAAATATATCTTATTTATTAATTATTTAATATACATATTTTGTTTGTTTATTAAACGTATTTAAAAATATGTCAATTATTTCTCTTGTTATTGCCTTAGAAAAAACATTGCTTGTAATTGCAAAGCGTTGCTATATTTGGTCATAATCAGTAAGTTTCTGGTTAATGTTAGGTAACTAAAAAAATTGTAAAGCATCCGGTGTTCGACCATTTCCGTTTTTATCTTTCCGCTTTTCTCTTTGTGTGTGCGAATTTTCTTTTCGACCATTCCATACTGCCATAATAGTGTTTTGGCCGTGTGCGGACCTCAGCGCAGCTCCTTTTGTTGCTGTTGCCAGTGTTGTTGTTGTTGCTGTTGCCAGTGTTGTTGTTGTTGTTGTAGATATAATGGGCTAGTGGCAACAGCAATTCTGTGCGCTGGCAGCGTTGCGCAAAATGTTGCCGAAATGGGTTCATATTTTGACGTTTAATGTAGCGAAAATGAAGCAAGGATTTATGAAATGCGCACGTTGCCCTCGCGCCGCATCGCCCAATAATGGAAAAAAATGGAAGCGAAAAAGTGCAAATCAAAAAGCAATTGCATTATTAGAAGCTATTCGAAATCAGAGGGGCGTACAAATAATGTCGAGTAACTCAATTGAATGTCAGTCGAATTGTCTAGACTTTTGGGGCTGTATATTTTGCATTGTCTGCAGCAATTAGGATTGAGTGCTAAAGATGCTAGTCTTTCGTCTGAGATGGTTTTTCATATTTTCATATTTTTTCCCCTGGAAGTTTTCAGGTGGCAGCCGGTGGCTTTAATGGGCCATTGGAAATGATGAAAATGCCATTCCGAAGCTGGCTTAAATATGTCTAATCGACTGTTTTGGGGGCACTTGACAGCAGCAGTTACTGAGCTTTGTACGCAATACCCATCCTGCACTCCTGGGACACCCATCCGTTCGTCCAGGGATCAAGTAAATTGCGAAAACTATGTGCAAGATGGGCTGTTATTGCAGCCAGAACGCTTGTAATGATGACTCTAAGTGCCGTTTCCTTGAGTGTATTACCTATAAAAAATTTATACAAAGCTGCTGCCAAATTACCCGGACACGAACCGAGACAACCGAGAACATGCCACCACCAACACACGGCATCCTATCCTACCCCCCAAACCAAATAGACACAACAACTGGCAATGGCAACCACCTCATCAGCTACACCTCTGCCCTGGGCTCGACTACCTCTGATAAGGCAGCGTCTTCGCCTGGCGATAAAATGCAACATTAAATTGCTGATTTTTTTTTTGCTTTCTTTTCCATGCCTCGACCCTCAACTGGCAACAGTTCATTAGGGTGGCACTTGGCCGCGGGAGATGCATGAGAAAGATTCCTTTCTGGGGACAATCAGCACAAAAGGCTCTTTGCCCGGATTCTGCTCTGATTACGAGGGTATGCATAACGAATCAAATTATATTTGTAATTATTGTTTTGCTCAGCTAGAATTGTAATCGAGTGAAAGACTTAAATTATTCATATGGCAAATCTAATATTTTACTGGAAACAAACAAGTATTTGTATTAAATTCTACTATTTATTGATAGTTTATTTATTTTTTTCTGCAAAAAATAATAGAAATTCATTTTGTAATAAATTAATTTAATTTTTATGAAAATAATGCTTGCCTAAAAAAAATAATACGAATATGTAAACACTAAATATTGTAGTAGAAATAAATTGTATTTTTTTTCTGTATTTACTGCTCCTTTAGCGGATATCTAATTCAAGTTAATAGGGGTTTTTGATCTTAACTCTTCGTTTGTTACTAATTCTCGGTTGAAAATAAGTAGAAAATTAGAAAAAAGCGCAACCTGCGATGTAAAACGCTTTCTGGCCGTGGCTCGCCCAGTTGTTACCCGCTGGGTCATCCCTTGGCGCTCGTAGTTTATGTTTACGTAGAAATTAAAATAAACGCCACAATGAGATTTATGCAATGTTTGTATTAAGCCGCTGTCCACACGAGCCAGCGCCAGGAAAGAGCAATCCACGAATAACCCAAAACCCACCCCCAATGGCAGACTGCCGCCTGGCGGCCATCACGACTCTGTGGCAGCATAAAGCGCAATTCCAAACCATTTGGGGTGATATCCATAATGGTCGTCGAACCAGCGACGACTGCGTCAAGCGCCCGCTTTGTGTTTGCTCACACGCGCCACCAACTCTGGGCGGATGACTGCTCCGTGGTGGTGCGATGGTGCGGTGTCTGCTGCCTGCCACCGGATTTAAATTCTAATCTAACGGGCACAACAGCAACAGCGCAACACGGCTAGCGACGCCTCGCTCCGACTGCGCACTTATCCGGCTTGGCGGTAATAGCTTTATCTGCCGACAGAATTATGGCCAGTCGCTTGATTCATGATCCGACATTGCGGACTTTGTTGCGCCTTTGTTGCCACTCGTTCTATTTCCCATTTCCTTTTGGGGTTGGCCCACCACCCCCACAGGACGCAGAAAAGCAGGAAGTATTGCTGCTGCCATTGTGAAGCTTAGTCGTGAATTTGAATGAATGCATTGGCCATCTTTCCACAGCAGGCGACTACAGTACAGTGAGCGTCAGCATTTTAGCATCAGTTGATTTAATTTTAATGCATATTTTAAATTATGTAAATTGAAAATGTGAAATTAACATTTCCAAAATATGTCCATTTTCTAGCTCTACAAAATGTATACATAAATATATAAAATTTGTATATGTATTTTAAGCTATCGGGTATACATAGAGAAATAATCATATGTTTAGATTTTTATTTAAATCCATAATACATAATAATA
This sequence comes from Drosophila longiperda, assembly GCA_035042125.1. NCBI lineage: Eukaryota > Metazoa > Arthropoda > Insecta > Diptera > Drosophilidae > Drosophila > Drosophila longiperda. Next base: position 790,704 of record JAWNLV010000115.1, read on the forward strand.
AAATAATAAATCTAAATTTATTAATGTATACAATTGTTTTATGTTATTTTGCACAATTACTACATACATATTTAGCTTGATTTATATAAATTTTGAATTAAATATAAATATATATATATATATATAGATATATATATTTCATTATTGCTTGAATATATATTTCTGGACAGCGTTGTGCTGTTCACAGAAGCTCTCTGATCGACAGGCAGACAAGTAGCGGATGGGAGGCCTTATTGCAATTTTTGCTATCTGCACGCGCAACATAGGAAATCCTGTTTGCCATGGCTGACTCCTGGCTCCACAAAGCCTGCTCGGCCACCCAAAAACTGACTCTCGATACAGGCTGGCCAACATGGAAAATCGATATTGACAGCAACATGGGAGGGCAACAGAAACAGCTGAAGGCTGGGATTGGAACTGATTCTGGTTCTTTGGGGTTGGATCTGGGGTTGTTTGTTTAATTTTCCGCAGTACAAGTGATGAAAATCTATTGAATGTGTTGCCATACAGCAGATTCCGTCATTTCGGTTGCGCACTGTGAAAATATTTATTTAGTGCAACGGCTCAGCTGCCGGTGCGGAGTGATGAGGAAGTGCGACTCAAGACCCAAGGCGACGACGATGTTGCTGCTGATGATGATGACGATGATGGGCACGCATTGGTTGAAATACTCCTGCGGGTGGATGGGGAAGTGAGCAGAGATACCGACGAGCGACGGACAAGCCGAGAATGATACGCACTCGTTTAAATTGCCATTTAACGTCAATACAATGACAGTTATTTTAATTGTGTTTGGGTGTTGCCAGTATTTATGTTATGGCCGTAATTGTTATAGCAAATGTGTTGCTCATTGGACGTGAGTCCATTTAATTACAATGAATTTTCGTACATGTGTTTTGGCAATATCTTGTCAAATCAATGGGTATATTAGAATAGGTATATAAGATATACAATTTTAATGAGTAATATTAATAATGTGTTAAATTTGTAAATACATGAAACGACAATTTCTCCAATTGATAAAAATTAACGAGTTTTTAGCTTTTGATTCAGAATTAATATGTATAGAAAGGACTTCAAATTGTTGAAACAAATTCAGACCTGGGTAAATTATTGCTGAAGATATGACAGTTAAAATTTAAAACCAAAACTTAAAACATTCATTTCTCAATGGTTTTTTTTTTAAAACTTAAAACGTAAATTTTTTCAATTGGTAAAAATTATGTTTAGAACGGACTTTGAAATTACAATTATCTTCGACTTTTATTATAGGAATTGTAAGAGATATTTTTTTACCATTCTAATTTTTGTAGTTAAGTAAAACAGAATTGAGTTGATATTTCGTTGAGATAAATTGTTTTTAATTTACACTGAGCAAAACATTGGCTCTGATGCGGTTCTTGTTTTGGGGCCCAAAAACCGCAGAATTAACAATTGCGCTCCCGTTCTCGTTGGCCACATTAAAAACCAGTTTTAGGGCTCTATGCGCACATTGGGCTGGCCAGGCGAAGGCAGGTGAGTGTCTTTGTGGTCTCCCTAGCTCCACTTGCGTTCCACAGGCATTCCATCAACATCCACAACCTCATTCCTATACCCACAAGCAGACGCACACGTTTTAAAGTTGGCACAACGAGAGCGATAGAGAGAGATGGAGAGAGAAAGAGCTGGGGGGCCGTTGCTCCATGACCGTCGAGTGGTGCACTCGCATGCCGCTAGATGGCGCGCGGGTCAATTTAGTGGAATTAATGGAATTGGAATTCATGGCGCGGAAATTGAATTTATGCGCCTCGCTGAGCCGCGCCGCCAAGCCGCCGGGCAATCGGATTTTAATGCGCCATTGAACGCTTCGAAATGGCTGCGATTTTCAACATTGGCATTGGCAAATGCAACAGCCCACAACCAAGCGAGTCAGCAAGCAACTCCAACTCCCCAACAACACTCCCGATATGGGCAAAGGAGAGTTTTGTTGGCTATATTGAGGGCAAAACTGTACAGTAGTTCTCTGGCTAAATGTCACAAATAACAAAAGGGGCGGAATGGGTGGAAATGGCAGTACAAGTAATTAAAAACACGTTTGTCCTTTCGGACGGTATCCTGGGCCCAGGCGCAAAACCCTGGCAAAAACGGCCATTAGACAGCAACAAAAGTTGCTCACATTTCTCGCATGCCGCTGTCGTTCTGTGTGTTGCATGGGAAAAGTTGAAAATAAACTTTGCGGCAAAAACCAAGAGAAACAACAACAACAAAAACCAACAACACATTCACATAACTCCATGATGTCAACTCTCGCGTTTGGTATCACATTCGCCTGCTGCTCGTCTTTGTTTTGGGCTTTTGTCCCGTTTCTCTGTTGTTCACCTTTTTCCCGTTTCCCAGTTTGACAGTTTGCCAGTTTGCCAGTTTCCCAGTTTGACAGTTGCCAGTTGCCAGTTGATTAACGCCAGAAGGACACGAAATGTTCTCGTTTTCGGCACTTTCTGTGACCCAATCGGTTAGTCACAAGAAAGGATTTGATATATGCGAAAGGTAAACGACAACAGCCAAAAAAAAAAAGAGTTTATAAAATCGATAATTAGGGAATGGCGCTTAATTAGCACCAAAACTGATGAGTAAAATAACAGATGTACCATTGCATGATTATAGTTCATATATAATAATAATTGTGATTTTTCACTGAGCTTTAGTTATTTTATTATTAAAAAAATATATTATTATACCGCAAGTAGATATAAAAAATGAATACCGTTTGATGTGAATTCTGTACTTCAAGTATTTCTATAATTCTACATAATACAGATAGAATAACAAATATTTTTGGAAATTATATATATCATAACTAACTTTAAATAGTTAGCTATATATTTAAATAATATTACGAGTCATTAAATTGAATCTTCAAATATTTCTATAATTCTACTTAATACAGATTGAATAATAAATATTGTTGGAAATTTTATATTTAATATCAGAAGTTTAAATAGTTAGCTGTATATTTAAACAATATTCAGAGCCTTTAAATTTAATCTTCAAGTATTTCTACAGATTGAATACAGATTAAATAATAAATATTGTCGGAAATTTTCTATATAACATAACTAAGTTTAAATAGTTTGCTTTATATTTAAATAATATTCAGAGTCATTAAATTTAATCTTAGGTAAAACACGACAGCTGAATTTATGCCAAGAACTTGGTCAAGAAAAGATTTTTGGCAATGTGCTGAATTGTGCTGTTAGGAACACTTCTTGCAGTTCTTTATGCTGTTTGGGCCGTCGCCAAATTGTGCAAAGTTGCTAACTTTATACGAATTAATTTGTTCAACTCTTGCTGATATATCGAATTTAAAAAGGGGCGGTATATGTATATGAGTGTGTGTGTGTGTGTGTGTGGGTGTGAGTATGTGCGAATGTGTGTGTAGCTGTACGACCGCTAAGACCGCAATAAACCCACATGAGCCCTTGAAAATGATGGCGAGTTCCCTGCCAAAAATCCAATCTCACAAATCACATCGATAAAGCGTTGAAGGCACGCAACCCTTTCGAGGAGTCCAAATACGAACACACACACATACTTAAATGGCCGCTATAAGCTTGCCTTAATTACACTTTACAGGACAACCCTTTGGCCGGTGCGAGATCCAGAGATGCCCACCCACCAGATGAAGGGATGAGGCAGGCAACTCAACTACATGCGACACAATTAAGCATTCATGGACCAGGATCTCTCTTTTTTGGTGAGCTTTAATTTTGACATTTTGTTGTTTGTTTTGGGTCGCAGGGACACAAGCACACACGCACACACACACACACACACACATGGATATGGGGACCGTAATCAGACACACGTCCTGTGCCTTTTCGTTGATCCTGGCGACCATTTTATAATGTGTATATAGCAGCTTAGTGCACCCGGGAGACTCATTGCCGCCGGCACTAAACAATTTTATCATTTTTAATCATCTGAGTGGATTTTCGACGCAAACACCCGACGACACCCACTCGGATTAAAAACGCATATTAAGTTATTATCAGACTGCCAAATATTACCCAGAACAATGCGCATGTCTGCAAAAGACAATTCGAGAATTCTTTGAACTCTGACTGCACTCGGTTTTTTTTTCTCTGTCTTTTTGGAGGCATTGTCGCTGGCAAATAAAAATTCATTCGGCTAGTGGCAAAATATCTCAGCGTATGTATAAAACATTGCCTGCCTGGGACCGAGCACGACTAAGCACTTGGAACAAAGGATTGCTGCCAAATTGCTCTTGGCCAGGCAACCAATGCGCGGTGTTGAAGGGGAGGTTGGGTTGGGTAGCAGTGCTCATGGTTAATGCATGATTTAATGTAATTTGGACGCTTGCACGCATTGAAGCAGTCTCCTCCAGTCGACACTCGCCAACGTTGTTGCTGCTGGACAGCCAATTTGGCGGAGCATCAACACGCCATTTGGGAACCAGAGCCCTGAGACGATGCTAAAACTGAATCTGGAATTTGGTGCAGGTGCGGCTTGGTTTGGCATTGTCGACGTGGCTGCGTCGCTGCGTCGCTGTCTCAGCTGGGGCATTGCGCATATTTCCATTAATGGTCACATCCTTGGTGGCAAATTGGAATCAGTTTCAGCGGCACATAACTCTCAACCCCGACGGCTACTTAACTGCCGTTTATGGTAGAAGTTGCCTCCACTTCGATTGTTCGTGCCATTCCCGCCTCTTGGTAATTCCTCAAGCCCATTAAATGGCCATTGTTTGAAGCTTTAGCATGGATAAGCAAATTTAATGAGCTATTGACTAAAATTGATCATTATCTGAGCAGTCCTGTTGAGCAACTTTTGGGAAAAAGTTTTTGTATTTGAATGGTTTAGCAAAGATTTTCTAAACCAAATTAAACTCAATTTGGATATTATATATTTATATTTCATGTATTTTATATAATTATTTCTTACAATTGAAACTCTACAAATAATAAATGGAAATACCAATTTAATAATGTTAGCTGCTGCAATTAATAAGAATACCCATTTTATATATAAAAAAAAACATCAAGTTTAATTTAGTAATTTAAACTCAAGCCTTGGCAATTGCCTGCACTTTTTAGCCATTTCCTGGTACACATCGAAAAGTCTTATGCTAAAAATCGACGTAGAGCAAGAGACAAGTTTTGTGCACTTAATTGCCCATAGGAAAAGCCATATCCCACGTGCCACAAGGCAAAGTAAAAGTTTTAGATAGAAATGTCGTAATTGCAACACGCTCAGCTCTTATGTATGTATGTGTGTGTGTGTGCCCGTTAGGTCCATTAGGTGTACAAGTCGTTTGTATCTGTATCCGTATCTGGTGGCAGGAGAGCGCCTGTTGTGACTCACAATTTTAGAATTAAAACCCCAAATGCATAAATTGCCGTAAACCGCAAGAAACTTTGGCCGTGCCTCGACTTCAGGTCCCCCCGTCCAGATGGAGCTGGGACTGGGCTCGCTGCCAGCTTGAGCGGAGCTTTGGCTCCTCCGGCGCACAGACAACAGATGGAGACGCTGCCGCTGAAGATGCCGGCACAAAAAGTTGCTTAATTTAATGTTATTTGCGTTTTAGCATATAAAGAATTTTGTGTCTTAATCTTTTGACTTTGCGGCGAGCGGACGCCTCCGATGCTTTGAATATGCTAGTGCTATTTATGCCCCAGACGTGAGCCGAGACCAGAGGCTCGAGAATCGAGAATCGAGAATCGAGAGAACAGAGACTGTCGTGACTGGCTGCACTTTTCAGAGATCTCTGCTTGTGTTTGTGCATCACAAAAAGGGATGCAAATTTATTTCTTCATTTGCATATTTTAAGGAGCTCGATGCGATATATATTTGCGCCATCTTTTGCCGCTTCGCTTTCCCAACATTCATGGGCCTCGTGCGAGGCTCCTTTGTGGGCAGCAGCCAAACCAATCCACCAATCCAATCTCTCAACCGTCCAAACCCTTCTGCCTCTCTGCCTGCTTGATGAAACTTTATGAACTTTGGCTTTGCCGCTTCGAGTGAACTATAAATTTTTGGCCCGCTTGCCTGATTGCCATTCAGGTTGTTTTGTTGTTGTTGTTGTTGTTGGCTGCGTCGTACATGTAAATTGTATCTGTATCTTTACAATTGTGCGCAATCAGCGAAATTGTAACTCAGCTCATATTTTACAACCTCCAACGTCGTCACATCCATATAGCCAGCCCACAGCTTAAACAGATCCGGCCTGATCTGAATCAGCTCTGACGCATCTGAGCCGTAAATTCAACAGCAATCGACACAAGCTCCAAAATGTTTTAATTATATTTAAGAATAAAGAAATCTCTGCGATTTATTAGTTGACTTTAAATTATCTGTTTTATAAGTATCAATTTCATATAACCAAAACCAATATCGAGCATATTTCCATATGGTATAATTAAAACATTCTTTTTGAAACTTGTTCTTATTTTAAATGATATTATGGTGGATAATAAGATTATCTACTCATCAATTTACTCATCTCCTAAATGCAAAATAGATGTGTTAGTTTTAGTAAATTATTTTAAAAAAAAAAAGCATTTATCTAATGGAAATGAATATTTAATACTAAAACCTTCGATTGTAATACATTTTGTAGTCTATTGTTTTAATATGACAGGTTCTCTCCATTTTATAAATTTAAATAAATTATTTGTCATATGGAATTTATGATACAATATTAATAAATTAATAAAATGGATTTTAACAAAAATAAATACAAATTTAAAAATCACCAACAAAATTTGTGAAGAAAGAAAAAAGTGGTTCAACTTCAACAAAATTGCGTATTCTGTTGAAATAAAACTGTACATAAAATTATGCGTGCAACTTGGCCTGCGTCTGTTAACTGGGGTTGGGGCACAAATACTAGGTTTTTGGGCAACAATGAATCGCATTAAAATTCAGAGCATATCCTTATTGATTTATAATTCGAGTTGGAATCGACTCGGCGACACTCACTAATAACTCATTTAAGGTGAACGGCGTGCGAGGAATCGAAAGCGATTATGCAAATGGTTTGGCAAGTCGTGGCCGGGCGGGAGAAGGGGCCGAGGTGGGCAAAGTGCGCATAGTGGAAAACACATCACGCGTCCCATAAATATCTGCAAATGTTTCTAATAATAGCTGAGCCCGAGACCGCCAGTTGGGACTCAAATGAAGCGTCAGCAATTGAGGAACCATTCCAGTTGCCATTTGCCATTTGCCATTTGCATGGCTGCCATTAGCTGCATCGGGGGAGGAGATGTCGCAGAGCTGTGTTGGTTGCGTTTTTAATATTTAATCTGGTAAAATTTATTTCACACTCGTTGCATGCCCGAGTACACCTCGCACACACCCACCACCCTCCCCCTCATTGGCGACCCCCTTGCATTTGCAATTGTGTCAGCGACTTCCGGAAGTATTTATGAGCTGCACAGCATTGCAGTAGGAACATTCTAGCCATGTTGATGCCGCCATGTTGGCGTGGCCAATTGAAACTCAACTCGGCTTTAATTTCAGTGCGCATTTTATTTTGCCCAGCAGAACCGTAAATAATGCAATTACTCATCCGCGTTGCAATCTACTGATAAAAATATTTAATTGGCGTTTTTACCGCCATTTTTTTTATGGAAATATAAATCGAATTGCGTTTTTTGCCAATGCGCATAAATCCTCAAATATATATTTTCCACTCGCCGATGCAAAATGCCTGATAAATAATTTAATCGAAAATTTTTCGATTACACAGCAAAGTTAAAAGTGCAGAAAAAAAAAATAAAAAATAAAATCACGCACTTCATTTAATTTTAATTTATAATGACGCCGCCACCGCCGCCGCCAACTGGCCAGCTGACCAGCCCCAGTCATGTTTTATGCCTAGGAGCACCTCGGGCCATTTCCAGCTCGGCTCTAGCTGTGGCAAGAGCCGCTCGCCCGCCCATTGCCAGCGATCTCATCTTACAGCGTTGCATGTTGCAGTTATTTTTATAACTAAATTATATACGCCAGTCTCGTGGGCTGCAAGACACTGGCTCTGCCTTGTTTCCCAGTCTCAGACTCCGGCGCAAACCTCTGCTTCCCGCTCGATTTATGGGGCACAAGGAGCGCGAAACCATAAACAGCTTTTATGGCGTTCTACTGGATTATGGCCAGCTAGACCAGCCTCTCTTACATGCCAAGACACAGTACCAGTCTGGTCCGGCCTGTGCCTGTGCCTGGTCTGCCTGCCAGCGATCCCTTTTGATTTAATCAACTCGATAAATTTGTGTCCCACGTGCAATTGTTTTCCACTTTTTTTTGTGCCCCTCTCGCATTGAGTTTCAATTAAATATCCACGTTCTTTGCAACTATTCAGAATGATATTAAAATTGTTTGATAAACGAATTAATACTTTAGACTCAAATGCTTTAAATAAGAAAAAATTGAAAAAAAAAAAAATATAAAAATATTAACGCTAGTAATAATAAATAAATTATTATTATTCTAAATTATTGTTTTAAAATTTTTTGGAAAAGTTAAGCACAAGATAATTTTACCCTTGAATATTCATCGCCAATCGGATTTTTGCTAAGAAATCATCTGAAAATCAATGAAGAACACGCCCAATAATTGTTTGTGGTACTTTCTGCTTCCTCCATTTGGCCTTATGTAAACCAAATGCATTTATTGGCATCTTTGTAATGAGAAAAATGTACTCAATCCCGTTTACTGTATATGTATTAGCCATTTGGTGGTCTAACTTCCGAGAAAAACTTTGAGCTTCAGTTGCTGTTGTTGTTGTTGTTGCTCGTTGAGGCAATGGTTGTCGTTGGTTGTTGTGCTGTCCTGTTTCGGTCCCTGTAGTCCCCTTCGGGTTTATTCATGACGCATAAATCTGAACGGCAACACTTTATGCGAATACACAAACAACACGCCACCACTCGCCATGTACTCCTCGTAAATTTCGCAAGAGCAACTTTTTTACGAAATTAAATCTTGTTACAGCAACAGTAACATATATACATATAAATATATATATACATATATATATATATATATATATATATATTTATATATATAAATATGTGGTGTATTTATGTGCTGGTGTTGGTTGCGACGCAAGTCGCCGCGCTGTCGTCTAAGGCAAAGTTTTTGGAGTCAATTCTGAAATCTGGTCAAGCTCGTGTTTTGGTGCCAGCGAGGCGGGGGCGAAGGCTGTAGGCTGTTGGCTGGTTTGGTGGGTGTGGTGACTTAGGGCGTACGCGTGTTTATTGCCACGCTGCCAGCCGGGCGACAGAGGCAGAGGCAGAAGCAGGAGCAACTGCAAAGATGGAACATTCGAGCTGGTTGAGCCACATAAATTGGGGCTCAGGGACCCGTGCCCAGAAGAAATGGTGGGCGGACGCCGCTTGTGCCTTGTGATATATATATATATATATATATATATATGTATATGCTGCTCTAGGATGTTGGATCTGTAAGAGTGCGGCTGATGCAGAGAACCAACAACAACAATGTACGCCAATCATTTGCACTCGGATGTTGCATGTTGCTGTTGCAAGGGCTCCAAACGAGAGCATAATGAATGCGGTCGGCTAATTGTTAATGCACTCGCCATTATGGCCACACAGCGGCAAATCGTAAATGTAAAATGCATTTTAATTAACCGTCATATATTTCACTTAAAACATTTCAATGCAAATTGGCCCGTGTATACCAAAGGGGGAGGGGCTAGTTGTATTGGTATGAGGGGGGATTAAGGGGCGCCTGCAGCGCGACTGCGGGTCCAGCTTTAGTTTCATGGGCCGCGTTGGCCACATTAAATGTAATTATTTGGCACAAATTGCGTGTTTAGGATTAATTATGTCATGGATAGGCTAATAACGTGCTTCAAATTGCAACAAAGTAAAAAACCAACCACATTTCAAATTATGTGCCGCTTAAAATACGCGTTGATTGGCAGACCTCACATTATAGAAATTAACCAGACGTCCAAATAGAGACCAGCATGTGCATGAGTCGAATTTAATTAGATCCATGTGCAAAATGCACTAAAATAAATACTGAAAAAAATTATGTTTATTTGACTTACAAAATGATTCAGCTAAGAAGAAATTTAAATGAATTATTAAACGTATTTTTCAAATATATTAAAAGTACTTCCTTAACTAATTTAAATATGACATTTTTTTGATTTTATTTAAATATTCTTATTTTTATATTTGAATAAAAGAAGCCTAAGTAATTTATATTTTTTATAAAACCTCAATTATATCAATTATTGTTTTTATCTTAAAACTAAATGGAAAAGTGTTCCATTAACTACAAATTGTTGTTACTCAGCCCAAACCAGCTCAGGCCTATAAAATTCGTTTAATTACGCAAACATTTTCATGTTCATTCACTCGTTAATTTGCATCGTACAAGCAAACAGCAAATAAACGCGTCAAATCGAAACACGATACTGAGAGAATTTAGTTTTTGTGTTTAGCTTCAAATTTATTGTATAAATCGAGTATTTTTTCTGGTTTGGATTAAGTTCGGCTAGACGTTGAAAGCAGTCTGAATTTTGTTTTACGCGTATTGAATTTTGGCTGCAATTGCAATTGATGACAACAGAGTGTTTTGGCCATAACGGTGCGGAGATCAATTGAATGCAGCTAAAACCTTGACAATAACCATTATGCAAGAGCGCAACTTTCACAATTTTCTAAAAAAAAAAAAAAAAGAAGCAGGTTGCATAATTTTCGAGACCCAAAAATATGGGCACAAAAAAATAAATCATAATTATATAACGCAAGAAAAATAAACAAGTCAAGGTTAACCATAGAATTTAGAGCAGGTTCCTCAATGCATTTGCCGCTCATTAAAAACGCACAAGTGCAGCCAGAGCAGCCAGAGCAGTGCAGCAGGATTCATTAGCAGCTGAGCGAACATATCGCTATCTCGCTCTGGCAAAGGTGAGCCTTGCACCTTTTTTTTAATGGCCGCCGGTGTTGATGAGTTGACCTTGGTACGCATTTTAAGCGGAAATTTCAAGCAGACGTTTTTTTACGATCTTTTTTATGGCGTTTTGGCAAAAAATATGAAAATAAAAAGGAAAAAAAAAATAACATATTCCCGCCGCTTTTGACGGCGCGTAGCAAACTGTTTTGGATTTGGTTTTTTAGCTGCAACCTCTGGAAATTTATGATTTATGATGATGTCCGTGACCCTTTAGCCAACAGGCAAAGATCAGCTTCAGACACAGGATCGGCTTAGGGATCGGCGACTGCTGTTTTGTAAACACTCAGTATGAAACCCAGTACCCGGCTGTTTGGACGTGGCGGATTAACTAAAAACCAAGCGGCGGCAATACACCAATGCAAAATGAGTTAAAAAAAAAAAACGTTCAGCTATACGCAAAATATGAAAAATATTAAAAAACATATGGTGAAATGATGTGCGGATGTGAATGTGCCCACAATGCTGTAAATTAAATATTCACAGTGAATGTGTCTTATAAATTCGGTTACAGAAATAAATTATTCGAAAACTACATCAATGGATAACAACTACAGGACAATATTTGTACAAGTAAGTTTTTTAAATTGTGTTAGTACTATAGTACTACATTATTATAGTACACATTTATTAATTAAAAAAAAAATATATGTATGCCATTTGACATTTCAAAAATATATATATTATATGCAAACTAATAGTTTAAAAATGATGAAGATACAATAAAAAATTTAGAGAAGTCCAAACTGAAAAATGAACTATAGATTCGAAAAAGTTATTTATCGTAGCAAAGCACACTTGATATTCACAAATTATAATTTTTACAATTAAGCGAAAAATCAAGTTAAAATATCATTTATAATACAAAATAGCGAAAATTTGAACTTTCTTTTGTTTAACTACTTTCGAACAAATAGCTAAAATATAATTTACAGTGCTCGTTTGACAAAAATTATAAATTTCTTTAAATAAATTTTTATATCTTGGCAAAAACATGGCTCGAAGAGTGGTCAAGAATGTAAAGTCCTGAAATAAATCACACAAGTTGGCAGATTCATCTGGAGGAAGCTCGACTCGCTGCTCTGCGCATTCTCAGGCTTCTTTCCAAAGGCGCTCGTTGGGTTTTTGAGTAATTCCGCGGAATACGCAGCAATGCAGCCACTTTCAGACAAACTAAAGAAATCTGAAGAAACGAAATAAGGAACAGAAACTAAAGAAAAATCTTAAGAGAGCAATAAACAACATGGTTGACAATCTTAAATCTTGCAACTTGCAGGGCACCGCAACGGATACAGATACGAATGCGAATGAATGTCGCAGCCATTATGGAACGCTCTTGTTGTTGTTGTTGCTTTGGACATTTCTTTTGAGTTTGTTGTGCTGTACCAACACACAATACCAACAAAGCCCAATGTCTGCTGCGGTCATTGCTATGCTGGAATGCAGCAGCAGCAGCAACAACAACGAGTTCGAAGCAGGCCAGTTTAAAGGCTTGGCCTGACCAGACCCGGGCCTTTAACCGAGACCCCGAGCCAGAGCCATGCCTCACGTTGTTTAGGTAGAAAGAATACAGCACCTACCCTCCGCTTCCTCCCCTTGCCATAGCTCCAATGTTGTATACGCCTGGGCTCTGGGTCTGGGCCTGTTGTTTGTCTCCTTTATGGCTTCTTTTCGTACCTTTTATCTCTATCTGTGATTGTAGCCAGATTTTTCTTGGCGTCGTTGCTGGCTTCTCTTTTTGCTTTTTGGGGTCACATTTCTGTGCTCTGCGGGTAAAAGCCAAATGAAATGGGCTTTCCCCTCTTCGCGGATATCGTGTGGCAGCGTCTCCATCGTAATGGCTGATAAGCGGCACGCACACTTGAGTTATGGCTGCCAGGTCGCAGCCAGCCCATTAAACTAGCCAACCCGTTAGGCCAGATCATAATTACCAGATAGTCCTTAAGGCAGCTCCTCTTCCGTGCAACTGTTTAACGACAATTTAAACACTTGTGTTTTTTTTTGTTTTTTGGGTGCAATACTTGACGCTTGTGGCATAATCATAACACACAAATACACAGAGACAAAAACATTTGGCATTTGATGTTTATTTAATTTACCGCAATTCATAACAATTTCGTTTACGACATTTTTACAGCTTGAAAAGTCGTAAACAAAATGCGTTCGTCGATTTGTTAGATGCCACGAGCCGGCGTCTCCGTCTGGCTTTATGGGCCACCTTGAGCCACCCACCACCACTGGTGGGCAATGCACTGCTCCGGAACACCGGCAATTAAACGCCAAGTGCAGCTCGTCTCCGCACCCTCGCCCAGCGATTTATGACCATTTTATAGATCGTAAAAGCAGCACTAGCAGAGCAACAAGGCCGTTGATTTTATGATGTGTTGAATGGGAAACAGAGCTGCCAGGACAGCCACGTCAGGCACGGCACTTGTCATCATCCAGTGTGGCTGGTGCTGGTGCTGGAGTCCGTTTCGGTTTTCCTTTTGAAATGCGCTGCTGATTGGGCCCAAGTGCAAGCGCCATCGTAAAACTTCAGCTAATGCCTGAGAGAGCCGTAAAAACGGCTATAAACAAAAGTGTTGTTTGCCCAAAGAGCTGAACGAGACAAACGCCATTTGGAAAATATTTGTGTTGCTTTTGTAAACATTCTGATTTACTACGGATAATCGTGTGTCTTGTCATAAGAGCAGTTGCATTAAATCTTCGAGCATTTTGCCAGAAGGTGTCTGCCCAATTGAGTCATAAAGATTTGATTGATTTACAGCGTTTATAATGCTTATTATATATTTACCATGTCGGATTTGGGCAATTCAATTACGGCTGTAATCGTTCTGACTTGCACAATTTGAATACAATTGAGTCATATATAATATGTTAATCATAAATCATAAGTGTTAAATAAAGTGTTAGATATAAATCATTTTATGTTTATTTAAATAAAGTGTTAGTTATAAATTATTTAATGTTTACTTGAACAGCCACAAACAGCTTCGCATTTTGTTCTGCCATTTAATTAGTTATTTATAACAACTACTCAAATCAGAACATATATAAAAAACTAGTAAAATAAATTTACTTAATATCTTAAGAAATTTCATTTGGCATCATTGCATTAATGAATTATCTTTTAGCTATAAATAAATTTCAAATATTCAATGGGCATTTTGAATTGCCTGGACAAACAAGTTCGAGTGGATTTTGTGGCTAATTACGATCAGAGTCAATCTGAAAGACAACAACAAACAAAGCACACAGACATCCATTATCCATAACCATATCTATAACGTGCATGAGCTCCATTATTAAGCTAGCTGAAGACGTGTTGAGAAGCAATGCCAGTCGCAGAGCCAATCGCTATCGCAGACCCCAACCCAGACGCAGACTCAGACCCCAGCCATAACCAGACCCAACACGGATCCACGTAACAGAACCAGCCAGACAGAGAGAACAATTGAACTAATGACGTGACTATGGACAGTCGGCATCGGACTGTTGTTCATTTCGCAGACGGTCATTCAACAGACTGCCCAAGCTCCACTGTCTGGTGGCCAGTCGCTCATTGTTATCATTCGGAGCGGGAATATCTATGGCGGCGTCGGCGTCGGCGTCCGCGTCGGCGGCGGTCGAGACTTATGCATCGAAAGTGTTGTTAAATTACGCCAAATTGCTTAATTCCAATAATGAAACGGACCGACTCAACGCCTGTGTTTCGACCACTCAATGAAATTATAAATTTTCGGCCAACTCGCCGCGTCCAAATGATATGCAAAGCGCATGAAAATGAAGCCTCAAAAGCGAATTCAATTTTCGTATCTGTTTCTGTGTCTGAGTTGTTTTTTTTTTTTTTGTTTTTTGGGTTTGTTTTTGCTGAATCGTTCTCCTGGCGATCGCACCTCGTTGCGAACCCCTCAATGATCAAGACAATTCCCGGAGCTGTTTGCAGTCCCCCCCAACCCGTCCAGACGGCGACGCAAAGGGAACATTTTAATGGGCCCATCCAATTGGTCGTTAATGTTGCGTTTTATTTGGCTTTTGCCCGTTGTTATTGTTTTTGTTTTTGTTATTGTTATTGTTGCTGCTGTAGACTTACTCAATTTTATTATTGTTTATTTATGCGATTTTAAATAATGCGCCGCAATTCCAAAAGATAAGACGCGGCCTGTGAACTTTTTTGTGTTTGTTTTTTTTATTTTTTTTTTTTTTTTTTGTGTTTGCTCCGCATTGATTTACGGACAAATTATTTATTAGATGGGCGCGGGTTGGTCTGAAGTTTCATATTTGTTTCGGATTTTTCCAACTACATACTTTGGTAATATTTTATTGAGTAGCATTTTGGTTATTGTTTGGCGCCCCCAAAAAAAAAACATTATAAGCTTTTTGTAAGTTTTTCTCTGTGTTAGACAAAAGCAAACAAATTTTAAGTCTTTGTGAAGTTTTCTATTTCCTAATATTTATTGCCATCGTTATCGTGGGCGTATACGCAATATTTCATAATATTCTATTAGTGTCAGACCATTTTGTGAAACTACGTAGGTGGCTGGAGATGATTTAGTTAAACAATGGTAAAGTTTATGAGACTTGTAAAACCCTTACAAAGATGCTTAAGTTTGAAATGTAAACTTGGTAATTGATTCGATTGAACTCAGCTCAAAACGAGTCTTGTTTGGTCAGCTCTTAATCAAATCAATCTTGTCAAAAAGTTAAAGAATGTCAGATTAGTCTATAGGAAGTAGGAATATGCAAATCAAAGAGTCTAAGTGCCTTAAACGATAATAAATATTAGTCTTTGATCTTTAGTAGATGGGCTTAGAGTAAAATAATTTTATTCGCTATTAATATTAATAAATGTCAGAAAGCTTAATCCATTTAAAATCACAAAAATAAATGTATTTCCGAATATATTTTGAAACATTTTATTTTCAGACAATTTTAATAAATTAATAATATTTCAGTGAGCATTAATTTTCTTTAATATCAAGATTGAAATCCCAAATTTTATTTAAGTTTGTACTCAAAATAGCTTAAAATTTTGATTTTTAAAACCATCTCATCACAGTAATAAATTAATATTTTAACTTTAAAATTTTCTTAATATTTGCCATTGTTATATGATCAACCATTTCTGGTTGTCCAACTGAAAACTTTGGCGACTCATGTTCGGTTGTTGCCATTGTTCAGTGCTTTCCAGCATGGCTAATGCTTTTGTTGCATTTGCCGCAAGACGTTGGCCGCGGAGGCGTCCAATGTACGTCGACAACAACAACAACAACAACGACGACAACTGTGCTTGTAAGTTGGCCTGGTGACTTTTGTTGCCACTTTATCATGGTCGAGTATCATAATTTAAGCGAATCGCATGCAAACAGACAAGACGACAGACACTGAGACAGTTGGACAGACAAGTCGTTACCTACACCCACACTCGGTGTGTTGTTGTCGCGCTAACAACATCAACAACAACAACAACAACAACAGTGACAACTGTAATGAATAAAATTCGTTGACATTCGTTGCGCTGACTAAGCGCAAAGGGGGCAAGTTGGAAGGGAGGAGAGAGAGAGAGAGGGACAAAACGTGTGCAATCTTGGCCACACTTAGATGCATATGCTCGCCCTGACATTGGACAAAATGTCTGGCAACGCCCTCCTGCACTTGCCTCCACACCCCTCTCCCAGCAACTGAGTGCAGTCATTGACTTCCTGCGACAAGTTTTGTGTGCTCAAAACTCGTATTATGTTTATAATGTTTTTTGTTTTCATTATGTTGCCCCAAAAAAAAAAGAGAAAGAATCGATGCAGCCTGCTAAACAGTTTACTGGCCAGTGGTTTAATGGCCAGTCGGAGGCCATAAGCTTTTGGCCAAAATGCTGAAATTAGTTGGCATTTTAACACGAACACCTGACACTAACTTTCGTGTCCGGGGCCAACTTCCTGCAGCCTTCGGCCTGATAATAGTATCTCTCTCTTTAGTCAAATGGATTATATTACCAGTACATGGTAGAAGGGGCCATAGGGGGCATGAGTGAGGGGAGCGCATGTACGTGGCCGGCCATTATCGGTGCTGCATGCCACAACGGCAACAAGAAACAAGAGTATCAGCAGCAGCATCTGCAGCATCAGCAGCAGCAAGAGAAACAATGGGTTATTGAACGATAATTCCATTTAAGCAAATGTTCGCGTTGAGCACCAGAATTGTCCAAATTATAGCATATGTGCGGGTCCCTCTTCTCCAACCCCGCCCCTCATCACTCACTGTTAACCAGTTGCCTGGCCACATATAAATTAAAAAATGTAAAAGTTTCCTCAAAACCAACGCGATTGCAACTCTTTTTGCTAAAATGCGCGTAATAACACACTCAAAGATCGAGGAAGAACAGTACAAACCAAGAGGAGCATCCGTACTCCATTCTGCCCCTTTCAACATTTTACTCATGACTGCGTTTGTCGCTGCGGAACACTGCGGCCAATCCGTCGAGAAGATGTATTTTCACTTAAACGTTTTACTCTGCGAATAATGGCTTTAATGACTTTAATGGTGTACGGATAATTTCGCCAACGGGCAGTTGACCGATACCCTCCGCCCCGCCGTTTACTCTTCCCACTCGGCGGCCTTAATTGCGGAAAGTTGCTGCTGCTGTTGCAGCAAGATGCGCACTCCCTTTGCAACAAAGAGAAATACCTGTAATTTGTTGCTGTTGCGTTTCGTTTAAAATGCATTTGATTGGCTAAGTTGCAAGAATAAATATTCAAGCTGATTAAACGAATAAAAAAATGAATTGATTACATAAATGCTATTCATCAAAACTGTTGGATTTAATCAGGAAAAATAGATCAGCCTTAAAGCATTTTCTAAATTGCTTAAAAAAATTCAATATTATTAATAATATAATTTAACTTGTCTAGATGTGATATATTCAGGTACTACTAATAAATAAACGGCTTCGACTAATTGGGACAGCGGTCCATCTTCATTTTAAATAGACTCAAAGTTTACAAATTGAATAAATATTCCAGATGATTAAACGAATAAAAAAATGAACTGCTTTCATAAATGCTACTCATCAAAACTGTTGGATTTAATCAGGAAAAATAGATCTGCCTTAAAGCATTTTCTAAATGGCTTAAAATAAAATTACATTTCTGAATTTGAACTCGTTTAGATGTGATATATTCAGGTACTACTATTAAATAGACAGCTTCAACTAAATGGAACACCAGTCCATCTTTATTTTAAATAGACCCAAAATTTACAAATTAATTCAAATATTTTTCATCTGAAGTATATAAAGCATCATCATTATCTATGCAAGTAATTAACTCAGCGCGAAGAACCTTGAAAACTCGCAACTGTTCAGCGCTCAAACAATGAAGATTGAAATAAACAAAAAAAACAGGTATAATATTCACCACTAAGACAATAACCAAATAAGAGATACAAAACAAAAAAACGTAAAAAAAAAACAACAACGTCACATGGTGACACAAATCAAAAGGTGCAACATAAAAAATGGCATTGAGAAAACAGATAATTAAGGCAAGTAGAGGAGAAGAGAGAAAGAAAAGTGCCAAATGGCGACTGGTGAGTGGAATGACACGAAACAACAACGGGATGCAAGTTGAGGGGTGGGAGCGGAAATTGTTGTTGACTGACAAGTCGCTCATTTTCAAAAGAAATTACAAAAAAAAAAAAAGGAAACATCGGAAAATGTACATCAATTTGTGTGCAGACGTCGACAATTTTGAAAGAACTGAAAAGGAAGCCATCGAACAGCTGCCAGTGGCAATGGAAGTCATCTACTTGCTGATGGACTTATGTTTGACATGTTTTTTTTTCTTTTTTTGTATTCTGGAGCTGGATGAGACCGATGCCAATGCATTCCCAAATTAGTCGAAAGCAAGCGCAGCGTAGTCAATTAAAATGAAATTGATCGGGTGAAGAGAGAGGGGCGAATACTTAAAAAGCCATTTTTTAAGACATATATTTTTGATAATTGTTTACGAAAAACATTCCCGGCGTTCATTAAAATTGTCGCGCAGCCGAATTTATAAGCCATACGAAATATGCGTATTTTTCATTAAAATTCCGCAGGCGACAAGTAACAAAAAATGCTTTTATTATTTTAATTACCAATGGCAAACTCAGCTGGCACTTTGGCCAGTCAATATTAATTTCATAAAAATAACTTTGCAGCAAATTTTTTCACATTTTTTTTTTTTGTCTTTTTGTTTTGTTGGTTGACTGCTTGTTTTTCTTCGTTAATGTCCCTTATAGAAAACGTGTCTTTTGTTTCTCTGACAGCTGCGCCCCGAACCTGGCTGAAAGCAGTCTTTGGGGACGTGGGCAAGAGGCAAGAGGAGCTGGCAACTGGGGACCTGGTATCGGAATGTTTTCTTTATAAAAACTCCCAATTGAGCGGGACAGACATGCCAAACATTCATAGATAGATGCGCATTTGTGGCCCGTTCGATAAACATTTATTGGGCAATCCAATCACGGAATTCACGTTCGCAGTCGTGACAGTTTCGTTAAAACGCTTTTTGTTTAATTTTCCTTCTCTTTCCATTTCATTTTGTTCGTTCGAGCTAGAGAATTATGCTTGGTATATGAAAAACAAATAAATAAAAACAGATGTGCCTAGGATAACTAAAAATACAGAAAAAATAAAGTCAAATTTAGAATTGATAAAGAATTTAAACTTTCAATATTTTAGAAAAACGAAGATGATATCCAAAATATATATAGTTTTTGCTTTAATCAAAATTTAATTTTGCTGGCTTAATATAGATATTTCTTGAAATGCCATATAATCATCTCATTAAAAGTGAACTAAACAAATAAAGCACTTGTAATTGAATTGAATTTGAAAAGGTAATACTTCAGGTACTTCAGGATATGTAAAAATCGATTTTTGATAAACATAAGACTAGTTATGCGATAAAAACAGAATTAATTTTTTAAATGTTAGACAATAAAAAAACAAAATTTATATTTATTTCTTTTTTATAATTAAATTCTTTCCAATCGTAAACTGTTTAACAAACGATAACGATAAAAACAATAATATTTGATTATTACAATCAATTGAAACATTAAAAAATCAGTTAAAATTTTATAGGCAGAACAACGCTTAAATAATCGTTGTATTTGATTTAATTTATTTATATATACCCATATTTGAATAATATTTTTATTATAATTTGAGTCTTAAGCTATTATCATGGAACAAAATTCTCAAAACCATATTTGATATGGGATTTAAATCTTACATTGTTATTTAAATTTTATAAAAATAATCCATAATAATTACTTCCCAACAACACACACAAGCTAATCTCCGTTGCCGCAGAGCAGCTTCCCACAAGACAAGCCATATTTTAACGATTCATCAACAAAGCGAGTGACAAGCCATCAAAAGATGTAGACAAATTGTCATTTGATTCAATGAGGCCAAACACATAGCGCACAAAAACGGAGAAAAAAGCCCACTTTGCTCCTTGATGGGGCAAGTCGGTGATTAGACGCATCATCTTGGGGCAATTTGTCACCGCACAACGAGCGACGGCAGTCAAATGGCCACTAAAAATCATTTAAAGAGGAATAAAAATATTTTTTATAGCATTTTTATAGTTGTTACAACAATCTAATAACAATCCAAATAATTATCCAAACAAACAATTTCACCGACGCCAAAGCGACGGCAACAGAAATGGAATCGCTCAGAGCCCCGTTACAGTTACTGTTGCTGCTGCTGCTGTTGCTCCGACGGACGACGAAAATGAGCCATAAAACGGACATAAAACCCCAGTGCGAAGCGCTACTGCTACTTTAGGCCACGCCTCCGCTGCCGACAGCGCTGTCGACATCGACGACGCGCATACGGAAGCCATAACGGCCATAACGATAACTCAAAGCAAATGGCGTGCGCAAGTGGGACAGATACATAGCGACAAGGAGAGAGAGAGCGAGAGCGAGGGAGAGAGCCTGTACGCTGCGCTGCAAAGAGAGCCAAACTGCGCACCCTAATGGCTGCGCATTAAGCCGCTGCCATCACCGCTGCTGCTGCGACTGTTGCTCTCTCTTTGGGAAACGAACCTGTGCCGGGGCCACGTGTCTCTCGCATTAAAGCAAGTAAATCGCCAGTTGAGCATAATCGATACACAGCTCGTTCTGATTTCATTCGTGAGAATTGCTTTTCTCACGCTCTTCGACTTCGGCAGCGCGCCGACGTCGCCGGCGAAGTGGCTGTTGTTGCAGCCATAACTGTCGTCGTTTATGGCCGTTTTAAGTGCGACTGAGATGGCCTCATAATCGTTTGCTGAATGTTGCTCAATTGTTTGCAGTTACCAGTTACCGGAGCGCTCTTCTTGAGCTACTCTCCCCCTCCGGGGCCCTTTGGGCATTTCCATGTTTGTTTGCCAATGCTACCTAATGATGTTTGCTCGCATTAATTAGTATTGATTTAATTAGTGTGTTGTCCAGCACTGACCAAAACTTACACTTCACTCGCCAGCCACTCTCTCGCACACACTCGCACACACACACAATCAAATGCTGTTGTATTAGTCTCTCGCTCTCTTTGGCGCTTTTTTACGGGGGCGCTTTTTTTTGCTGCTGCTTGAACAAGAGCAACAGCAACAGTAACAACAACAACAAAAGCAACGGCGAAAAAAGCTCTCGCGTGCGCATCTGCCGACTTTGCACGGCTGCCAGAATGGGACATAAAATGTGCCAGGCAGTTAAAATGTAGATTTAAGTAAGTGGAAACGAGATCGTTACGTTGGCGCATAAAAATAAAAATCATTGTTGTTGTGCACTGATTGAAATAAGCAGTAGCAGTAGCAGCCGCAGCAGCACCAGCACCAGCACGAGCACGAGCAGCATGACGGTTCA
The DNA here is from genome assembly GCA_035042125.1 of Drosophila longiperda. Taxonomy (NCBI): domain Eukaryota; kingdom Metazoa; phylum Arthropoda; class Insecta; order Diptera; family Drosophilidae; genus Drosophila; species Drosophila longiperda. The sequence continues at coordinate 812,577 of JAWNLV010000115.1, forward strand.
AGAAAATCGCACGAATTTTCCCGCCCCAACCAGCGTTCATTTCGTGCGTTTTCACTCGACTTTTCTTTGAGTGAAACTGCTCGAGTTGCCAGTTTACGTTTGAGTTTCTTTTGAGGGGCCAACATGTTGCAAGTGTTGAACTCCCCATTTAGCCCCTATAAGCCATATTTGCTCACTCGATATAAATCAACGTTTTGGGCACACTTATGTGGCAGCGGCACCTAAACAACACCTTAAACTTATTTATAACCAGCGTAAAGTAGATTTTTCTTTATCAGCTCAACGCTAGTGTTTTCTTTCACTCCCCGCTTCCCGTTTCCTCTGCCATTTTACTATTATTCATTAATTCTCGTTACCCTGTTTTGCTTGTTGTTTTTTTAAGATTCTTTTCATTTTCATTTTATGTTTTTTATGCGGGTCTTTATTACTTTTATGGGGTTTAGTGCGTGCCAAAAACGAAAAAAATACAACTAAAAAAACAACTTTTAATTGAATAATGCCCAAGCGGCCGCCGGCGTCGGCTTTGTTGTTGTTGTTGGTGTTGGCTGTTGTGTGGGGCGTTGGCTTCGACGCCCGCAATGGTAATTAGCCAGATAAACATTTAATTGGTAAATTCAAAATTGGAAACTACCACGAAAATCCCATATGTATTTTAATTGGGTCAAAGAACTGAATAAAAAGAAAAGAGAGAAGCACATCTTGAGGCAGATTTGTTTAAGAATTGCGCTTAAAAATGGGAAAATAAAAAATTACAGGATATTGTAAAAAATTAAGGCTATTTGTCGATACTTTAAATTAAATATATAAGTAAGTATATCAATAAAAATATACAATTTTAAGTAAATAAGAAGTGGTTAAAACTTAGGTGATTTTTATGAGATTTTTTATAGCTTTTCAGTGTTAATTATTGTAGAAAAACACCGATTACTAAAATAGGTCTTAAAACTGCCTCAGGGTTCAACACATGTGGTATAACTTACTGAATAATTGGCTGTATTTACTGGCAGGAAAAGTTCAATTAATAAATTATAAAAAATTATTAATAAAAAAATATGAAAGAAGAAACTTAATAATATAAATAATCAGTGACTGCAACTTGTCGCAACAAGGAGCTGACCGGTTACTCAACGTAATTGCCAACGCCGGACGGTTTACGTTAATTGAAGTTTTTTAATATGCTTGCCCTCTTTCAGGGCAGTGGACGGGTCGACGATGGGCTGAACGGGAAGTGAGTGTAAACACGACATGAAATGTTGCCATTGCCAGCTACTTACATGCGGCTGCAACAGGAATTTGCGTGTGCAGCACATGACCACTTGGGCAGTCGCAATGGGATGACGACCCTAGGATGCCCCCCGTACGGGTAACTCCTTTGGCATGCCGCGCGTGAAAGGCGGCAAAGGATGCAATTTATGTGTGGCACAGACTCGTGTAATTGCACGCAATGCCGTCGCTGTCGCAGTTGCAGTTGCACTCACAGCCAGCGAGGAGTCGCCGACCTGAACGGGTCGAGATTGCTGTCCGCGTCGCTTACACGAGTTTCAATTTTTAAAAATTATGAAATCAGCAGCACAGCAAAATGAAAACAAAAAACCAGCAAAAAAAAAAAAGAATACTGAAAAACAAACAGAGCAGCCGGTTGCTGTACACATCCTTGTCGTTGTTGTTGTTGCTGTTCCCGTACTGGCCGCATGTGGCGCTGCCTGCCTGCAGTGAGAGTCCATTTGGCACACCAAGTGCCGCACGGATCGGTGACGTGGAATGTCCTTTTAATGGACTTTACACACTCACCCTTCGACGAGAACTCAGCGCGTCGCATCCTTTTACAAACCTTTTACGTTGCACTCATGTTCCGCGCCGTTTGATTGCCGTGAATTGCTGCCGCATGATTTTTATCCTTTTCCGTCGGGTTTACTTTCCTCTCTTTTTGTTTCTTTTTTTTGTTTCTCTCCTCTTTTGTTGCCCTCGTCACAGGCACGTCATAATTTCTCTCCTGTGTGTGTCCGGCCAGGCAATTACGGCACATTGTAAGCGCTAGAAGCAGTTGGACAGCAGCTGACCAGTTGGCCAGCTGACAGACTCTTTGCGGTCATTAACTGCACATAAAATTTCCAAATAGCCTGAAGTGGTCAAATTTAAAAATATTTCTGAGTATTTATATGACGTTGATGAGCTAAATCTTAAATAGGAGAATTTTCTATTTTCTATAAATTTTGGAATGGCTTCAATATATCTCTATAGACACCACATAAATTTAAATTTTACAATTTGTAGTCAACTCAAAAAGCGAATAAAGTAAATTATTTTGTAACCTTAATTTTGGAAATTATTACAAAATATTTTCACTTAATTATATTTTTAATTTACTTAATATATTATGATTTACATTCATTTACATATCAAATTTAAAGCAAATAAAATTTCCACTGATAAACTAGATTTATGGCTTCTTAAAAGCCAAGTACAATCATGGTTGACAACTTGTACAGTTAGTTGAATGTTGGATTGGTCAAATGACCACCTACCAATGCCAAGTGCCAAGTGTCAGTTGCAGTTGGAGACGGAGTCTCCACAGCAATGGCGACTGAAATGGCGTTGGTGGTGTCAGAAGTGACGCTGAATTTATTGCCGGGGTTTTATTTATGCGCTTATCGTTGCCAGTTGTTGGCCTTAGCACGTTGTCAAGTGTTTATCATGGCCAGAACACCGAACACCGAACACCGATGCCCGAACTGAACCCGGTCCGCAACTCAAATGAAACGAACACCAAATGAAATACCAAAAAGCTTAAAATTTAATTTATGACTGCAGCTAAATCATGCGACCAACAAATAAAGGAGAAGATGGCAGAACAACTAATGCGTGTAGTACGAGTATCTGTATATGTATCTGTATCTGAATCTGTACTTGTATCTGTATCTGTATGCGAGTGTATCTGTATCTTTATATGTATCTGCATTTTGTAGGGATGCGAGCGGGTGAACCGCATGAATGAGTCTGTCGCATGATTTAGGTGCCATGCCAGAGTCAAATTTAAATAATAAATATTTCATAGTTACAAGAGAGAGAGAGAGAGGAGGAGAGGGGAAAACGAACGGCGAGAAAATCGAAAGCTGAATGTGTAAAATATTCAAAGCGAGGCACACAGACAAAATTTGTGCGACTAAATCAAAATGTTGTCGAAATAAAACGTTTGAAAATTGAATTTCGGGTTTCTTCTTTTTGAGTGTGTCTCTGTGTGTGTGTGTGTGAGTTCATCTCCAACCAAATTGAAAACATTTGTAACGGAAATGAAAACCATTTTTTTCTCTTTCTCTCTTTCTGTCCCCCCACAGATTCTCTGAGCATTGTTGTTGAATTCAAGGAGGGGCGCGCGGCGTCAAAACCCCCAAAAACTCGACTCGTTGGCAACTCAGCGTTTGGGGTCTGAATTTAAATTAAGAAATTTATCTTTTGAATGCGTCTTTTTATCCATTTCGTGTTCCCTTTGTGCTCTCCTTTGTTTTGTAAATCGCCTTTGTGTTTACACCCAAAAAAAAATAAAGTCAAAAGAAACAAAATAAAGGTATACATCTCACCTTCTGGCAAATAAAATTGAAAAACGTGTGATTATATTATATATATTTTTTTTTTTCATCTCATTTTGAAAAAATACAATTTCTATGATTTTATCAAAAATTCGTTGCATAAATAAATTTTAATTTATTCCCAGTTTATTTTGCAGTCATTTGGCATGCGCGAAACGAGTCGATTTAAGTTGCTTAATTTAATTTCAAAGATTTATTTATACACCCAGTTTTGCACCTCCGATTCTAATGTCTCTCAATAACAATAATTAATAGGATTTTGGAAAGCAGAGTAGACGTATAGCTCTATAAATCAGAGATACAACATTTGCATATGAAACCGAGCATCTTCAAGATAATTGCCTTAAATTAGTTAATATTTAGAAGACAATTAAATAAATCTGTGCTGCAAATAATGCCATATGTCAATGGGATTTTCGCTCACAGTTTTTATTGCCTCCAATTGACTTTATGCTCGATTAATGCAAATCTGTGCAATAAAATGTTCAAATTATGCGCTAATGGCAAATCAGTTAACTCAGTTAACAAACCACAAAAACACACAAAAACCCAGTTGCCCAAACCGATTTGAAAACACGCACTTTAGACTCAATAATCATATGCAATAAATTGAAACCGATTGAAAAATTGTAATGTATCGAATGAATTTTAACTGAATAAATAATTTGTTTTTATTGTGTGAAATAATGCGTGGGAAGTTGAAGTAGCTGAATAACATTTAAAACTACAAGAGTCGAATTAAACTTATTATGAATATCACATATCAACCTTGGGCTCTATAAATGATAAACATAAGTTTTTTGTTCTTTTTTAATAGCATATCAAACTGAAACTTTATTTTTGTGGGGTTGCCGAGAGTGTATAAATTATAGTAATTAATTTATGCATAATTTTGTGGTTCACATAAGGGTACTTAGAGCTCAATAACTATTTCATTAGCACCCTCATAAAATATTTTAATGCATCGAATTATTAATGACTTTCTAAAATCGACTTTGAATTGCAATGAGTTTAATTAATATAAATTTTATAGCTGCAGAATTAACTGTACCTTGTTTAAAAGTAATCAAATAATTTATAATTACATTTTTTAATAGAATTTTACATCTCCAAATAATAATATCCTTTAAATTTTTAATAATTTAACAGTTTACTCTTTCATTTTTTTAATTACACAGATGTTCGCAAGGAACTGACAGATGTAGTTGGATTTCTACCCTGGACATTGTGGAGCTGTCCAACAAGTTTACAGCATATGAGCATTAAAAACTCGGAATGCGTTTAGGTGAGTGCCTGTCCACATGTGAAAAAATGTGAATGTTTCTCCATATTTATGAGTCCTGCGCTGTATATACATAATACTGTGAAAATGTGTGAGTGGGCATGTTTTTAATGAAACTGGACTGTGGACTGTGTTGAGTGTTGCGTTGATGTTTTGTATGTGGAATTAAGTCCATAAATGGCACAGCTTGGATATGTATGTCAGTGTGCCTGTGGGGTAACTGAAACCAAGGACTTTTTGGGTAGAACGAACGTGCCATCCAATTTGTGCCATGTGTGTGGTATACTGCCCCTTTGGCACAGCCCAAAATGAAAGCCCAGAAACCAGAACAAGAAAAGAGCAGAACGAGATACAAATACAAATGTAGGTGAAGTTGACCGGGCTCCGGGCACTGGGCACTGGGCACGACCAAACGAATCTCGAGCCAAAACGGGCGGCATAAAATACTCAAAGACTCATTTGCATATTGGGCTAACGGTAACTGTAACTGTAAGGGAAAGTGTTGTGGCCCACAGGAAAAGCGACTTCGTTGCCAGTTTCAATACAATTTTTGAGGCTGTAACCGTGTGTTGGTTTTTTTCTAGTTAATAAAAGAATTTCGTGCGGCGTTTTTTCATTTGTTATTTATGCAACTATTTACGGCGGCCATTACGAGACCTTTTGACCTATCCCTGTCCGAGTGGTTCCTCCGCTGGCGTATGAGTTATGCACTCGCTTGGATAGCGATCTAATTAAATGATTTACGACCAGTACATAATGTTGTTGAACTATTTGGGAGACTCGGATAAGTCAGCACCAGCCCCCATTCCTGTTCAAATAGAAGCATAGATAAGCACATTGCATGCGGCATGCGGCAACTGCAACTGCAACTAAGCGAGAAAGAGAGGCAGAGAGAGATATGCTGTTGCTGCAGTTTTCGGCAATTTATGGGCTCGCATTTTGCATAGTTTCAAATGGCTGTTATACTCGTGCTTCAACACAAATTCAAACCCCAAAGCACAATTCATTTTGCCAGCCTCAACTAACCAAATCCAAAGCGTCGCACAACGGCATACAAATCTGGCGTTTTGCATTTGGCGGCCATATATCATATCCCAGCGGGTCAACACTGGCCCCCAAAAACATGCCAAATAGACTAACCCAAGGTACAATGGGATTCGATATTCCAGCAGAGCTTGGATAATTTTAAAAATTATATTAAATCAAACAATGATATTTAATATCTTATTGAAAAAAACCTATTTTAATTCAATAGTTGATTTGTATAAATTAATCATTTACTTAAATTTATTTTAAAAACAGTGATTATATTTTTATGAATAGTGTCTTATAAAATAAATTTTGAACACAGCACTAAGAAAAAATATCAACAAATCAGATAAAACACAACTAATATTTATTGTGAAAAAGTTATAAAATGTATTCAAAAAATATATAAAATATAAATGAAACAAATTTCAGTTAGAAAAATATCCGCAATCTTAAATATTAAAATTAATTATTTAATTAATAACAAACAAATACAATTTTAATATATTCATAATAACAATACAAATATTTTACATTATTAAAACAATATAATCATTTAAATACGTAAAAGCTATGCTTGCAATAAATGTATATCATTTTTTAACATAAAATAAAAATATCTCTTCTATTCTCTTAAACCTTTATAAAAAGTATTTATTATATTTTAAATAAGAAAACGTGTTTTTTTTCATCAAGCAATAAGACTTGAATATATATTTTATTTAAACTGTTAATTGTGTTTTATCCACGGTATTATTTTTTGTAGACCCAGAACGAGTTCTGTTTTGGCTGCCAGCCGTTAAATGAGTGGCTTTAGAGAATGTCCAACTTTCTGGCCGAACTCCCACATCGGTGCCAAAATGTATGCACATTTTATTGACCAACACTGAGAAAAACACAGCTGAACTGTTTGTTGTTGTACATGTTGTTCTTTTTGTTGGCCCAACAACATGTCCAAAAGTGTTTTATGGTCGTTCTGGGTGCTCAAGTGGCCATTTTGGGTTCGCCTGCATTTGCACTCGCCGGTCTTGTCCGACAAGCACTTGGCCAGCAAAATGTGTAGAGCCCTGAATACAGATGAGCTTTTGGCCCTGTTTAGAGCGAGAACTAACTAAATATGGCTATTTGTGACTTAAAGGCATTTGATTTATTATTCGCTGCCTGCGGAATACTTTAAGCTAATCGCAGTTAAAGGCGCTCCCAGCCACGTCAATGACCTGGGCCAATCATCGGTGATCCGTGCCGCGTACGGAGAAATGCGGTTCAAAGTCAAAAACTCAATTAGCTACTGATGAGCGGCAACAGGAGCGGGACATGAGACGCGACACGTGGAACGGAACTCTGACCGTGCCGTTGTCTAAAAATAAATGTACATTGAAAAGCGCAATGGAGTCGAGGGGCGGGCTGAAGTGGAAATCTCGTTAAAAGTCAATAACAGACGCCATTAAATGCGCATGAAAATGAAATGAGAACCGCTTGATGAGGCGGGCTGTGTGCAACACACACAAGATTGTGGGGAGGGGGGCTTTTTTTGAGAAACAGTGGAAAGTGGAAGCCACGCGACCACTTGAGCCGCTGTGGAGTCATTTAAACTGACCTTAAAGCAGCACAGACAAGTTCAATGGCATTTATGCACAATAAAATTGAAGACAGATAAATGAAATTCATTGAAAACTTGTCAGATTAGTAATGATTACAAATGAATTGAATCAAATATGAGAATGGTTTTGGCAAAACTATTATATTAAGTAAATAAATTAGTTTTGTGAAGATATATTTAATTTTTTCCCTTTTTTGTGTTGTTTAAAAATTTGATTAGAAATGATTACAAATGAATTGAATCAAATATGAGAAACTATCAAATGGCATTAATATTATGTAAATAAATTAATTTTGTGTAGAAATATTTTATTTTTTCCATTTTTGTTCTGTTAAACATGCTTTTTAAAAAAAATATCAACTAGTCAATGGCATAACTCAGTTAGCTGTGGAAATTATTTTATAGCAAAAATACTCTCATTTTGAGTCGAAATTAGTCCAGCCACAGACCTAAAACAGAACAAAAAATTATATTCTCAATATTCTAAAGTGTTTTTATAGTTATAGAGAAAGAAAAAAAGAATTCTTATTTAAATCCAGTGAAGAAAACAAATCACAATGAATCGCATGCTAGAAGCTGTAATCCAAAAAAACGCCGCCACCACGGAACGTATTACGGCGGATAATACCTTGGGTTACGTGGTGTCGGACAACACCACTGGCAATCTGGCTGCCACTTCTTTTGACAATACCACTGCTCAGGCCATAGTGCGGCACATGAATGGCAACCTGGTTGGAATTGTGCAAAGTGCCGTCAGGGATCTGGAGCCGACCAATAAGCTGTGCTATCTGCGTGTGCAGACACGAAAATTCGAGTATCTCATTGCTCCAGAAGAAGAGTTTACCATAACCGTGTTGCAATAAGGAAAAGTATCTGTGTGTTATGTGTGTGTGTGTTGTGTGTGTGTGTGTGTGTGGGCAACGAGTTAATCATATTTTAAGTAATGCATAAAACAGCTTTCCGCTTACGACTATTTATTTGAGTTTATTTGTTCAGTTCGCCGGAGATACGATTGAACTCGAGGCGAGTTTGGGGTAGAATGAATGCTTAAATCAACAATGCGAATGCGATGGATGGCAGACCGAAAATCCTTTATAATACCCAAGTGACATTGGCATTATTTATGGCATGGCTTCATTGGGCAGCGGCCAGGAAATTTATCCATGAGAATGCGGCATTCTAATGCGATAATTCAAAAGATTTACTTCTGTCAACATGACCATTTTGTAGACAAACTCGGGGTGGAAATGGTCTTTGACCTTTTTGCTCTTTTTTTACTTTTTCTTTTTTCTTTTTTGCTATTTCCATCTTGCCTGCCGCAATGGATGCTGCCTGCTATTTTAATTTAAAATGGCAGAACTCGTAACTCATTTTAACGGCGCACCCTCCACACTCTCTATGCGTGTGTATGTGCGTGTGTGTATGTGTGTGTGTGAACTTGTCCTATTTTTACAGGCCTAGGCCCTTTGCAGGGGTTGCTCGCTCGCTACAATAACTTATCTGCCCTTTTTTTTTACCCCGGGCCATAATCACCACGACGCAGGGGCAGATGAAGACGCTCCTGGGGTGCGCTTTGTACTCATCCAATCCCGTTCACATTGCTATTCATCCATTCCTTTTCTTCCATTGCTATCGCGAAGCAGTTGTTCATTGTCTTGGGCCGTTTTGTGGTACATACACATACACATTCATATGATATAGAAATAAATATAAAATTTGTACAGAAACTTAATTCAAACAAAAAATTCCATGAAAATATAACTGGGATTTCGTTTCGGTCTCTCGTTCCATTGTGAACGGCTGCCCTGGTGGCAAGGTCGATCTCTTTCTGCCGGTCCAGAAGTGCGCACTTCATTTCATGCAGCGTGAAATTCAATTAATCCATGGACCATTGCTGATGACTTCATTTTCAAGAACCCGTCTTTTTGGCTACATACCTTCTCCACCAAAGAGCTGCTGTGGGCATTCATAATTCATCTAGAAATTAGAAACACTCGGAATTATATTCAAATAAAACGTTTTTCTCTGCTCAAGTTAACATGGTAATAGCACACACATATCCTTCACTCCATGTCCACCGCACCGTCCCTCTCTGGTGTCCCCCGGGGCGTGTCTACGTGTCTACATGCATTCAGTTTTCAGTAATTTGCGAGTTGCTCTATGAATTTAATTAAGCTGTGCGACAAACCCAAGAGTGCCACTGCAACATGAAATACAATGACAAACAAACAAGATTTATATATATATGTACTGACAATCAGACATACATACATATATTAAACGTACTCGTTAGAACCCTATATGGGTTCGTCCAAGCGAAACTTCAGCTGCCCATTGCCAAGAAATGTATTTGTTTTTAGACTTGATATTATATAAAAAAAATCTATTTATATTTGAATAGGAGTGTTTTTAAAAGAAATAAAATAAATAATATTAATAATAAGCAATAACGTAAATTTTAGCTGTAAAAACTGCGAAACATATTCAGAGTTCACCTCAAAGTTTTCTAAGTTAATCCCATTTTTCTGATTTACGCATTGCTAAATAAAGTTCCGTAGGAAATCAGAAAACAAATCTGAGCGAGTGCATTCACGAGCCTGTAAGAAATCAATTAAGTTAATTCAAACGTCGAAAAGCCATAGAAATGCGATTTAAGTGAGTGCCACAAAAGGCAACTGCTAAATATAGAAAACTAAAGAAACACAAAACACAAAACACTCACGCGCAAAGTGAGAGAAAGAGATGGAGATGGAGTCTGAGACGGAGACATAGAGAGTGAGAGAGAGAGTGCTAAATGAGCAGCCGGAATCCTCTCACTCGAATGCGCAGGCCAAGCCCATTTTGCCTGGCGCTGGCACTGCCCCTTCCCCTACACTGTGAGCAATTCTGAAAAAATCAATAACATCAAAAACTTAACAGTTTTAATAAGAGTGGATAGAATTTTATAAAATGAGAAAATCATTTATTTTACAATATTTATCACATTTAATTTTTAACATATTTATTTTGTTCATATATTGTATCAAGGCAACTTAATTTTAAGGGGTTAGCATGACAAAAATCGACTTTTACTTCTCTCAGTGTGCTCTGCCCGAACCCGTTTTGATGAAATGTTGTTGAATTTTTTCTGACTTGTTCAACCACCAAACATTTTCTGTTGAGACTCGCAGCGGCGCAGACGTCGAACACCAGCAACGGTGGAGGCATTTCATACACATTGTTATTGGACGGACAAATGGACAGACATACGAACTAACGGACGGACAGAAAAATGAACGGACGAGTGTCGAGAGGAGCACTGGAAGCACTGAAACATAATACAAAAAGAAAATTTAAAACTCCAATAAAAAAACATGAAGCACTTGTTATAAAATCAAACAAAAATAATAACACAAATTATTATTATTAATATTAAAATACAAACGGAAACTAATGGATAAACATTTTTGCAGGCGAGCTATGGAGCAGAAAGCTAACAAGCCATTAAATAATGAAATGCATCAAAATAAAAGCAATAACATAAAGCAATAAACAAAAACATAAAACAATAACCGTTATAACACTATAAGAAAATGTGTTGTGCCGCTTCTTCTTCAACCCGCAATATTGCAACGCTCAGCAGTTGCAGCTGTTATGCAATAGATGGCAGCAGCATGTTGCACGCGCCATCTATTGGTCGTTATGCGCCCACAACAACGTTGGTCTGAGAGTCACTGCTTTACTAGAGTTTGGCAGTCATTGTTACTCCTTTGGAGTTTTTACGTAAAATAGCAGAAGTTATCTGCCCATTTTATGCCTTATTCCCCGCAGCATATTTGAATTTAATTATACTTTTACTTGTTGCTTGATTAACAGATCATATTTATTTATTTATGTTAAATTATTCATTAATAATCGAGCAGGTTTCCTATAACATTTTTTTTACAATATACGTTATTTAATTTATATATACAGTTCGCTGATTTAATTTTGGTTTACTAGAATTGCACTTAACAAATAAGAAAACATCTCAAAAATTGTAAAAAAAATCGATAGGATTTAAAATGAGTTATAAAAAAAATCTATGAAGTAGAATTGAACGAAAACCGCTGGATTTATGTGCAATTTTAATCTGGCTATGCAATTTTTGACGCATTCTAACAAGAAAAGAACGCTTAAAAAGAGAAGGTTTGTTTAACAAATTATTATAGATTTATGAAGATTGCATTAAAACATAAACTATCTAGAACAATATTTACAATATTTTGGCAATCATCAAGGTTGACATTTAAAATTATACAGCTGCTCAATGAATAAAAAACATGGATCAAGAAACGCAAGGTTAGCGATGCGCAAAAAGTTGGTTTCCCTTGATCCCATTGCGAGAACAATTATTCAAAACTGGTACTATTCGGAGACCAATAAAGCCAAGTGGCTACATTGAAAATTGATTTCGAATGCCGATGAGCCAATAAAATCGAACATCGTTAATCCAACCATTTGGTAAGGGGAGATAACTGTACAGCATATTGCCAATCAAAGATTTCAATTCAATTTTGGTCGCTTGTCACAAAATTCGGAATAGCGCATAAAACTGAAGCGAATGCGAATCATTTCATTCAAAATCGGAGCAATCGAAGCAATCGAAGCATCAAGATGTCAGTAAACGCGGTTAAGACAACAAGATTGCAGTGCGGTCAATCGTTAGGAACCGTCGGTCCTCAACCAACATGAATGGCCAACGGGTTGAGGGCAGTTAGCAGAGGAAAAACATGAAAATCATCTTTCAACGCGTTCCGCTTGCACTCGATGGAGGCCCTGGATGCTGGGTGCCTGGGTGCTGAATACTGGATGCTGGTTTGCTGTTTGTTGGATGCATATGTGCCCCTCTTCCTCGCTGTTATTGTGGCACTGCCGTTGTTGCATCAGGCATCAGGCAAAACGACAAGTGCAAAAAAGGCAAACTGAATACGTTATCCAAAGCTGAGACGGAGGCACAGACTGAAGCTGTAGCTGAAACTAAAGCTGAGACCCCTTCAACAATTTGCGCGCTCCTTTTCGCATATTGTTGCAATGCAGCTTTTCATTTTGCTGTCGGCGGTGTCCACAAAATGCGCTGCACGCGAGCAACACGACATGGCGGAGCTGGAGTTGCTGCAGTCCAACAACTCCAACTCCAAATGTAACTGGTTTTGCTGGACAATGTGCCGCCCTTTCGCCCGACCATCTTGGCAATGGCAGCATCTCTGCAAATCATTTCGTTTTGTTTGCGTATATAAATAAAATGTATTTATATAAATAATTTCATTTTAAGCATTCAAAATGCAGATAAGAAATAAACCATAAAAATAATTACCTGGGGCATTCGAAAACTTGCTTCTTTTATGATATTTTATCACTTATCTTATGTATTTAATTTTAATAATCTTAAATATAATAAAAAAATATACAGACAAATAATATTAAAGTTAAATATATAAATATGATTTATATATATATTTATATTAATTGTATCATAATTATAATTAATTAGTTCAGAAATTTAAATGCATATTTTAATATATTAATTCAGCAAAGCACAGTATTTATTTTAATTGTATCAGAATTATAGTTTAGAAATTTAAATGCATATTAATATATTAATTCAGCAAAGATATCATAAAAAAAATCAGATGTTTCTCCAATAATATTTTTGGTATTCGATGTGATTTACTCATCTATAATAGTCCTGAATGAATTTACGACTCTCTTTCTGAGCATTTCATTCTCAGTTTGTTAGCATTGTTAACCCTATTCTTGATGCTTTTATTTTGGCCTGGTTTATCCCAAAAACTAACACCCACAGCAGCTTACAAGCAGCTATTGTTGGGTCATCAACATAACCATCAAAACTGCATCGATACAGTTCCTTGCGGTTCCTTCATCTCTGCCTCCACATTTGCCTCTCTCTCTTTTTTTCATGCTGTTCCTTGCCCCGGCATATTGTTTGTGTGTCAGGTTTGTGTCTCAGTCAGTTCGTTTTTGCTTTGGTTCCGTAAATTACACTTTTGATTTTTAGTGGCCGTAAAATAATCGTAAATGTCGTGGTTATTGCGACCGAAAGTGCCCATTTTGAGTGCTGCTGTTGATTCTCAGCTGGCATTAACTGATATTCTCGTTTCGCTCAGTGCAGAGATGTCCGACTGGAACGGCACCGACTGGCACCGAGACTGACACTAGGACGTGTTGCCACTGCACAAAAACACTTCACGTATCCACTGCACCCACAGAGCAACCCAATCCACTCTCTTCCTCTGCCCGCTGGCAGCCACAAGCTTAGTGCTCCCAAGCTGAGCTGCACTTGTTGTTTTTAATAAGTTTTCTGGTTGGTTTTGTTGTTGTTGTTGTTATTATTGTTGTTGTTGTTGTTGTTATTTCTACTTGCTGCTTTTCTTCTTGGCTGTGTGCTGTGGACTCCTTTGATGTTTCGATTAAGTTCGGAGTTCGCGTTGTCGAACTGGTTGGTTGGGTCTGCCTCCTGCCAGCCAGTGAGCCAGCTAGTCAGCCCTCTTATCCCTACCGTCACCCGACACCCGCCCCTCAGCCATTTGACTCAAGTTTATGGCCATTTCGCTTGCACTGTCTTTGCAGCAGTTGCAGCACTCGAGAATTGCGGTTCTGTTGTTGTTCTGCCATTCCTTTGGCTGCTTGTCGAGTTGATTTTCTTAAGCATTTCACCCATTTACCTTTATACCTTCTTTGCTTTTGTATTTTTTGTTTTTTGTATTTTTTTTTTTTTTAGTTTTTTTTGGCTTGTGCAAGACATTTTCTCACATTGCCCACTCACTCGATTCGATTCTCCTGCTGGTGCTGCTCTGACGCAACTGGTTGCCGATTGCCCACTGCCAAGTTGCCATGTTGCCCATTCGCGGTTACCCGTTGGCGTACTCACAAATTTCGAATTTGATTTTATTGTTATGATTTCAATTGTTTTCCACAATGTAAACACTAGAGATTTTCAAACATAGCATCGCCATTGTCGAACGGGGAACATGTCGACTTGTCTCCTTCATAATTGTGCGGAAGTTTTTAGTATGCGCATCTGAGTTAACGGTTAAAATAAAGTAGCTATTAATGTCGGGGAAAGCAACTCAAACTGCACTGTACACAGATAACATCCACTTAGCTGGAAAATATTCAAAATTATTCTTAACAAATTAGTAATTCCATAATTATTCCAAGTAATTTTTATCTGTTTTTATTGTTGATTTATTCTATTTTCCATTTCCCAAAAAATCTACTTAAGCGTCACATGAAAACGCCTAATTTCACGAATGCGTAAAACAATTATAAACAAAGACGGATCATAATGCCAACTTGGGCTGCTAAACGATTTTAAAGCCAGGCCCTCCCAGTACTCTGAAGGCCGTGTTACCAAAAAAAAAAAAAAAAACATAAAAAAAATGTAACGATCGGTGTTAAAATGCGCCGACTAGAAACCAAAGCAATTCATAAATCATAAAAATGTGTCATAAAAAAATAAAAACAAAATGAAAACAACTTTGGGTGCAGTTTGAAGCTGCCTTTCAACATGTCCTCGAAGTTAGGAGAGCATAAAAAAATGCTCAAGGCGAGACAGACTTTTTAGGCTGACCTTAGAGCCGGAGAGATTTGTTTTGACTCCCGGGTGAGGCTTGTTATCTGGCATTTGCTCAGACATATTACCACTGCTGGCACAAAGGACACACACACACACACACACACACACACACAGAGATATGCACAGGCATTGTCCTTGTCGGCCGTTCGATTATTGCCGGCTTGGTAATAAATCATAAAAATATGTTTCAGTTGCCCAAAATGCGACGGTTTCATGCCGATCGCCTCGCAATCGGTCTGGTCCTCGCTCGTTACACGGTGGAATTGTAAATGCCTGTAAAATTGCCGTATTACCTTTTTGCCCACCAGCCCCGTAGCCGATGGTGTTGCTCTGCAGTTGTGACTGGGATTGGGATTGGGTCTGCTGTGGTGATCGCGCCCTCGAGCCATCTGATAACAAAACCACTGGCAAATGCCAACAAACAAAGGGCCAAAAACTTTCTCTTTTTTTTGCCTTATAGTCTGATTTAGGCCGCATTCATGCTCATTTTCGTTCTCTTCTCTGCCGGCTTTTGCATTTGCCAAATATGCACAATTTTGATTTATTACTATTTTTATTATTATTTAGAAATACAACAGGAAAAAAAAACATTTGTGTTTGATTGTCAACAAGAGGCGCCTGAATTTTATTAAGTGTTAATAATTAAAAATGAATTTGAACCATTTATAAAAAACGAGATAATAATGGATTAGCATAGATTGAAGATAAATATTCAAATTATTTATACTAATTTTATTGAATTAAATACTTAGATTTAAATAGAGGAAAACAGAACTTTTTAAAAATCAACTAACAAGTAAATGATAAATTAAATTTATCTTTAATAAGTTTCTAAATTAATTAGGTTTTTTTTAATAAATATATATCAACAGATATTTAAAGCAGCATTATTCAAAACTTTCAATTAATGTATATATTTTATAGTGTCTGTCAGAGTAAAATGAGCAGCGTCTTATTTGCTGCCATTGGATGATGAAAATGATGAGGATGACTTCATTTCCAGGCACATATGTACATATGTATGGTGTGGATGCATGCATGCGTGGTATATGTTGCATGTTTGTCAGGCCTGTACTTGTGGCTGTGTCAGTGCCTCCTCCTACTCTTTCTCCATTCTCCATTTCGAAGCCGACATGATATACTACGAGCAGATGATTTAATGTGACCGCATATTGCGCAGGCACTTAAGACGCAGCCTCCTCAAACCGGAGCCGTAGTCGGAGCCGGAGACGGGGCCCAAGTGCAGGCGTTCCACACATGTTTCAGCTCAAGCATTTTGAGCTCAAAGAGCTGCCATCTTGAAAACTGAACCCTGACAAGCATAAAATGTGCATTGAAATATATATCAAATTCTTAGAATACAGAAAAATCAAAAGTATTTAAAGCAATTTATAATATTTACGAACTAATCGAAGAGAACTGGATTATTAACGCATTTTGTTCAATTTTATTGCAGAGAGAGCAGAAGCTGTTCCCAGGCTGTAAATCAGAGCATCAATGAGCTGTCCCATCGCGTAGCATAGCTCAACAAGATGCTGGCCAAATCCGCAGTCAAAACAAATCGTTAAAATGCCATAAAAAGCCCATATGCAACCCAAATGTGGCAGGAGAAGCAAATGCATTCGAATAAAATTTTACCACCGTTTCCTCAAACATCATCAACATCAAACTAACGGCGGCAACATCCGAGCCACCTCATAAAAGTAACGATGTCTATAGAAAAAAAAAAGTATCTGATGGATACACGAAGAAGTTGCAGTCGCAGCCTCCAACAAGATGAGTTGAGAGGGGTTTGAGGGGTATCACAATAATTATGGCATACGTCACGGAACTTGGGTTTTATGTCTTTTATATTGATTGTCATCGTGTCACACTAACAGATCGTAAAAAAGTCATAAAACCCAAAACAGGGGCCACCTAAACACTCAAAAAAAAACACTCAAACAACACTCACACGAAACACTCATCCGCCACTCCTCACAGGCAGATGAACGCACAATCCATGGATACACTCAAATGCCAGGATCAGATTTAGGTTCAGGTTCACTCAAACAGGATGCTGAAGGATCGTTTTTTGCTTTGAGTGAGAATTTCTGGTTGAGTCGGAATGATGGCGGCAAATGTGAGTGGCAAAATGTGGATTTGGGAGAGAGTCGTTTGCTCAAGTGGCGTCAAGTCGTAAAAATGGTCATAAAATTTGGGACTGCGCTTGGTATTAACCACAATTTGTTTATATAGTTGTTAAAATGCCATTTTAGCTTGTTCTATTCTGTTTGGCATTTAATTGTCGGCTGCCGGTTTTTTTTCTTTTTACGAGCACTCAAAGTGGCCAAACCTAATAAAATTCATTTTTACGACAATTTAAATGGTCTCATTTCGAATACGCCTGAGAGTGAATGAAGCATTCCAAAACGGGTGACACACCAACAGGTTGCTCTTGAGGATTTGGCTCAAGCATCTCACAGATTATAAAAGTTAATCTGTTATCTTTAATCCACTTGGAACATATTTTAAATGAGCGAAAGGCTCAGAGAAACATTTTATTGCTGGAAGACAAATGAAATTTATTTTTTATTTATTGAGAACTGTCATATTAATATAAAGTTCTTTGTTTTAATTGTGTTTTAGACAATTTTAATTATATGTTAAGAAAACAATATGTATTTAATTCGATTAAAAATTGTGTTAATGTATTAACTATTTATTTATATCTGTTCTTTATTTAATTTGTTTATATATTATTTTTTATTTTTAATTATATGTTATGAAAACAATATGAGTTTAATTAGATTAAAAATTGTGTTAATGTATTAATTATTTATTTATATCTGTCATTATTATATTTTAGTTTTTGTTTTATATTATTTTTTATTTTTAATTATATTATATATATGAATTATATATACAATATGAATTTAATTAGATTAATTTATTAGTTTAGATTAGATTAGATTAGATTATTAATGTATTAACTATTTATTTATATATGTTTTTTATGTATTTTGTGTTTTATATTTATTTTAATTTTAAATTATATGTTAAGAAAGTAATATGAATTAAATTATATTAAAAAAAAATAGTGTTTATGTATTGTTTATTTATTAGGATTAATGATGCCCATTATATGAACTTTTTTTTATTTAAATTGTGTTTTCTTTTTATACTGTTTTTATTTTCTATTTTTAATTTTTAATTATATGTTATGAAAGTTTTACAAATTGGAGATACAAATTTTATAGACTGGTTAATATTAATTAGTTAACATTTTTAAATCTGATAATATTTGTAAAAATCGGTCAATTAATTAGTAGCTTAAAGCAAAATTATTTGTACTAAGTTTCTCAATATTACCTTTTACCTTCTCAATATTACCTTAAGATTGCTAATTTTGATAATCTGTTCATCGATTAATAAATGGCTTTAAACTGAATTATTTGAATTTGATTTTTTGCATAAGGAATGCTACTTGTTTTCAGATAGCTGACACTGCCACAAGTATCCCTAATTGATAAGTCAATTCTTTTAAGCCAGGTCTTAATTGGAAAGTTTTCAAGTGCTTGGCGGCTTGGCTCAGAGGTGTAAGTGCTGTGGCACTGAATTGCCCTTTGGGGCACACCCCTGTTTGCGCTCTAGGTGGGTGGATGGGTGGGTCGGTGCGAGGCATTCTGTGCTGCAGTCATCATCATCATCATCGGCGCCTTGGCGTGTTTGTGTGCAAAACAGCCATAAAAATTACAGTAAGCAATCATCATAGCGATCCGTTTACACCCACTTTGCACGTTTTCGCAAGCGCCGGCCATGGAAAGTGAAAAAGGATTTGAGTTTGTGCCACTTCCACCACCACTGCTCTGCTCTGCTCTGCTCTGCCCACTTACAAAGGTAGGCGGGCACAGAGCACAAACAACAACTGGCTAACAAGCCGCCATAACCGTGAGCTACGGCAGTCAACGAAAAATGCTCAATTAGCCGGCGTTGGCCAAAGGACTCACTCTGCCATTTCACCGGATTTGATGAGCTGGCTGCCAGCTCGAGCAGGCAAAACGCTGCCAATTGCCCGATGAAAAGTCAAGGGTTCATTGGCAGAGGCAGAGGATTATAAACCACTACTGTGCTACTAGGTAAAATTAACTGTAACGAATGTCTTCATTCAGCTCTGGACTCAGTTGTGCCCTCTTTCGCACCCTCTCCCTAGCCCGGCGAGCGGCGGCGGCTCTTTTGTCTGCTCGTTTTGCATAAGGAGGCAGTTGCCTTTGTTCCACCTCTCAGATTGGTGTTTGTACTGGACTGAACTGGACTGGGCTACAATTGATTCTTGACCTCGTAATGAGCCGTTTGCGGCTGCGCCGGCACAGTTGTGCCACATTATGGGTTTGCGGGATTAAGTCATCATTTCGGCGGCCTGTTGAACACAGCTCATAATAATATTGTGTGTTGTGGGAAGTCAAAGGTGAGATTATCCAATTGAACTTGTATTTTTAGCGGCTTTGAGCTGAATTAAGCAATCAAAAATGGCCTAATTTAGACTTAATCCATTTTGCATAACTATGTTAATATATATAAAACTCACTTTAAATCACTACAATTATTTAATAAAAGTAATAAATTATAATTCATAAATGTAAAAATTGTACACAAATTATAATAATTTGGATACATAATTTATTTATATAAATAAATAATATTATTATTATTAATATACAATTAAATATTGTAAATAGTAATTTATATATAAATAAATATTATTATTATTATAAATATAATTAAATATTATAAATATTAATTTATATATATATTTAATATTATTTTAGTGGTTCTTGAAGGACTTGCCAGCCAACTTTTGACCGACCTTGAGTAACCAAATCAAATAAAAATGGATTATTCTAAAATGAAAAAAGGCTTTCACGAAGCTGAAAAAGGCATTCTTTCGAAGGATGTTTAAGGATTAACTAAGTTAGCATTAGTAAATAAATGATGGTTCTTGGAACTGGTTTCTATATGTTAGGTTTGTAAAATTGTAATTAATTTGCCCATAGTTAAGCACTATCAGAGGATAGTCAACTATCGAAGCTGGCAACTGGCAATCATCTCGTAGATGCAAAAACTGAGTTGAAGTTGTGTGTGGAGCTGAGTGCCGAGTGGAGTTGCATGCCACAAGAGCAACGCGCAGCAATTAGCTGGCTCGAATTGCCGACTGGATGTGGTTCTGGTTTGCTTTATGGCCATAATGGCGATGATGGAGCAAGCAGCGCACCTCAACTCAACTCAGCTCAATGCGGCAGCAGTTGAGAGCATAAATTATGGCAACGTTTATGAAATGTCGCTGGGGGCGTTTATTATGCATTTTTAATTGACGTTCATTTGAAGAAACGCAAAAGAACGCTTCAATTCAATTATGCGCTGTTGACCCCCAGCCCACTCTTCCTCACCCTTCTCTCTATCAGTCTCTGTGTCTTTGCTGCGACTGAAATTGCAACTGCAACTGAATATACAACAACCACAACATTGGTTTTGCCGGGCCATAAAAGGCGCTCGCAACGGTTTTTTGGGGCCAAATTGCCACTTTGTGTGCAAATTTGAATTGTGGAAATGCTGGGCATAAAAATGAAAATAGCTCTGAACAATTGTTGAGCCAGCCGCGTATCACTCGCATGCAATCTTGCAAATACTTTAAACGATGCAGCTCGTCAAGAAATCAGCGAGGCAGGCAGGCAGGCAGGCAGGCAGTCTAGCGAGCTGACTTGGGGGCAAGCAGCGCGTGGCAGCCAGATCTAAGGCAACTCTTCAGGCGACTGACTGTACTACTTACTTATGTGGTGCTGGTGTTGGCGCTGGTGCTGCTCCTGCATGGCCACGCCCCGTTTCGTCGCACGCCCCCACACTGATTCATGCGGGTTGGCCATTACGTTGCAACAACGTTGGTGGCAACTTCGCTGCCAGCTGCTATATCAAAGACTCCTAACGAATGCACGCCCAATTGTTGCACATCCATTTGACAGTCGATCGTTGCTGCAGTCAGTGGCACGTCAACTTATTCATTAATTCATCAAAATGTCCCTACTGTGCCTCACCCCTCCCCCACTTGCTGTGCATTACACCAACGATTTATTTGCAATGCAGAGTCGCATTCGCCGCTGAATCGTTGATAGTCTTAATTGGCTTCGTTTCTTCGTTTCGATTGCATAAAATAATCGTTAGAAAACGTGTTTTGCTTAATTGGAAAATTTGTATGTCTCGTCCGTCCACGTCTCCCTGTCCTGCCCAACGTCTTCGTCTTCGTCTTAAGTCTCCCTCTTGGACCTGAGTTGCGTGCTGGCCCCACAGTTTATTATTGATTTTCCACAGTCTAATGAAGAGAAATGCCGGTGCCCAGTTCGCAAACAGCTCACATTTAGCTAACAGCACCGTCAGAATGCTAAAATTTATATTTAAATGTGTTTTTATTGATGTTTTGGCCAACATCAACAGTTGGCAGCGAGTTGAGCCGGGTAAAAACTCGCCGCAGATCACATTTTATTTGTCAACCATTTTTAATTCAAACAAAACATATTCTAATATTGATTTATTTGTGAGTATAAATTTAATATATGGTCAACTAGAAGAAATCTACAGATCCCAAAAAAATTTTCTTAACAATAACTATGATTTTGTTAACCATAAAGTAAATTAAAATTGAGGCAACAAGATAAATATAATTAATTATTTATGAGTTCCACTGGTTATTTCTTCACAGATAAATTCATAGTATTTCTCTGAAATAATTTAAGTCTAAGTAGTTATATTTTTAGAGCAGTTAATTAGCTACACTTTTATTTAAAATATAAAGTTATAATTTATTTGTGCTTTACAATAACTTTTATTCTAGAAAGATCCATAGTTTTCATTCATTTCGTTTGTAACTTAAATTTTAAAAATTCCTTCTTTTTTTTATATATAAACTTATATTTTATTTATGCATTACAATAATTTTAATTCTGTAAAGACTCGTAATTTTTATTCATTTCGTTTGTAACTTGAAAATTCCTTCTTTTTTTAAATATAAACTTATATTTTATTTTATTTATTCCAATCATTTTAATTCTGTACAGACTCATTATTTTTATTCATTTCGTTTGTAACTTAAATTTTAAAAATATATTAATTTTTAAAACATTTCTTATCTCTGATTTTAGAGTATAATAAAAATATACAAATAATGAAAATTAAATAAATAAATAAGTAATAATTTGTTCGATTCAATATTATTCGATTAAGTTTAAGCTAGCTATTATAAGCTCAACATTGACATTAAACTTAAAGTTCACAAAAAAAAAAAAAACTTTAGACACAGACAACAGATGAGGGGGCAAAAATCATTCGAATTCGCACACAAATCGGCGTTAAGTTTAAATCCGTGAATATTTATAAATCCGTATTAAATTCATAATGTAGAATGTTTAATGCATAAATACATAATAAAATTTTATGACTTTTACCTTATCTTGTCACACAAATGCAACAACAACAAACAACAGTAAAACGAACAACAACAACAATAATAAACTTTCATTTAAAAATGAATGAGGAAATTTTTGCGCCTACCTTTTGTGGGTCGCTGCATTTTACGAGTATTTTATTGTGCTGCCCGTTACAACAACGCTGCCGCACAGCTATGTGTGGCACGTTGCAAGCGGCGAACGGCAGTGGGCAATGCACGTGCAAAATACAGGCGCCACATGCAACTGCGCCAACTAAAATCCGGCGACATGGATGTGGCGTCCAATTCCTGCGCCAATCGAGCGCCAAACAATTTGTCATTTTTTTGCGGCCACTGTGACGGGTGGGGGTGGAGTGAGGCAGCGTGGCGATGATCAATGCTATGAATTATGATGAGGATTTATGCTTGACACTGTCGCAGTGTGGCAGATAGTGTCGGACAGCTGGACAGTTGGACAAATGGATGAATGGACAAACATTTACAGCACTGGCTGCGGCATTGGCGCTTGTTTAATGGCCAGCACTTCCCCTTCGGTCCATGTCAATCGACATCAGCCGGAGACGAACTGAAAGAGGTCTTTGCCCCCGTCTCCGACTGCTCCGCCCGCTGCTCTATGATTTATTAAGTGTTAATAAAGAACTTAAATCCGTTGGCTTGCATTTTGTATTCTTCATTTCAATCCTTTGCTCACTTTATAACTCTCTCTCTCTCTCTCTCTCTCTCTCTCTCTCTCTCTACCTCTCTCTCTCTCTGTCTCTCTTTTTATCCCTATCCCAATCATTGGCCATTGTAATGGCGTTCAGGGTCCGGCTCGCTTTCAGGATTTCCTTATCAACGCATTCCATATTCGCAACGGCGGCGCTGATTTCATTTTGTGCCACCAGCAATTTCGCAATAAAATTTCGCGCTACTGCAAATTAAAATTGCAATGTAATTGGTTAATCCATGCGTGCATTATGCTCCCATTTCCATATCCACAATCCACAATCCAGGAGGAAGTGCCGCACAGCTCACATTGTTTAACCCGCACAGATTTCATTTTATTTCTCTTTTTTTTGCTTTTTTTTTATTTTTCTTCATTGTTTTTAAGCTTGATGTGGCAGTTGTAAGATGCGTTGAATCCATGTGTGGTTTGGAGTGGAGCAACATTTTAAATTGTATATAGATTTTAATACAGCTAAGTATATGCTGAATCAAAATCTATATAAAATAATATAAAATAAAAATAAAATATACAAAATATAAAATTGTTTCTAAATGTGTTAAAAAACTGTAACTTTTGTTAGTAACTAAAACAATAGTTTAGTTTCACGCAAAAAACACCTGCATGGAAATTTAGACATATTTGAAGACCCATTTTCCAGATACCAATCCAGATGTTTGTTTTTGCTCCTGATACTATTTCCAGCTGCGATTTGCATACAAAGCGAACTCATTACCATTCCAACCGCTTCCCTCAACGACTGTCAACGGTAGCCAAGTATTAAATTTACAACGCTCAGATACAAAGGCAGATATATATATATATATATATATATATATATAGAGAGAGAGAGAAGGGAATAGCAGACGTACCATGAGAGAACTGCCTTTGGCTTGGGGCTCACTTTTTGAGTTGGTCGATTTGGCTGACCACCTTTCGGATGCAAGTGGCAATCGCAACTGGGCGCCGCACCTGATGATGGATGGCATTTTAATGCAAGACGCTTATTTTGCTTACATAGCTTGCCCGAGGGAGGGGGGGCAATTAGACAGCTAATTAAATTACCACACCCACCCACAGTGTAATTGGCCCATAATCGCTCAAAACGAGCGTCGGCGCTGATTGCCAAGCGAGACGCCCATTTGGTAAAGCTCCTAATAGACATAGACGAAGACGCACTTGTCTCGCCACAAGTATCTGTATCTTTAGCTGTATCTGTATCTGTATCTAAATGTATCCC
Source organism: Drosophila longiperda (assembly GCA_035042125.1). NCBI lineage: Eukaryota > Metazoa > Arthropoda > Insecta > Diptera > Drosophilidae > Drosophila > Drosophila longiperda. The sequence continues at coordinate 837,110 of JAWNLV010000115.1, forward strand.
AGTTTTGGGTGGGGTTATATTGTTGTGCCTGTGCCTGTGCCTGTGCTGTGCCTGCCACTTACGCAGCTAATAAAGCAGCAATTTGGCAGCTGACGCCGCTGCCAACGCAAACAAAACATCAAACGGCAAAACCAGCAAACAGCACCACCCGCTCCGCACCGCACCGCTCTGCACCACCCTGATCTGAGATCAAACGCCAAATGTGCGGAGGTTTATTTACAATACACACAAAAAATAGAAACTCTTTGCAAGTACAGAAAACACTCGATCGATGGAACGCCTGCTTTTGTTTATGTGTGTTGTGTTGTGTGTGTGTTGTGTGTGTTGTGTGTGTTCCTCTGTCTATAAAGATATTTGGAATTTTGGTCTGCTGGCGCTTCGTTGTGCCCACTTCTGTGGCACCTGTTGGTTGTTTTGAAGGGCGCTGTTATCGTGCTGCTGTCCAGATTTATTCCGAAAATCCAGCAATCGTTCAGTTTTTTCAAAGTCAATACTTTTACCGTTAGCTTTGTAGCGGCCGCCGCCGTCGACGTTTTTATGAACCGACAATCGAGCGAATTTGATGCATTGCGTTTGAAATTGGCCTATAATCACACCTCAAGTGCTCTCACGCTGGGTTTATATTGATTGGGCTAAGATGAAACAACAATTGGGTTCAATATTATAAATCTTGTTCAAAATAAAATGTCTAACAAGTAAAAGAAAATACTTGGGCACAATAGATCTAATATAATAATATAATAATTAATAATAATAATAAAAGAAAATACTTAAATGTATTGTAGACTATTTTCGAAAGAAAGTTTTGATAGTTTTGCATTTTACAATTTATGCATTATTAATGAACCCATAAACACCAACTTTATTCTGCAGGAAAAGCCAAAAAATTAAATTTAAATTTTATATTGAATTCAAAATTAATAATAAAAAATAAATAATAATTAACAAAAATGGGTAAGATATTTCTGTTACTTATTATTTATTTATTAATAATTGTAAAAACAAGAGTTCATCAAAATAATATCTAAATTTAATAATTTATTTCTGCAATATTTGTGATTTGTTTGACATATATTTTTCGAAGAAGAATTGCTGAAAAACCATATTATATTTAATTTATAAATATACATTTTACATTTGTTTCACATAGAACACATTTAATTTTATTTCATTCTCAAATCTTGTATATAAATTTTAAAATGTATGTTAACAGTGAGTCAGTTAATTTATTCGCAATACATCAATTAAAGTGCTTATTTTGATGAATTTATAAGACAATCATGTCCACATAAAATTCATGGCACAGTCAATTGTGCAACCAACTGGCGCCCGAGCAGGGAGCAGCGACAGCAACAACAATCATCGATTTGGGGGCAGCATCCACACTCGCACTGGCAGTCGCATCCCGACAACAGTTACTGCAACAACAAGGGGCAACAACAACAACAACAACAACAAGTAGTAAGCGAGGCAAACAGCAGCCACATAACGAACCAAGTTTGAATATACTCGTAAGATTCCTGAGTATATTAGGTAGCAAAATTTTTACGAGCTCATTATGGCTCATTTCGGCGATTGTTGTGATCCTTTTATGCGCCTTCGAATGGCTTCAAATGGTTATGAGGCTATTTTCTGTCTGTCCCTCGCCTCGCCACGCCACGCCGCGCCTTGCCTTGTCTCAGTCGGGCGTCCTGCTCGACCGCGTTTTGCTCTCGTCCTGCTGCTGCTGCTGTTGGTGCTGCCAGGACGACTCATAATATTTAGTTTGCAGTTGTGACTGCGATTTTTACTTTTGGCGCTTTTCTTTACGTTTCGTTTGGTTTGCTTTGCTTTCCTTTTTTTGTACTTTTTGCTTGGCTTTCCGCTCATGTTACTTGGCAGTTTTGTTGTTGGGTCCTCGCATATTTGGCCAAAATGTCGCCAACTGTCTGCGACAGTGTGTGTGTTTGTGTGTGTGCCCTGTGTGTGCAAGTTTTTGTATCTTTCGCATGTTGTTGATTTTAGAGACTTGGCAACGAATGAGAAGCGGCGACAGCGGCTGGTGCTGGTGTTGGTGCGGGTGCGGGTGCACAAAAGTAAATTTCTTCTTATAATAAGTTTATTTTGCAAACACTTGTGGCAAGCAACTTTGTTTGTTCGCTCTTTCGGTTTTGGCCTCTAATCTACGAGCCGTTTGTGCGAATGTGCAAACTTTGACAAATATTTGCAAAAGTTTCGCAACTGCTCGAACGAAGATCTCTTTGCATTATGCATGTGAATTTATTATCATCAATTTGAAAACGCATTAATAACGCATTTCATAAATTCATAATTGACTAAATTGACGAATCATAAAAAAAATAACAGAAGGCCATCATTTTATTGAAGTCAAGCTGCATTTAGTTAAATTCATCTTTATAAAGTTTGTGATTGCTAATTTATACAGCCTTTTATTAATCCATTAAAAGCTGCGAAAAAAAACTATAGAAATTTAAATTAAATAAATAAAGTATAAAAAAAATTAAATTAAATAAAATACAAATTATATTACTGAAAATCTGCTCTTTAAATTTATCCAGCAAATTTTACAAAATGTTATACGGAAAATAGTGAACATTAGAATATAATATTAGGCCAACAATTGACATGAATCATAAATTTACAAATTAAAAATTGTCAACAAAAACTCGTAAGTTAACATACAAAAAATTAAAACTAAGATATTTTAAATAAACAGCAACCACAATAATAAAAACTAACTTATAAATCAACAAATACGTAAAACTTATAAAAACCTAATCAAAATTTTGTGTGTACAAAATTTATTATTGACAAAGAAAATGAAACTGGTATAGCAAAATAATCAAATCGAAAATATTTATAAATTTATATTTATATTTATACATACATAAATATATTTTCATTTACATATAAACATAAAACAATCTTTTTCATATAAAATAAATTGTGTGCTCAAATACTTAGTTTAGCAATTAAATAAAGAGTTATCAAACAAATGTCAACAGATATGAATTTTAATTTCCATATTAGTACAAGTTGTAATATTTACAATGTAGATGCCATTTTATTTATAGCTTTCGAGTGGCATTAAATTATTAATTTTTGCAACATTGTATTGCTTAAATGGTTGACAAACTAAGAAACCAAAGAGGTAAATATTTGCATGTATGTATCGGAAAATATTTAAATATTTATGTATTGAAATAGTCGCCGTAGAATTAATGCAGACAAAACAGTTTTGTTAATATGTATTTATTAATGTGACTTTGAAATTTGAATGGTTTGTTAGGGAAAATAAGAATTGGGATAGAATTTTAAATCAAACGGATGAGGTACAAAAATGTATATATTGTATATATATAAACTATAAATATATTTTATATTTATAGCAAATACTTTGTTGCTTATATTAAACAAGTATGTCAACAAAATATTTTGCTCTTATGTGAAACGGTTTTTGAGTAGTCGCACAAAATGCAGCGGACAAACTGATGAATAAAATGTATCTGTATCTGCAATGTGAATTTGTATTTGCAGCGCGTTGCGTGCAACTGGCAAACGTCGACTGGCAACTGGCGAGCGTCGAGCTCTTTGTCGAATTGAGTGTAAAATAGTGAAAATTATTTGAGTGCAACGTAAATGCTGCCCTGGCCTATAAGAAAAGTCAGCCCTCCTCCATGATGAATTTCCACGAACACAGCCAGAGCACATTTTCCACACGCGCAAATGATGAATTCTCCACTCAGAGCGAGCGAATGCTCAAACATGTTCGAGTGAACGCTCTCGAACACGACGAATGAACGTCGAATGAAGCGCAGAGCGGCAGCATTCATTGCTGAGAGTGTGAGCGAGCCGTCGACGTTGTCGCTGGTTTGAGTAGCCCTTATCACTTGGTGAGAGCAACGAGTGTGTTGGCTGGCTCATTCTGTTTCAGTTTCGCTCATTCATTTGGTGCGTTTCGCCTCTCTGTTTTGGCTGCTTCTTCTTCTTCTGGTGCTGGTGCTGCTTCTGCCGTCGCTGCTGCTGCTTCTGCTGCCTGCTGCTGCTAGCTGCTTGCTGCTGCTACTGCGTATCGGGGGAGCTCTACAGGCAAAACGCTGCCGTCGTCGTCGTTCGCTGCTTGTGGCCCGTTGCCATTCAGTTGAGTTTAGTTGAGTCTCAGTCAAAACACAACCAACTGCGATTTGGTGGCACATTCGTTCGATGGCAACGGTTTGGATAACAGGCGCGCGCTTTGTTTTATTATCCCACATTATCAGCGGCATTATTGTTATTGGCATTGTACGCTCAATTTTAATGTTGAATGGCCCTCGCGCTCTGAACTCGCATTCGCAATCGCATTCGTCCATTGGCCAGTGAATATCTGAATTTCAATCTGAATCTGAATTTGAATATCAATTTGAATTTGAATTTGAATTTGAATTTCTTCTAATCGCATCTGAAACGTCAGTTGAACGTGAAGCGCGCGCTCGTCGCCGTCGTCGGTTGTTTCGGTCAATAATAATAATTATAATAACAATAACAACAGCAATAAAAATCATAATAATAATTACAATAATAATAATAATATAAATAAAAATAAAAATAATCATAATAATAATAGTTTGTAATAACAATAATGATAACTAGCTATGAATGCCAAGTGAGTGATTGAATTCAAAATGAATATTAAATAGGCGCCACTTTGAATACTTCAAATCAATAATCACTCATTAACACACTAATAATAATAAATCTATATTTATTGTGGCAACAGTGTCAAGTGAATTATAAATACGAGTGCAATTGGAAAAACGAAACCAAAATCAAGTATACGAAACTCCACAACAAAATCTACAAAATTAATATAAACATAAACATAACAAAATATTTTTTACAATTCTACAACTGATGCGAGCCGGCATAAGTGCAATAAAAATAATATAAATAAATAAAAAAAAATATTGTAATATTTATTATGCATTAGAAAAACACAGAAATAAATACAAATTTTTACAAATTATTGTAAATCAAGTTACAAAAATACATTAAACTCAAAGAAAACACTAATAATATTTATTGAAAATATTATTAAATTTTATATAGATATATATAAATAATTTGTGCAGTTGAGCACAATTTATATACGAGTGTTGAGTGCCGCGTGCAGTTACTTTTAGTAGCTGCTGTAGCTGCAAGTTAGCCGCCAAAATTCTCACCGCCAGCAGCAGCAGCAGTCACAATATGAACTCCTACTTTGAACAGGCCTCCGGCTTTTATGGCCATCCGCACCAGGCGACGGGCATGTCCATGGGCACGGGCGGTCACCACGATCAGACGACGGCCAGCGCGGCGGCAGCAGCTTACAGAGGCTTCCCCCTGTCGCTGGGCATGTCGCCGTATGCCAACCACCATCTGCAGCGCACCACACAGGACTCGCCGTACGATGCGAGCATTACGGCTGCCTGCAACAAGATCTACGGCGATGCGGGCAGCGCCTACAAGCAAGATTGCCTCAATATAAAGGCGGACGCAGTGAATGGCTATAAGGACATCTGGAATACGGGCGGTGCCAATGGCGGTGGTGGCGGCGGTGGTGGTGCCACCGCTGGCAACACCTCAAATGGCTCCCAAGCGCCCAACGCTGCCAACGGACAGAACAATGCCGGCGGCGGAGGCGGTGGCATGCCTGTGCGCCCCTCCGCCTGCACGCCGGACTCCCGCGTCGGCGGCTATTTGGACACATCGGGCGGCAGTCCCGTCAGCCATCGCGGCGGTGGCAGCGCTGGCGGCGGCGGCAACGGCAGCGCCGGCGGCGTACCACAGAATACAGCCAGCGGCGTGGGCGGCGGTGGTGTGGGCGCGGCCACAGCCTGGAATGCCAACTGCACCATCTCAGGCGCTGCGGCAGCCCAAACGGCAGCAGCCAGCAGTTTACACCAGGCCAGCAATCACACCTTCTACCCCTGGATGGCAATCGCAGGTGAGTCCACGGCAGATCCAACCAAAAGTGAGTGTCCGACTCTCAACTCTCAATTCAGTTCTCAATTCTCAGTTCAGTTCTCAACATCAAAAACTAGCTTAAGTTTCAGTTCAGTTCAGTTCAGTTTTTGTTTTTGTTTTTGTTTGACTCGTTTTGATTTCGATTCGTTTTCATTATTTTTTTTTTATTAGCCAAGTTAAGTGTTTTGGCTTTTGCTGTTGTTGATTGTTGATTGTTGACTGTTGTACGTGTTGCCTGTTCCTCTGGTGTTTTCATAATTGTTTCTGTCTGGTCAAGTGATGATCCATTAAAAGACAACCACTTGCCAAATGACTAACACTCAATTATAATAATAATAATTATGATATTTGTGTGACTAATATGTAAACTGTAAATTATTTTAACTGGTTTACAATAAAAAAAAAAGAAAACAGATCCACAAGCCATAAACAGATTTATAAATAAAACAAAAAAAAATAAATAATATATTTTACGCAAATTGGTTTGTAAAATGTGTAATTTTCATTACATATTAAAAATTGTTAAGCATAATTTTTATTTATTATTTATCGAGTGTGGCTAAGAAGTAAAGTTTAAATTTAACTTCTGTTTAAAAATATGTATTTTTAAAGCTCGCCATTAAAAATGTATTGTGTTAAATTTCACAAGGAAGTCATTTAAAAATTATGTTTAAAAATAAATTAAATCATTTGGTTAACTAAATTCACATAATAAACCAAGAGTTGTAATATTCATTAAAAAAAAAAAAAAAACGTAAAAATAATAAGAAATTAGTTTTGTTATTTTATTATGTTCACAAATAATTGTTCAAACAATTTCATACAATTTATTGTATTGTTTTATAGCCTAAAAAGCTAAGATATTTCTTAGAGAAAAATCTATTTTTAATATGAGACATAAAAATTAAATAAGTTTGAAGTTCAGTTTGAAAATAAATTGCAATAATTCGATTCTTAAAATATTATTAAAATTAGTGTTTTAGATAATTTAAGTGCAGTCCACAAATGTAAAGTTCGCTTGAGGAGAGCTCCACAGACCCATAAACAAAAAAAGCAACCACCCAGACTAGAGGTAACCACTGGGTAGGTGCACCTGGTGGTTAGCTATTCCTTGATTTTACGCTGTTGCTGCTGCCACACGCCTTGCAGCACTCTAGCGTTGGCTGCCTCATAATTTTCAACACTTTGTTTACCAATTTTTGTCACCTTTGGTTTTAATGATGCTCAGCGGCGACGATGTTGCCGTCACCTTCATCGTTGTCGTTGTCGTTGTCGTTGTAATTGTGTGTAACGACAACAACAACAACAACAACAACGTTGGCGGCAAAGTGGCAACAAAAGTAAGCTGCAATTTGTGCAACAAGAGCAGCCGCCGCGGCAGCCAACTGGTAAAGCAGTAAATTATGACCATGCGGCTAAAAAGAGCTGCAGAAAATAGCAAAAATAGCAGCGCAAAGAAATCCTTTTTCCAGGACACACACTGAGCGCAGTCGCGCTTATTACAGTTAACAGCGCCATTATGTAATTATGTGCAGCACGTCCCGAACTAAACAGCCCTTTCGAGTACTTCATGCCACCACCAGCTGAGCCAAGTCCACAGGTTACTTCTTGCCACAACAGCGCCTTATCAACTCTTTGTAGGCCTCAAAAACACTCGCTGATAACAATAAAAAACAACTGAAAATTCCATTATTGAAGTCAATTTTAATGCAGCGAAATTCATTTCCAAAAACCCCCAAAAAAAATAACAAATTTGGCCATGCGAAATTTATGATTGCCCTCATGTAGGTGGTCAGTGCACAGACATAAATTGTGTTGCGCATGTTGAACGCGTTAACTGTGCAACATTTATCAGCAACTTGGACCGCAGGGCAACAGCAACAACAACTACTGAGGCAGTGGTAGGGGGGGGGGGCAAGCGGAATGAAGCACGCAAAAATCAATCAAAATTTCACTTGGGCTATCGATAATTACAAACTTGGCACCCGAGACCAACCAGATGGGCTGCTGGCTGGTTAAAAAACAATTAAAGTTGAACTAAATACTGAGACTGAAGGTAAACGCTCTGGCGACAGGTTTTTTCAGTGTAACTGGTTCCAATTCTTCAACACTCTGCTCCGTTCCATATTCGCCTCTTGGGCTCAATCCCAATCAATCGTTTCTGATATAACGCAGAGATGATCGTAATGAAATTTATGCCCAGTCGCGATGGAGTGGCAGTGGCAAACATAAAATGCTGATAATGCAACGCAGGGCTGACAACCTAATATACAGGGTGTCGCAGACATATTTCATACACTCAAAAACTGACTGTTATGCAATCAAATGAGACTTCAAAATATCTAAGAAAGCAATTTTTACCTGAGAAATTCGTGCTGCTTCCAATAAGAATACGATATGAGCAGCCATCTCACCACACCTAAGAATTATTCAATTTAGTGGTTAGTTTGGCTATGGTGAATACTCTCAGTGAATATCTTGGCATATTTATCTAAGCATTTTATTAACTTAGCTACAACTTAATAAAAATATATAAATTTATAATTGATAAAAAAAGATTGAAATCTTAACTATTTAATATACTTTTAATCTACAATCTAAAAATGGTAATTTGCTGTCGATATTAGCGCACAAAAGTCAGTGTTAAAATTAATATTGGTTTTGCTTGCACTAAGAAAATTTATCTAAGTATTTTATTAACTTGGCTACAATTTAATAAAATATAAAACTATAATTTATAAAAAAAAAAAGATTAAAATCTTAACTATTTATTAAATATTTAATCTTTAATTGATAAATGCTGATTTGCTGTCTATATTAGCGCACAAAATGCAGTATTAAAATCAATATCGATTTTGCTTGCACTAAAAATATTTATCTCAGCATTTTATTAGCTTAGCTACAATTTAACAAAATCCGAATCAACAATTTATAAAAAAAAAAGATTAAAATCTTAACTATTTATTAAATATTTAATCTTTAATCTATAAATGCTGATTTGCTGTCGATATTAGCGCACAAATCCGTATTAAAATCAATATCATTTTTGCTTGCACTTTTGATTTATTTAGCAGTCGCAACAATTTGTAATGTTAACAATAATTTTGAATGGAGCATTTTGGCTGTGAGCCACCGATTCCAACACACAAATATTCGCACCGAGGAAAACCAAAATCAGGCCATAAATAAATCGCCGCACACTTCCAGCGATCATCGATCATTTCAAGCGGCCTCCAAAAGCCGGGGATAAAATGAAACCAAAAAAAGAAAAAAAAAAAACCAAGAAAATAATGAAAAATTCCGTTTTTATCGTATCTAAACATGGTTTAAGATTTGAGAACCTACTTCAATTTTTGTTTGGCTGTTGGGTGTTTGTGTTGGCGACTTGCACAGTTGTTGTGTGTGTGTGTGTTGTGTGTGTGTTTGTGTGTGTGTTATGTGTGTGTGTGTTGTGTGTGTGTTTGTGTGTGTGTTATGTGTGTGTTATGTGTGAACACGTTGAGCGCGGGGCCATTAAATCATTGTCCTGAAGGCTTTTAAGTCATTATCGATAAATTTCAACATAAATTCGTAAATTTGCTTTATTTGCCTGGGCCCCACACACTCACACACACACACACACACACACACACACACACACACGGGTACAAACTGTGCCTGTCTGACATGTTAAGTTTTGGGGCTAAAATTTGTTTTGGCTAATTTCGTTGCTTGTTGAATCAGCGCCCACGTCTCAAGTAAAAGATCGATATCAGAGGCAAAAGACGCATCGCACATGTTTCGTGGCTCATTTTTTTTTTTTGGTATGAAATGACCTTGAGAATCTCCGGTTCTAGGGCCGCAATTGACACGTCCTGTGCAATCATAATTCATATTTTGGTCCAGCTTCCTCGCTGGGCAATTATCAGTGCTCATTGTCTCGGTGCGGGCACAGGTAGAGCCAGGACTCAAGCACACAATGAGAATCCATCGACCTTTCCCTTTGTTAAAGTCTCCGTCTCGGGAACTCTCCGGCAATTAGTTGCAGTGCAATGCAATTGTGGTTCGCACGTATTATGGACGGAGGCACGTCGAGTTCTGGGCTGCATTTCAGTCAAGGCTAATGTGCTTGGCAACATTTTTTGGTAAGGATTGCATAACTCATAATTCATAGCCCACAAAAGTTCAAATGGCAATGGACTGCGAGCACATTTTTGCATTGCATGCAACAGGAACCGTCACAATTACAACTGCAACTGCAACTGCAACATGCAATTAAAATAGGCCACAAGTGGCACGCACTCCCCCCCCCACTCCACTCCACATAAAATGTACTACATCGATGATTATGCAAGCAGCGAGAGGGGAAATGGGGAAAACAGTAAAACAGGAAAACATTTTCAACGCACGCTTTTATCAGATTTGCAAAATGCAAAATCAAAAGCAAATCAAATCAATTGAAAAATTTGTTAACAACTTGCAACGGATGCTGCTGCTTATGTTGCCGTTGCTGTTGCTGTTCCTGTTGCTGCATCAAAGCAGCTGATGACTCTTCGGTATGGACGCGTTGCGCATTCGGGGATTGGCCTGTGTGCTGGGGCAGCTTCTTGCATTTTTTAATGTATTTTTAAATAAGGAATTTAATAAGCACCTTGGCGGCCGTCGGACAACGACTCGAACGCAGACAACAGCAACGACGACGACGACGGAGACGACGACGTCGACGTCGACAACACAAAGTGGCCCAGACACATGGCCCAAAAAATTAATAAAAGAGAAAAAATACAAAAGACAAAAGACTGCAGGGCGAGAAGCAATTTTTGGTTATAAGCGCAATACACACACAGTGGAAAAGTCAAATAAATATTTAAAAAAAAGTGCAAACATTTACAAAAAATCTTATTTATTTTTTATATTTGAGTATTGCCTGAAACTATAAAAAACATGTTTAACAAATCCATTTTTTTTAATAATATCAATACTTGTTTTTTTTTCTATATTTTCAAACTGCAAAAATGCAAAACATAAATCACATAAAATTTGATGAAATAATTATAAATATATATATAAATCATTCATTAATCAATTTAATTTTTTTGTATTGGCAATTATTTTTAGAATCTCTAAATTTATTTTTTTTTTATTTTTTTTTTATAATTATCTTATATTCATACATATGAAAGGAAATACAAAATTCACTAAAGTCAATATTCATTTGATATGCTAAAAGTGCATAATTAATCTTTTTTTTTTTATCTATATAAACCGAATGAATTTGTTGTAATATTTATTAATTAGATTTCTTATCTTACAGATTGATTAATCTTATTAAAGAATTAATGCAAAATTTAAATTATTAAATAATATTAAATAACTTGCAATAATTTCAAAGTTTTCGTTTAATTTTAAGCGTATTTTCTTGAGACTCTTTCGTTTTTTGCCATTGTTTGTTGAACGTTTTCTTGGCGGGTTGCAAAATCATGTTTTAAGGTGTTTTTGATACCTAATAAAAACAACAACACAGCTCCGCAGCAAGAGGCACACACGCACACACTTGCAGCCTATTCCTCTCTCTCTCTCACACACACACAAACACACACACACAGATACACAAACATAAATGCAACGAAAACGCGCCATGCCAAAGGGTCAACTGAAGATGGAGAGAAGAGTAAGCAGTGGCCGAATGGCAGTGGGAAGGGTGAAAGATGGCAATGGCTTGAGGGGGGGCAAGCGGGGTGGTTGCCGTGGCTATAAGGGCAGGCGAGCGCCGCAGTGGCCAACACAACAAGAAATGCTTTTTTGGACCCAGATCGCCAACATACGTCATAGCAGAAGACGTCGACAGCGACAGCGACTGCGACTGCGACGGCAACTGCGACTGCGACGCCGTTTGCCGTGTTTATTATAAAACAACAAATCATTCATTATAACCACTTGTGTGTACAGAAACAGATACATATATATATATATAAATATATATTTATATATTTATATATATATATATATATATAATTGGTGCATTTGTATAGGTATGTGCATATGAGAAAGTGGCGTAAACATGAAAAGAAACACAAGTTGCCAACGCCATGAAATTTTATATATATATATTTTGGACATCTAAAACTGAGTAACTGCTTGGGTGTGCGTGTGTGTGTTGTTGTGTGTGTTGGTGTGTGTGTTTGTGTATGCGCTGTCGTATAATATGCATATTTGCGTATTATTTTGATTTTAATAATGATTTATTTATTATTAATAATTCATTGGTGGTGGGCCCTCGCAAAGATCGAATTGGTTTTGTGCCGGCTACGCATGGACGCTGATTGCGATCTGATCTGTGGCAGCAACATCAGCAGCAGCAGCAGCAGCAGCATCATCAGCAGCAGCAGCATCATCAACCGGAGCAAAAGCTACGCACCTCAATGTAAACTCGATCTTCATACAGATTGCCATTTGAATACAGTTCGACTTGGAGTCCATGAATGGGCATATATATATATATATATATATATATATAAATATATATATATGTATGTAGTATTAAGTCCAGCTGGGCTAGATCGTTGGCTGCTTTGGTAATACAAGTTGCGTTTGTGTTTGTATCTTGGTTGGAAACGTAGGAAACGCATATTATAATGAGCTTCAATTAAGATTAAAATCTTAAAAAACAAAAGAGACAATGATTTATTGGTTCACAATTATGCAGTGACTACCTTGAGGCACTAGACCAAATGGCTAAAACTCCCAACTCCAAGCGACTTGGCAACACTCAACTAGTTAGTAGAAAAATCCATATAAATATACCAAAACTTAGAACATAATTCAAATAAAGTTTTGCAGTTCACATTTAAATATATTCTACAAAAATGAATCACCTATGGCATAAATATTTTGATTTTGTTACGAATATTATTCCCACTTTTAAACCTGTTTAATATGCAAAATTATATTTTGTTTGACACAACAATAAAAGTTGTTTGGTAGTGTCTAAAAAAGGAATTTGTTGAATTTTTTAATAGCTATTAATTTCATTTGTTTGTATTTTTAATTAGCTAACAAACAAAAATTTGACTATAATCTTTGAGATTTCTGCTTAGGTAAATTTTGTTTAACAACTTGGAATTTTTATGTTGCCAATCGATGGATTTCATTCTGGCCCTGTTAACACTCTTGCGTCATACTGGAACAGTAGCCTGGCCATTCTTGTCGTGACTCCAATCAATGATTTACGAGTTCTCGCTGCAAAACTGGGTAACTGTTATAACAGTTTAAATATTAGGTAAAAGCGAATCGATGTGGTATATGGCCATCCATGCTTGCCTACCAAATGAGTTATAGACTAACAATTTTGATTTACGGCCGTACATTGAACTCAACAGAAGTGGAACTTAAGAACTCCAAGCGAGGCGCCAGTCCAGCTACGGGTCTGACCAGCCCTTCGCTGCCCCCGACTGCGACTGCGACACCGCCTACGCCTTGCAACATTAATGTCAATTTAATGTTTCCTTAATGACTTCTTTCGTTGCAACTTGTTTGCCTCTTGTTGTTGCAGCAGCAGTTCTTATCAGTTGCTGGTCAAACTTGTCGCTTGGTTTGTTTGCTTGGTTGCCTGGAAAGTGTTTATGCTAAATAGCTAACGAGTTTTCCCCCAAGAAAGTGAATTCTTTGGTTAGACTTTAAATTTTGTATAGCTACTGCTTTGCTATGATATGATATCGTATGATATTGCATGATATATACTCTCTATATTCACTGGCTGACATGTGCTCCTCGCCTCGTCTATTTATTTAGGTCGGCAATTAAGATTTTTATCAGCGCCTTTTGATGGGGCATTAAAAAAACGCAAAAGACGCTGCAGACAAACTGCAAACAAATGCCATCTCTTTCTTTGTCTCTCTCTCTCTCTCTCTCTCTGTCTCTCTCTTTGTCTCTGTTGCAACTAGCTGATTTATGCGGCTGGGGATTTTGTCAAGAGCGTGCCCCGTTTTTAAAGAGTCATAAAAATAAACTAAATTGTGCACTGGAAAAAAAGGTGTGAAAAACAGCAAATAGCTTTTTGGTTGAGGGGCGGGTGGGGGGGCGTTTCATATTGCTTGCTGCACTTGACGAACTGGTTACCAGTTCATGCCACAAACTAAATGTGTAATTTTCAGACGCTTGTAAACACTTCCCCTTAAACACCCTCCCCTCCAACCCCCTTGGACAACAGACTCCCGGTGCCAGCTGACTGTCTGCCGACGCGCCAACCATTTGTTTGAATTTGTCTAAAGTGGCTGCCCCTTTTTTCCCCCTTCCCCCTCCCTCTCTCTCTCTCTCTCTCTTTCTTGCTCTCTTAAGTACAATTTTCATAATTTTCATTGCTGCTGCAAAAAAAAAACAGCGTTTGTCAAATTTTCCGTTTACTTTTAGTTGCTGCCCCATGCCACAACAGCAACCAACAGCCCCCCGCCCCCTGTTGCCATAGTTGTGTTGCCTTTTCTTTTTAATTTAATATTTTTCTTTGTTGTTTCTTTTTGGGCGCAGTGTCTGCTGTCTGCATCTGTTCCAGCTATTTTCCCTACTGCTCTCTCTCTCTCTCTCTCAGTCTCTCTCTCTCTCTCTCTCTCTCTCTCTGTCTATGTGTGTGCTGTGCTGTGCTCTTCAGCTGAAAATTGCGTTTACTCAGGCGCCAGCCGCTCATATTTAAATACACACGTGTTTTATCGCTGCCATTAAATCATATTTTTATACTTTACCTTTTTGGCTGTGCCACCTTTAACGACAACCAGCGCCAACCACCCAACCCCCTTCTATAGGTACAAACCCCTCCCCCCCCACTCTTTGTTGGGCACGTTGGCATTTTGATTGTTTACATTTTGCACTTTCACAGCGTAAACAAACAAACAGCGCTAAATATTGTTTAAAATATAAAAAAAATATAAATACAAATAACAAATTCGAGTCTGAAAAGGCGTCCCGTTTGAAGTGCTTGCGGGGGGTGGGCAGTGGGGGGAGGTGGGTTGTCTGCAAATGGCTTTTGTCAGTGCCAAATGTCAAGTGTTTTATGTAGTTATAATTCAGTTAGTAAAACTGCCTTAAATGAAGTTAATTGTAATTAATATTAATATTTTACATATAAGATGAGCATCAATCAGCTCAAATAATTATTTTCTATAACTCAAAATTGGTAGAGATATTTTTATTAAATTTTTAAAGATATTTTTATTAAATGTTGTAAGAAAATCTTTACCAATATTGAGTCGTATAGCAGCTGAAAAAATAGTCGGTTCCCATTTAAACACATTTTAAACTTATCTAAAATGATGTACATATAAATTAAATTTTTCTAAAACAAAATAATAATTGTGCAACATTAAAAACATCGACTAAATTAGTATTAGACCAACAAATATAAACACAAAAACGTATTTTTTATATTTATTTATTTATTGTGGCAATTTGCAATTGAAATGTTAGCGGTTTTCTGGCTAAACAAGTTAAAGCAAAAGTGTTGTCTTACAATGATCAGCAGCATAGGTTAAAGATCAAAAGAATCTTTAAAACGGCTACTGTTCAAACAGCACTTAACTAACTACCCCCCCCCCCCCCGCTCACTAGCCACACTCCACCCCTCTCTCTATATCTTTGAACAATTCTTGCAATTTGCTGCATTATGGCAACTGCAGCAACAACAACAACAACAACAACAACAAAGCTTAGTTTCAATTTACTCAAACTGGCCGCAACACACGTGCGGCTGCTTAAGCATAAATGCCTCATCCAAAAGCACTACCCACCCCCCGCCGCCGCACACACCAACAAGCTGTGGCTGTTGCCACGTATGGGTGCAGTGGTGCTGCTGCTGCTGCTGGTGCTGGTGGTGCTGCTGCGGAGAGTTAACAATTTTTTAGCATTTTTTAAACGTTTCTCTTCTCTGGCCTCTTCTGCATTTTCAGGTAAGATAAGATCTGATTTAACACAATACGGCGGCATATCAACAGACATGGGTAAGAAAATTTCCACATTTTTTATTTGATTTTTTATAATTATTATTTTATTTTATGCATTAGCGCAAGTTCTAGTCTAGCCTCTACTAATATTATATATAAATTAGTAAGAAATTAGCAATGGTGTCGGGTTACTTCCCTACTGCAACAAGTTGCTGATTAATGTGGCAATTGTTGTTTGGCGCAGGGAGAAGGCGTCAAATGTTAACTCAAATGTGCCAGCCTCGAAGGTTGTGTGTGTGAAACTGATTGATTACTCGACTTCATGCGGCTTGCCACAAGCAGCTGATTAGGCCAATTGCACAACTTGGCTCGCACGCAACGTTAACGCAATTAACGTTTGGCATTAAGCAGCAAGCGGCAAGCAGCAAGCAGCAAGCGGCAAGCGGCTAACAATGTTGCAGCTAAGCTCGGCCATACTGTTGATGCCACTGCGTCTGTTGCTGCTGCTGCTGTTGCTGTTGCTGCTGCTGTTGCTGCTGTTGCTGCTGCTGTTGCTGTTGCTGTTGCTGTTGCTGCTGTTGCTGCTTCTGTTGCTGCTGCTGCTGCTTCTGCTGCTGTTGCTTTTTCTGCAGTTGCTGTTGTTGCTGCTGCTTCTGCTATCTGCAAGCGGCAACTTCTGTGGCCCAAAGCCACTGGAGGCGTTCCATTTTGTTGGAACCTTTGCAAGGCAAGGTTATCAATCAGTGCGTCGTCTTCGTCTTCGTCGTCATTTCAGAGCAGCTACTTCTTAAAATCCAATTACACGCAAAGATTGCCAGACTGACAGACCAACTGACAGCAAGTTGCAACGGGCTCGACTGATCAGCGCTTGTTGAAGCCGCACCGCTCAAATTACATGAATCGACGGTGCAAGGCATGAATTGAGGCGCAAAATTACCGAGACGCGCCACCCAGACTGAAACCAAATCCCTCCCACTCCCCACCACGCTTCCCTCTACTCTATCACTATCTGCAGTTGAGCTTATTATTTACTATGTTCAATTGATTATCTTGTGCAAATCGGTAGCTAAATATTGGCACAGGCGCAACAAGTGGGCAGCTTTCAGCAGCATAAAGCGTGAGCGTCTGCAAAGATCTAGCAAGACTACCTGGCAACCCTGGCAGCAGGCATCCTCAACGCAATGGTGGGCAGCTCTGCCCGTAGATAAGATGAGAGATTCAGATTGAAGCTGGCAAGTAGTTGCCACCGAATGAAGAAGCTGCCTGCCACTTTTGTGAGTGGGCATAACGAAAATCGAATCTGCTGATTGGCATCTGATTAAGTAAAATTGTTATTTTAATTCGAATTGAATTCAGATTCTCACTTTTTTTACTCAAAAGTTTATCATTCAACACGATCAGTTTTTGTTTTCGAAAAAGGTGGAATACTTTTTCAAAGTACTTCCAAATTGCTCAGCTCAGCTTCCATTTTTAAATTATTTAAAAAGTTGATTCACATAAAAATCCCAAAATACTCATGAAAAAACAAATATATTTATTTTGTAATCAAATTAATATTTTGCAACATAAAATTAGCAGTTGAAATCTCACGTCTGATTCTCATATTAAACAGTCAAATTTAAGTTATTTTTTTGCCATTTAAATCGTTTTTTATTTTACTTACAAAATGATATACATTTAATTACAAAGTAATTTTCAAACTTTACAGCAAATGCTGACAATATTAACTGCCTCTTTTCCACTAAATACTCTTTGTAATAATAGTTATTTTGGTATGCAGGTAAAATCTCATAATTTGGCTGTCGTTTCTCACTCATTGCCACAACCAAAACAACACAACTTGCACAGCGAATTGTTGGACTCATGTAGGGGGGAGTGGGGATACGGGATGTATCCGTTTGAGGGGCGTGTACACATTCGGAATGCTGCTGACATTGAACATGACATTTTCCCCCCAAAGAGATAATTAAATTGCGGGCTTAATAGAATTAAATGCTGTGTTTGCATTTCAAAATCCAAAACGTGCCAAATGCCAATGGCCGAATTCCCCCTGGCCCACCCTTCCCTAACCCTAACCACGCTCCCTGATGCGGTTTGCCTGTTTGTTGGTCAAAAGCAACAAACAACAAACAACAAAAAAATACCAACAACAAAGCACAAAAAATGTCAATTTGGACAAGTTTTGATAATTGCAGGCGAGGCCGAGCTGCAGAGTTGCGTTCGCATTGTGGCAGCGCTACTGTGCTGCATGTTGCACGTACCACGAATCGCATAGCCTGTGTGTGTGTGTGTGTGGTTTGTGTGTGCGTGTGCTGCTGCTGCTGCTGCTGCTGCTGCTCCATGTTGCATGTTGCAGTTAATAATTATTGAAATGTGTGGCCGCCAGGAATTGTGCTCGTGCTCCTTGTGCTTCCTGCGCGGCTTCCGTCATCGTCAGCAGCAACAGCAGCAACAGCAGCAGTCAGCAGTCGGCAATGTTGCATGCATCGTTACCTTTAAGGCTCTGTTATAGTTGTGGCTGTTGCCACTGAGCAAAAGACTAACAATGCTTGCATTTTCCCACCTTTTTCACATAACTTTTCAGTTGTTGTTTTTTCGTTTACTGTTTTTTTTTTGTTTTTGTTTGTGCTTTTTTTTTTGTTTTTTGTTGTTGCTTTTTTGTTGCTTTAGTTTCGTCTTCGGCTGCCGTTGTTGCCACTGGCAGGGTAAACAAGTCGGCCACTTGGCCAGCAACTCGTTACCACCCCTTTCCAATTCCCTCGCCACTGCCACACACACACACCATACACACACACACACACACACACATTGATAACCCTCTGCGTCGCGTACACATGTCGATGTGTCTCGAACTTGTTACCACTTTTAACAGCGGGCCGGCCTCCGTACGGAGTGGCCCCTGTAATAAATTCATATTCAAATTGTTAATTGAATATTATTTGTTAAATTTGCAAGCATTAAATGTAAATGTCGACTGGCTGGGCAAATGTGGCGGGGGCGTGACCGCGACCCGTGCAAAATTTCCTTCTTTTTTTTTTGACTCTATTGAAATTGAATTTTTTCTTATTTTTGCCGCTGCCTAGTTAATTAAATTTATGCGTTTTTAACACATTCTTGAGTGGGTAAAAAGGGGAAAATCGTTAACTGGATTGGGTAACATTTTGGCAAACAAACAAACACAAAAATATGTGTTACCGAAAATTTGGTCACTGTACCAACGACCTCCATAAAAATCTCCCCCAAGTGGCAGCCCACAAAAAAAAAAAATGCATCGATGAACAACGAGTGTTGAACGAATGTAGAACGAATGTAGAACGAGTGCACAACGAGTACTCGCAACTGTAATTGTATCTGTGTTGCTGTCTGTGTCCTGTGCGACTGTTTGGCTGTTTGTCTGTTTGGCTGTTTGTCTGTTGTCCTTGTCAGTTGTGCTATGCTGACTGTTGTTCTGTTATTTCCATAATTCATATTCATAGACATTACAAGCGAACAGACAAACAAACAAACAAACAAACTGAGGACCTGTCGCTGAGCGCTGCCTGCACCTGCAATACGGCTAAAAGTCTGTCCAAAAAAAAAACAAAAAAAAAAGAAGAATAGTAAAAAAAAAAGAAGAAAAGAAGAAAAAAATCTGCAATGTGTAAATGTGGCCAGAGTGCTAAAATATCACATATGCTTTTAGCCCAGTTAGTGTAAAAAACTCAGTCAGCTTCAGCTTGGGCAAAAGTGGGCAAAGAAAGAGTTGAAAGATAATCGCAACACGTTTGTACATAAATTATGCAAACTTGATTTGATTGAGCTTAAAATTGTGTTAAATTTATGACCACAGAGAGAGAAGAGAGAAAGAGAGAGAGAGAGAGAAAAAGAGAGAGACAAGCTTCAGCTAAATCAGCATATATCATCATCATTATGATTGTCATCATAAGAGAACTCTGGCAAAGTATCTCGTAGATACACAACGTGCCACATTTGATTTTCCACACACACATTTGGAAATTATTAGCTGGGGAGCATTTTGTAGTTCGGCAAGTGTAAATGTTGTGTCCTGGAACTCGAACTCGAACACTTCATAAATTGGTAGACGGCACTTTCGCTTTTGCCATGCTGCAGATGGACAGAGTAGTGGTATAGAAAGATGCCACATGTGTGGCACAGAACGACATTCTGAAGCTGGCCACCGGGTTTCAATTAATGAATTAGTAATTTCGGTTTCATTGCTGTAATGAACACTTGTGGCAGGATGCTTGTAAAATTTCTGTTAATGTTGTCATGTTGCAAGTTGGTAATAATAAAGTAAAGAAACGTTTCTCTCTTGCCAAAAACTTCAGAAAATCGATTTTGTGTGTGACATGAGTAAAAATACAATTTCATTGAAAGATTTAATCAGCTCATTTTTTATTTAAATACTTTTCACATTCCAAAAACACTTAGAAATGATTCGAAATGATTCTCCGGAGGGTTTTTCTATGAAATCAAAATGGTTTTTATGATCAATTGTGGCAGTCAGAGGGAATGCAACGCACATTCATTAAAAGTATTAATAACTTTAAATTATTGATAATTTTGTAATTGTAATTGTAGTGCAACAATTCTGGCTTTTGACCACACAAATCGCAGACTAGGCGACTTTTATTTACTTTGTTGCATTTGCTTCATTTGTTTACGGCTGCTAATGAATGGTTGCACTTTGCAGTGCCCGAGCATTATCCGAGTATCTTTAAGGTGGGGGGGGGGGGGGACACACCCACTTCTGGGCCGGCACCGCACTGTAAAGGTTATGGAACCCGCTGTCATTTTGTATTCCATATCACTGCAACTGGTAATTGTGACATTAGAACCGCAATTACGTAAGCCAATCCATTGGGAGGGCATCACTAAAAAATGATTTGCTAAGTGAACGTGCAATGCCGATAAGAAATCAACTTTGAAAATGCACTTGCAACATGAGTTACATTTTTATTTATTATATTTTTGCTTTTTTTTATTTAGTTTTCGTTGTTGCCTGCTGCTGCTGTTGCGACGCTGTAGGTATGCAATTAGTCAATTAATTTGAAAATTTATTAACCGCCAAAAAGCAATTTGCTTCACATCAAAATATTTACACACACACAAACACACACACTCACACACTGAGGGAGACACACGCGTTTTGCGAAATGCCGGCGGTAAACTAAAACCGATGCCGAAAACCGAAACTGGGCTTTTGCTGGCTGGCGTTGGCAATTGGCAGTGAAATATATATGGCGAGCTGGTAGCTGGTAGCTGGTAGATCGGTTCACGTTCTCGGTTTGCCGGTCAGATGGCAAATGAAGGAATTCCACAAAAGGTTGCGATTGTAAACTTTCAACCAGTGTGTGGATTTTGCTTTGATTTGCAGGCAAAACTTGCTCGCAGTTCGCAGTTTGCAGCTCAACAAAGGAGCAGCAAACGCTGTGAAGATAATTTATGGGTTCAGTTCAGAGGCAACGGAATCGGCCCCTTTCGCGGCGGAAGTGCGTGAGTCTGTTGTGCACTATGAGTATCTGTATCTGGCAGATACGTATCGCAGCTACTGCTAGCCAAAAATTTGTAGGTCAGATTGCATATTTATATATATATATATAAATAAATGACTTTTGTGCATGTCGTCCACGGGCAACCGTCGGCTTCTGCTTTGCCCATAAATTAACGGCTCAAAATCAAAATGTTTTTCAAGTTTCTAATGTTCCACGTGCGCTCTCTCCATCTCCCTTTCCCCCGCGCGCTGTCTACCACTCTCCTTCTCTCTCACTCTCTCTCTGTCGCTTTGCCGCCCTTTTGCTCTCTTGGAGCGCTCCATGTGCGTGCTAATGATTAATAACGCGCTCGACCGAAACCTGCTTTCGTGCTGCGGCCATCATGGCAAACAGCTGATCATCGACCGACCGCTGATCAGAGATTGCTGTTGGGAGAGCGAGCAGTCGTCAGCGACACGTCATGTCACCGCAAT
Source organism: Drosophila longiperda (assembly GCA_035042125.1). NCBI lineage: Eukaryota > Metazoa > Arthropoda > Insecta > Diptera > Drosophilidae > Drosophila > Drosophila longiperda. The sequence continues at coordinate 858,968 of JAWNLV010000115.1, forward strand.
GTCCGCCAGCCAAGTGCCGTGCCGTAGCCATCAGTCAAAAATGCCGACTGTTACAGTTTGTATCTGTGCGAGCCCATTTTGAATTACAGGTACAGAAACTCTAGCAAAAAAAATCTACACAAAACGCAAAACACAAAAGTCACCTGAGCAACAACAAAGGCGGCTCGCTCAGAGCACACAGGTATGCCATGTTGCGCTCTCAGTTTTCGTCTCTCTCTTTCCATCTCATTCTTTCGCTCTCTCGCTCTCTGCGTGTGAGGTGATTGATCATCTTTTTTGCTCAGCCACAGCCGGTTTTCTTTTTAATTTATGTGCGCTCACCGTTGCGACTGAATGAATCTCACCTTTTATTTTATATTCGAATTGGAACATTTGCTGGCTAGTTGGATTCTCGTTTGATCGTAAACGATATTCGAAGCGAACTCTGTTTGGAGTTGGGTTTGATGTTAGAAGGCAGCTCGAAGCGATTAGTAGCAGCCAGCTAAAAGTGTTATACAGGTCAAATCTCACCTGGATATACCAAATTCAAAGTGTTCTTTAATCTAATTAGTTCGTTTGGTTATGAAGATGATTTCATGGCATGCAGCTTTTGCATGTGACTATTTTAGAGCTGTAAAAAATTGATTTAAAGTCAAAATGAGAAATATGAAATGAATATAAAATTATTTTTATATAAAACTGCTAATAAAAAATTAAACTAAAACTGAGTATTAAAATAATTTCATTAATTAAAATGTTTAAAATATCAATTTGAAGCGCTATTTAAAATAACCTCAAACTAAAATTGGATTTTTAAATCTATCTTTTTATACAGTTTTTATATTCATTAATTATATATTATTATAATTTTATGTAATATAAATTTACGTAATCTAAAGTCAGCAATAAGCCTTATTAAGCGACTTCCAGCTAAATTTACTCACATAGCAACCACTATCGAAAACCAGATTCCAAAGTGTTTTTTTTTTCGAAGAGTTCAAACGAATTCGATTGCGACCCACCGCAGCTAATCGAAATGGTTTGCTTCCAATCTCAATTGATGATCTATTAACGAGCGTCCATACAAATTATGCAACTATCCAAAGCAACTACAAAATGGTGCCCACATGGGCAACTATGCAACAACAACAACAACAACAACAACAACAATGGGAACAGCTGACATGCAGTACAATTTCCTTTGTCACCGAGAGGCAGCAATAGGCCATAAATCTTGAGCATATTAACATGGACGTGCGATGAAAGTGCCAGCCAAATATGTCATTGTCAGTGTTTGGCTCTGACTTTGTGCATTGGGATTTCAGATCGGGACAGAGACAGAGACAGTGCCCAGTGCCAGTGCAGGAGACGGGGAAGGACATGGAGAGGGAAAGGCCGCCTCTGCGGCTACCAAATGCGAGTGTATTGACACCTGAGTCCAAACCAAACCCAAACAGAACCAAAACGTAACCTAAGCCTCTGGCGCCAATAACTGCTGTTGTTGTTGTTGTTGTTATTGCAAATGAAGTGAAAGAAAAAGAAAGTGTCAGCAGCCTCTCAGAGGCTCTGGGAAACAGGTAACACAGAACTGAAGCTGGAGCTGGAGTTGGAGTGGTAAATGGTTAGAATGCCTATCGCAATACTTTCCAATGAAATCGGTTAGACATAAATCACTGACTGGATGACTGAGTAAATACGTGCGTGTGTGTATGTGTGTGTGTGTGTGTGTGTGTGTGTGTGTGTGTGCTGATAACTGAACTGAGAGTCATGCGGCTGCTTTTTGCTGCTTATCGTGCATTTGAATTGGAAGACAACGCATTTTTTATTTAAATATATATAAAAAATTCTCTCTACGTCACATAACATGACAACATTTTGGGCGTGAATACACACTCACACACACACTCACACACACACACATACACTTAGCAACAACAACAAACATGGCTCAAAAGGCAGCAGCATCGTCGTCCATGCTGACAGCGCACATAAATCTCTGTAACATGACACTTTTGGCAATGGAAATAAAATATGGCATACGGCGCACCAAAATGTCGCACCAAAAACTCAGGCAACACCAACAATAACAACAACAACAATTGAGCATCAGCAACAGCAGCAGCTACAACATTTTTTTTTCTTTTTCTTTTTGTTTATTTTATTTTATTTTATTTTTTTGGCACTTGGCTACACTTTTTGGCCCACTGTGCCATCTGAGAAGCAACTCATGCCGCATTCAGCTAATTACAAATGAAATTACAAGTCAAGCTGCAGTTGCAAAATCAGCTTTAAACCACAAATGACACCAGCTGAAAATTAAAAAGAAAATATAAAAAAAATTTGCTCTTTTTATGTAGTAAATGTGGTTTTATTTAGGCGCAAAACAAACCATAAACACTTTTAAAAATGATTAATAATTTTTATTTATTCGTAAACAACAAAAATCAATTAAATTTTATTTATTTTTTAACAAAAAATTAATTAAATACAAATAAGCCAAAAGTGAGCAAACCTAGAAAAAGTATTTTTTTGCTTAATGACTACAAAATAAATAAAAATAAATAAATGTATTTAATAAAAATATTAAATATGTTTTCTTTTATTTTGTTATTTTCTAAACACTACCATATATTTTGCATCCCGTCGGGATTTATAATTTAGAAGCATTTTAAACTTAGCTATAATTTTTGTGCTATTCGAGTAATATTCAATTCTGATTTAACACAAAGTTGAAATAAACTTAAAACTACTCTAATTAAGAGCTAAAAATTTTCCACAAATTATAAGGCATAATTGCACACATATAATGTGAAAATATTCCACTTTTTTTTTATCAATTTTAATTTGAGAGAGAATTATTGGAAATATTGAAAGAGTTTAGAGTTTTCTACTCAATTGACGATAAATTTATTTGAATCCCCTTTTTATTTCAATTGTTTTTTTTTTTTTCATATTTTGAATTTCTTAATCTACTGCTGACAATAGTTCAATTAGCACATAAAAACCATGATTTTTTGTAGTATTAATTTTTAAGTCAACTATTTCAACTGGTGTCATTCAGGAACTGTGCAACTTCTGCCTCTGATGGCGATGCTGTCACTTGCCGCTGTCATTTTCATTTCGTTTTCATGTGTCACTTGGCGCGCCTGCGCACGCCTGCCCAGAGTCCAGTCCAGTCCGGCTCAGAGTCCAGTCTCCCCACCTTGCACCCTCCCTCCCTCCCCTGCTCACTTGCCTGCCTGCGTCCTCCTTGTAATAAAGCAAAACGGCTGCGCATGCGCGCAAGTCACTCAGCAACAACAACAGCAGCAACATCAGCAACAACAGCAACATCAGCAACAACAACAACCAACAACAACAACAATAAGAGGCAAGCAAAGCCGCCTGCCTCTGTCAGATTTTGTGAGTGTCACTTGGCTGCTTTGTTGACTCCAAGTCGGGTCTTGGGGACTTGGGTGTTATCTGTCCCGTCGACCGTCGTCCGTCGTCCGTCGACCGTCTTCAGTTTCGTTTGGTCATCTCGCAGTTGGCTGCATTCCTCGCACAACACGCAAAATTTGCGCGTCTGCGTATAAAACTGTTAACTAACTCAATTTTGTAGCTGTCAGTTGGTTCCTGTTCACCACACCTCTCCGCTCCTCCAGCATCCATCCCGCTTCCTGCTTGGTTAGTTGCCGGCTTGGCTGCTTGGCTCTGGCTTCAGAGTTCAGCATGGGTTAATGAGTTGTTGTTGTCGCCATTGTTGTTGTTGCTGTTGTTGTTGCTGTTGCTGGCGTGCCGCTTACACATGTCACAACAAATTGCTAACCGTTGTGCGTCGCGGTCCCATAAACAAATCCGTTGACCTTCGCATTGAAAACATTTGCGTAAAACGCTAAGAAAACTCGGCCAGGAAAAATAGCACAGTGGAATGTCGAAAAGAAAAGCTACAAATTAAAACTAAAGCAATGAAAATCCCTTGTCCTAAATTCCTTTGAGAAAATGTCTAAATAAAATTTAATAAATTTAAATATTTAAATCGGAGGCTCTTTTGTTATCTCTATAAAAAGAAATCACCTGGCAAAAATTGTTTAAAAAAAGGCTTAAGTCCACATTTTGATAGGTAGGAAAATGTCTAAAAAAAAAATTTAATAAATTTAATTATTTAAATCGCAAACTCCTTTGTTATCTCTATAAAAAGAAATCACCTGACAAAAATTGTTGAAAAAAGGTTTAAGTCCACATTTTGACAGTTAGGAAAATGTCTAAATAAAATTTAATAAATTTACATATTTTAATCGTCGACTCTTTTATCTCTATAAAAAAAATACCTGGCAAACGGATCTAAAATAAAAAAATTAAATAAAAAATTGAAAAGGATAAATAAATATTTATTTTTAATAAATTATTTTCCCAATCACTTTTTGCCTTTAATTTAATATTTCTATGTTTGCAAAGCATTTAAACTGCATTTTTCCATAGTACACATTATGTACCTTCCCCTGCCCCGATTGTAGGGCCACACCCGTCTCTGCCACAGCTGGTTGACAGTTGCGCGTGACACGAAGACGGTCTCACGGATGCACGGACTCACGCAGCTCATGTCTGTCACAGAAATGTCACTTAAAGTTGCAAAAACTCGACGCACACATTGCAATTTCATAACTTTATTAAGCATGTGCGAGGCGTGGCAAGTGCAGCTTGCTGGCGAGGGGGGGGGGGGACCTGCTTGCGACTTCACCTGAAAGAAAAAAAAAAAAAAAAGTAAACTAGTGGAAAAGAATACTTAAAACCATTTCGCATTTTGGCCATGCTCGTCACGTGCTGCAAACTAAACGCCAGGCGAGCGACCATAACTGCTCCACAACGGCGGGGGTTGGTGGGGATGGGGAATGGGGAGGGGGATCAGCGCCAGCCAAGTGGCCTAAAGGAAGCCAAAATGACATAGAGTTGGCAATTCAATCATTTAATGCCATGGCCCACATCAGAGCCGGGAAATTGCCAACTGCAATTCAAAGTGCTTTTTGGGGGCAGACACTGCTAAAGATCCCATTCCACTGGTTGCCATTGTTGCCATGGGGTTTGTGTCATTTCTTGAATTTTCTTTATATATTTGTTGTTGTTGTTGTTGTTGCTGTTGTTGTTGTACTTTCGTTTGTTTGTGTCACTTGGCAGTTGCTGAGCGCAGAACAACGACAAAGACAACAATTGCAATGACAGCAACAACAACAACAACAACAACAACATTTGTTGCAACATGAAGAGCGCAGCGAACCACGCGGTAATTCTACAATGAAACCGTTTCGCACACACACACGTAGCTGTGTGTGTGTGTGTGTGTGTGTTGTGTGTACAAACAAAACTTGTGGCAATAAATTTGAAACGGATCACATAAATCACATTCAAGTGAAGCTTAACACACGCGCCCAACTAGAAGACACACACAAATACATGCACACTATAAATACACACACTCACACACACACACACACACACACACTTGCACACACCATAAGCTTGGCATTTATTTCAAGTCTGTGGAACTCAAAAAAAATTCTTTTTGCTTTTGTGAATTTCTTTATTTTTTGCGACAACTTAAGTTGTCAGCTAGAGAAATTTGTTGGCCTAAACTAAACCGCTTAAAGTTGAAATGTAATTAACTAACTGATAAATTAAATATTGTAATTATTTATTTTGTGGCTAATTAAGCCAAGTTTTTACCTCTTGCTTAGCTAACCCACCAAAAAATTGTTGGCCAAGTAAAAGTTTTGGTCGCGTTTGTTTGGTCGCCAAATTAACTAAACGGTTAAAGCAACAACTGCAAATTGGCAACAAATTCACAGATCATAAAGTTGCAGCTGCAACAAGACAAAACCAGCAACAACAACAACAACAACAAGTGCAACATGGAGGAGAATTAGAAGGAGCAGGCAAAGCATCATTTCATTTGAAGAACTTTGGCATTTGAACTTGACATTTAGCACACGGTTCGGGGACTTCTTTGAAAACAATTGCATGCCACACACACACACACACACACACAGAGAACGACTCATACAGTTGCACTGCAGTTTTGGCATTCCTCGGTTGTCTGCCATGGAATGCCAGGACACACCAAACAGCAGCAGCAGCAGCAGCAGCAGCAACTAGCAAGGGATTCCAACTAGAATGAAACAGTTGCAAGCAGCAGGCAGGCAGCATGCAACATGCAGCAAGTGCGAGTGAGAGCGCAAATACGTCTGCAACCCTCTGCAACAGTGCCAAGGGGTGAGTGTTGACCCATAGCAACACACACACACACTCACACACACACACACACACACACATGCACAGCGAGCGCAGACAGACGGCCATTGCAGCACCTGTCGGCCATGCCACAGAGTTGCATGTGTGTGTTGTGTGAGTCTATCTATGTGTGTGCGTGTGTGTGTGTGTGTGTGTGTGTTGTGTGTTTGCCCTCCGGATTTTGCACCATTAACAATATGGTTCGCTGCGCTGCGCTGCGGCACGCTCGCCTTCTTGCGGAAATGAGGCACAAATGTCGTGTACACTTGCAACCAAAACCCCGCCCCGCCCCCTCCACCAACGATGGGTGGGTTTTTAGCATGAATGCAGCGCCATTGATTTGCTTATAAATTAACCCATTGACAAATGAAAATATTGTCTGTTAATTGATCAATGTGTATGCACAGAGAGTGCACACAATTGTTGTTGCCACACCAAGTGTGTGTGTGTGTGTGTGTGTGTGTGTGCACTGCAGCTAAAATTTAATTAGATGCGTTATTTGTATTTGTATGCACCAAATGCATTTTGGTCATTGCGAGGATAATAAACATACATATATATATATATATATATATATATATATATAAATATGTATAGAGAGGGTGTGGCCACACACTCTAACTGCATTGCGTGTGAAGTATTTACACACACACACACACTCAAACTCAAACATCGTATTTCATGTCGTACGTGCAAAATTTATTGTTATTGAAATACAATTGCAAAATTAACTGTCAAATTGTGCGACCCATCGTCAATTTAGTTGAACGCCATATGTTACACTCTACACACACACACACACACACTCTACACACACACACACACACACATTTGCAACACATGTGTTCCCAATTAGTTGACCTATGCTGTACACATTTGCCTTTTAAACAATATTCTCTGCGAAATATATTTAAAATTATTTGAAAGTTTTATGCCGCCAAAAGTGATTCTCCACATTGACCAAGAATCGCTGCAAATAACACTGCACACTTCACCTCCCTCTCTCTCTATGTCTCTCTCTCTCTCTCTCTCTCTGTCTCTCTCACTCTACTCGAACTTACCCTTTATTTACACCGCTAAACGAGCTTTGCATATTTACTGTACTAGCAACAGACATTTTACGATATATTGAGAATTATTTGCAATATATTTGGCAAACATAGGTGGCAGGGGCTGTATTGGGGGGGAGGACAGCAAAGCAACAGCAGCAACAAGAACGACAAATGTTCCAACGACAGCAGCAGTGGCAACAACAACAACAACAAACAACAAACAACAACAACAAACAACAACAACAAGTGCAGTTCGGTGCAAATGCAGGCAGAAAGCTTCTAATTCCGGCACTGAAACCATAAGTCTTTGCCGCATTGTACAAACACACACACACACACTCACACACACACACACATATATGAGCTTGTGTCTGTAAACTCTATCTTTGTGTTGACACGACAGCCCAGTAGGAATATAGCAACTTACATGAGTTTGACACAGTAAGTTTGAATAACTGAAATGTAAGTGCAATTTGCAGGTGTATGTAAGGCAAAATGGCAGGTATTAGGCATATAGAGGGCCTTATTAAAATACTTTAAACATATACATACATATATATATATACATATATACATACATACATATATACATATACATATACATATACATACTTTGATAAAATTAAAAAGTGCATAAAAAACTTTTCAAAGCCAAAAAATATTTTATTTTTATTTGTTAATCTTCAAAATCTGGGATCAAATTCGATCTAGTTGGTCTCTTAATAATATTATAACTCTCATTAAAATCAAATATTTTAAATCAACACAACATTTTTATTTAGATAAATATTATAATATATATAATTATATATTTATCGTCATGCAATTATCACTTACTATTTTTTGCAACTGGGTAACTTTTGCTGGCTTAGTAAAAGACTGTTTTTGGGACTGCAGCAGCAGCCGCTTAATAAGTTAAGTTCGATACACAAGTTTTTGCATACATACAATAAATATCGAAAAACTTATTTTTCTGTTTTCCAAAGATTTTGTTTAATTCACGTAAATTTGCATAAGATACAATTGCGAATTGCGAATCCGGCTGCAGCTCTCTCTCTCTCTGCACTCTCTAAATTTGTGCGAGAATTGAGTCAAAGTTCAACAACAAAACTGGAAAAAAAACTGAATTCGAAAATACATACAAAAAAAAAAGTTGTAGAGTTTATTGCCTTTGGCCTGGGCTGTAGACGGGTCTAAATTTGAATTCAGTTCAAATTGAAAGTTAGTAAAAGCAACCAACAAACACACAAACACACACAGAGAGACACACACTTATACACAGTAATATCCAACTGCTGCTCCCCCCCCCCCCCTGCACAACCCTCTCCCAGTCACTGCTCAATATTTATGTCTTTTCGAATGCAGCTCAGCTTTAATTTAAATGGATTTCTCTGCCAGCTACCATGGCAGACATATGGCAGCATTCGCAATTTCCATTGGAGTGCACAGCCAAGGAGTGAGTGTCGGGCGGGTAAGGATGACTCCCGACGCCCGATGCCCGATTCCCGACTGGCGACTGGCGAGTCCTGTAACTGCTGAGGATTGATTGTGCTTGTTGATATTTTGTCAAATAACGCAAATAAATACACAATTACACACTCAAGTGAGTCCAGGGGAGGGACGCAGCAACGAGTTGAAATTTGTGGGGTTACATGTGGCAGGTCTCTGTGCCGCCCCATGACCCTGCGGCTGCTCCTGCTGCTGCTCCTCCTGCTGTTGGGTGGACGCACCGGTTGGCCGCTCGCTTCGTTATCCTTGTTTAAAGGATTTTCATTTGTTTAAATGTGCTTTATCGAAAATGGCCAAATGGTAGCGACGTGAAATTTATTCTAGCCGACACAGTGGTACAAAACCTATTGAATTTTATATCGTCTTGCATAAAATAATATCAAATTGCATTATTTATTTTGTGTGGGTTTGGAATTAATTTGTAAAAGCTGATTAAGAAAAACGATTGAATTTTTTTATTTACAAAGTTTTTATTTCATATATTCTAAAAATTGTATTTGCCTTAAAAAAAACATATTGAAAATTGAGTCAAACCAATTTCTAATTTAAGAGAACAAATTGAAAAATACTTGTTCATCAAATGTAATAAGTTTGTCAAGCTTTTCAACCACTGTGCGGCGACATTTGACTTTTGTCATTGTTGCTGCGACTGTTGCTACTTTTGTTATTGTTGTTGTTGTCGCTTTTTTCGCCACACGCCCGTAAATTCCAATGTAAAATGTTGCATTTATCTTGTAAAAATAATAAATCCAGCAAAGGGACTTTACTCTCTCACGCTTGGCAGCACAAAAATACACAGGCATTGGCCGGGGGGGAGGGGCATGTGGCAAGTGTGTATGGGAGGGGGAAAAAGCAGTGGGGAACGACAATTGTTAGCTAATAGTCCAATGGCAAGAGATGCGTACATTAAGCTAATTTTATAAACCATCAAAATATCCGGCATTTAACCCTTGACTAGGCAGATGCCACAATAGCGGGTGTTACGGGAGTGGGAGGGTGGTAGGAAGGGGTGTGTAGATGACAACAAAAAAAATAAATAAAAATAACAACACGCAGCGCCATTAATTTAATTTATTTATTGACTGTTGTTTCATTGGCGCAAATCCCGAATGCTATGTGATAAATTTAGTCAAATGTGAAAATTGTGTGTGCAACTTACACACACACACAAACACACACACACACACGAATACAGCTCGTTTGTCAAGTGAGGATTTGCATTATAAAATATAGCGTGGAATGCGCAACGAATATGGAAATGCAGTTGTACAACAAAACAAACAAACAAACAAACAAAACTCGCCAAAGAGTCGCAATTTATTTTGAAATAAAAGTATCTAGTGTGACAAATAGTGTGAGATATGTTTTTGCGCACTGCGGGCCAAAAGCAGCCAACACAGCCCAGACCAGCCAGCCCAGACCAGCCAGCCCAGCCTCCGGTTACGCCCACCACCCACCCCGCACGGGGCACAAAGCTAACGCTAAAATGCGACATGTGACGCGGCGCTGCTGATTTATTTGCATACAAAAAGCGCAGACGTGCATAAAAAATAGCAACAAAAACAGCAACAACAGAAACAACAAATAACTGCATACGTTACGCCCCTTTTTGACGCCAGCCTTGTTGGAGCTGCGGGGTCGAAGTTGGGGTTGCTGCCAAATGAGGCTGCGAAATTTTTGGCAGGGGATGCGCCATTTGAGAGTCAATAAAAAATACATTTTAAATCAAAAATCAAAGTGCCAAAAATATTTGGATTATTGTTGCACAAATTTTTTTTTTTTTTTGTAAGCAATTTTTGATTTAAGTTTAAATTTATTTTTATACAATTTGACCATTTAAAATGGCATAAAGAAAAAAATGAAGCTGTACAAAATTTTGTATGAGGTAAATTGGTAAATATTCGAACCAATAAAAAATATATAAAATTATTATAATTAGCTAAAGTTAGGGTATTTCCTAGTCGTGCTGTCTGACTCATATAATCCATAATAAATATAAATTGTAACAAATAAAATTATGACAAAATAATTGAGATTTTTTATTCTGTCAGTTAGTTTTTCGACTGACTGAAAACTGATGATTTGCAGACTTTAATAATTTATTTAGTCAACAACTAAATTTAATTTAGTACAACTAAATATAATTTAGTACAACTAAATTTAATTTAGTACAACTAAATTTAATTTAGTACAACTAAAATATAGTAAAAAAAAAAAATAACAATTTGTAAGCAAAAAATTTAGCTCAGAGCAGCTTGCAAATTATGCCAAACTCAAGTTTGGCTAGAAGAGGCGGCTCAAGTGGCAGCCACACCAACTCCCAAAGTGGCAAGCTTTATTTAGTTCTCGGCTAATGTGGCTGCTGCTGCTGTTGATGCTGTTGCTGCCCCCAACTCCGTTGGCAATTCATCATTTGGCGCCATTTTGCGTAGCGTCAAGTTGCATTTAGTTGTTATTTATGCAAATTTGGCATGTTTCAACTTTTTGCCAAGTGCGTCGAGTCGTTTTCGATTATTTAAAACTTTGGGGCCAATTCCAAGGGGGGGGGGATTGAGTAGGGAAGGATGGGAGGGAGGGTTGGGAGGTATGGGCGTTCCTTTTAATGCGCGCACCTGACGCGCTTGAATGTCTTACTGCCAGCCAGCTCCTTTGGCAGCACATGGATTACGGATTACGGCCGAAACTGTACCGTACTGTTGACTACGGCGTGCTGTGCGCATAATTTTGTGCGCTGCTGTAAAGACAAATAAATTGTAGACGGCTAAAGTTATTAGATTAGCATTAGGGACGAGGCTGAGTGTGTGTCTGTGTGTGTGTGTGTGTGTGTGTGTGTGTGTATGCTAAGCTTAAAATTATGATTTAGCCGGTTTATTTACATGCATATAGAGCAACTAGAGATTGCCGCCAAGTTGGCCAAATTTATGAAAAAGTTACCGCATTTTTGGCAGTCATCTGCTTTTTATAGTGCTCCACTCCACCAAAAAGGGCACAAATTAATAGCCAGCCAGGTGAATATTTTAAATTTGAACGGAGCATTGACAGTGTCGCTGAATTAATTTATCATTTTTTATTTCTTCAAAAACATTTGTGGAAATTTTCAAACATACATAAAAAAAAAACAAAAAACATAAAACATGTTGTATAAAAGAATTATTTATTTTGTGGCTAATTTTAATTTGCTTTAAATGTAATTTTTTATACTGTAAATTATTTATGTTATTTTATTTAAAAATTAATTAAAATATATTAACTATTTTTAATTACAAGCAAATAACATATTTATGTGTTTTGATATATGCGTTAATTTAATTAATTTTAATTTATTATTAAAATTCGCTTATTTATTTATATTTATATAATAATTAACATATTTTGTTTATAGTTATTATTTGAATATTTATTTATTTTAATACTAATACAAACTTTGAGGCATTTATTAAATTTTAAACACTCGCATTTAATTGATTTTTCTATTGTCTTTCAGGTAAGAGATACTCAGAATCTCTTGCGGGATCACTTCTACCAGACTGGCTAGGTAAGTGCAATTTTCCTAATATTATTTTGTTAAGCTTATCCTTTATGAATATCTTTTCTTTTGATTTTTGTCGATAAATCAATTATTTTTTTATTTTTGTATTTTTTTTTTACAATTATAAGCAATATTTTGTCATTTTCAAAATTACTTATAAGTTGCTCTCCATGGTATGACGCTCGAAAATATTTGAATTTTCTTTTCTAGTGCGTCCCAATTATCCAAATCCCAAATTGAAATCGAAACTCTTAAAAGTTATTCACCCCAAAAAGAAGATAATAAAAATCTGAAACAGTTTTACCCACTCAAAACCCCCCAATCCATATTTCTTGTACCCATCAAAAAATGCTTCTTCGATTTAAGTTTTTGGTTTTGAATTTTGTTGTTATTGTTGCTGTTGATGTTGTTGTTATTGTTGTTTATTGCCGCATATATTGCATCCTCTTCATTTTGGTGTGTCCAGTGTGTCAGTCAAAGGAGCGCGTCCCACAGTCCCCCAAAGAGGTAAAACCAAAATATACTCAAATACCAATAAATTGTAAATGTTGTGTGCATTTGCCCATTTTCAATACTTACGTATAACTATCTCAATATGTGCATATGTATATATATATACACTGTAAATAAAATTTAGCATGTGCATGCCCCAAGACACACACACACAGAGAGAGGGGGAGCCAAAAGTGTAGCGAGAATTTACTGCAAAGGTGTTTTTGCGATATGAATCCAACAATATAATATGTGAAATTATCAGCTCATAAAACTTGCCAAATAATTGGCAATTATTCAGTTTGTCAACTCATACACACACACACACACACACACACACATTCATATTTGCAGAAGAGATTGCTCAAAAGGTTTTCTTTGCCGAACAATTAAAGTCGCCCACAAAGCGGGCTAAATTTTCTCGTACTTTGGAAAAGTATCATTTGGCACGCAAAGAAAAGCGAGTGAGAAAATTGGTTAGAACCCGACCACAATTTACAAAGCGTATCATTTTGTTAGCAATTTTTCAGCATGCTGCACTTTACATTACAGTAAACGCTCAAAGGCACGCAGCTGCCGGTTGCACCACCCAAACCACCCAACCACCAGTCGCATGTAAACCACAGCACTCATATATATATACGATATATATATGGTATATGTATAAGCCAGGCCAGCCAGTATCCAATTAAGCGCAATTGAGATAACAACACTCGAGTTCAAAATTGTTAATTGTTGTTTTTAGTTGTGTTAACCAGGCCAAAAGTGTTTTTTATGTCAGTGTCAAGCGGCACAGCTTTATTTATATATTTTATTTGTATTTTTATTTTGGGTTTGGCCACCCTTGGAATATGCAACCTTTGCAGTTTTGCGCTTGTCTAAATGTAGTTTGTTTATTGGCAATTTATACAAACGCATAAATTACACACACTCACACACGCACACACACACATTACTGAGATGCCCGCAAGAAAAACATAAACAAACTTTGCTCACTAAATGCCACTTGCCAATCGTAATCAATTCTCATGTGGTGTGTGTATGGTGTGTCTGGTGTGTGTGTGCGAGTGTGTCTATAAAAAAGGAACCCAAAATACACTCAAACTTTGTCGCCGAGAGTCAACTCAAGTCAGCATCCGCATTTTGGTGTGTGTATCTGTATCTGTATCTGTATCTGCAACCCCGCAAGCGAGACGAGGCGCATAAATATTTATCTAAATTGTTGAAATCTTCAAATGCAGAAACGTAAAATCCATTAGAAAATTAATAAAGAGCCCATAGAAATATACTCTCACACTGTTATATATATATTATATATATATATATATATATATATCTGTGCGGTTTCAATTGAAAGATTGGCTGAGCGTGAAAATTGTGGCTTGAAGGGAGGCTAATAGAATGAAAGAAAATTGATTAAAATGATTGTTTGTCTGGATAATGTTTCGATTTACAATCACTTGAGGCAGACAAAACAGTTTCAGCTATATTCTATATATAAAATACGTTAATTGCATGCGCTTTTCAATATCTTAATTATGCACATAAATATATATTTTTCTATATCAATAATAATCTATTAGTACAAAATACATAATCGACGTAATCAACGTAAGATATAATTGTAGTAAACAATTGCATAAGTAAACAAAAATATCAAAAAGGCCAATTACTAATTTAAATGTGATTTTCTTTTATCTTATGTATATAAAAAAAAAAACCTATATATTCAGCTAATTATAACAAACCGCAATTTAATAAAAAATATTATCCATTCTCAAGATTATGAAATACATAGAAACTAAAGTACTTAAATTCACACGTAATATTTTGCTATTTTACATACAATCGTTGTATAATTTTGAATTAATAGCCATATGCCAATTAAGTCAGTTAACTTGCTAACTTGGCTAGTAAGTCTATTTTATAATTGCGAATCTAGCAAAACTTAAAATCAATATTACAATCTGCAAAGTGCTATTTGTAATGTCCCAGATATAATCAATATATTGGTATATTATCACGTGATCAAAAAATATTTGTGGTCTCGTGGCCATATGTTCACACACACACACACACACACACAGACACACACACACAGACACACACACACAGACACACACACACAGAGACACTCGCTTCGCAACTGAAAGTTGTATTTGTAATTATAAAAATGAGGCTATTTATAAAACTGGACAAGGAAGAGCTGCGTGGAGCAAATGTCTTGTATCGTCGACCCGTCGGCTGATGTGCGGGGCCGGGGGGCAGCAATTCACAATAAGAGGCATAATAATGTGCCATAAACTATCTAAATTTGTTGAATTGTTGATAAACTTTGGCGCCACTTTGAGGCAAAAACAAAAAAAAAAAGAAAAAACATGAAACAAAGCAATTGTTGAGGCGCCCAGTTACACCCCGTTCCCCCACTGCCACCCCTTCCTCTCCACTGTCTTTGAAGTGGAAAATCTAATGAACGTGTGCCAAATTGTTCAATGTTTTCTTTCCCAGTTTTTTTTAGGTCATTTTTATGGCACAACAAAATTGTTCTGCAGTTAAGAAGTTTCATAGCTAAAGTTCCATTAGGAAAACTTATCACATTTCCGGTAAAATTTGCTTTTCCTTCATTTTTACAAACAGCAATTTACAAAATTATCAGTTCGCTTGACATTTAACATTTGCAGGTGGAACAACAACTGGCTGAATGTCTCATTCAATTGTCGACAATAATGCTGTCTGTGTGTGTAACTGTGTGTGTTTGTGCACTTGAGCTGTATCTGTATCTAACACACACACTCACACACACACATGACACAGTCCGCATTTAATTGCCCCTTTGAGAAGCTTTGCAAATTAGTTAATTGGCGTCCAGTTTATTGTGGACGTTCTAAGTGGCAAGTACTTCCCTAAAAGACAATCTAAACGAGCTCACATTGCAACACTGCAACATATATCACTTAAGCGTGTGTGTGTGTGTAAGTGTGTGTATATGTTACTCATACATAGTCCTCTCATGAAGGTGAATTTTGAGTATTTGAAGTTTCATTCTTTGCAACCTCGACAATTTCAAATTTAGCTGATATTTATTTATCTCTGTTTTTGTGATTTTGTGAAATTTGCATATTTAATTATTATTTTTTTTATATTGGCTTAGTCTCTTAACGGTATTAAGCACATATTTTATAATTTGTTTGGTGTACATTTCAAATTTATTACTAAAACAAGACCCCTAAAAAGTTGAGGTACATGCATTTTTGAGCTGAAGATAAGCTAGATTTTTAGGAGAGAGCTTTCAATAGATTTTTAAATCCTTTTAAGACTTGAGCTCCGTTCTTTTTCAAATCGAAAATTACAAATTATATTGAATGAGCTCAGGATAAATTTTTAAAATTAACGAAACATTTTTCATCTCTTATTTAGAGTTTAGCTCGGTTCTTAATCAAATTGAGAAATAAATTTACGGCAAGATCTTAAATTATATATTTTGTTATACAAGAAAGATAATTACTGACAAAACTGAGGTACATGAACTAAAAATAATCTGGATTATAAACAATAAATTTTTAGCTCTTGTGAAGCCTTTATCAAATAGGTAATTAAATTTAGGTCAAGTGATATTTTTGGTTATTGAAAATGATAACTTTCTAAAATTAATATAAAGAAATTGTATTGTATAAAATCCATAGCACATTCAATATTCGTCTATTCAAATGTTTAAAATATTTCAATTTATTTTGGTTTATGTATTCATAATTATTGACAACTTTAACTTGTTATTGAAATGTTGCAGGTGCATAAACGGCGTTGAATTTCAATGAATGAATGAGTTGTTTAAGCCAGTAACCATTTAGCATTAACAAAATTATACAAAACACATATACACATATACATATATTTATACATATATATTTATATATATATATATGTGTGTGTATCTCTAATGATAACAAAGAGAGTGAAAAAAACGTTTTTTACCTGTGCGTTTTGGCGGCTTTTTGGAGAAGCCGCAGTCAACGGCTTCCTTTTTATTGATTTTTGTACGCCATTAAATTTTGCACAGTTACCCATATTTTCCGCCATTTGCCGTTGGCCGCATACTAACCCCCAAAAATTGAGCAACCGCCAACACCCCCGCCCCTGGCAGCGGCAGTGGCAATGTGGCAGATATTTTTCTTTCTTGCCAGCTCAGCAGATGAATGCGTGTAATTTTCTGTTTGATTTATGCCCGCTGACCCCGCTCCTGGCAACACATTCGCAGCAACACCGGCCGACCGAGTTATCCCTCCCCTCCCCCTCCCACCATCCTGCCCCTGCCACTGTACGCCCGCAGCACACATGGCTACCCAACTCCAACATCCACCACCCTCAAACGCTGCTGCTCATTGAAGAAAATTGCGCCAAGGTTGGCAACCTCAGATTTGTAACGGATCTGCTGGCGTTCCTGTTCCTGTGTGGGTGTCTCTCTGTGTGTGTGTGTGTGTGTAAGTTCTGCTGGCTGCTGGTCGTCCTTTTATCGCCCAAAATGCTAAACGCAGGCAATACATTTTCAGCCAGCCTTTGGCTTTCTCAGGGCGGGCTTTATTACATTAAGCGTTAGTAAAATAAAAATTGTGCCACTTTCTCAAAAACACGCACAACAATTCGAGTGAAGTTAGACATGTGTGTGTCTGTGTGTGTGTGTGTGTGTGTGTGTGTATCCTTGTGTGTACGCATGACATCGTGGAAATCAACCTGCTGCGGAAAACTGCCGAAAAAAAGGGCAGGCCAAGCAGAAAAACACAGCCTGTAGGCAAGCAGGGGGCGTGGTGTGTGTGTGGGTGTCTGTGTGTGGGAGAGGAAGGGTGGGGGGAATTGGTGGCAAGTGTTGCTGTGCTTTGTTTGTGGCTCGCATTTGCTTACATAATCAGTCATGTTATCCCTGTTTCGCATATCCTCCAGCAAACACACACACACACACACACACACATAATTACACACACTCAAACACACACAAAATGCACATAAACATTTTTTATTTATAGGGCTGGCTTTACTCAGATATCTTTTTTTTTATATTTTGATTGCGTGTGGCCTTTGTAGAGGGTGTGTGTGTGTGTGTGTGTGTAATGGTGTGTATTTGTGTTTGGCTTAAAAATCGGTCAACGAATTGTAGGTAAATAATGGGAGATGCAAAGGAATTTAATAATATTTAGATGGTATATAAATTTGTGTATACATTTATTAATATATATCTTGAAAAGCAATAAAAAATAATAAATTGAAGAAGTAAAATGGATTTCTTTTTATTTATTATTATTTATTTGCTGAACTTTGTTTAACATCTCAAAAATCAAAGTTACATAAAATAACATTAAAGGGAGAAATGAAAATACAGAATTTACAATCAAAGAAAAAAATAAAAAAATAATTTAAGGAAAATGTGTAATAAATTTAATATTATTAAAATATAGAGTGGGTCAAAGTGCAAATAGCAAATAAACCCTGAATTAACCCAATTCATATAATAACTTATAAACAAATTGAGAATGGAAATCCAACTATATATAAATTTCATTTGCTCAGATAATATTATTATACATATAAATATTTGCATCTATTGACATCCAGGTACAACTATAAACATTTAAATGGGGCAAACATTATTTTTGTTTATCCTACATTGGTATTTATCAAGAAAATAGTTAAGCTAATCTTACTATAAGTTCCACATACGATTGCACCCCATTTGATGTTGTTTCATAGGGGATGTTCTTCATAAAAAATCAACTGTATAACTCCATCTCTTTCTAGGAGTGCTAACAACCCTATAAAAATACAACTGTAGTAAACCCCTGGGAATTGTGGGCATCTCGTCAAACTATTCGTAACTCGACAAACCATTAGATATTAACAGACCCACTTTCCTAATACGATTCCCACTATGGCACTCTTAGTCCTCCATCTCTCTTTCTCACACTACTTTGGGAACTTCTCTTTCGATTTTTGGATCGAAAACATTTTTTAGCTTTACGCACTGAATTCCGAATTCCTTTGCCATTGAAAAATGGCATTTTGCGTACTGTTTTGTTGTTATTCGCATTATTCCTTTACTACTACTTCTTCTTCTTCTTCTCTTCTTCTTCTTCTTCGTTGTGTTGTTTGCTTTGTGCTTTTCGCACAGTGCTTTAGCAGTTTGTCCTTTCGCAGTCGGCCAAACGGCAAAAGCAAAGTTTTGTTTGTTTCTGTTTCCACTTGCTTTGCTTTCCATCATCACCCCTTCACCCCCCTCACCAAACAAACTTCCTCTAACCACTCTTTTCTCTTTCTCTCATTTTCTCTCGTTCTCACTCTCATTCTGTTTTTTTATTTTTCCTTTTTTTTTGCTTGCTCAACGGAATCTGGGCTATTTATTCACCCAATTTCTTTTTTTTCTGCTCGTTTTTGCTTACCACATTTATCATTGTGCCTTCAGCTGCACACATACACACTCACACACAGATACTCACGCACACTAAACGACACACACACACTCGCAGTTAGATACTCACAGTCAGACAACAGTTACACCCACCAAGTTGTACACTTGCAGAAATTAATGAGTTAAATGTTAGAATGACATCTTCCAAATAAATAACATTAATAAATAATAAATTTAAATGTAGTTTTTTCATATGACTCATAAATACATCTGCAAAATAGGTGCGTCAAATATTTCCGTTGAGTTCTGCTTATTTTGCGTTTATCTAGCGCATTTTTTTGTAGATTGGAACCACTTTGCGACCTACTGAATTCCCTACGGACCCTTGCCCTTATTGTTGTTGGGGAAATAACATTTCAGGCATAAATCAGCAAAGCTTATCGCCGTTTTAATTGAAATGTGACAGCTGTTGACATTGGGGATGTCGAGACTATAAGCTAAAATACAAATATTTTAACTTTGCAAAAATCACACATAATAATAATAATAATGCTATATATAAATAAATATATATAATATTTAAATAAATAAAAGAAAGAAAATAATGTATCAATGATAAATTAATAAAAATCAAGTGATCAACTATAGATCTATGATTATTTTTATCGACAAGTTGCGCTTGATATTTCACTCATTGTAATTGTTTCACGTTTTGCACTCATTTGTTTCACCTTGGCGAACTCATAAACTTCTCAGAGCCGGCGCAAATTGTGTGTTTGCTGTTCGAAATTGAGCTCCGCTTCATACATATGAATTTCCTGCCCCCCCTTATCCAATAAGCATCCATTCAACACACGCACACACACGGATGACGATTTGCGTGTGCTGTGTAGCGCCCAAAAATAACTTAAAAGGCTTGGCAAGCACAACAACAACAACAACAACAATTATCAGAAGAGTTAGAGGCAGAGCAGCGCGATAAATGAATGAGTCAAGCTGCGATACACTGCTGCCATCTGTTGGGCATTGGCGGCAACTGCGAAGGGTCGATGTTGAAAAGGCAAAGCTTTAAAAATGAGCGCAAGCTTTGCGGGATCATTGAATCTGTCAGTTACAAAGTGGCAACTTTGTGATGCACATCAAATAGAGTCGAACATAAATTGTTGGCACCCACACATAGGTGCAACATCCTCTTTCACACACGCACATCATTAGAATGCGTTGCATGCGCTCGGGTCTGGTGGAAAAACATTCGTTTTGATGAGGTGTTGACTGTAATTTAAATGACAACGTTAACAAAAACCCAACAAAAACATAAAATCTTTAAGTGAATTTTAATTTCATTTTTAAAGCAGTCGTTATTATATAATACCGACGGCTAAACACGCCTGCGGCCCATGCGATTCCCAATGGAATTGACCCATTTAACAATCGAATGCTCTGCGCTGCTCTTCCAGCGACTGCTGCTGCTGCTGCTGCTGCAGATGATGATGAAGGGAAACAATAAGTGAGTGCTTTATTGACCGCCAGCAGCAGCAGCAGCTTATGCAAAAAAAAAGCGCTCAAGCTCAAGTTGCGCTCTTTTTATCGGGCAGACTCCGAGTTTAAGACAGAGTCAGATTCTGAGCTCTTTCAGTTTTCGACGCGGCGCAGAACACATAAATAAATCGATGAGCGCTCGACGAGCTGTGTCGCATTGCAACGTGTCGCACGGTGACTTTGCAAAATATTTTATTGATTTTGAACGCACTCATTAAGTGTCAAGTGAAGTAAGTTTTAGTTTAGTTATTTGGTGCAAGCAGCGCAAATCTATAAATAAATTGAGTGTCGAACATTTACAAGTCTCACTCCAAGCTTTTCGCTCTCTTTCTCTGTCTCTCTTTCGTTCGCTTGGAATTTATGGCGGCGCATAAGAAAGCGCGGCAAGTGCGATAAATTTTGCAGCCCTGCGGCGATAAAATATTCGACTTGCAGTTGAGTAATTTTCATTGCTGTTTATTTACGGAACATGCGCAAAAAGCAATTCCACAGAACGGAGTAGATAAAGCAGCTGCAGACGAAGAAGAAGCAGCAGCAGCAGTTGCAGTAGAAAGCGTCGCGTGTGTTGCAAATTAAAACTTATTTATTGCATACATCAAATTGTATTTAAAATTCGAGCAACAGTTTTTTGTGTTTTTATTTTTATTGTTTGCTCAAAAAAACAAAACATTCGCACATAAATTTTGCAAGCGAAAGACGTGCTTAATTTTATTTTATGCGCATTTATCGCCACTTCAAAACAAACTCAAATTGGTTTTATGTGCACACAGAATTGAGTGATTGTCGCTCGTAAATCTCCGCAACGCGCACCGTGAGACAAATATTGTAAGTGATAAACATGAATTTCGTCAACAATTTATAATTAAATAAACATAAGCGAAGAACCACAATAACAAATAAAAAATAAAGAAATAATAAAAAAAAGTACGTGTGAAGAGCTCTCAATATTTTTGTCACTCAGTCGACTCGAGTCGAGTCGAGTCTAGTCTGAATTTTATTTCCCCTCCACACAGCACAGACACACGCACACGGTCGCATACAATGTCTGCCTGATTTATTTGCCATAAGTCAAAGCAGGCGCGCGCACATGCTCGTCCGCCTATGCGCTCGTCGTGTGCGAGAGCGAGCGGGCGCATATGAAGAAAAGGCTGGGTTATTTGTCTTGCGGCAACGCTATTATTCATTTGGGCTGTTGTTGTCTTGCGCTCGCTCGCTCGCTCGCTCTTTCACCAACACTCACTCACTCATGTTCATTTTCGGCTGCCTGGGCACTCATTCGCTCTCTGCAAATGCGGCCCTATGCGTCTGTGTGTGTGTGTGTGTGTATCTGTGTGCGTATCTTTGGTTTGTGCTTGCGAGCGTTCGCTCTCTCTCTTTCTCTCTCTCTGTCTCTCTGGCTGATTTTAATGGCCGAAGTGAAGTGTTTATCGTTGGCACACAATATTCGCAAGTGGCATTTCTTATGCCGTCGGCCAAGCCCGCCCCCTTTTTCACTCAAACTCAAACACACACACAGAGACACAAATCCACATATACAAACAGTGTCGCATTCTTATGCTCTCTTCTTTGTTTTTGTTCGACTGTTTTCCTGTTGCTGCTGTATTTTCTCTGTGTTATTGTTGTTGCTGCACTTTTCCTCTTGGCTTTTCTTGGCAGCATTTGAAAACCGCGCCACAATTGGCAAAGCGTTGTCGTTTTTTTCTTCTTCAGCAACATCTTCGCACAAAAGTTGGCAAAAAGAGTTGTTTTAAAAATTGTTTATGGCCGGCCACAAGCGCTGGCGCTGTTCATTTTCCTGCAGCCAAAGGGAAAATCTTTGCCCCGTCTTCGCCTGCAACATTCTACTGATTAATAGTTTTATTTATTTTTAGCGCTCATCTTTTTCCAAGTCGCAAGTCGCTTTTGTCGTTCTTCTTCTTCTCCGTCGTCTTTTTTTTTTTTTGTTACTTTGTCTCTTTTGCCGTCGTCTCTTTTGTAAATTTACGAGTCTTTATTAAAATGTTATACGAGTTTGTTATATGTTTTTTCCCCCCAAACTGCCTCGCTGCTCCCCCGATTCTTTTTCTGTGCCTGTCTTTTTTTATATTCATTTTATCAGCGTTGCGTTTGTTTTCTTTCTTGTTGTTTTTTTTTTTGTTTTATCAAATTTTCTGTCACTTTTGGCTGATTTATTGCAGACATTTTCGTAAGACTCCAATGAAGTGTATCAGCATTGTTGCCAGTCTTCAGATAGGCCGATATTTAAAAAGGGTTTAGCTAAGCTACTTGATAAATTCTTAATCTACAGATTAAAATATTTTTGTGAGTCTAAAATATGGGATTGTTTGGCTTATTTTGGATATTTTTAAATTACAATTTATTTGAATACTTAAATTACAATATCAATAATAATATTACTGTCAATATTAAAATAATAATCATAAATAACAAAAATTATAATAATTACAATGATTATTAATTTCAATAATAAATTCAATATTTATTATATTAATTTCAATGCGTATATATATAAATTATATATGTTTTTTTTATATTTTCACTTTGCATATTATATATGCAGTAACTCAAAGTAAATGACTTGTATTGTTAAATCTCACTTAAAGCTATAAAATATATTTCTATGATATATCTTATATAAATTCCACAACATAATTCAAATTCTTTGTAATTTTTAATTAACAATTTGCTCTTTTTTCCATCAATTATTTTAGTTCTTGTGAAAGTTCTATAAACAATAATAGTAGAATTATCTGTTTGAATTTAATTGGTTTGCTGCTTCGATCAATGTGCAACAAGTTGACAATTCTCTCATCGTTTATTTCAAGTTTCTTTCAAGGCTGCTATTTTTTTGTTCGATTTTTTTTGTTGTTTTTTGTATTTATCTGAACCACGACTCTGGGTTTGTGAAACTGAACCTGAACTTTGTTGACCCCCAAAGTGCAACATGTGAACGTTGCTTGTACGTCTTCTTCTTCTTCTTCCAGCGGCTGCTTCAGTTGCAGTTGTTGTTGTTGTAGTTGTTGGTCACATCGTGTTGTGTCCTCTTCGAGGCGATCGAATCATGACAAGAATTTCGTGCCGAAAACGCCAAGGCGAATGAGAAATGTTGTTCATGCCGCGCTATTTCGGCGGGAAAACTGTCGTAAATTGCATGCGGCACGAACTGCAAACAGAGACAACTGTGCAACTGCAACTGTGCAACTGCAACTAAGACTACATAGCATATTGCTATAGTTATCCTTGAACGAGTCCCTCTCCCTGGTTTTTTATGCACTCTACGCCTTTTAGTAGTCTAGCATTAAAAAAAAAACATATGAGCAACAGCAATTTTATGATTGATAATTAACTTTTTAACGGCAAAATAGTCAAGGTTCTGCGCTGCTCGAAGGCCACACTCCTTGAACTAAACTGTGGCTGGCTTTGTTTTCGTTATTTTTTTTTTTAAGGATCGCAGTCATAAAAAGTGCAGTTCCAAGTGCCATAAACAAAACGCGCACCTCGCAACGGACGCAGCACGGCTAATTTGCGCTTCCGTTGAAAATTTTTTCGCAGGATGCTGTCTGACAGCACACAGGATACAAACAAATATACACACACACACACACACACAGATTGTTGTGTTTTGGCTTGGCCTTTTAGGTAGATAGGCTGCGAATATGCCTGGCATTTGACAGTTTTTTATTAAGTGTCCAGCAGCCTGCCAACTGCTCCGAGCTGAAAAACAAAAAAATGCAAAAAGGCGACAAATAACAGGTAAATGCCACAAAATTGCAAAAGTATTTACGCAAATTCATGCCACAAGAATTAGAAAAGAGGAACTTATTAAAGTGATTATATAATAAATATATATATATATAATTTTTATAAAATTATTATATATCATTTACAAGGGACAAGTCTTGCACTTATAGTTAGAAACATATTTAAAATGTATAGTTAACTGGTAAATGGCATTTTTGAGTTTCGATTAGTCTTTTTTAAGTTTCAGAATCGACCGAATCAGAATACTATATCATAGCCGATCAATAGATAAGTTTCAAGTTGTAGACTTGACATAAGAATAGCTAAATTAACTTCATTCTACAAGGATATCTGAACTTTGGATGTTCATTCATTCTTGTTTTTAATTTAAAAATTGCTTAGAATTGAAATTGGAAACTGCACAAAAGATGAATGAAGAAGTTCAAAAATAGATTGATTTATTAAATTAATTTGCAATCTACAATGTTGAGTAAAAAAAAATCGTCTAGTCGATTTATAAATGTCATTGAACGTTTAATCAGTTTCTATATATATACATCAAAAGTATAAACAGGATTTTAGTTGATTAATATTAAATGGGTCTAAAGTTTAAGGTGGCTAATATTATGATTGTATTAACTATGGCAATTATATAAAAATGATAACGATGACAATTCTGGCCGCAAAACAAATAGCAATTAGAATTCAGTTTACTGTTTACTATCTGCATTAATGTTAACCTTTAACTTTCGCCACTCTCTTTCTCACTCTCTCTATCTGTCTCTGTCTGTCTCTGTCTGTCTCTGTCTGTCTCTGTCTGTCTGTCGCAACTGACAAAACAGAACTTGACAGTTTTTGCAAATTAACTGAGGCGCAATTCGAGTAAAAGCGCTTATCAGATTTCTAATTAATTTAATTTTGCGCCGTGTGCCTTTCCCGTTAACTGGCTGAGTCGACACAAATGACACAAACTGAGAGGGATAGTCAGGTGGTGGTGGATGGGCGACATCCTGGCTCTTGTCAAAGTCTGCTGATTAAATCAGTCATAGAAATGTCGACAGAGCCAGCAAAAAACTAAAAGAAAAACCTTTAGACCAAATCAAATATTTGCCAGTGCCTGGTCAGGACGGCTTAAGTTGTGTATTGTGAGAGGGGTTCATGGCAGGGGGGGGGGGGGCACATAGCAGACCAGCATTTAACCGTTAGTTTTGTGGTCTTATTATGCAAAAAGTCGCAGTCAGAGTCGGACCACCACCAAGCGCAGGCCCAAGCAGCCAAGCAAAGAGCCACGACACAAAAACCAAACACGAAACAGTTAAAAAGGCCAGGCCAAAACCATGTGATGGCAGTGGGGGTTACGGTAGGAGGGTGGGGTGGCGGGTTTGGTTTACCACAATGGAGAGGGGTGCACATACCAACATACAAGGAGAAAAAGTCATCGTCATCGTCATCGGCAATTCAAACATATGCAGACCTCCACTCCACTCCACTCCACGCCCCCCCATCCCCCTGCCAGCCGACTGCTTAGTTAGCCTCATTTAGAAAACGTTTGTTATGCAATGCCAACATTTGTATTCGAAAATGTTTTTTATTCAGTTGTTGACTGTTTTTTTTTTATGCCTCTCTCGCTCTCACTCGTTTTTTTATATATATGTTTTTTTTTGCTGCTGCTGCCTTTTGTATTGTAAGTTTTTCGTTTGGCTGGCGCGGCCTAAATGGCTGACGAGGCTCAGAGCCTCTTAACAAAGTTTAGAGCCCTGTCCGCGTGGAGAACGTTGTCGTTTTTTTTCTTTGCTGTTTTGGTTTGCGCCGACTTCAGCTGTTTTTCCGACAAGAGTCGAGTTTGAATTTTAAATGCAATCATTTCCTTTGCCGCAGTTGGCTGCCCTCTGTTTGGCTAAGGACACTTCGTGATTTTCGCTATGATTGTGCGGCCATGTTTTTGGCCCGGTCTCAGTGCCTTAACTCGTTTCTTAACTAACGAGCCCAAATTGTTTAAATATGCGCGAGATATAAAACATTTCGTGAGCTACGAGAGCGCACTGCGCAATGTTCAATGTTCGTCGTTTGAATTCGAATTCAAATCGAAAAGCCAAAACCAAATGGCCAAAAACTCAACGGGACACCTAGCCCAAGATGGCCAAGAGACCCCAGACCCAGAGACACAGCCTCAAACTGATTTCGATCGCTGTTCGCCCGCAGAATTTCCACACACACACACACACACACACAACAACTTCAAAAGCCAAACTGAAACTCATTTGATTTATGCTGAGCGGCATTTTTTTTTTGGCGCATTTTATAAAGATGTCGTCTGCAAGTTTTGAAACTTTTAAACATATATAAATATATATATATATATATATATGTTTGTAGGAATTCACGTTTTACCTGAACACAAAGCAACTCAATAAGATAAAACCAAAAACAAACAAGAAAAAAATCAGAAATTTCGTTGCTGTCAACCCAATTCAAATTGTGTACAAAATCGTGAGGCGCATAATTAAAATTTATATGTATATTATTAAGTCATGGGCTGAAGGGCGGGTGACGGCGGGCGGGGCGGCTCATCAAAACAAAATGCGGCAATTGAGTTGTTTTTTAAGGGATTACCGATTATAAATGTGTTTCCCTCAACTCAATGCACATAAAACATATAACATTTTAATAAAAGTCGTTATAAATAAATTGTGATATCGAATTTATTCCGTGCACTTGCGCATCAAATAATAAATGTCCAAGAATGCGAATTTTAATTATAAATAATCGATATGCAATTAAATAATTTAAAATACCAATTTTTATTAATTTATGTTTAATTATATTTATTGTGCATAACTGATTAAATAAGAAAACATATTAGAATCCTACAGAAATAATAGTTTATTTTTAATATGATTTTTAGGAGAGGGGTTTTGAAATATATAGGAGTATAGAAAGAAAAGAATTAGCAAGAAACAATAAATTATAATAGTTTATTCAGACATTCAAACCTTAAGAAAATGTGTACAGTTTATCATTATTATTATATATATATATATATATATATATATTTTTTATTATTATATTTTTATCTATCGATAAAATAAAATAAACTTGAATTGCGCATGCATATTTGAAGTCTCGGAGAGTTGGTTGTTCATATGACAAACGTATCTGGCCAAATCTACTCACTTATCAAGAATACATATATATTGTAATGGGTCAGAGGTGCTTTTATCTGCCTTTTATATACAAAGCATAAATTAACTTAGGTATTCTTTGCTATTTTTTATGGCCAGAAGCCAACTCATATGCAAAATAACTTTATCGAATCATAATTAATTTATGTCATCTGATTTGACACGCTAAAAGTACAGATAAAATGTCGACTGATATATCCAATTTGAGATATTATATGCCCTCATTATAGATATGCAGATGGCGCCGCTTGGCAAGCGAGGACTGTGAGCCAGGCCAAGTCATGGGAAGTGGTCAGGGCCAGTCGGGTTGGCCAGAAGGCGCTGAAGGCGCTGCCATTTTTGGTGCGATGCGAAAAACTTTACAATGGCAATTAAAAGTAATTACCACAGCCATTAACGCAGCAGCACAAAAAACACAAGAAAAGAGCGAATAAAAAAACAAGCGGCCTCGAAAGGCAATACCAAAAACGGGCAAAAGCGGCTAAAAGGAAAAACCGGCAAAACTAAAATGCAAGAAAAGCAAACAGCAAAACACAAAAAAAAATGCACGTAATTTATTTGTCATCAATTGGCTAGCAATAAATCAGACAATCACAAAAATGCTGTCAACATTAAGACATGTGAATACGAATACATTTGCAACAGCAGCGGTTGCAGCAGCAACAGCAACAGCGGCGACAGCAACAGTTGCTGATGTTGGCTGCTTTTTGTTGTCGCAGTCGCTGAGACAACAACGTCGAAGTCGCCAGCATTTCAAGATTTATGGGCGTGTAACCTGTTTCTTTAATTGCACATTTGCAGCCCCCAAACGACAACGACAACAGCAGCAGCAGCAACAACAACTTAAACAGCAGCAACAACTTAAACAGCACCAACAAAAAAAAACGTGAAAAATGAATTAAATAAAAATGCACACAAAGCAAACGAAACGATTTGAAAATGAACTGAAAACAGTAGCAAAAACACTCGCAAAAAGTTGTCTCGATTCTTGTTGTTGTTGTTGTTGCTGTTGCTGCTGCTTTTCTGGTTGCTGTTGTTGTCACCGCTTCGCTGCACTGCATCAAATTTGGCAGCATGCGGCTGCATTGCAGAAAGGTTTCCATTTTTATTTATTTATTTATTTTTTTTTTGGCTTGCCACATATGTTTGCACATACATCAGTCGCTCAATTATCGCCATTTTGGGTTTCGGTTGCAGCCTCAACAGTTGCATGCAACCTCGTTAATTAGTCGCCGCCATATATGAGCGACAGCTGTCAATCATTAAATTTAATTGCAAAGTTTTCCTTCACTGTTTATAGCACTGGCATTTGAAACTGGTTTCCAAAAAAAAGTTACTTTATTAATATAAAAATAAAATACGTCTAATTATGGCTAAAGCGGTAATTAGAAAAAATGTATTAAAAAAAGCAGAATCAAATTGAAACATTAATCAATTTTTTTGTATAGAATTTTGTATTTAAATAGAAGATATAAAAAAAATTCAAAAATCGCTATCAAAAGCAAAGAATTCAAATTATAAGTTGAATATATGTCATGAAAAATATAAAAGTAAACAAACCAAAACAAATCATAATGTAAAACTTCACATTTGGGGCAACTTGCAAGTGGCAGCAGCAGCAGCAACAGCAGTTACCAAATAACCAATAACAATTTCAGTTGCATGTTTTTGTCGAATTAAAATTTGCAACGTGGCACGTTCGCAGTTCGCAGCCAAAGTTTTGGCGTTGATCCTGCCGCAAACACAGAGCGCACACAAACAGAATTATCCCCTCCCTCCCTCCCTCCATCCATCCCGTTTAGAATCTCTGTCAAGGCGGCAGCATACGTAACCAAGCCGACTCCTTGCCCCGCTTAGTTATTCATGTACATTTGTATCCTGCGCATAAAATGCGGCTGCGGCTGCTGTGCGGAAAGGCAGCAGACAAATAGTAATGAAACTCTTCTCGCCAGGATAGGATAGTAGTTCTTCTGGCTGGCTCCATTGTGTGGCTGCCTCGTCCTCGTCCTTGTCGTTGTCGTCTCGTTGCTGGTGGGGCAAGACGCGCAGCGAGGCAGCAACATTTCGACATAATGTAAACTAATTAAAATTCAAAAGCCATAAACAGATTTTGCCAATAAAACTTTGCTAGCTAAATATTTTTTGCACACACACAGCAATAGACAGAAAGAGTATGGAAAGGGGGGGAAGGGTAACAAAGAAAACTTCAGACAAATACAAAACTAGTGTTGGGGATTTCTGGTTATCCAAGTTTTGTTTTTTTTTCGGCACGGGAATCTCAAAGTTAAAGGCTCCTTTAAAGCCTTTTGCGCTTAGCTGCTGTTGCTATTGTTGGCTGAGGCTATAGAAAGAGATAGATGTACCATAGGAGTAGACCAACTCCGTCTCCGACTACGACTCCAACTCCAACTACGACTACATATCAGATATGCATGTGTGCTTAAGATGTGCTCTCCACTCCACTTGAGTCGACTCGAGTCGAGTGCAGCAGGAAGTGAAGCGTAGGAAGTGTGGCCAACAACATTTTATACTCGAGCGCATAATATTCATATGCAGACCATAAAAAACTTTGGCAGCTCAACGAGAGATCTTCTTCCACTTCTTATTTTTCTTCTTCTTTCAAGTCTTGCGCTTCTACTTGCTGCACTTGCAACACCCTCAAAGCTTTTGGCAAGCGTCTGTACAATGGGTATTATAATAATAACAATGAATATAACTATATAGAATAGCTATATATATATATATATATATTTAATAATTATATAGAATAGTTATATATATCTATATATATATAATAATTATATTCATTTAATTTTAATTTGAATAATTATTATACTGATAAAAATATATATATTTAATAATTATATAGAATAGTTATATATATCTATATATATATAATAATTATATTCATTTAATTTTAATTTGAATAATTATTATACTGATAAAAACTATAATATATTGAATATAATAATTACTGTTATTATATATGTTATTCTGAAATTTAATTTGCATATATTTTTTCTTAATGTTTGTTATTAAAAAATGCAAAATGTAGCAGCAGGTTTCAAGTTTATTTTTAAAGCTTCTTCAACAAATAAATAAATATATATTATTATTCTTAGAGACAATAATCAACAAATTTTGTCACCAAAAATTAATTGAAATTATAAAATACGTAAATAATACAAAACATGATTTTTGGTAAATAAGAAATAAATATAAATAATATATATTATATTGATTTCCATTTTTGAATAAGTTTTGGCATATTAGGAACTATTTTTGAAACACTAGAATATTTTGTCTACATCCTTCAGCAAAGCAATAAATTTAATTTTAATGAACTCTGCATTAATCTGTTATTGATAATATATTCAATTTTTTAATCACTTTCAATCAATTCATATATTATTTATTTTTTAAAGAAATTGTACCTTTTGAAGATCTTAAGTGATTTGGCCTGTAACTTTTTCAAGCACATTTCCATTGTGCGTTTTGGCAACACTCAATTGTTGGACACTCGTGCAATTTGTGCAATATATTTTGTGCAATTTTGGTTCGTTGTCGTTTTTGAGTTAAACTGAGAGTTTGAGTCGTGTTGAGTTTGCGTTTAAGTTGCATGTTTGTTTGTGTTTGTTGCCGAACAATTGAAGTTCGTTGGGGCAAATATAAAAAATGAGCAGCAGATAGAAAATGCTGTTGTTGCTATTATTGTTGTTGATGCTGGTGCAACGCCTCCATTTGCTGGCAAAGTTGCAGTTAGTGGCTGGGTGGGAGGGGTGTTGCTGGAGGGCAGCTTAACTTAACTTTGCTTTTACTGCGATAAAATGAAAATTGCACACGCGCCATAAATAAGGATTCTCACAAGGATAATTTATAAAACTTAGCTCACAACGTTTTACTTATGAGCAGCAGCAGGCGACGCCAGACAAACACACACACACACACACACTGGGCAACCCCCCCATTCTGCTTCACCTACCCCTTTGCTATGCCCCTGCTGCTTGTATTACCTGTGGGGCAGTTACCTCTGCCTTTTGGGGCCAACTGATGCACTGCAGCCTCCTTCCTTCCTGCTTCCTCTTTCCCTCGTCGTGTTAAGTTTGTAAATTCCGCAAGTGTTGAGACTATGACGTATACCCAACCCATCTGCATACATATCTAACGAGACGTGCCACACTGGCTGACCCGGGCCTGTGCACCCCGAACCCAATCGGACAACAAAATGGCCCCAAAACGAATGAGCCCCACAACAGTTGAAATTGTAATCGATGTGCGAAATAAACAAAAGCGGACATAATTATCGAGTTATCGCGCGGCGCCTTGCTGCGGGTGTGCCACCATCCCACAACCGCTGACCAACCCCCGCCCCCCCGGCACAAAATGTATGACCCTGTCTCGGGTCTCGGCCTCTGATGCTGCTCGCTCCGCTGTGCGCTCGCTAAGCCCGCACCGAAAATGCTCGCAATGGCAACGCATCGATATTTATGATGTCATGGATTTTATTGTTGCCTGCTGCAAAATATTCATATGCGTTGCGTTGCAGAAAGCCAAACCGGCTACGGCAATAGCAAATGGCAACGGGTCCGGGTCCGGGTCGGAGTCCGGCACGGAAACAGTAAAACGACCATCAGCCAAACAGGATGTAAATTTTGCCAGCAAAACGAGACGCACAAGGATGTGAGCAGAGACAGAGACAGAGAGAGAGAGAGAGAGGGGGAGGAGGAGGAGGAGTAGTGTGAGGAGGTGTGGGGCAGAGAATGAATGTCGTCGGGTGGCTTGTTATTGACGTTGGCGATAAGGAGGAGGCGGCTGGACTCGAAAA
The DNA here is from genome assembly GCA_035042125.1 of Drosophila longiperda. NCBI lineage: Eukaryota > Metazoa > Arthropoda > Insecta > Diptera > Drosophilidae > Drosophila > Drosophila longiperda. Next base: position 891,474 of record JAWNLV010000115.1, read on the forward strand.
CTGAACTGGACTGAGAGCGAGAACGAGATGAGGCTGCCGCGATAGTCCCGTTGTCCAGCCGGACGGACGTATTCAAATTTGAGCAGGTTCGGGAGTAGCAGCAGCGACAATGCCTGCCACAGATGCTCTAGGTCACAGTGCAATAAAATGTTGCCAATATTATTTCGCTGTTCTATTGCCGGTTTTTTTTTTTTTTTTTTTTTTGCATTTTTTGCCTATTGCCAACTTTGATGCGAACTGGGCCCGCAGAACGAAGCGAGGCCCAAAAAACTGAGGCACAGCACAAAACACAGCATCAGTTAAGAGCTGTGCACGGAAGTTGCACATATGCCACGGCCAGAGCGGAGGGGTCGAGCCCGAGGTCGCCCACTGTTATGCGGGCTTTGGGGTGTCGGGTTGGGCATTGTTGTTGTTGTTGCAGTTGTTGCTGTTGTTGCTGCGCCGCCGACACTTGAGTTATGCGCATAGATTGAAAATTGTCGATAACCGAAAAAAGAATCGCACGAACTGCAACAACAAACAGATACAACAACAACTCGAAGCATTTTGCAATTGTTGTTTGGTTTGTTAGACAGAGCGAGGGGTGGTCGGTGGGGAAGAGAAATATGTTGCAGCAGGGATCGTTGCTTTTTGTGGGCGTGTCCACACAGTGCTCGAGCGCGTGATACAACACGCCATTATAAAGTTATTAAAAGACAAAACACAAAAAGCAACAACAACAACTGCAACAACAACAACAACTGCAACAACAACAAAAGCAGCAGCAGCAGGGGCAAAAAAGCGCAGAGCGATAACAGAGCAGCCGGAACAGGTTGAAGAGGTGTGTATGCTAAAGAGGTGGAGTAGGGGGGGTGGCAGGAAGCGTGACTCTAAAAACGGTTACCTGAGAAGAGACGAGACTCGTTTTGGTGAGACATCATTTTGAAGGCGTTTTTAAATGCATTTAAGGAAGCGCTTTAGTTAATGGAAATAGATGGATTCCCGAAGAATAATAAAGAAAATTACAAGAAAAATGCAGCTAAATGAAATTAATATGATATTAATAAATATTACATCGTATTATAATAATGTTATTATTTTTATATTTATTATTATTATTTTTAATAAGGTCAACTTTGATGGGTTGTTATTTGTTTTGAAATGTTTTTCATATATAAATAAAAACTAATTTATAATATTTCAACATTAGATGAAAACATTATAACTAAAATCTAGCTTAAACAAAAAGTGACATATAAATATTAGTTGATATTATTAAAATTAAAGTTGCTGTTAAAAATCAACTCAACTTTGATTCAGCGTAATTTCTATATATATTTTGCGGAGAATAATTTATTCTTTATTTTACTTATTTTAATTAGACTTTCTAAGCTTATTAAATTTAAGCTTGATAAAAACCACAATCAACTCAGTTTTAATTTCATTCTGTCTGCAATATTTTTTGCACTATTTAACAAAATAAATATATATTTAAACCGTCTGCTGACAGTCAAAAAAGTTGCAACAAACAAAAAGAATTTTGCAACAATGCTGAAATTGTTTATGAGATTAAGCTCATAAATTGTGAAAATGCATTTTAATTGAAGTGCAGCTTTGGGACTTCATAATGTTTATGTATCTTGTCGTTGTTGTTGTAGTTGTTGTTTTTGGTTGCAGTATGCAAAAGTGCAGTTTCTGTTGCCAGCTTTTGCTGATAGTAAATTGTGAATATATCGGTATATAAAAATTGTGAATTGTAGACAAAATGAACAGCAAATTGACCCGTTGCAACGATCCCCTATCCCCCCTTCCCCCTTTAGCCATGCCCTGCTGCCCGTAACCCGTTTTCCGGACAATGCCGTTGATTGTTTGAACTTTGCTGGCGCTTGGCTGACATTTTTTGTGTCGATTATTTTGTATTTTTTGCGTTGTTGTTGCGACTGCCAATAAATTGGCAATAAACATAAATCGTTAAGATTTATGACACGCATGCATATAAAATAAATTAGTTTTCATTTTTTTTAAAAAAAGAAAAGAAATAATACTGCAAAAATAATAGCTATAATTAAGAGCGTTGATAGGCGCCGATGTCGATCAAATGACGCGGGTTCAGCTGTGGAGCAGATAAGAGCTCATAGATTGCCTTTTTCGAGTCTATAATGAGCACTCGAAACTCATGGGAATTATGACATAAATTCCATGTAATAGAAAAGTCTCCCCATTTGTCAGCGTTTGATTTATGATTATTACAAAACAGCCAAGTTTCTACCGTTGCCGTGCGCAATTCATGTGTCATCTGTGCTGCCATCTCTATCGGATGTGGCACTCAAGATGCAGCATCAGCGGAAGTGCCGCACCGACAGCGCACTAATTGCCACTCAACCCCCCGACCGGGGGCTGTGGATTGTGGGTTGTGTGACGGTGGATGGGGGAGTGGATTGCCGCCTCGACCTCATAAATACGCCATGTTTGCATGCATTTTAAATGAGAAATTGTCTGTGTCGAAATACGGCAAAGTACGCCATTTAATTTGTATGAATCCATCAGCGCCTTTGTCTTGGCCAACACCATACAAAAAATCCAAAAATAAAAAAACATATACGAATATCTAAAAAAAAGTGGAACCAGACAACGACGCGACAAGTGAAAGCAGAGTCTCGAAACGATTCTCATTCTCAGCTCCTCATCCTTCTGGAACTTTTTTTTATATGCTTTGTTCAGAATTACCATCAAGTTGACAGTTCTATGGCGCGTTGACAGTTCACACACACACATACATATACTTATACATACATATGCATATGCAAATGGCGGCATGAGTCGCTGGACTCATTCTTGTGGAAAATGTGTCGTGTGAAGAGCCCGCAGAACGGAAGGAAGGAACTGGGCAAACCAAAAACAAAGCCAAAACGAAACGACTTCAACTAAACTGAAATGAGGAATGTCCTTTCTAAAAAAAAAAAAACTAGCGCAGAACGTTACAAAATTCAAATGTCTGTAGAAAAATATAAAAAACTGACCACTTCGCACACTGTCCAGAAACTTGAAAATGCAAATAAATGTAAGTTGGCTATTTTCATTTCTATTGCCTTTTGGGCTTATATATATATATATATAAATGTATATATATATATAGAGCTGTTCTGTCACGTCACAAATTCGTCACGTGAAATAGCGGCCCTCCCCCCCCCTTGCTGCAATTGTGTCTCTCGCCTGACATTCAAAACTATTTTAGTCGTTGGCATTTAAAGTGTCACATTTATATGGCATTTTTATGCGGTCCTGCGACAACGACATCCCCTGTCTCCTCCCCCTCCCCCTCCTTGGAGCAGACCACAAAATACACCCAGAACCCCATTCGTTCCCTTTCCCATACGCTTATGTGTGAATTTTTCTGTGCCTGGACTGGAATTTTAAAACGACCTATCCTTATACACAATGGCCACGTATAAAAGTCACTCACGTGTTAAAATACAACGAAACTTGAATGGCTCCACTCGCTACTCATTGTCGCATCGGATGAGTGTAGCTGACAGTTGTGGTGATTAGACAACGACCAGTGGGAATTGGACCAACTAAAAGCAATGCCAGCTTCCTTATAGAGAGAACATAATTTAATCCCCAACCAAGAAACATTTAGAACTACATTTGCACAAATAGTATTCAGATCGAAGAAAAAAACTACCTGATTATTGATTTATATATATACCATATATTAATGTTCATGAACATAAAATAAATGTCATTCTATGTAATAATAATTGCAAGATTAAAAGTACAAAGATTGCACTACTTTAATCTTTAGCCACTTGAAAATTATTTGAATCTAATTGAAGTCAACAACTTGAAAATAAAACTATTATAATCAAAAATCCCAAGTTCTCAGCTGTTATGTGTATTTCCGTTTGCACTGCTGGAATCTGCAGTTTAGAGATTGAGCACTTCCTGTTAATGTAAATGGGATAATTGTCGGGGCATTTTAAGGATTGCAGCTCCAGTTACAAACATTGACTTGTTACAGCACAAAAAAAAAAAATACCACCAAATGGGAAGGTAAAGAAGGGATATATCTTTGTACATTGTCAGGGCAACATGGCTGGCGCAGGTCTCCATTTTCTTCTCAAGTGGCGCACAAATGTCGCTATTTTTGGTCGACAACCACTTCAAAATTTGAACTTCTAGCTGCAGCAAATGTTCCGTTAACTAGCGCATATGTGCACATTTTACAGTTACACACACACACACACACAGGGATACAGGAATACATGCGCCTCCACGTAGATATTGTAAGTACCCTTGCGCCAGCTACAACATGTTCCAACCATAAATCATAATTCAATATGAAGTACAACTCCCCCCAACCAGGGGAAAAAAGGGAGAGAGATAGAGAGAGGGAGAGAGAGAGAGTGTGCTCGAGGTAGGGGTGGTTGAGGTCTAACAAGCATAATCAATGGAACATTGGTAGTTATTCAGGGCCAAGTTTGTTGTACAATGAAATATGCATTAAAATTGCCTACCAATTGGCAGGCCATAAAGTAGAACCCGATCGGGCAATGTCGGCCATGTCGAATTATCCAGCGCATTATGTGGCATGTTTCGTGGAAATTCGATAACCCAACTCTCCCTCTCTCTCTCTCTCTCTTTGTGCTCAGCTATAATTTGATTTTTGAGGGAGCTGTCTGAGCGTCCATTGGCGCCATGGTTCGTCGCCTGGCCAGATCTCTGCCAGCGGCATGTCGTTCATTAAGCAGACTTAGTTGAGTGCTAATTGCATAAATCACATGAGGATTTCAGTCGTCTGGTTACCACCTACCCCTCCCTCCACTGCCTTCAGCTAACAATGCTCAAAAATTGTATATGCATATATGTGTTTTGCTAAGCTCATTTTGTACTTGTACTTGTTGTACTTGTGGCTGGGATAGTTTTCGCATGAGTTTGGCAAGCATTTTGGCTGTCTAAACAAATGCCGTCTGGCTAAGACCGTAAGCCCACTAGTTAGCCACAACAGCGCAGCAAGCAGAAGATGAAGATACTTCAGACATGTGGCACTCAAGTATCTAGTGGATGAACGACGAAGTATCTTTTTTGGCAATGTTCGAGTAACCGCAACGGCAACACCTGAACTCAGCTCAGCTGCTGAGGCTCATGAGAAATTTTTGGATTTTGGATTAGGGCAAATTATTTTGTCTACTTTGCGGCAGGGGCGGCGGCAGATATAAAGAACTTGCCAATAGTTCGATGACATTGCCACAAAACTACAGTAACAAGAACAACTATAAACATCATCAGCAACAATAATAACAACAACAACGAACAACATCATCAAGCTGCGTCTGTGTCTTTCAGTTTTGGGGGCCTGAGAAACTTGCCACCGCCAGCGCTAAAGTGCCACAAAAGACCCGCATCCGCAGCACGAAGGAAAACGACAAAAATCCATGCAGTGGCGGGTGCAGGGGCGGGGCAAAGAAATGCTTTTTAAGATTTAAAAGTAAAAATAGCTCCTTATTCATCTTCGATACACGAAGGCAGCTGAGGATGCGGATGCACCCCGGCTGCCTCAGCAAAGGGGCAGGCTGTCTGCTCGGTTTCTCGGCTGCCTCGCTGCCTTGCTGCACTGGGAGCCAAGTCGACGAGCGAAATGTGCAACGTGGCAGCAGCAGCATCAAGTCGCATGTTGCGCCGCATGTTGCATTATTTGCATATGTGCGGGGCAAACGCTGTAGCGGGGGCGCAGTAACAGCGCCTTGTTGCCGCCAGCATAAAACGCAATCCACCCGTACAGAGGCACAGGAAGAGGCAGTCTGCTGCTGCTGGTCGATAGGCGATTTTTGCCATTGAAATGTGCCTCAAAAAAAAAAAGAAAATGTTGCCAAAAGCTAAAGCAAATTTTCCAAGCGTTTCGAGCGTTTTCTGCGCGTTTTGTTGGCGACTTATGCGATTTATTATTTGTTAGGGATTTATACAGATATAAAATAATACAAAATATAATATAATTCAAGTTTAATATTTTTTGTTAATTTTTAAAAATTTGTTAAAAATAATTGGTAGACATGTGTCAACTTTTTCTTTGCCTTTTCCAAGGTATCTGCGAGTCCCGCTAAGTGCCTGTATTTCTATTAATTTGATGGTAGACTTTTCTCCTTTATTTGGACAGATATTTGTGTTGGTTTTTTGTTTGTTTTGTGTTTTCTTTATGTGTTGCTTCATTCGATTCGTTGCTTCTGCATCCGAATCTTCCTCTGCTTCAGCTGCCCTCTTTTATTTGTTTGGCGTCGGAGTGAGACTCGCCGAACTCTGGCGAAAGATTCACTTTTGAGATATGCCCACAATAAAACACACAAATAAAAGCTGGCAAACCTGCAGCAACTGCGACTCACCTTTGCAGCCACTGCCCTCCAACCCCTTGCCCCCTGGCCACCTTACAATGGGGTCGTCTTAGCTACTCGGTTGCGTTTTCTTTAGGTTTAGCAACTGGCCAAAGCTGGCGGCAAACCTTTTGTTTATTTTATTATCGTTGGCTATTTGGTCGCTGCCTGCTCCAGCTCCTGCTCCAGCTCCTGCTCCTGCTGCTCCTGCACCTCCATTTGTATATGGAGTGTGGCGAAAACGCTTAAAACGAAATTTATTTAGTTGGCCCAGAGACAGAATCCGAGTCAGTTACAGAGACAGAGTGAGAGAGAGAGAGAGAGAGAGATAGAGTGAGAGGGGGGGGGGACAGAGTAACAAAAGAGCTCAACAGAGATTCGCAATGCGACAAAAATGCGACTAAAAATAAAGCCAAAAATCCGAGCACAAAAATGTGACGCAGCAAATACCAAAAACAAGAAAAGCCAAAAATATAAATATAAATAGATGCAATGGTCGAAACGGTGGCTAAAATTAATTTTAATTTCTATATTGCATGGCCAAAAATTTATTTCACAAAATATTTGTGCGCAAAAAATGCGGCTTAAAATAGCCGCCGAATCAGCTGCCAAATCCAATTTTATGATGGTGCGCCCGACATTTGCATAAATACGTGTATGTGTGTGTGTGTGTATGTGTGTATGTGTGTGTATATGTGTGTATGCGTGCAACAGAGACAACAAGCGCGCAGCATGTGGCAGGCTTGTTGTTGATGTTGCTGCCGTTTGATGGCAGGGCTTACTGTGTAAGAAGTGGCAAGGGGGCAAGGGGGGCAGGCAGTTGCCATTGCGTTGCATGTTCATCGTGTTTTGCAATTTCGCTCTCATGCAAGCGACCAGCACGCGAAGACAGATTAGAAATCCGGCAGCAGTGGCGCGTTTCCGAGTCGACGGAGGAGGCCCACTGTGATTTCTAGAATCGGGGATAGCCAACAGCGACTCCAACAGCTCCAGCTGGTTGTGGCTGTGGCAACTGGCAATGGCTGTTATCATTGCGAGCACAGCGGGTAACAGTTCAGCGGCTCATTGGACAGCGGCAACTGGCAACTGGCAACTGGCAACGGCAGCAGATTCCAAATCAAAACTACAATTGAATGTGGGGGTTCGATATGACCATAGATAGATGTAGTTGTTGTCTGAAAAGAAACCCAGCAAAGCTGCAGATCTGATTCAGTTTTCAATGAAAACCAGTACAAATGTTTAACTTTTCCTGCTTAATATAAAAAATAAGCTAAAATAGAGAAAAATTAAATTGGTAATCAAAAAAAATTGATGACAATCTGAAGCTGATATAAATATTGTATTCTTTTACTATTTACTTGCACATCTTTCGATTTTGCCAATAAGTAATATTTTATTTTTAATAGTTTCGTATGCACAACAAATTAAATTGAATTCCATATTTTCGCTCATAATAAATTCTATAACGAAGAGAACTTGAAAACGCTGTCAACCGTCTGAGAACCAAGCAAATGATTTCAGACATTTATAAAAAAAAAAAAGAATTGCATAAGGAAACTTCTAACTTGAGTGGTAAATTATACGCGCTTGCCACAATGAGAGGCGACTACAGCATTTTCTCTCGAGGAGTGCCCAACAATTGTCGCTGTTTCTTTGCCATTTCTCCGAATCCCTTTCTTTCCCTTAACTTTGGCATAACTTTAGCTGAGTAGGAAAATTTGCATATGCTGCCTGTCGTCGGGGCGTTTTGTATAGAAATGGCAAAAAAAAAAGTTCTTGCATATTGTTTTTTTTTTTTTTCTTTTATTTTTGTTTTGCACTACTTGTCTAGTTGGTTGCATTGTTGTGTTTGGCTAGCAACTGTCGGCGTTGCCATTTTTTCCAACTAAAAAGTAAATAGAAATACGAGCCGTGGGTTGAGCCATGGCCAGAAGCAACCAGCCAAAGCATTTGCCAGCTCCAGCTACAAACTCCAACTGCAACTCCAGCTACAGACTCATTTCTTTAATTTTCTAAACGATTTTCAATTTATGTGCCGCTGCTTTGGTGCTCGGCCCAGTCAAGATCTTCAATTATACGCGTCTATGGGAGTTGGGGACTTGGGCCAGGTAAGGCAAAAGGCAAGAGCGTCCCTGGGGCATTTTGCTTGTTAGTCAGTCGCATACACCCGTTCCGAGGTTGCAAAATTGCAATAATGTTAATTTTTTGCAACTATGTATTTGCCATGCCCTCCACCTACTGCTCCGCCTTGTCCTCCTTCTCCTCCTTCTGCTGCTGCTGCTGCTGCTCTGCTTCGTTGCTCTTCGGAGCCGGCAGTCGCACCAAAAAGGGTTTAATTTCATTTCATTCCATTGCCTCAAGTACGTGTAAGTGTGTGTTTATGCTTAGCAGCTGCTGAGAGAGGGGGGGGTGTTGAAGGGGGGACTAGTAAGTAGAAGCTGCCATCGTTGTTGTTGTTGTTGTTGTAGCTGTTGCCTGTTATCTGCAAAACTCCATTAGAAAGGCAACGCGGCGGCACGCAGCAAACCAAATGGCAATGGCGCGCTCCAGCTTCGAGCTTCGAGCTTGCAGCTCCCAGCTCTGACTCCGACTGCGACGGCGACTCCATTGCTGGAAGCTAACGAACAGAGGCAAGACACAAAAGGCCGTAGCCGGGGCAGGCGCAAAAAAACGACGACGCTTAACGACTTTAAAGAAAAATTAAAAACATCCCAAAAGGAATACATCTTCGCCCTGCCGCATACATCGACATGGAGCCAAAACTGGAACCTGAGACTTGGGCTCTTTTTTCAGCGACTGCGGCAGCCGTTGCATGTTGCCCATCCGTCCGTCGGTCCGTCCATCCTTCTGTCTGTCTGTCTGTCTGTCTTTCTGTCTGTCCGAGCAACATTGTTAGTGGCTCTCGAATTTATTTTAACGAACTAGTTTGGTCACTTCATACAACACTTTTTGTTTTATTTTGTTGTCTTTTTTCCATCCACAACAGATTTTGCTGCTGTTGTTGTTGTTTTTTTTATATTGTTGTTGTTGTTGTTGTGCTTCTCTTTTCTTTTGCGCTGAGTTTGGCGCTGTGCTCTGCTCGGCTGCATTTGCAGCGGGTTATAAAATATATTCGCCTTATATAAATAAATAAATTGGTAAATGGCGTTTCATTTGGAGCTGGCATCTCATGTGTTGTTTTCCGCGTCCTCATCCTCATCCTCATCCTCGTCCAGCTTGCTGTGCTTGTCGTCGTTGTTGTCTCTGCCGTCTCTGATGTTGATGCGATGATAAATGCGGCAAAAACCTGTCGCAGTTTGCCGACTAGCAGCAAATTGAATTTATTTGCTCGCAAACGTCGCCAGTCGCCACAATGTTCGTAAGATGGAGACCTGATCTCTGGCACAGAAAAGAAAAAAGAAATACAAAAATACAAAATACAAATACAGAACCAGTTGAGTTTTAATGGCTTACACCGCCGCGGCTTGTCTCTGATTGCCAACTATGTGAAATATTTTGGGGCAAGCTGCAGAAATGCAGACAAGTCGATTTCAAATGGAAGATTGAGGAATCACATGTTGAGACCCAAATTGCAGCTGACTGTGAGAAAAGATTGTGCAGCGTAAAGGAAAAAAAAATAAGTTGCATATTTTATTTGTTGATCAGACAAATAAATAAAAAATAAAATCAAATGCAATAAAATTTCCATTACATCTTTAAGATTGAAAATTATCATTGATACACAATTAGAGCTTTGCTTTTTATATATTTTAAGTCGATGTTTATAGTAAATATTTATTGGAATAAAATCAAGCTAAAATATATATAATATATTTATATTATATATATAAAATATATATTATTTTTTATACGTTCAACTTGCCATTGAGTTTTAGTGCTTTAAAATTTCTGTTGCCTTTAACATTTTTTGTGTAGAACTGCTGTATCATTAATCCTTCATTAGCTATCTCTATCCCCAATGACGTCATTATTCCAAGCCAAGAGTCGCTTACTTAACTCAATTCAATGTTGAACGTGTTATGCTAAATGTGTTTGTATAAAAAAAAGGGAATATTGCAGAACGCACCCAAAACATGAGATAAACGAAACGGAACCACTTTTCGCAGCTGGCTCGCCCTTTTTTATTTCGTTTATATATATATATATATATTTGTATACTTTTATATACATATAAACATTTTTTTTGGTGGCGCATTATGAGCAACAACAGCAACAACGACAGCAGCAACGACAGCAGCAACATCAAGCAGCAGCAGCAACAAAAGAAAAGAAATCGCACACCAAAATGCTTAACGAGCACGAAGCACTTGCAAAAAAATGTTGCAAGCAAAACGAACAGCAAAGAATTATTTACTTCAAATTCCGAGTGCAACATAGAATTCGTGCAGCGGCTACATGTTAACCGAAAGCGCAACAACAGCAGCAGCCGGGACACTGATGCATATAGGAAAAAGAGCTAAAACGCCGATAAAAGCAACGATGGCAGTTCAGCTTCGTTTGGCTGCCCAGGCGGCCATGTTGCTGATTGCCATTGCAACCAGCAAGCAGCAACAGCGACAACAGCAAGCAGCAACGGCAACGGCAACGGCAACTCATTGCAAATGCAACAACTGCGCGCCTTTCTCAAGACTTGGACAACGTTTGGGGCAGCATCATTACTTCCATTCAAGCTGTTTGGCTTGGCGTGTACATAAAAAAAAAACAAAAAAAAAACTGCTGCACGCTGTAGCTGCTGTTGCTGCTGTTGTTGTTGCCACAACCATTTTGGACACAAGCAACTGGGCAATGGTTGCATGCGGCTGCTGCAGCTACCAACGAGCCACTGCCAAATAAAGCAAACGCATTGCAAATTCCTCGTCGACAAAGCGCGCTTCTTCGCTGATGTTGACTTTTTTGCAGCGTTTCTTTAATGATTTAAAATTCCATTTTAAGAATTTTATACTTAATGATGTGTTTTGCGTTGTATAGCATCGTTTGTGCGGCTGTCTTTTTGCCCATGTACCGTGTCCCATGTCTTGCGTCCCGCTTCTCATGTCCGATGTCCTGGTCCTGTGTGCTCCATGTGCTCTCCTCTGTCCTGCCAATGGCGACTGTCGTCTTTGCTTTTGATCTAAACGCTGCGTGCTTTTCGTAAATTGCTTTTCGTTGTCGTCCCTGGGTACTGGGACAGGGGTTTGGGTCGACTGCGACTGCGACTGTTACCTTTTGTGGAAGCCGCATGAAATGTGTGCGACTTGTTTTCTTTTTTGCTGCTGCTTGTCGGGGTTTTTTTTTAGTCTTGTGCACAAATTAAAAGGGCCCAAGTGCAATGCAATTGCCGGCTGCGGGGCATGAAATCGTTGCAACCAAAATATTTGCCACACATACAAGTAGCAAACACACACACACGCCAGAGATTTATGATCGTCCCAACTGCAACTGGCCGTAAATCAACGCAAAATGCCCAGCAAAGTGCGAAATCTGAAAATTGCAACAGTTTCTAAATTTTCATATTCCATTGACGCATGCAAATTTCACGCCCGCCACCCGCAGTGACGCCCAAAAAAAGAGAAGAAAAATATTACCTGCGCCGTGCCAAATTCCCGCAAATGCCACCAAGTGCGTGTGGCAATATGAATTTTCATAATTTTTGCACCGTTTGCGGTTTCCGGCTGAAATTGACGCAGGTTTTTGTACTTTCGACCTCTCATAAAAACAGCTGCAATGCGAATTTTTTTTCCTTTTGTTTTTTTGTTGATATATTTTCATAACAATTGTCGAGCAGGTCGACAAAATTGTTGCCAGTTGTTTTTTGTCATTTTTGTGTTGCCTGTTTTATTTTTTTTTTTTTTATCTTTTGACCTCTCGTGCTGTTTAGAAAGTGCGTTTCATGCCCGAATTTGAAATGTAGCGTTGAATATCGTGTGATTTATGGGCCAGTAGCAATTTTGAGCATTTAGAAAGTTGACAAGACAATTTAGTGGGAAACTCAACTCAAATGAAAAACTTATTACAGTTGTAGCAATGCTGCGAGTGCAAATGCATTGCTTTGCCAAAGTAAAAAATATAAAATTGTTAAAAAAAACGTATAAGAAAACTCGAATTAAAGCAAGTGTTTTTTTTTTCTTGAATTAAGTGCGTTATTTCTGTGTCGGCTTAACTCTTTTCTGCTGACCTCGCCGGTAATTGCAAATGGCTCTGAAGTTCATTTCGTGTCGCCTTTTGGCGCTGGCATAAAAATTCAATTATCACTTAATAACAGCAGCAAATGAAAATTGTTGCAACTACGCACACGCATTGCCCGTTGTTGGCCATATAAATGGCAACAATGGCAGCAACGTGCAACGTGCCACAATCAGCGAGGACATTCGCACTTTGCGTTATTAACAAAAAGGTCGTTAAACATTTTAAGTTACTTTATGCGGCGCATTTTAATTATTTGATTTTACTCAATTACGCCACCAAAATATCGAGCACAGTCAAAATTAAAATTCAAGCCAAAAATGTTGCAACAAATTTGTAATTGATGGAAGTAATAAAATTGCATGTGCTAGCTGATTAAAACCAGTCATACTTGATATTTTATTATATAACATCTAAAACATTTTTTACAAATTTATTTATATATAAAACACTATTCTTTCATTGCCTAATAAATTATTAATTTTATCTCTCTTTGCTTTCAGGTAAGTGTCGTGTTTTATTGACAAACCTCTCCACCTAAATACTCCCCAACCAAATCATTGACAAAGTAAGAAAATGCAGCTTAAAGTGAGTAAATAAATATTAAACTTTTAAAAGCAACCACCACAGTAAAACAACCAAAAAAAAAACATAAACTTCAATCTCAAAGAAAAGAAAACCATTTTCCAGATTAGCTGCAAATGCGAAACAAAAATTGGAAAATTACTCATGCGTGTTTTACAGGCTCAAAACCCAACCCAACTTAGACACACTGCCTGCTGGCAATATGGGCACACATGTGGGATTATTTTTCGTAAAAAAAAGAGAAGAAAAAAATAAAACAAGAAGACAGTTTTTTTGTGCCTGCCCCACAAGTGGGTGGGGCTCAAAGACTGTGCTAACTCGATGCCCTCATTTAAATTTATTTGCGCAAATTTACTTTCCCATAGCATAAAATCAAATCCAATCAATAAGCATCTTAAATAAATTCATGGCGCCCGCACACACACCCAGACACACACACACCCTCTTACACACAGCCATCCCCCTTTCTCAGCCACTCAGCTACCTCATTTTTTGTGATGCTAAATAAATTTATTTGCTAATGTAGTTTTCGCATCTCTCTTTGCCACATGTCGAGTAAGTGCAGCAGCAAAGTGCTGCGCTGGAAAGGGGGGGTTGGGCAAAAAACCGAAACAGCTCCGAAACGGGAAGAGAAATAACGAAACTTGGTACTTGTTAGTTTTATCTGCATATCATTGAGATAAATTTGGTGCCGATCAAATGCCGTGTCTGCTATCTGTAGAACTCACTGTCTGCCAATGTTGCCACTTGGGCGTGGAAAGGAAACAAAAAAAAAACGACGTTGTCGGGGGCGGGAGGCAGCAATAGCAACAGCAACATCGAAAGAAAAAAAAAAGTCTGTGGAAAAGCCGCTGATTTGCATACGAAAGTAATTTGATGTCTTTGCGAGCCTCACACACTCCCAGAATTACTTACACACACACATACAGTTGCTCAGAAAAGTAAGCCGCCATAACGACACATCACAAGTCGCTGATAAGCGTCCCCCTGATGAAGGGCGGGAGGGGTAAAAACATTTACAATTGATTTCCAATTAATAAGTCTCAGTTTTGGCTTAGCTGAATTTAAATGCTGTGTTAAATATAAAGATCTGAAAAGGTTATTATTTAAAAATAAGTTGAAATCAGAAATTATTAGAAACTGACTTACAAAAGATTAAATAATTTTATATACTATTAATTTATAACTGATAAAATACTTATATAGATATAGAGATAAGTTTTCACCTTCAACTTTAAATGTGTCCTTTGTTGCAATCATTTATCAATATGATTCAAAGAATTTTCAATTAAAAAGTCTGTCAGCTTAGCCACCCTTATAGGCGCACTTCGGGGGCTGTTTTTGAGGCCATAACAGTCGCGGCCAAAATGCAAAATGGCCGTTCGCCTGGCAAATTGAAAATTGTCCCAAAATTTCCACAACTACCGTATATCTATCACCCAGTGCACCCACACACATAGTTTAATAGTTGTTTGGTCAGTGCATATGTAGATTTTCAGCTGACCTGACAATTTTCCCTTCCCACACCATCGGCAGGGGGGGTTTTGCAGTGGAGGTGATGAGGGGAGCTGGTGCGCAACAATTTATGGTACTACGAAATTCCTGGTACTTAATTGTCTGCGTATAATGAATGAATAAATGCGTTTTCCCAGCCGTACCACATACTAAAGAGCAGAGCATAGGGGATGCGCTGTTGCAGAAACTGTACGCCAGGCGGCGCTTGTGTGGCAACATTAACTCGCAATTATTATTAGTTTTTATGCGCTGTTCATTGTTGATTTTTCGATTTTAATTGAATTTTAATGGAATTCATGGGGCATGTATTTTGAACGCACATTTTTTTCCACGTTTATTATTATTGTATTTTTTGCGCAATATTTTTGATTTAACTGGAGTTAATCAAAGGTGGCTCTGATTATTTTCACTAAATGAAATTTTAATCATAATGATTTTAATGGCGCTGCGTTTATTGCCATTTGCTGGCAAAATATACAAAAATTATTTATTCACATATTTGTACATACATATATGTATATATTTATTTAACAACATGCTGCACTTTAATTAGTTTACACTGCGCTACAAGCCATTTTGGCATGCCTTTTTTTTCTGGTATTGTATTTTTTACTCCACACCCCTCCGACTGCCGCCTGGCTTGCCCCATGCCGACAAACGTTTTATTTCGTTATCTTTTTGCCGCAGGCAGCTGCAAATGCCACGCAAATTAAACATGCTACCTTTTTTTTTTGGTTGCTGTTGTTGTTGTTGTACCAGCCCTGCTGGCCCCCTTGGGCCTGCCAGCCCCTTTGCCTTCTCATTTTTTACCTTTGTCGCTTGACAAACTGCGTTTAGCTCTCGCATTTCTCTCTACATTTTGGGACGCTTTTGGCCATTTGGTTCTTGTTGGCCATCCGGTTATTAAACACCCACTTATTAGCTGCTTTTATTTACATATTCATGCGGCACACTCCCAGCTTAATTGGCAGCCTTGCCACCGACTGCCAGCATGCTGGAGTGCCATTTTAGTTATGTGGCCAACGTAAATTCCGACTCCTTGCAACCTGCTCAAAAACAACAACAACAACAACAACAACAATAAGAGCAAAAGTCTGCTAATCGCATCATAAATATTCAGCGTGGTTTTGCTTTGGTTTTGATTCAAGTTTTCACACCCTCCGGCAATTCGGGCGTTTAACATATTTTATGACAGCGTCGAGGAGCAGTTGTAGGCCCAACCATGAGAGCGAAGAAAAAAAAAAACAACTGTGTGGCATACTTCGCGGGGCACGCATGAGGCAAAAAAAGGATTGGGCTGAGCAATTGGATGTGCATGTGGTATGGGAACCAGTGCTGCAGTGAGGCATAAATAAGTTCACAGCAGTCGCAGCAGACTTTAAATTATTATTTTAGAGCAAAAGTTTGTTGAACTTGTTCCCATTTCATATTGGGTATAAATGGGTGTGTGTTGTGTGTGTGTGTGTGTGTCCCTCGCCTGCCTTTCGCTGCGACCGCTGCTCAAAAATTAATTGCTTAATTAGTTACGGGCAAACACTTTGAAATATGGCCGCGACGCTCGACTTTGCTTCAATTCGGTTTTAATTTATATATATATCATTTTTTTTTTTTTTTTGACTGCCAAGTTGAATTCTCGACTTTCAACTGGTCATAATTGCTCTATTAAATGGGCTTGCTTTGGCTATGGCTCTGTTTTTTTTATTGTGGATGCGACAACGAATGAGGCTGCAACCGCTTGTGCTAATGGCCAGTTAGCTGTCTACGGCTTAGGGTATAGCTTAGGGTTAGGGTTAGGGGTAGGGTTAGGGTTAGGATTGGGATTGGGGTTGGGGTTTGTTAGCGCTTGCATTGAGTTATAGGACTTTCGGCTTTGCCATTAGGCATGCAATATTTTTATATGTAACAGCACCCGCACACAACTGCAGATACAAAGCTACACAGATACATATACATATTGCCATTGCAACAAAAACATGTTTTATGTCGTCCTTAATGACCCCCGAGTCGAGTCGCCGACCTTCTCATCGTCGTAGTCGTCGGCGGCGTCGTCGTCGTCGTCGCACTTAATCGCTTTGAATTGCAAAAGCAAATAATGTGCAAAAAAGCATAAGGATAAAGGATAAAAGGATAAACCATAGCGTCGCCAGCAGCAGCCCCATGTGTGTGTGTGTGTGTGTATGCTTTCGTACTGGCGGTTCCTTGGTGCCTTATGGTATCTTGTCGGCTCGCCACGACCTCCACACCCACCCGATCGTCCGCCTGCTCCACTTCCCTTTCTCTGGCGGCCACTGCAGAATGACGCCATTATTTTGACAAATTTTTTGGCAATGTTTTTTGTTGTTGTTGTTGTTGTTTTTGCTGCTTGGCTTTTAGCTCGACTGCTGTCAGCTTTTGTTGGTTTTTAAATTGCATGCAATAATTCAATTTTATATTTCCGCAAAAAAAAAAACAGCGCAAATCTTTATCATTTTTATTGGCGCAAGATTTTTCTTTAACAACTTTTTATTTGATGGGCCAAGGGTGCAGCGACAAGTCCTATGCATATATATATATTTTTTTATATATGCATATATATCACTTTTATTTTTTTTTGGCACTGCTCAACATGACTGGCTTTTTAAATAAAGTGCAATATGTCATAAATTGAACAGCATTCGAGAATTCAGTAAAATCAGTGGGAAGTTCAATAAAAAAAATATAACAAGTTGAAATGCGAAGTGGTTTGTGGACCAAATGAATGCCAACAGGCAAAATAATTGTCAGATTATTCTCTTCCCTTAACCCTAAACTGATTTATAATTACATTAATAGCTATTTCAAAATAGTTCAACAGCTTTTAATATTAGATATAGATATAATAATATTTGGTTACCGGATTTCCTTTAAAAGTTATGTTAATTGCTGATTTTTCCGAAATAAATTTAAAATTGTATAAAATTAGCTATCCCAATGGACTTACACTCACTCAAATGGATGATCAAAATCCTTTATTACAGCTATAATCAGCTTTTTAATTTCCACACCTAACCTGGCTCGGCCACCCTTTTGTTTTATATATTTTATTTGGGCAGCATATGCTGTTGGTAAATTTATGCAAATTACTTAATAAAATGTTGACAACAACAAACTAAATACAATTTCAATAGACCAATATACAAATTTCCCTTAACACTTGCAACGGCCTGCCTCCCGGTCTGACCAGTTTGGTCATCATTTGCGAAGGGGCGTTTTTTTGTTGGCCATTTATGGTCTTTTAAGGGCTGAAAACCCCTGTGCACCACCCCTTTCACGCGTGTTTCAGCCCCCGTTGCGTTGGTGGTTAAATCACTTGCATGACACAGTTTTTGAACACAAAACGAAATGTTGAACCTGTCCTCAGGGGTTGAGGGGGGTTGGCTACGCTCGCATTACAATTTGGGTTATTTTTTATTTTTATTTTTTTTTTTTTGTTGGGTGACAGTGGCACATAAATTTCGCATTAACCTGACACGTGAGAAGTCCAGGGCATAAATATGAAGGCTGGCTACTCTCGTTGCAACCCTCGCCAAGCATTTGAGACGCTCACGTGCCGCACGGAGGCATCAAGTGCTTCAGCACTCCTTCCCTCTGCTCTGGGTTCGCCTGCTGCTCTGGTTTCTGTTTGGCTTCTGTGCCGATTTCAGCCGAAAGATAAATAATAAAGCGCTTCGCAGACGCAGTCATATTTGCGGTTGCCTCCATCCAACCCCCACCCCCACACCTTGCCTGCCCCCTTGTGGCTGACTGGCTGGCTGGCTGCCTGACTTCTTCGCATTTTCGCAATAAAATCGTAATAAAACACATTGGTCACGTAATTTCGTTTGTCTGTGGGATTTTATTGCCATTTTTTCGTGCAATTTTAAATTGTTATAAATGTGACGGGGCACACACAGAAGCCGCGCGCCGTGTGTTTATGCTTAGCTCCATTTCACTCCTGCCCCTTTGCCACAAACCATTTTGCGTTTCTGGTTTTTTTGGTTTTACGTACTTAAATATTTATGATGTGGAAAATATGTAGAAAACTGCAGTTGGGCAAAATCGATGATTGTTCTTGACAGTGGGGGGAGAGACTGGATCTGCAAAAATGTCATCTAGCATTTATCATTAGATTTTACTCCACCTCCCGCTTGTGGCAAATGAACAGACGCACACGCCCCACAATTTGCCTAGACAGAGAGACTCGCAGGACACCCGAATGGGCAAAAGGCAAAACTTTCACTGCCAAACACCGCATGGACGACAATTAAGCAACAAAACTTTGATAAATTGCTTCCTTGCTGGCATTTTATGAGTCCTGGGGTCTTCGCACCACCCCCCCTCCCAACCACCGGCTCAGCCAGCACTTTTAGCCACGGGGCAATTCGAGAGCTGAGAGCTTCTTTACACTAATTAAGGGGCTCATGGTTTCCTGCAAATATTTGTTATCTGCTTTGTGGCGCAACCAGCAGCCAACAGCCAACAGCCAGCAACCAGCAGGCCAAAATCCAATAGCAAACAAGCAACAGCAGCAGAGGGCGGCAGGGGGAACCGGGAATCGGGGAAACAGGAGAAATATCAACAACAATGAGGCGGCCATGTGGCGCCACAGAACGATGTTTGCCTCATTGGGCAAGTTCGTTATAAAGTGCAAATTGTTGGAATAGTTTTCATTTGTTGGCCCAAAACTTATTAAACTGAATGCCCTTGTTTGGCTCAATACATTTCTGAAATACATAAATATTTCTCGAGTTCAAAAATAAAAAAAACATTTTTGCTTTGTTCTCAAAATAAGAATGTTAAAATTTACTCAATAATAAAAAGTAAATTATGAAGAATTTAATACATAATAACCAAAAAAAAAAAGGTAAAACAAATCTTGGGATTTGGGACTGTGCCACAGGGTATCTGCGAGTTTTGTTTTAAAGAAAATTTGATTTTTCAGTTTGCCCTTCACTATTCACCAAAAAGCGTTTCAGAGCAATCCATCATTTATAATAAATAGCTGGTATAGTTGGCCATATTGTCTATATTGATTAAATGCACTTCTGGGAAAATAAATTGCTGGCTGTGTTCAGAAGGAGGGGGTGGGTAGGGAGGTAAAGAGATAGGAGGCCATTGTTATGGTTATGGATAAAACGCAATCTTCAGCAAATTATAGCAATTTTTATGCTTATAGAAAAGCGCATTGCATTCAAGTCGCAATTTGCTCCACTCGCTAACCCTAAAGGGTAAAGACGCAATTACTTTTATTATTCAACCGGACCTGAGAGTCCAGCAAAGCTACAGCTTCAGCTTCACCTTCACATTCACCCCGAAGCCAGCAGCAGCAGCAGCAGTTGGAGGGGGGAGGAGAGGGCAGTCGCAGGTCAATTCCTTTGAGCCCCGACTGATTGATGACTGTCTAGGCAATTTTATATACGGGTATATATATATATATCGTGGCGTTTTTTCGTAAAGTATAGTCTGATATTATTATTATAATTCAAAATGTATTATTACAAGTAAATGGCAGAGTGGAATTTTTTCAGCAACTTTTTCCGTGGGCGTTGCGATTGTAGACTGAATATACTTTATGCATTTAATACATTGGTTTTGGCCTCATCTACTGCTGCTCCTGCTGCCCTGCTCGTTGTTGCCTTGTTGCCTCTTCGAGTTGGCCATAAATCGCAATGAGTCAACGACTGCAGCAAAAACTGTCCACAGTTCTTAACTCATTTTGGCTGAACGAGCGATGAACGCACAACGCGCGACGTTTATTGGTTCCGTCTGGCCATTTATTTCACTCCTATGATCCGCTGGCGGAAGCCATTAAAGCCACCACCAACATACGACAACAACTACAACAACGACGATGACGACGACGACGACGACAACGACAACTCGGTTGTAGCACAGTAGGCGACCATCACTCGGAACCGGCTGCTGCTTCTACAGTTGCTTTTTTACCTGAGCTCAGTCGGGTTTTTAAGATAACCAAAAACCGGTTTGCTGCTGCTGCTGCTGCTGCTGCCATGGCAACCATAAACATGGCAAAGTGTAAGTGCAGCAACAACAACAACAACAGTAGAAGATGCAACACAGCAATGGGCACCGACTGAGCAATACATCAGCGCCAGCTCATCCAGTTTTGTGCCAGAATCTGCAGAAGCTGCAGCCGAAGCTGAAGCCGAAGCAGAAGGAGCCGCTGCCCATTTGGCGACCCATTAGACAATCGCGCACATTTCATCGGAGCCAACCACTTTGCGCTGCACGTGGCTGCGCTTACCTCTGCTCACGTATTAAGCAGCACCTCCGCCACCCGTCCACCCCCCCCCTCCACTATCTGTTGCAGGTTAATCATATGCGCAAGTGCCAAAAGCCGACTGATGAACGAGCCGTAGAGGAATGGAACCGGTGTCTTCGCCAGCCACACTTCGTGTGTGGTCCGGCATTTCTATGCGTTGAGTGGTGCTGCCCATTCAGCCAGTGGATTGCTCCGCTCCGCTCTGGCCAAGCACAGTCATTAGTTTAATTGCGCTGTTTATGAAGCGTTTTCATTGACTGGTGGCTGTTGGCTCTTCTCTGTTGGCTCTTGGCTGGTCAACAACAAGTGTCTGCAGCTGCCTGGTTGGTCTGCTGTTGGCCTCCACCACTTGCTGATTATCATTTAACAATTTTGCTGTTGTTGTTGTTGTTGTTGTTGTTGTTTTTTTATGTTTTAATGTTGTTTGCGTTTTGCATGCGTCGCGCTCATTTGACCATGTTGTGTGTTGTTAGTTTTAAATTAAATTAAATTTAACGTCAGAGCTAATAGAAAACTTCATTTATACCGCATGATACATGTAATCTGTGGCAGTTTGTGTAATGTTCATGGGCGTTGAATAGTGCTAAAAAAAAATATACACTCACATTTAACATGAGATAAGAAAAAAAAAAAACAATAGCTATATTTAAGCCAAGTTTGCATTTTCTGCTCTGAGAACATTTTTTTTTTGAAAATTACTCAAAGCGGATAAGCAAAATATATTATTAAATTGCCAGCAGCTTTCTAGGTGGTATTAACAGATATAATAATTTATAATATTTTTTAAAGTTTTTTTTGTTTAACATTTATTTATGGTTTTTCTTGTCACATGCAGCTAATTGTTGGCCAGGCTTTTAACATATTACTCTTCACTTTAAAAGGCGACTTAATCTTAATGGAAATCAGCAGCAAATTGCTGGCAATGTTAACAATCAATTTTTATGCTCGAACTGGCCATCAAGTACATTTATGTACTGGCCAAGTTCCGGTTTTTATCGTAGCGACACAAACAACCACAAGTTGCGTTTAAATGTTGTTGTTAGAAATGGGAAAGGGTGGAGAGAGGGAGGGAGCATGTAAAAGGCAAACAAAACATTTAGAAGCAAATAATTTCGAAATGTACTTAAAATCAATTTACTTAATAACTCGGCAATTTGAGAGCGCGCTGAGGCCGTTCATTTAATGCGGCTACTTTTGAATATGCCGGCGCAATCACACCCCAAATAACAACAAAAACACACCGTACGTGTGTGTGTGTGTGTGTGTGTGCATTGAGTTTATGAATAAACTAAACATGTTGCATGCCAAGAGTCGAGCCTCTTTCCAACGTCTCGGCCAGCTCAATTCATTTTGGCATGCGAATAATAATTTGCAGCCAAAGCAGAACAATGGCCGCAACAACAACAACAACAACAACAATGTTTGTACAAAAAAAAAATGAGGAAAAAAAATAAACACAACAACCACTGAAAGCGCTTAATAATAGTTGTTCCAACACATACGAGAGCACTAACCAAAGCAGGCCTAGCCGGCGGGTAATCGTTTTACTCACCCGGCGAACGTTCAACGAGCAATTTGAACAACAACAACATTAACAACAACAACAACAGCAGCAGATATAACAGCTACAACGGCAACAGCAACTGGCCAAAACAGAACAAATCAACGGCAACAACCGCATTTACAGAGCAACCTGCTGACCAGTCCGAGTCGCTTCCCAACTCTTAACTCTGGAACGTGTCCCTGGCCGTGGGGCTGTTATCCCAGCCCAGTTCCCTCTCCTACCAAGTCAGCAGTTTGTTGCATGCAACAAGAGTGGGGGGGGGACTAAATTGTTTGACTGCAATCAAGTTGAGCGCTGGCTGGCTTTCGTCGCCGAGGCATAATTCGCTGCTGAAATTTGCAACAACAAAATTTTTATAATAAATAGCATTTAATCAAGCGAGATCGGGATTAGCAAGCAACTCCGCTTGGAGTTTATAAATTGAATTAAATATGCACTTCAATTACTTGCAATTGCATTCTGCAACTCTTAATGTCTTTTTGGCCCAGCGTTCTCCATATTTATGCGTGTAATCTGCAAATTTATTTGCACGCTCCTCTCTTGCGTGCTCATCTTAGCACATACTCAACGCGGCCATGATTTATATCTGCAATTTTGCAGAGCTCTGCCTTTGCCCCATCTGCTTCAACTGCCCCTCATGCCGCCAGCACATCTGCATATGCATATCGCATCTTGGCCTGCCCGCTGTGCAGGATTCAAGATCTCCACAAAGCCCCCTTTTGGCCTTTAGCAGCAATGGAAGCGCACAATTGTTCAGCCAAAAAGCTGCCATTTGAGGAGCAAGTGAAAAGCTGCTGGCTTTGATATGTGCCTCAACTTTCGAACTATTCCATTTATACATTTAACTCGATAAGCGTGATAATCAGACATATTTTGAAAAGCAAACTCGCTATTTGTTTATTTCACAAACTGCGACTTTTTGGCCACAAATCAAACAAACTAACTTAACTAATTGTCTAATTGCAAAAGGAACTTGAATATAAACCAAACTGAAGCTGGTTCGGATTCTCTGGCATGGCCTGCAAATTATATAACCAACTTATTTGTCATTTCATTTTGCAGCTAGCCAGAATTTGTTGTTGCTCTGTCTGTGTGTGTGTGTGTGTGTGTGTGTGTAAAAGATAGTGAATGAGTTGGCAGTTAGTTTTTGCTGGCCAAGCAGAGCCAAGCAGCTTTTGGGCAGAGTTTGTTTTGTGGCTATTTTATTATACATATATTGTATAATACACAAACACCAGCATAAATATCAAATACACATACACATGTATATATATATATATATTTTAGTGTCATTGTTTTTGTTGGCTGGCTGCAAAATTTGTGTGCCGAGAGATAAAAGTGCCAGAGCAACTTGTCATAATAAATTGCGAAGCGAGCGCTGCGTGGCCTTTTTTTGCCTTTTATTTATGCGCTTTTCATAAAACACAATAGCTTTTGTTTAATAACAGTGAAATTTATTTTGAACAACAACAACAATTATTTTTCGCCTTAATGAAGCGCCAGCAGACAAATTTCCATGCACTTCGATTTTTTTTTTGTTTATTTTTTTAATACGATATTTTGTTTTTTGTTTTTTTTTATTGTATTATTCATCATTAATTTAATTTGCATAAATTTATTTTCATTTTAATAATCTGTTAACAATGCAATTCAGATTGCATTTTGCTGGTGGATGGCATGTGTAGTATGATCAAAGCCAAATCGAAATCTATGGAATACCAAGTCCAATAATGTTTATCAGTGCCAGTACATTCAGGCACACACACACACATATATATATATGCGGCAAATAAAGTGCAACAGTGTTTAGAGCCTACATTGGCAGTCAATGGACTCGGCTAGTTGCAAAAGCAGGGAGGCTTGAAAACAATGTGCAGCATTCAAATGATTAAAACAGCTCCAAAATGCTGCAGCCACAGGCCAAGCACACAGCTTAACTCATACACACACACACACAGATACACTCGTGTGTAAGTAACAACAACAACAACAACAACATCAACAACTGACCAACAACTGTGTGCAGCACGTTAATCTTTGAAAATCCGAGTGCTGTATGCGGTATTATGCGAAAATTTATCTGATTTAACACCTAATATACAATAACTTAATATGCAGTGTGTTCCAAACGCTTGCACGAGCCTGCAGTCATCCAACAGTTGCCCAGTACCAGTTACAATCCCCCTCCCCCTCCCCCCTCCCCAACACCCTCTCATAACACTTGATCAGGGGGCAGGCAGGCAGGCCAGCGCTAGGGACGCACAGTGGTACAAAATGTACCAAGTAAACAAGCTTATTTTTGAGTTAATATTTCTTAAATATTTATTCTATATTTTACTCATTATGTAATTTCAAGTTAAGCATATTAAATAAAATTTTTTTATTCTGCTTATAATAAATGTTTGCCACAAATGTTTTGCATGTTCTGAAAATGAACAGACTGCAATCATAAATTTTATTTTTTGGTAAATATTTTTGCACAATTTGATGTTGCACTAAAGCTGTTGGAAAACATTGAAAATAAATGTTATATAATTTTTCAGACTCCTTTTTTTTAGGGTCATCAATGAGCATTTCCAATACATTAAATCTTTTGCCTTTGCTTATTTTATTTCAATAAACTCAAACTGTGCCCCACAGTAAAGTGGCAACAACAACAAGAACAACAGCAGCATCGAACTGCAATGCTTAGCTTACAATGTGCGCCCAAAAACTCCCAACATTCGCATCTATTGCTCTCTCCTTCTGTGGCACAAATATTCACACACATTTAGGCACTTTTACAATGTCCATGTTTGAGTCCATGTGAGGCAGGAGGCAGGAGTCGCTCCTCGACTCCATTCGAATGCTGCGCCTGGTATGCGGCGTTTGGAAAATGTGAATATGAACTGCATAAATCTTCCAGAGGCAACGGCGGCAGTCTTTGCCAGTGCGCCAGCCCCAAACCTCTCCCCCTCACCCGTTGGCTTTACGGCTTTTCGGCTTCGGACTCGCAGTGTGGCTGCTACAGAGAGAGAAAAAAAAAAAAAAATGGAACAGAAAAGAAGAAATAGCAGTCGTAGTCCGTCCAGTGTAGATATATGGTCATAGGTACTCGTAGTTGGAGCGCAAATGCGAATAGAATGTGGCGGCATCAAAGTTCAGTTCACTTATTCACCCGGCGTTGATGGCCATACCATACCCAGGCCTGGAGTTGTGGAGTAGAGGGGCAGTTGCCCCGCCGCTTACTTTACTGCAGGTTTATGCGTCAATGGTGCGATGGTGCAATGATGTCGTAGTCGGGGAGGTCGGGGGTTTCATTTTGTTTGGCCTGCTGCTCTGCAAGTGTTTTTTTTCCACTGGGCCTAAAACTCGTAACTCTGATATTATTATTCATTCATATCGCAATTTTAATCACACACACACGCCACTGTTTATATGTCCAGCGATTTGGGGATTATGGGAATTGCCATCGACTGCAAAAAGCAAACTGTGAACAAAGTCAGCAGAGGAGCAGCTAAAATCTGCTGCTCGATAAATATGATCCTTAAGTTGATGATGTCCATTGAATGGGATAACAATAGATTTGTTATTTGTTAGATTTGTTATAGAGTGTGAAAACTTGAATATGATAAGCTAAAGTTGGAAGTATTTAAAAGAACAAATTTATTTAGCAGAAGTAATTCTGTATCTGAATTATAATCTAAGATTTCAAACATACTCCTTGTAATACTCACAATGTATCCAATTTTATGGCAACTTGAACAATTTGTTGAATCAGATTGCGATTTTGTTACATTGCAGCTGAGACTTGTATCTCTGTTTGACTTGTATCTCTTTTTCTCCACAGCAAAATTCGAGTAAAAATGTCGCTAAATCTATATAATTTGTAGCACAACAAATTCCAACTGTGAGCTGCCGCAGTGTGTATGTGTGTGTGTGTGTGTGTATGTAGAAGGCAACATTTTGAGGCCCCCCAATGATTTATTATCCAATTTTACTGCCATGTTTTCTTAATTTCGCATTCGACATTTCCCCTGCACTGTCGCAGCAGAGGCGCCTCCTTTGCCGTGGCAGCCATGCGTACCAAGATACAACTAGTACACACACACACACACACACACACACACACACACACACATTCAACACCCCGACCAACCCCTAGGCAAAGGGAAAGCGTGTACCGTTAGCTGGCGGGTAGTAACTCAACGAAATAAAATAAAACACGCACCAAAGCACATTCATCCCTCGAGAAATATCGCTTATTTGGTCGGTAATAATTCTTCTTGTGCTCTGCCAGGCTATGCCAACCCCAACCCCAACTCCCAACACCCACTCAACCGCCCACCCTCCCTCTCTCTGTCTCTGTCTCTCCAGCGTGGCACGTCTTAACAAAACAAAAAGCAGGCGGAACGCTAAAACAAAAGCAGCAACAATGCCTGCAGCATCTTCTGCCGCACATCCTTCGAGCGGCATGCCACGTGCGTGAGCGGGCGTGGTGCTTGTGAAGCTCATGAATGCCGCAAGGAGAAAGTTTTGTGCCCGGCCAACAAAAAAAAAAAAAAAACACAACTCAAGGTCCAAAAAACCAAGACGTTGGCCAAAAGGTGATGCTGGCTGCAAAATAGGAGCGGGCCAGGCTCGCACTCATTTTTCGCTCGTAGACACTTTTTACGAAATATTTCATCGAAATGTGTCCCTGGTGTAACATTTAATATTAAAGGTGGGCGGGGGCGGGGGTTTGCGGGGGTGTGGCGCTTGTGGGCAGCGACTACTTATAAATTAGCTTTACTTTTAAGACATTTTGTTGCGAATAAAGCAGCGCCCGGAGAAAGTTTACAAAATGAACACAAAAAGAGCAAAGCGCGCGACAAGTGAACAGCAATAGAAAAGAAAAGAAAAGCAATAGAAAATAAAAGAAAAGCAAAGAAAAGTAAAGAATGGAAAGCAAACACTGGGAAAATGAAAGAAAAGAGCGCCCAATGAAGCGTCGCCGTAGCGCTAAAAACTTGAACCAATAAATCACAAGTTAATTACAGCCGGCGTATTAACTCAGTGAGCGCTGCATTGAGAGGGCACCCTCCGCCCCATCCCGCCCACAACCCCAGGCCACATGGCCCGCCCCGGGCAAAGACAAACAAGCTACAAATTTCATAATTATATTTTATGCGATTTATTATTTGTGACTTGCTGTCATGTCTGTTTGCCCAGAGATAATGCACAGGCTGTCTCTTTTGAGCCACTTATCTTATATGAGTACAAGTACACAGTTCTACCCCCCTCCCCCTTACTTTTCTCTTTTCTTTTCTCTCTCCATTGGACATTGGCATCTTTGCTTGCTTGCACTTTACCCCATTGTCATCATGTGTTGGGCCAATTTAATTGCCGAACTTTCTCAGTGGTTGACAAGAGGGGGGATTCAACGGTCGGCCAGGGGGCTTGGTAAGAAATGCGGGCACTTTTAATATGGCATTAGCCCTGCTTGCCCAACTGAACAACCATCGTTGTCTCGATTTATGTCGGGCACAATTTAATTGCGTGCCTCGATAAGAAGAAATCATATTAATTATGATTATTAATTTTATTGGTTTCATCTGCTACTGTTATTCCTGTTATTGTTAGTGCTGCCCCAGCTGAAGATGACAAGATTTTATTAATAACAGTGAGAGCAACATAAGGCTTTGATAGCTTCCAGTTAATTGTGTATTAATTGTATCTACACAGTATTATTTAAATATTCATTACTTTATAAAGAACATGGAATTTTAGTTAAATAAATTTATCTTTACCAATACAGATTAAATATCCATTTATATAATCACCATACTTTATTCATATCTTTTGTAATCCCCTAAAGAAATTTATTTACTGCTTCATTGCTTAATCCCCGGAAATTTTGAAAAAATATTTCTCTTGTGGCTCTTGATAATTATTAAAAACTGTCATTATTTTTGTTTATGTAAATAATCTCTTGATACACTCGGAATTTAGGTCCGATAAAGTTTAGCATTTTTAACGACTCCATTCGTATTTTGGTAGTCTTTAAGACATTCGCAGCTGCTCGAGAATTGAACCCTTAGTAATTTGCACTTTATAAATGTTATGCGAGGAATAGAAAAGTTTACATTGCCCTCTGAAGATTGCGTGTGGCATTTGTTGCATGTTTGTTCTTGTTGTTGTTTTTTTTTTTTATAAAAGTTTTTGTTTTTTGCCAAGTAATTTACATATTTCGAAGCATGGCCTGGCCTGGCTTGGCCATTCGTCTAAGCGCCCCCGCCATTTATTCATTAATTCCAAGTCGTCCGACATAAATTAGTTAACTTGGACTCGGCATAGGAATAGGAATCGGACTGAGACTCAGACTCCTCAGATTCCTCGGTTTTTGTCTCAGTCTTGGCTGTGAAGAATTTTAATGTAGCGGCGCATGAGGGGCCCCCGCTCAGTATTCCCTCAAGAGGGGAGCAACAGAGAGATAGACAAAGAGAGAGAGAGGCAGCACAGTTGTACAGTTTTGGGAGTCCAACGGTACCAAAATATACAAAAAAAAAAAAATTGGGAGGGGATGCAGAGGCAGAGGCAGAGAGACAACTAACATAAGCTGCGGTTTCTTTTGCCAGCAAGTGAAGTGCATGTTGAAAACGAGGCAACAATCGAAACCGCTGGCTGGGCAGGCGGTGTTGCCAACTCAAGTAGAAAAATACTCGTACAATGCAATAATACAACAGCAACAACAACAACAGCAATAACAACAAAAAGAAGAAGAAGAAAAAAGAAGAAAAAAACTTGAAAATAAACATTGTAAAATGGAAAGACGTGGAAGGCGTGAGCATGAAAAGCGAGCGAGTGCCGATCCGTTGGTTGGTTGCCTGTTTGGTTGGGTTTGGTTGGGTTGTCTGGGTCGCTTGGGTTGGTTGGGCCACCTTTTTTTTTGTGTTGTTCTCGTTGTTGTTGCAAAGTTTTTCCTCGACTTTTTGTTTTGTTCGCAACAATCTTGAACATTTTTTGGCGCTGTCTTTTTATGCTGCACAAAAAGAGAGAATGTGGGCCGTAGGCGGAAACACCCAATACAAGTCACATCTGGATTTATGTCATGCCTTTAATTGGCTGCTGTGCCGATGCCGATGCCAATGCCGACTCCTGCACCAAACTCAACTATAGCGCTGACTCCCACTTGCAAGCACCCAGACCCAGACCCCAAACTCAAAAAAAAAACCCAGCCCAGCACAGGCCAACAGTTTGGCCCGCCATCCATTAGCAGCGAAATCGAGTTTGGGGGCGGCCAACAAAAAAAAAAAAGAGTAACAGAATTAAAAAAACAACAACAACAACACAAGTGCCAGTCCGGGTCTCCGTCCGCTGCTCCGAGCGAGGCATCTGCCAGCCTTTGCCAGCAATTAAAAGCGAATTTTTCTGGCCGCCATCTTCGGGAGTTTCGAGCGCAATTAAAAACGAATTTCGCGCGGCTTCATTAGGCGATGTGCGGCCAAATCCCAGTTTAAATATTCATTTGCCTAGCGCAGGATTACTACCATATCTGTGTATAGTCAATAAATAAACTAATGCTTGGATTCAAATGATATATACCACATAAGTAACGGAATATCGTAGTGCCAGCTGTCGCCGGCTGTTTTGCGATTTCAAATTAAATTCAATAAATTTTTTGCAAATGCAAAAAAATAAAAAACAAAAAATAAGAAAATAAATAAACTCGGCGAAATATCAACACTTGCAAGGGTTGTCTCGGGTGGAGTGGGGAGGGGGAGTGAGGAGTGGGTTGCGGGCGGCAGTTCTGAGTTCCACTTGAAAGTCGCCCAGTCTGTGGCCCCTTGGAATTTATGCGCTCCAGCGACAACATATGGTCACGTAAATTCATGCGACAATATACGATATGAAGTCACACGAACACACACACACACACACACACACACACCAAAAGTGACACACACATCTGTGTGTGTGTGTGTGTGTGTGCTTTATTTTTTATGCAAAACGTTGTAGGGATTTTTTAATATGTGTGAAAAGAGTCTTGACTGAACAGTGAACACTATGCTCTGGCAACAGTCGCAACTCTCGAGCCGCCTCAGACTGCGGCACTGACTTTGATTTATGAGTGACAGCCGTCATTCGCTTTAGTTAATAAGCGTGTGGCAGGCGTTGAACAATAATTTCTAGAAACTTTCAATGGTTTAGGTGCAGATGACAGGCACGGGTTGGGCCTCCATTTCGGATAGCTTATCGAGAAAAGAAAATGGGGCAAATGCCTACAGTGAAAGGGAAACAACTTGAATGAATATAAATTTATATTAGCTTCAAGTTATTTGATTTTAAATGGTTTTTATAACAGACTCAACATATTATTTTTACATACCAAGTTGTAGTCTTTAAGGCCTTATTGATCAATATACGGTTTGTTATGTTTTTTGCCAATAGTTCTGGGGTTGTTTCATAGTTTGCCAGCTTTTGTTTTTTTTCTTTTCTCTTTTGTTTTTTGATGCAGTTGCCAGACTTTTGGCTTCCCCTGGCTGACCCCTTTTCCGGGACGGGTATTGGCTGTAACTTATGGCTGGCCCAGCAGCGTTTGGCAGAGTGTGAAATTGGCAAGCAGCAAAATAAAGAAACTTTTGCCTTGTGGCCAACTAACCAGATAGACAAGCTGAGAGATGATATTCAGAACGGCAGATGGAGCCGGGCGGAGTGCAAAGGGGGTAGGCGGGCAGTCAGTTCATAATTTCGAGCAAGATTTCATAAAATATTAGTTAAACAAAACATAAACCAAAACGTTGCAGACGTTTTTGCATACGAGCTTCAGCTAAATCACCTAAAAGCATGCAACATAATTCAGCTGGCAAACACTGGCAGCTTCTTGCTACTTGCTCCACATACACACACACAGGAGCAGAGGCAAAGACGCAGACTGCTGGCGACAGAGCAGCCCAAGAAGCGACGAAGCTTAACGTTTCCGTTTCCTGTATGCTCAAGCAGCATACAAAACTCGCCCACACCACAGTCGCCCAATTTTAATGGCACTGCCACTGGGTGGGGCACAGGAGGAGGTGGACAGAGTTGGGAACCGGGGGCTCTTGTCTTCTTGGAGTACGTTTTGTTTTGCATGTGCATGAGCTAAGTGAATCTCGAGACTGAGACTGGTACTGAGACTGAGACTGAGACTGGTACTGAGACTGGTACTGCCTCTGGGATAGGGACAAGAAGCAGGACAACAAGGTTGACATTAGCGCGCTCAGCGCACAACGAAACCCAATTAGAAACGAGAAATACGACACCAAAGTGAGGCGACGAAACAACATGAAAATGGAGCCAAGCAAACACCAACTCCTACTCCTTTCCAGCAAGTGTGGCAGCCCAAGGAAGCTGCCCGGAGTCGGTGTGCAGAGGCCAACAATGAAGCGTGTAATTACAAGCGTAAACGGCGGCCCAAAGACGCAACGGTGGATGGTGGCCGGGAGGCCGGCTGAATGAGTTGGCTTCTTGCCACTTGCTGCTTACAACGTATCAGGCGAAAAATATCACATATTCGTGCGAGCGCGAAAAAGACGACAACCATTTTTTGAAAAGGGTTGCCACTGAGTTATGGCGCCGGGTGGCAAGTGTCGAGGGGTGGGATGTGTGGTGGTGCTGCTGTTGGGGATTGAAGGTGGTGCACACGAGTGAACGCGTCGCGGCGCATAATTACTTTACAAGTTCATTATAAAGCATCATAAATCTATAAAGGAGCGAACGAGTGGAGAGAGGGAGAGAAAAAGAGAGAGAGAGAGAGCGAAAGAGAGAGAGAGAGAGGAAGAGGGAGATAGAGCAGGTCGCTTTCGAATACAATTTTGAACTTTGGCACTTTCTTTTGGGCCATTGTCGCAACGGTAAATTGCGAGCACTTCTGAGGGATGGGCAAAAAAAAAGAGCAACAACAATAGAAAATAATTCACTTGCGAAAATGTTATTGATTACGAAACACACGAAATACGATGACAAAAAAAAAAGTGCGAAGCCAGCAACAACTGCGTCACTGCAAGTGCACTCTGTGTACTGTGCTGCACAGTGGCTAAAAAGCAACAATTTTTGAACAAAAAATATGTGAAAAGAAATAATTGTTTATTGAGGTTAGCCATAGAGAATGATAAATGATAAATAATAAAAATTTGCTGACAATTTGGCAAACATGATGCAAACTAAAATAAATAATTGCATTAAATTCATGTTTGATATATTTTCAGACATGATGCCAACTAAAATAAATAAATTATATTCATGCTTGATTTTTTTTCAAACTTGATGCAAATTAAAATAAATAAATTGCATTAAATTCATGTTTGATATTTTTGCAAACTAAAATAAATAAATTGCATTAAATTCATGTTTGATTCTTTTTCAAAATGATACAAACTAAAATAAATAAATGCAACAAATTCATGTTATATATTTTTCAAACATGATTCAAACTAAAATAAATAATTGTATTACATTAAATTCATGTTTTATATTTTTGTAATTTGTGCTACTGCATTGTATGTTTGCCCTGTGGATGGCGCTGCATTTGTTGATTTTGCGCAAAAGCAATTTGAGCATAAATCTTCGAAACGACAAACTCGCCTGCACACTTGCACACACACACACACACAGGAGTCAATGTGTGCTGCAAGCATCGAAAATGGACGAGGCAGGAATAGGAATAGGAATTGGAATTGGTATAGGAATGGGTCGGGGAGCAGCAATAGGAATATGAACGAAGCAGCCTTTGGCTGCCTTTGAAATTAACTGCTAGTTTCACACGTTCTAGCAGCCAGAAAATGCCTGAGCAGAGGGAAAAAAAGTCGCGCAAGCCAGAAACAAAAAAGAAATAGAGAAAACTCCAAGAGAAATGTTGCACTAAACTTTCACTTTTGCCCAGAGCAACAGCAGAAACAATGGAAATAAAAGCAAACAAGCAAAAAAAAAGGGAAGATATGTTTGGCTATTGCCAGGGAGCAGCTGCTCTAAACCCGAAACCAAAACCGAAGCACTACTCTCTGCCCTCTCTGCACTCACACTCTCTCTCTCTCCATCTCTTTCTCAGTCGAGTTCTCAGTTGTTCTCTCTCACACCGAGTTGGACCATAAGTTTGTCGTTTAGTTTTTGGGGGCAAATAAAAATAAAACTTCAAGTGCCAATTATGTGTGAAATTCCGACACTTTTAGCTTGTTTACTTTTATGCGCTCTTAATGAAGTTGCAGTTGCCACCCACACACACACACACACACACACACACACACACACACACTAGCATTACGAAGCGTAATGTGAGTTGAGGTGTTGTCGTAGTTGCCTTAGATTTGTTCAGCTAATTAATCGACTACTTATGAGAAACTTGACGCGAAAATAAGTCTTTGGGCCAATCTGGCATCTGATTAGTCCCAAATGTGGCCATATCGAAAGGCGCCGCTGTGCAAATGGCCGCCACAGCTGGCAACACCATTGAAAAAGCAATTAAAAACGCATTCGATGCGATTTCCCGCAACGATAAGAAAACAAGGCAAAAATAAAAATAAAAAAAAAGCAAGAAAATAAAAAAAACTGCGCCAACAGCAGCAGCCAGTTAAACGAGTGGGCGTGTCAAATCAGTGGGGCGCTCTCAAATGCAATTAAAAGATACAGAGACTGTCGAGTGTATCTCAAAGATTGTCTGCCCCCCCTCTCCCTCCCCCCCTCTGTGTGCGTGCTCGCTCAGTCCATAAATAATCGCAGATGCCGCTTATCAGTGCGAGCCGCCATTTTGTTGCGCAGTGTAATTTATGTTTGACACTTGCGTTGATTTTTATTGGGCCAAACACGATTTGAAGAGCATGCGGAAATGTTGCACATTTCCGTTTCTAGTTGATGCCACATAAATTTTTGGCGATTGAAATCGAAAAAAAAAAGGAAAATCAGCTGATGACGTCAGAATATTTGTTATATTTTAAGTTGTTGCCTAATGAAGTCTGAAATTGAAAATATATCGCTGACAAAACTTGCCACTGTCCACATCAACATCAACATCATCATCATCTTCCATCCCAGACTCCTTCCGCTTGCCGCCTCGCAGCTGCTGTTGCTATTGCTGCTGCTGATGCTGCCCCACGATATGAAACAGCTTGACATCGTGCCACTTATTTATTTATTTATAATGTCCGACATCGACTTTGGTCTTGGATTTGGCGTTTGCTTCTGCCTGCTGCTGGCTGCTCGCTGTCTGCCTGGCTGAATAACTTCATTTGATAGTCGCATCTTCTCTGAAAATGCTTTTGGTTGTGCTTCGCATTTGAACTGTTAAAACAGTTTCTCGCATCCGTCGTTGTATCTCCCCTCCGCCCCTCGTCGTGTCCCTCCAGCTGTCGCCCTTGTCCGTGGAATCGAGCCAAAATAGAGTCGTTGATTATTTAAATGAAGGCACGACAGAAGAAGGCGTTCCATGCACTCACACATGCCCCCACATTATCTCTCCGTCTATTTCTCTATATATGTCTTTATATGTATATCTTCTTTCAGTATCTGTATCTGTATCTGTATCGGTATCTTTGCCTATGGAAATATGGAAATGGCGTGTTGCGTGCTCAAATTGTGTTTTGTGTTTTGTGTTTTGTTTCTATTTTGTATGTCTATTTCATGTATTTTGTTGGGGCGTTCACGGCCCTCATTAATTGAGCCATTAAGATAAACCCGCAGCGCTTTTTGTTCGGCTTCGACGCTTCGACTCGAAACGTTTCAGCAGCTTTTCCCACTAGGTCAGTCGTCATCTGGAGCGTCACTCAACCAATGATGGAATTATTATACAACCCAGCATAATAAAATCTATCTATTCAAAAAAAAAAAAAAACATAATAATAATAAATAAAACAAAAAGACATACCATTTGTGATATGTTCATTTTCTCACCAAATGTTCTTTTAATTGCCGTAACATGATGGCCAATTCATATTTAATTCCGCATAAAACATCAAAGTGAAGCCATTTTTAACTTAATTAAAAGTTTATTAAAATTGATGTTAGAATGAGCCCAACTAAAAACAGATTGATTACATATAAACTTAATTTATTTGTTGAATATTATCAATATAATGTTTAACATATACAACTTTTTATAAAGTTATACAAAAGGTAGCTTTTGAAGATTCATATATTAACTCAGTTTTATCATATGTAATTTCTATATTGAAAATTGCTACCTTTTTTTATATTTGAAGAAGGTTTTAGCTGGCTACATTTAATGTTTATTAATCACACTATATTTAATTAAAATACCGTCGGGATTCGTCTTCACGAAAGTTGTTATAAAATTGTTAATAATAAAAAAGCAATTTTATTTGTAGTCTTTAGAAACATTAAGCTAAGCGGAAACTTAAAATAAATCCAGTTTTATATTAAATAAATATTTGATGTTATATCAAATTACATCAAAAACTCGAATATTTAACTCTTTAATTTAAAATTTTTATTTTTGATTTTTTTGTCTTTAAAAACATTAAGATAAGCAGAAATTTAAAATAAATCCAGTTTTATATTAAATAAATATTTAATATCAAATTACATCAAAAACTCGAATATTTAACTCTTTAATTTAAAATTTTTATTTTTGATTTTTTTGTCTTTAAAAACATTAAGATAAGCAGAAATTTAAAATAAATCCAGTTTTATATTAAATAAATATTTAATGTTATATCAAATAACATTGAAAACTTGAATATTTAACTCTTGCTGGTCCTCTCCACATGCACATAATGATTTCCATTAAATTGCAGTACCGTAAGACTTTTAAGCCATAACTCAAAACTAAATGCAGGGCTGCACTGCTCCCTCTGCTTTGTGCCACTGATAACTGATCTGTGCTCAGTGATCACTCGTTGCGGTGGCCAGGTACTTGGGGGCAAGTCTACCTGTTGCAACGGCAGCTCCGGCAATGAATTATTTTAATGACGAGCAAAATGTCCGTCTGGCGTCGTCTGACGTGTCCTGCGCATGCGTGAGCAGCAGTTGCCGCCATGCCACAGAAACCTGCTTAAGTTACAGTTGACCCCCCTCCAACTTCGGCTGGCGGCCATTGAGCGTTGCGTTTGCACCTTAAAATCAACCAAAAAAAAAACTGCGTGCGAGTCACTTAAACTGCAGTTGCCCAAAAAACCAGAAAGGTGAAAAAAAGAGCCTTCGTTAAGCTGATTTTACCGTCTCGGCAATTTCACCAGCAAAACGATGAAACACATTGGAAGAGCTCACAGTAGGCTCCATCGATAAAGTGAATGCTGCGGCACAATTATGCTGAATTTTTGGGATAATTTGAAAGGTTGTGCATGCCACGAAACGCGTTGCACTTGAATACGCGTAGATGTTCGCTTAATCATCTTTGGCACATCATTTTGCGGGCTCATGCGAATGGGAACACGCACGTGTTGGAGTCTGGGTATGGGAAAGATTGGCAATCGGTGGCTTTCAAGTGTAGTTCTTGCAGCTGTGGCATAAATCGCAAAACTCAAACAAAGTCAATTACCAAAGTGTCACCAGAAGCTCACCTCATTCCCTTCAGATACCGTACCGATTCCAGAGTGCATCTTTTGTGTGTGTGCCTGCAATTAAAAGCTGATTGCCTGTTCCAACTAGGCTGTGAGTTTGAGAAAAATTGAAATTCCAAATGTTTCCCTGCACATCCGCAAGATGCAATTGTGTGTAAATACACATGTGTGTGTGTGTGTGTGTGTCTATGTGCAGCTGTGCACACCCAAAACGTGTAGCTCAAAATTTGACACACACACACATATGCAAAGTGCAGCAGATACACACATTTATACACACAGATACAGATACATATATATGTATCTCAAAGATTGCGTTCGTGTTCGCAATTGCAACTCAATTGCGCATTTGGCACCGCAAGCATCAATATTCAGCATAGACAGCAGAAACATAGGCAGATAGACCATAATCACGTCTGAGGAAACAGCGGTTGTGTGCTGTGCTGCTCTCCCCCGCACCACACTCTGTCCATGTGTATATACGCATTGGGAATCGCACTCCCTGCGGCCAATTTAATTGACAGATTTAGTGCACCTCGATTGGCAGTGCGGAAAATTAGTTTTCCGTCTCGCAATCAGCCTTCAATTTGACTTTCTGTGGCTTTGTGCGTCTGCCAAGGCGCATTTAATTGTTTTATCGACACTCTCGACTAACGGCAGAAATATATATAAATGTATATAGATATATATATACATATATATAGATTTGTACGCGTGGGTGCCCCTGCCCCGACGGCGTAAGGTGAAACACGCCCACAAGCGGCACGCACGAAAATAGATTTAATTAAATTGCGAACAAAATGCGTGAGTTGTTCAACTAAGACGGAGTAGGGGATGGGAAGGGAAGGGGGTGTTGCTATCATACAGTCAATTAATCGATTTCCTATTGATTTTGTATATGTGTGCTTTTTTGGTCAAAAGAGTTTCTATCAGACCATTTCCGGTTGAGCGACTTTCGCACAGCTTGTGCGCTTGTCCTTGATTCAAGTCGTCGCCAAAAAAGGACACACATCTGAAAGGAGTCCATTCATGTGAAACAAACAGCTTTCAATTTTACGAGTATTGTATTGAAATTGTGTTCAAATTAATATTTATATGCAATCTGGCATAACTTAAACATTTTATTGATGACAGTTGAATTTGGCTTTTCAATATTTATCTATAAACTTCGTAATTAAATCTTGAAATATATTTCCAAAGAAAATAATAAGTGTTTTGAGCAAGATGTGTCTCATCTGTCTTCGATCGCTAACCAAGATGCTCGACTTGCTCGTTCTTTCTCTCACTCCTTCACCCTTTTTTTTCCAGCTAAATGCTTGAAATTCCAGCGAATTACCAACCAAAATTGTTGTCTGATTATCAAAGTGCTTTTTGTGTGTTGGAGACGTGTTTTGCGATGGATTTTCTCATTTTTTTTTTTTGGGCGCGTGCGTGACATTTTTATGTGCCCGGCAACCAAACAAAACAAAACATAAATTAGAGCAGGGGGCGGGGAGGCGGAGCTGGCTGAGGTAGCCTTGTTTTTGGGGAGCTGAGCAGGGAATCTGAATTGCATAGTTTGGGAGGAACTTTGGGAGAAAAATCGAATTAAATATAAGTAGTTGCCTGCCAG
Source organism: Drosophila longiperda (assembly GCA_035042125.1). Taxonomy (NCBI): domain Eukaryota; kingdom Metazoa; phylum Arthropoda; class Insecta; order Diptera; family Drosophilidae; genus Drosophila; species Drosophila longiperda. The sequence continues at coordinate 930,043 of JAWNLV010000115.1, forward strand.
CCATTGTGTCTAACTGCCGGAGTCGCCTAGCCAGACACACACATGCGCACTGCAGTATCTGTGAGTGCTTCTCTAAATGTATCTATATCTGTATCTGTGTGTATCTGTATCTGTGTGTATATAAATAGTTATAATAGAAGCATAGATCACACGATGCGCCGCATGCAACATGGAGTCAGCGTCACCTGGAGATTTATTGGCAACGCCCTTGCCTTGGGGTGAGTCAATAAGAGAAACAGAGATAGAGAAACAGAGAGAGAGAGAGATAGAGAGAGAGAGAAAGAGAGGGAGGGAGGGAGATAAGGCAACTGCGGTGTGGCAGTTGGCCAAAGACGTGGGTTTTTTTGTTTTGCCCTTGTTTCTGGTTTCTTTTTTTTTGTTATTGTTCTTTTTTTTGGGGGGGGGGAGCCTCCGGTATGGTTCAAAGTTCGCTGCAGAGGCAAACACGTAAACTGTCAAAACTTTAAATCCCACAGGAATTTAAGTTAAAAAATACAACACGTACTGTTCCGCCGGGCCGCAGCTGCTGTTACCCAGGAAGCAGCTCCGCTCTCCCCGCTTAAATAAAAACGAAAATCAGCCTTGAGCAGCGCAGACAGAATCTTGAAAATGTATCTCAAAGGGGGGAGGCAAGCGGCACGCAAACATTAGATATATGTGTTTTCTGCAATAGATTCTAGTATTTCTCACATTTCCACAAACTGCGTTCGTCTAAATAATTTTAAAAAATGTTCGCGCCTTGCCATAGAAAGTTTTATTGTCTAGTTGAAGCCCTTCCGTGCCTCGCCCCTTTCCCCCACCGCCCTCGGCCGTACATACCAGCATTTAAATTATGTACTTAGAAATATACAAAAATGCTCCGAAAGTCTACAAAAGAAAATGGCGCGACGCAGCAGGAGATGTGGCAGAAGCAGCAGAAGAAGAAGAAGAAGCAGACTGAGGCAGCAAAATGAATTTCGCACTTTTTCGCATAATAAATTTTAAACTTGGCCAGTGCTAAAAAAAATGTAAGCCCCGAAAAAAAAAATTATTCCAAAGCTGGGGGGAACAAAAAAATAGAAGCAAACTTTGGTAAAAAGTTTATTTTTGCATACATATCTATATATGTACATAAAGGGGCAAAAGGGGGGAGACAGAAAGCTGCGGCAGGCGCGTGACAAATTCCATTTAAAATTGTTGAGCTCAACTCACGTACCACGACTGTGCTAGGAGGCAACTCAAGAGACGCCTTCTTGCCAGTTGTGCCTCCTAAATAAAATGAAACTTTTGCCAACCTGTGATGTATTCGACGGGCAAAGGACATGCGCCAGGACATGGGCTCAATGCGTGCAAGCGAGCTGGCAACAGCGAGTGTGAAAGAGATAGACGAAATGTAAATGACATGAAGGTGGAGAGGGGGGGAGGCTGTCAGCTCAAGTTAAGGCGCAGAGATTTAAGTTAATCAGCAAACAGGTTTAGTGCTAAATAAATGTATTTATGCGTTACGGGTTTCCATTTTATTTGGAATTGTAAAGATTATGGCAAACAATGTATTTGATTTTGCTATTTAGTATTCGACATTATGATAAGTTGTCTATAACAACAATAAACCATTAACAAATATTGGGCTAAGATTAAATTTAAACTGGCAATTTCCAAGTTACAAACTAAATTAATGATTAGCTCAATTTCTGTTAAGCCAAATTAGTAGTTAAATATTTAGTAATTATAAAACTGGTTCTGTTTGATAACGAGTTACTTAAAAATGTAAAAATGATTTATTATTTTAATAAGTATATTTCACAGCTATTTATCAAACTGACGTCTTATATAATTATATATATAATTCGTCTGATAAATAAAAAGTCAGTAAATCTTGTCTTGTCTCTTCTCTGCTGAACAATTTGATTACAATTTGTGTCATATTCGAATCCATTGCTGTAAACAAAATAAATACTTAAATTTTGCTTATATTTTATACAGAAAATAATTTCATTTTTTGCAAGGCGAAAAATTGTATTTTCATATCGCTTTTATGGTCTATAAAATGTACTCGCCATTTATTTAACGTGAGTCTGCTGGGCACATATAGATATATATACATACATATATATATATATATATATGCAGACATATTAAGACATGCAGATATATATATATACACATACATAGAGCCATGCTGAAATACTCATATGCGAGTAAATGTGAAAGATAAATGCGTTTTCACTTTATGACTTTCGTCTCGGCATAAATTTGTTAATACCTTTAGGCCAAATTTATAACATAATAAATGCTCATAATATTTAACTTAACATTTTGCCAGACCAGACCAGGGCAGGCCAGGACAGGGCGGCCCAGACTCAAACTGCGCCCCAATAAAATGCGAAAGTTACTTAACATTGTCCATTGGCAACAGAGGCAACTGAGGCAACGAAGTGATAAAATCTCTCCAAGCTCTCTTCGCAGCTCTTCTGTTTGTGCATAATGCAGTCGAGAATATGAACATGTGCGAGTGTGTGCAAGTGTGTGTGTGTGTGTGTTGTGTGTGTGCTCACATAAAATTGAGTTATTGCACTTGAGGCAAATTAAACTTCATAAATATTTAAAATCAGAGATTAACACGGCAGAAAAGCACAGCCTACAAAGAGAGAGACAGAGAGAGAGAGGGAGAGAGAGGCTTCTCAATTCTCAATTGTTGAAGTGAAGTCAGATTGAATGTGGTTGTTTTTGTTGTTGTTGTTGTTGACTTTTGTGACTGGCCAATTAAAGTTGCATTACAATGGCATAACTGCAATTTAAGTGGCTCACGGACACAGCCTTACTGAAAGGCCTGCCAGTCAGCCAAATGCAACATGCAACGTGCAACGTGCAACGTCGACTGACAGCAACTTTTGAACAGTGGTTGGCGGCGGCACGGCACGGCAGCAAACGTTCAATTTAAAGTAACGATCTCCTCGCCAAAAGATACAGATACAAACAAACTGTAACTTCAAGCAACAAGCCAACGGACAAACAGGCCAACAGCAAACAGCCAACAGCCAACTGCCAATGGCAATAAAAATGAAATGTATTTTTTTTTTTCCTCTTCTGTTTGGTTTCTTGGTTTTTTTTTTTTTGTGACTTGTAGCCCGGCCTACGTCAAAATGCTGCTGATCCGTTGCTGAAAAATTTATATTTATGTTTTGACAACAACCAAAAAAAAAACGATGTCTGTTGCAAATTTTGCGAAATGATTTTTCAATTTAATATGCTTGTTGAAATGTTTATAAACGATCCAAATGAGGCAATTGAACCCACACTGGCTGTCTTGCTTTGTCAAATGAATTCCCTTCCCTCAACCCCTCCTTTCCCCCTTGCCAAATAAATAATGACATCAGCCGAAAATGGCATATTGAACATTTAATGAAGCTTAGTTGCGTGTTCAGCTGACATTTGAGGCTGATGTGGCACATTAATTTATCAATTATTTTCTAGACTTGTCTAACCGATAACTTGTATTCTTTTGGAACAGGCACAAATGGGCTGAGGAGACGCGGCCGACAGACTTACACCCGCTACCAGACGCTCGAGCTGGAGAAGGAGTTCCACACGAATCACTATTTGACCCGCAGACGGAGAATTGAGATGGCGCACGCGCTGTGTTTGACAGAGCGACAGATCAAGATCTGGTTCCAAAATCGGCGGATGAAATTGAAAAAGGAGATTCAGGCGATCAAGGAGCTCAACGAGCAGGAGAAGCAGGCGCAGGCGCAAAAAGCGGCGGCGGCAGCAGCTGCGGCGGCGGCGGTGCAAGGCGGCCATTTAGATCAGAATTAGATTGAATTAGCGGAGCAGAGAAAATTGTAACAAATAAACCATTTACTTAACTTAAATGAATAATTGATTAATACTAAAAATTGACAATTATAATATTGATATCGATATCGATATTGATATTGATATTGTCCGGTACCATAAATGAACTATTTCAAATTGTTTGAAAAGCAACCGAAAATACGTAAAAAAAAGCAAACAGCAACAAAATTACAAATAAATTTCCTAGACTCTAAGTGAATGCAAAAAACGAAATGGAAAATAAATTAAATAGAGTTGTGGATGGAACACAAGTCTACTTACCCTAGATACATATATATATATATATATATATATATATGTATGCATATATATGTAGTACAAGATACAAAATACGAATACGAATACAAATACAAATGCAAATATAATTTAAATTCCAGAATGAGAGGTAGAAGTAAACTATTTGAAAATTGTTTGCCCGCGTAAGATTTATGTTTAAAACGAGCAAAATTTTGTTTTTCAAAAATTCTGTTCAAATGTTGTTTACGACCAATTACCCCCCACGCACCCCTGCCCGGCCCATCCCCGATCACCACACCTAATAAAAATAAATCCCTTTGTTGCTTACTGCTATGTTTAATTTATTTTTTCGAAAAAAAAAAAATCAAAGAAAAATTAAAAATACTCATACAAAATGTTAAAAGGAATAAATTTAAATTCTGTTGATATGAATTTTTGTAAAACGCGTTTTTAAACCAATTTAAAAAAAAAAAACAAAATCACATAAAACAAAATTATTGAAAATTTAACTTAAATATAAATAGAATTTGTTAGCAAAGTAAAAGTATATATATATAATAAAAAAACAAAAAACAAATATAGAAAACTAACAAAAACAAGAATGATGCGGATGAGGATGAGGATGAAGATGAGAATTACAATAATATAATACAAAAAATGTGTATAGTTCGTGCTTAAAATTAATGCAATTTTAGTTAACTCTGTTTAATTTAAAATTAATTTGTTTAGTTTTCGTCCTAGGCTTTTTAAGCGTGCAACAACACACTACAAACAACAACAACAAACAAACAAACAAACAAAAACAACAACACAAGTGAAGCTGTTTTCTTTAAGTAATTTTTAAAGTTTTTTAAACTAAATTAAATCCTAATTTTATTATGTTTAGTTTAATGAAAAGCGTTTATGAGATTATCTGACAACAATAAGCAGAAAAACAAAAACTTTGCCACGGCAAAACGAATAAATTATTGGTTTTGAAAAAATCTACAAAAAAAAAAACGAAAAAAAAAAACAAAAATCAAAGAAAAACGAATGAATTAGTTGTGTTATTATTTTAGTTGCAATTTTTGTTGTTTCGTTTCGTTTCTCAATTTATAGAATTAGAGCTTAGAGTTCTTGGAATCAACGGGTCGTGTTTATCGATACCGTTTTTTTTTTTTATTATTGTTTGTGCATGCTATTGAATTGCTTTTGATCTCGTTTCGTTAATTGTTCGTAAGTAGAGATGAGATACCCTTATCCCGATATCATTATTATCGATACCACGATAGCACGTCCGATATCTCAGCCCAGCAAACGAGCTGTGCTCGAAGCGAGCTCTGAGATGGATGATATGCTACTATTTTCAGTTCTATTCACTTAAGGGCTAACCCAAGCAACCTTCACAAGATGTATACGTAATTAGCGCATAAGGTTCAGCAGATAAACAAAACTATATATATATACATAAATCTCTATATATACATATATATATTTATATTTATGTATTTTACATGCAAATGAACAACAATAAGAGAATATTTGCAAACTGGCGAAATGTACGTAAGAAATAAGTTAAATGTTATAGATTTTAATGGCAAGCAAATGAAATGAAACATATAATACGTAACTCCCCCCAACCCCTCCCAAAATTATCCCTTATAAAGAAAAAAGTAAAAAAAAAGAAGCTAAAAATACAATATTTAATAATTTAAATGTGAATTGTCGTAGCAACGGATATACGTAAAATGAAACGGAGCGCGTCGGCGTTAGAATTTATTGCATTCTACAAACTTACCTAGTACTACTTACTTATGTAATAACATACCAATGTACATACCTATGTACGTAAATACGTAAAACATACAAACAAATACAAATATGTACGTAATAATAAATGGCTGCATTGCGAGTATTGTACATTTTTGTGGCTTGTTTACTTTATCCCCCCACACAGACCCACAACCTAATTGACATTAATAATGTTTTTTCTAATATTAACACTCATGTATAAACGATGCAATGATAACGATAACGATTACGATTACGATAAATAATTCCCCTCCAACCCGACAAAATGAACATGCAAAAATTGTTCGTTTTTTGTAGGGTAGACAAATCGTTTACACTCGTATACTATGTAATTCTAATTTAACGCCATTCTATTTTAGCACCGTAAGTTGTAAATTATCAATATAATCTATACGTACTATGAATAAATGGAAACAAAAAAAAACAACCAGTGAGAATGTGGTAAACAAAATAAAACCGAATAAAAATTTGAACTAAAACTCAGAAAAAAAAAATAAGAATTGACTTTCATATTTGAAACGAGGAAGGCGCCGTTTTGCCAGCGCCATCTGCAGCTTTTTACGCACAACATCATAGCGACATAAAGCTCACTGGCATAAGCTAAAGTGATGGTTGCTTTAGCTGTTGTTCGAAAGATGGCGCCACATGAGCGTAGAGTTCTGTGCCTTAACCACCCTGTATGTCCTATATTAAGACAATGTGTGTCGCTTAACTCTAGCCCGAATCTTATCGGAATGTATCGATTATAAACACCCGCTTATCGAACAGGGTGACACTCTTGTCTGTATGCTGTGGAAGGAGAATGTTTAGCGTAACTTGTGTATAATTTCAGAACGAAAACGATTGAATTTTACAATTAATGGAACAAATTAGGAAGGATTATAAGATATGTTTTAATCATACGTTATATTGATTCGAGATGTTCCTATTAAAATGTAAATTAAATTTCAAGCCATTTTCGTTTGGTTTGCATGTATATGCCTAAAAGTATGCTACATTTTGCTGAATATGAGTTTTTTGGATTCTGAGAGTGTGAGTTCTGAGATGGAATGCAGATCGATAGATAAACTCTAACGCATCATGTCTTTTAAAAATGTATGCGGAGTTTGACTTGCTAACGTTGTACAACAGTAGGTGTTGAAGTCTGTTAAGAGCCATTCAACAAAAGTATGCTTTAAAATTTCTCACTCTTTTTCCCCAGGCAACTGTAGTTGCTGCCTAAAAGTATGCATTATTTTCTACATTTTAAGTTACACACATTTAGTCAGTTTAATGATGCGATTTATTGAAAGAGACATAAATTAAATAATTAACAAAATAAAAAATATATATTTACTTTTTCTTGTTAGAATGTCAATTATTATTGTTAATAAGTAAAATAAAAGAAAAAGAAAAATTTCTATTGAAATATTTTTGCATACCTGAAATAAATTTTGAAAAACTATATTTTCTCTTAAAATATCGTGAAAATATTTTGTTGTATGACTAAGCTTGTTATCAGGTAAAATATTAAAAATATATGATAATCAGTGCACGACAGATCAATATAATAAGGAAAACTTAAGGCAGGTCATATAATATGTTTAATTAATTTAATTATAAATAATGCAATTTTGTCATTGACTTGAGTTGTCCATCCGCGATAAACGTTAAATTACAATTATTATTTGTAAAAAAATGTGGTCCATTAGTTTAATCTATGAATTTTTTTTATATGTTATGTACCTGATAAATTTCCTCTTTACCGCTCAAAACTAGTCAATAATCTAAAACCCATCTAATTCTAAGAAAAGAATCGCATTTAAATTTTGAATCTTCTCTTCTTTATTTCTCTGATTTACTCTTTAACACGGATGTTTATGGAATTTATACTCTTAAAACTGGTTTGGTATTTGACAGTCTCAGGGCTGATACCCTTCTTGAGCTGAGTTATCATATTTTGAAAGTAACTGAAATACATTTCAAAAGAAAATTAAGCTTTTTTTTATAAATGAATTAAATTATTTATTGGAATTAGAACCTGACAACATTATAACATTTCATCATAGCTCATGTGTGCAGAATTTCTTGGATAAGTACAAGGGTATTTGATATTCGTCATATTGGAAAAATATTATTATCCGTATCAATAGCCGCTTCAACTTGGCTCAAGTCAGTTTACGTTGAGCTGTCGATCGGATTGCTTGAAGTTTCCTGAAAGCGCAATCGTCTTAATTTAAAGTCGGAGTAACATATAAATTAATTAATTACTGATGCATGTGCATATAAATTGAAAATATTTCTGAAAGTACTTCGGTAGTAGGACAGAAAATATGATATTGAAATTTGCTGCATCGCATTTACTGTGCATCTGCCTGATTTCATTGAGCTTCAGTGCAAGTAAGTAAAGTCCAGAATGATAATACAATTTGGTCTAAAAATAAATGCCTAATAAACATACAATGTCTACACACACTCGCACACAACTGCTGCATTTCAAGCATACTAATTTGTGTGTGTGTGTGTGTGTGTAGCGTGAGAGTCGTCGCTGTAAACTTGATTTGAGCCAGCATTGAAATTTCTTGACTCTAAACAACGAGCAGATAAGAGAACAAAACTGAAGTGAGAGATGAGAGAAGATATAGAGAAACAGAGATTAAGAGCCGTTAGCTCTCTGTTATTGTTTTTTTTTTGTTTTTTCTTTAATCTGATGAGAGGCATAATTAAACTACAGATAACAAGAAAAGTATCTTCGTTAAATATGTAAGTAAAATTGATCAAACTGTCTTAATTGTGAAGAACAAGTTTTCAACGTAAATATCAGAATTTGTACATATGTATTAGTGAAACTACAATACTAAACTATTCTGACTTTTTGCAAATTAAGTATTGAGTTCCGTTTAAATTTATAGTTTTGATATTATTTTATTGCGATTATCAACAAATGAACTAAAAGAAATAAATTCTTTAATATAAATTTGATTATGATTTTTCTTATCTATGATAATAGCAATATAATCATCTTTTATTATTTATTTATTTATTATGAATCTACATTTCTCAACCATTTCGATTTTTAGCCAATTATATATTGAGTTCCGTTTGTTTTGCTTTAATTTTATTGCGGTTATCAACAAATGAACTAAATGGAATAAATTCTTTAATATAAATTTGAATTTGATTTTTCTTATCTATAAAATACATATATATATTTATTTTTGGCAATTTAATCAAGGTGATTTTGCTCTTGTATATAATGTGAATTAGAAGAATAAATTTTGAGTGTTAATGCTAAACGTGTATTGTAAATAAAATACTAGACAATAATAAAGGATCTGTTTATGATAACTGATAATAATTTTGTATATGGCCAACAGAATCAGTTTATGGGGCTTGTGGCTCCTCGAAGTTTGAATGCGACAATGGTAGCTGCATTTCACAGTTCGAGGTGTGCGATGGGATTAAGAACTGTCCAGATGGCTCCGACGAGACGGGCATGACTTGTGTGTCCCAGAGGCAGCACTGCTCCAAGCCCTTCTTCCAGTGCAGCTATGGAGCATGTGTGATCGGCACGGCGGGCTGCAATGGAGTGAAGGATTGTGCCGATGGCTCCGATGAGACGTTGCTGCGATGCGGCACCGATGATGACATACGCGACTATGAGCGCCGCCTGCAGGGCAACTGTCAGTGAGTAGCATTTGCTCAGGGATTATTCTATGCTCCAGATTAAGGCATTGATTTGTTGCAGAAACAATGAGATAAAGTGCCCACTTGGCATATGCATTGATAAGACCAAATATCTGTGCGATGGCAATGATGATTGCGGTGATGGCACCGGCTATGATGAGTCCGTCACACTGTGTGGACACCTTGATTGTCCCGGCTATTCCTTCAAGTGCGCCAATGGGGGTTGCATTTCAAAAGCGCTAACGTGCAACGGCAAGAATGACTGCGTTGATGGAACCGATGAGGCACCGCTGCTGTGCAACACTACCTCTAGTCCGGCGATTACATCGATCCTCCTGCCCACGGATCAGTTGGGTTGCCCATTGCCATTGTATGAAGAGGAGCGTCCAATTCTAAAGGATAGTCGTGGCACCATCCTTGTCCCGCCCGTTATCAAAGCAACCGTCTACTTCTCCTGTAATCCCGGCTACTTCCTCGAAGGCCCCGAAAGCAGCGCCTGCGCCAATCGCAAGTGGAGCCTGTCCATTGTGCCCAAGTGCGTGAGTGAGTAGCTTTAAAGTTTAAGTTTATTATCTTTTGGGAGTCAAGGAAGTGGGTTATTTGAATTCGAAAAGCAATCTTAATTTGTCTTCATTGCTTACAGAATACTGTGACGCCATGCGGGACTCGAGTGGTCACTCCAAGGATCTGTTTAACGGCTATTCGACAAGAGCCACTTGTGTGTTCAATGGACAGCAGGTGAATTGTGCACAACGATACCATCCACCTGGCACAGAGGTCACCTTTGTCTGCGCCACCGGCTTCCAGACGCTGAAGACCACGCTGCCGAGCATCAAGTGCTTGCCCAGCGGACATTGGAGTCGCGAACGTGAGCGCTGCGATCAGGAGTGTGGCCAGATAGCCACACCGATCAAGCAGTTCTCGGCCAATGGTTACTCCATCAACAACACTGTTGTTCCCTGGCACATCGGCATCTATGTGTGGCACAGCGAGCGCAACTTTAACTTCGTCTGCGGTGGATCTTTGCTCACACCGGACGTGGTCATCTCGGCTGCCCATTGTGTCTACAGCGAGGTGTCCTCTCAAGTCTACAGCGTCGACACATTTCGCGTGGTTGCCGCCAAATTGTACAGGGGCTACAGTGATGTCACCAACGAGGATCGCACCCAACAAGTCCAGGACATCATTGTGCCAGCGTAAGTAAAGTCAAGTCAAAAGTTAACCAGACTAACTAATGGCTAAATTTATAATACTTGTGACAGGCTCTACAAGGGACGTGAGGATAACTTCATCAACGATTTGGCGCTGATCATCTTGGAGAAGCCCTACGAGCTGAGCAACGTGATACGGCCGGTTTGTGTGTCCTTCTCCAGCTTTGCCGAGAAGGAGACCATCAACAATGAGGTGCAAGGCCAATTTGCCGGCTGGAACTTTGAGAATAAGCGAGAATTGCAGTTTGTGCCAGCCGTGTCCAAGATGAACTCCGTCTGCGTGACCAGTCTGAGGGACATTAGCACCGATAAGTTTTGCATGTACTCGCTGGGCAAGTCCTTAGCCTGCCAAGGGGACAGCGGTGGCGGATTCACCGCCAAGCGCGAGACATTATCCTTCTCCAGGGACTCGGTGCGGCACTTTCTATATGGCGTCATTAGCAGTGCTCCCAATGCTGGCCAGTGTGCCCAAAGCTTGACAACACTTACCAATATCCAACACTTTGAGACAATGATCAAGGATGTGATTAAGAAAAGTGTTGAAACTAGATCTTAACTTAATTTAAATGATATCAAAATATATATATATTTACCTCTAAATACTTACATATCTGATATATATATATATATAAGTCATAAGAGATATTGACGTTTTTCGCTTTTTTTTTTGTTTAAATTTTAAAAACGGTCATATCTTCAGAAATAATGAAGATATCGACGATTTTCGCTTTTTGTTTGTTTAAATTTTTAAAATGGTCATATCTTCGGAAATAATGGAGATATCGACGTTTTACGCTTTTTGTTTGTTTAAATTTTTAAAATGGTCATATCTTCGGAAATAATGAAGATATCGACGATTTTCGCTTTTTTTTTGTTTAAATTTTTAAAACGGTCATATCTTCGGAAATAATGGAGATATCGACGTTTTTCGCTTTTTTTTGTTTAAATTTTTAAAATGATTATATCATCGGAAATAATGGAGATATCGACGTTTTTCGCTTTTTTTTGTTTAAATTTTTAAAACGGTCATATCTTCGGAAATAATGGAGATTTCGACGTTTTTGGTTTTTTTTTGTTTAAATTTTTAAAACGGTCATATCTTCGGAAATAATGAAGATATCGACGTTTTTCGCTTTTTTTTTTGTTTAAATTTTTAAAACGGTCATATCTTCGGAAAAAATGGTCATATCTTCGGAAATAATGGAGATATCGACGTTTTTCGCTTTTTTTTTGTTTAAATATTTAAAATGGTCATATCTTCGGAAATAATGGAGATATCGACGTTTTTCGCTTTTTTTTTGTTTAAATATTTAAAATGGTCATATCTTCGGAAATAATGGAGATATCGAAGTTTTCCCTTTTTTTTTGCTTAAATTTTTAAAACGGTCATATCTTCGGAAATAATGGAGATATCGACGTTTTTCGCTTTTTTTTTGTTTAAATTTTTAAAACGGTCATATCTTCGGAAATAATGGAGATATCGACGTTTTTCTCTTTTTTTTTGTTTAAATTTTTAAAACGGTCATATCTTCGGAAATAATGGAGATATCGACGTTTTTCGCTTTTTTTTTGTTTAAATTTTTAAAACGGTCATATCTTCGGAAATAATGGAGATAACGACGTTTTTCGCTTTTTTTTTGTTTAAATATTTAAAATGGTCATATCTTCGGAAATAATGGAGATATCGACGTTTTTCGCTTTTTTTTTGTTTAAATTTTTAAAATGGTCATATCTTCGGAAATAAAGGAGATATCGACGTTTTTCGCTTTTTTTTTTGTTTAAATTTTTAAAACGGTCATATCTTCGGAAAAAATGGTCATATCTTCGGAAATAATGGAGATATCGACGTTTTTCGCTTTTTTTTTGTTTAAATATTTAAAATGGTCATATCTTCGGAAATAATGGAGATATCGACGTTTTTCGCTTTTTTTTTGTTTAAATATTTAAAATGGTCATATCTTCGGAAATAATGGAGATATCGAAGTTTTCCCTTTTTTTTTGCTTAAATTTTTAAAACGGTCATATCTTCGGAAATAATGGAGATATCGACGTTTTTCGCTTTTTTTTTGTTTAAATTTTTAAAACGGTCATATCTTCGGAAATAATGGAGATATCGACGTTTTTCTCTTTTTTTTTGTTTAAATTTTTAAAACGGTCATATCTTCGGAAATAATGGAGATATCGACGTTTTTCGCTTTTTTTTTGTTTAAATTTTTAAAACGGTCATATCTTCGGAAATAATGGAGATATCGACGTTTTTCTCTTTTTTTGTTTAAATATTTAAAACGGTCATATCTTCGGAAATAATGGAGATATCGACGTTTTTCGCTTTTTTTTTGTTTAAATTTTTAAAACGGTCATATCTTCGGAAATAATGGAGATATCGACGTTTTTCGCTTTTTTTTTGTTTAAATATTTAAAACGGTCATATCTTCGGAAATAATGGAGATATCGACGTTTTTCGCTTTTTTTTGTTTAAATTTTTAAAACGGTCATATCTTCGGAAATAATGGAGATATCGACGTTTTTCGCTCTTTTTTTGTTTAAATTTTTAAAATGGTCATATCTTCGGAAATAAAGGAGATATCGACGTATTTCGCTTTTTTTTTTGTTTAAATATTTAAAACGGTCATATCTTCGGAAATAATGGAGATTTCGACGTTTTTCGCTTTTTTTTGTTTAAATTTTTAAAACGGTCATATCTTCGGAAATAATGGAGATATCGACGTTTTTCGCTTTTTTTTTGTTTAAATTTTTAAAATGGTCATATCTTCGAAAATAATGGAGATATCGACGTTTTTCGCATTTTTTTTGTTTAAATATTTAAAACGGTCATATCTTCGGAAATAATGGAGATATCGACGTTTTTCGTTTTTTTTTGTTTAAATATTTAAAACGGTCATGTCTTCGGAAATAATGGAGATATCGACGTTTTGCGCTTTTTTTTGTTTAAATTTTTAAAACGGTCATATCTTCGGAAAAAATGGTCATATCTTCGGAAATAATGGAGATATCGACGTTTTTCGCTTTTTTTTGTTTAAATTTTTAAAATGGTCATATCTTCGGAAATAAAGGAGATATCGACGTTTTTCGCTTTTTTTTTGTTAAAATTTTTAAAACGGTCATATCTTCGGAAATAATGGAGATAACGACGTTTTTCGCTTTTTTTTTGTTTAAATATTTAAAATGGTCATATCTTCGGAAATAATGGAGATATCGACGTTTTTCGCTTTTTTTTTGTTTAAATTTTTAAAATGGTCATATCTTCGGAAATAAAGGAGATATCGACGTTTTTCGCTTTTTTTTTTGTTTAAATTTTTAAAACGGTCATATCTTCGGAAAAAATGGTCATATCTTCGGAAATAATGGAGATATCGACGTTTTTCGCTTTTTTTTTGTTTAAATATTTAAAATGGTCATATCTTCGGAAATAATGGAGATATCGACGTTTTTCGCTTTTTTTTTGTTTAAATATTTAAAATGGTCATATCTTCGGAAATAATGGAGATATCGAAGTTTTTCCCTTTTTTTTTGCTTAAATTTTTAAAACGGTCATATCTTCGGAAATAATGGAGATATCGACGTTTTTCGCTTTTTTTTTGTTTAAATTTTTAAAACGGTCATATCTTCGGAAATAATGGAGATATCGACGTTTTTCTCTTTTTTTTTGTTTAAATTTTTAAAACGGTCATATCTTCGGAAATAATGGAGATATCGACGTTTTTCGCTTTTTTTTTGTTTAAATTTTTAAAACGGTCATATCTTCGGAAATAATGGAGATATCGACGTTTTTCTCTTTTTTTTTGTTTAAATATTTAAAACGGTCATATCTTCGGAAATAATGGAGATATCGACGTTTTTCGCTTTTTTTTGTTTAAATTTTTAAAACGGTCATATCTTCGGAAATAATGGAGATATCGACGTTTTTCGCTTTTTTTTTGTTTAAATATTTAAAACGGTCATATCTTCGGAAATAATGGAGATATCGACGTTTTTCGCTTTTTTTTGTTTAAATTTTTAAAACGGTCATATCTTCGGAAATAATGGAGATATCGACGTTTTTCGCTCTTTTTTTGTTTAAATTTTTAAAATGGTCATATCTTCGGAAATAATGGAGATATCGACGTATTTCGCTTTTTTTTTGTTTAAATATTTAAAACGGTCATATCTTCGGAAATAATGGAGATTTCGACGTTTTTCGCTTTTTTTTGTTTAAATTTTTAAAACGGTCATATCTTCGGAAATAATGGAGATATCGACGTTTTTCGCTTTTTTTTTGTTTAAATTTTTAAAATGGTCATATCTTCGAAAATAATGGAGATATCGACGTTTTTCGCATTTTTTTTGTTTAAATATTTAAAACGGTCATATCTTCGGAAATAATGGAGATATCGACGTTTTTCGTTTTTTTTTGTTTAAATATTTAAAACGGTCATGTCTTCGGAAATAATGGAGATATCGACGTTTTGCGCTTTTTTTTGTTTAAATTTTTAAAACGGTCATATCTTCGGAAAAAATGGTCATATCTTCGGAAATAATGGAGATATCGACGTTTTTCGCTTTTTTTTTTTAAATTTTTAAAATGGTCATATCTTCGGAAATAAAGGAGATATCGACGTTTTTCGCTTTTTTTTTGTTAAAATTTTTAAAACGGTCATATCTTCGGAAATAATGGAGATATCGACGTTTTTCGCTTTTTTTTGTTAAATTTTTAAAATGGTCATATCTTCGGAAATAATGGAGATATCGACGTTTTTCGCTTTTTTTTGTTAAAATATTTAAAACGGTCATATCTTCGGAAATAATGGAGATATCGACGTTTTTCGCTTTTTTTTGTTTAAATTTTTAAAACGGTCATATCTTCGGAAATAATGGAGATATCGACGTTTTTCGCTCTTTTTTGTTTAAATTTTTAAAACGGTCATATCTTCGGAAATAATGTTTAAATTTTTAAAATGGTCATATCTTCGGAATGGAGATAACGACGTTTTTCGCTTTTTTTTTGTTTAAATATTTAAAATGGTCATATCTTCGGAAATAATGGAGATATCGACGTTTTTCGCTTTTTTTTTGTTTAAATTTTTAAAATGGTCATATCTTCGGAAATAAAGGAGATATCGACGTTTTTCGCTTTTTTTTGTTAAATTTTTAAAACGGTCATATCTTCGGAGGCATATCTTCGGAAATAATGGAGATATCGACGTTTTTCGCTTTTTTTTTGTTTAAATATTTAAAATGGTCATATCTTCGGAAATAATGGAGATATCGACGTTTTTCGCTTTTTTTTTGTTTAAATATTTAAAATGGTCATATCTTCGGAAATAATGGAGATATCGAAGTTTTCCCTTTTTTTTTGCTTAAATTTTTAAAACGGTCATATCTTCGGAAATAATGGAGATATCGACGTTTTTCGCTTATTTTTTTGTTTAAATTTTTAAAACGGTCATATCTTCGGAAATAATGGAGATATCGACGTTTTTCTCTTTTTTTTTGTTTAAATATTTAAAACGGTCATATCTTCGGAAATAATGGAGATATCGACGTTTTTCGCTTTTTTTTGTTTAAATTTTTAAAACGGTCATATCTTTGGAAATAATGGAGATATCGACGTTTTTCGCTTTTTTGTTTAAATATTTAAAACGGTCATATCTTCGGAAATAATGGAGATATCGACGTTTTTCGCTTTTTTTTGTTAAATTTTTAAAACGGTCATATCTTCGGAAATAATGGAGATATCGACGTTTTTCGCTCTTTTTTTGTTTAAATTTTTAAATGGTCATATCTTCGGAAATAAAGGAGATATCGACGTATTTCGCTTTTTTTTTTGTTTAAATATTTAAAACGGTCATATCTTCGGAAATAATGGAGATATCGACGTTTTTCGCTTTTTTTTTGTTTAAATTTTTAAAACGGTCATATCTTCGGAAATAATGGAGATTTCGACGTTTTTCGCTTTTTTTTGTTTAAATTTTTAAAACGGTCATATCTTCGGAAATAATGGAGATATCGACGTTTTTCGCATTTTTTTTGTTTAAATATTTAAAACGGTCATATCTTCGGAAATAATGGAGATATCGACGATTTTCGTTTTTTTTTGTTTAAATATTTAAAACGGTCATATCTTCGGAAATAATGGAGATATCGACGTTTTTCGCTTTTTTTTTGTTTAAATTTTTATAACGGTCATATCTTCGGAAAAAATGGTCATATCTTCAGAAATAATGGAGATATCGACGTTTTTCGCTTTTTTTTTGTTTAAATTTTTAAAATGGTCATATCTTCGGAAATAATGGAGATATCGACGTTTTTCGCTTTTTTTTTGTTTAAATTTTTAAAATGGTCATATCTTCGGAAATAATGGAGATATCGACGTTTTTCGCTCTTTTTTTGTTTAAATTTTTAAAACGGTCATATCTTCGGAAATAATGGAGATATCGACGTTTTTCGCTTTTTTTTTGTTTAAATATTTAAAACGGTCATATCTTCGGAAATAATGGAGATATCGACGTTTTTCGCTTTTTTTTTGTTTAAATTTTTAAAACGGTCATATCTTCGGAAATAATGGAGATATCGACGTTTTTCGCTCTTTTTTTGTTTAAATTTTTAAAATGGTCATATCTTCGGAAATAAAGGAGATATCGACGTTTTTCGCTTTTTTTTTGTTTAAATATTTAAAACGGTCATATCTTCGGAAATAATGGAGATATCGACGTTTTTCGCTTTTTTTTTGTTTAAATTTTTAAAACGGTCATATCTTCGGAAATAATGGAGATATCGACGTTTTTCGCTTTTTTTTTGTTTAAATTTTTAAAATGGTCATATCTTCGAAAATAATGGAGATATCGACGTTTTTCGCTTTTTTTTTGTTTAAATATTTAAAACGGTCATATCTTCGGAAATAATGGAGATATCGACGTTTTTCGCTTTTTTTTTGTTTAAATATTTAAAACGGTCATATCTTCGGAAATAATGGAGATATCGACGTTTTTCGCTCTTTTTTTGTTTAAATTTTTAAAACGGTCATATCTTCGGAAATAATGGAGATATCGATTTCCTTTTTTTTTTAAATTTTTAAAATGGTCATATCTTCGGAAATAATGGAGATAACGACGTTTTTCGCTTTTTTTTTGTTTAAATATTTAAAATGGTCATATCTTCGGAAATAATGGAGATATCGACGTTTTTCGCTTTTTTTTTGTTTAAATTTTTAAAATGGTCATATCTTCGGAAATAATGGAGATATCGACGTTTTACGCTTTTTTTTTGTTACTTTTTAAAACTATTTTAAAAATGGCCATATCTTCGGAAATAATGGAGATATCGACGTTTTTCGCTTTTTTTTTGTTTAAATATTTAAAATGGTCATATCTTCGGAAATAATGGAGATATCGACGTTTTACGCTTTTTTTTTGTTTAAATTTTTAAAATGGTCATATCTTCGGAAATAATGGAGATATCGACGTTTTTCGCTTTTTTTTTGTTAAATTTTTAAAACGGTCATATCTTCGGAAATAATGGAGATATCGACGTTTTTCGCTTTTTTTTTGTTTAAATTTTTAAAACGGTCATATCTTCGGAAATAATGGAGATATCGACGTTTTTCGCTTTTTTTTTGTTTAAATTTTTAAAACGGTCATATCTTCGGAAATAATGGAGATATCGACGTTTTTCGCTTTTTTTTGTTTAAATTTTTAAAACGGTCATATCTTCGGAAATAATGGAGATATCGACGTTTTTCGCTTTTTTTTTGTTTAAATTTTTAAAACGGTCATATCTTCGGAAATAATGGAGATATCGACGTTTTTCGCTTTTTTTTTGTTTAAATTTTTAAAATGGTCATATCTTCGGAAATAATGGAGATATCGACGTTTTTCGCTTTTTTTTTGTTTAAATTTTTAAAACGGTCATATCTTCGGAAATAATGGAGATATCGACGTTTTTCGCTTTTTTTTTGTTTAAATTTTTAAAACGGTCATATCTTCGGAAATAATGGAGATATCGACGATTTTACGCTTTTTTTTTGTTTAAATATTTAAAACGGTCATATCTTCGGAAATAATGGAGATATCGACGTTTTGCGCTTTTTTTTTGAATTCTTATAACGGTCATATCTTCGAAAAAATGGTCATATCTTCGGAAATAATGGAGATATCGACGTTTTTCGCTTTTTTTTTGTTTAAATTTTTAAAATGGTCATATCTTCGGAAATAAAGGAGATATCGACGTTTTTCGCTTTTTTTTTGTTCAAATTTTTAAAATGGTCATATCTTCGGAAATAATGGAGATATCGACGTTTTTCGCTCTTTTTTTGTTTAAATTTTTAAAACGGTCATATCTTCGGAAATAATGGAGATATCACGACGTTTTTTTTTGTTTAAATATTTAAAACGGTCATATCTTCGGAAATAATGGAGATATCGACGTTTTTCGCTTTTTTTTTGTTTAAATTTTTAAAACGGTCATATCTTCGTAAATAATGGAGATATCGACGTTTTTCGCTCTTTTTTTGTTTAAATTTTTAAAATGGTCATATCTTCGGAAATAAAGGAGATATCGACGTTTTTCGCTTTTTTTTTGTTTAAATTTTTAAAACGGTCATATCTTCGGAAATAATGGAGATATCGACGTTTTTCGCTTTTTTTTTGTTTAAATTTTTAAAACGGTCATATCTTCGGAAATAATGGAGATATCGACGTTTTTCGCTTTTTTTTTGTTTAAATTTTTAAAATGGTCATATCTTCGGAAATAATGGAGATATCGACGTTTTTCGCTTTTTTTTTGTTTAAATTTTTAAAACGGTCATATCTTCGGAAATAATGGAGATATCGACGTTTTTCGCTTTTTTTTGTTTAAATTTTTAAAACGGTCATATCTTCGGAAATAATGGAGATATCGACGTTTTTCGCTTTTTTTTTGTTTAAATTTTTAAAATCGGTCATATCTTCGGAAATAATGGAGATATCGACGTTTTTCGCTTTTTTTTGTTTAAATTTTTAAAATGGTCATATCTTCGGAAATAATGGAGATATCGACGTTTTTCGCTTTTTTTTTGTTTAAATTTTTAAAATGGTCATATCTTCGGAAATAATGGAGATATCGACGTTTTTCGCTTTTTTTTTGTTTAAATTTTTAAAATGGTCATATCTTCGGAAATAATGGAGATATCGACGTTTTTCGCTTTTTTTTTGTTTAAATTTTTAAAACGGTCATATCTTCGGAAATAATGGAGATATCGACGTTTTTCGCTTTTTTTTTGTTTAAATTTTTAAAACGGTCATATCTTCGGAAATAATGGAGATATCGACGTTTTTCGCTTTTTTTTTGTTTAAATTTTTAAAACGGTCATATCTTCGGAAATAATGGAGATATCGACGTTTTTCGCTTTTTTTTGTTTAAATTTTTAAAACGGTCATATCTTCGGAAATAATGGAGATATCGACGTTTTTCGCTTTTTTTTGTTTAAATTTTTAAAACGGTCATATCTTCGGAAATAATGGAGATATCGACGTTTTTCGCTTTTTTTTTGTTTAAATTTTTAAATGGTCATATCTTCGGAAATAATGGAGATATCGACGTTTTTCGCTTTTTTTGTTTAAATTTTTAAAACGGTCATATCTTCGGAAATAATGGAGATATCGACGTTTTTCGCTTTTTTTTGTTTAAATTTTTAAAACGGTCATATCTTCGGAAATAATGGAGATATCGACGTTTTTCGCTTTTTTTTTGTTTAAATTTTTAAAACGGTCATATCTTCGGAAATAATGGAGATATCGACGTTTTTCGCTTTTTTTTTGTTAAAATTTTTAAAATGGTCATATCTTCGGAAATAATGGAGATATCGACGTTTTTCGCTTTTTTTTTGTTTAAATTTTTAAAATGGTCATATCTTCGGAAATAATGGAGATATCGACGTTTTTCGCTTTTTTTTTGTTTAAATTTTTAAAACGGTCATATCTTCGGAAATAATGGAGATATCGACGTTTTTCGCTTTTTTTTGTTTAAATTTTTAAAACGGTCATATCTTCGGAAATAATGGAGATATCGACGTTTTTCGCTTTTTTTTTGTTTAAATATTTAAAACGGTCATATCTTCGGAAATAATGGAGATATCGACGTTTTTCGCTTTTTTTTGTTTAAATATTTAAAACGGTCATATCTTCGGAAATAATGGAGATATCGACGTTTTTCGCTTTTTTTTGTTTAAATTTTTAAAATGGTCATATCTTCGGAAATAATGGAGATATCGACGTTTTTCGCTTTTTTTTGTTTAAATTTTTAAAACGGTCATATCTTCGGAAATAATGGAGATATCGACGTTTTTCGCTTTTTTTTGTTTAAATTTTTAAAATGGTCATATCTTCGGAAATAATGGAGATATCGACGTTTTTCGCTTTTTTTTTGTTCAAATTTTTAAAATGGTCATATCTTCGTAAATAATGGAGATATCGACGTTTTTCGCTTTTTTTGTTTAAATTTTTAAAATGGCCATATCTTCGGAAATAATGGAGATATCGACTTTTTACGCTTTTTTTTGTTCAAATTTTTAAAATGGCCATATCTTCGTAAATAATGGAGATATCGACGTTTTTCGCTTTTTTTGTTCAAATTTTTAAAATGGCCATATCTTCGTAAATAATGGAGATATCGACTTTTTACGCTTTTTTTTTGTTTAAATTTTTAAAACGGTCATATCTTCGGAAATAATGGAGATATCGACGTTTTTCGCTTTTTTTTTGTTTAAATTTTTAAAATGGTCATATCTTCGTAAATAATGGAGATATCGACGTTTTTCGCTTTTTTTTTGTTTAAATTTTTAAAACGGTCATATCTTCGGAAATAATGGAGATATCGACGTTTTTCGCTTTTTTTTGTTTAAATTTTTAAAATGGTCATATCTTCGGAAATAATGGAGATATCGACGTTTTTCGCTTTTTTTTGTTTAAATTTTTAAAACGGTCATATCTTCGGAAATAATGGAGATATCGACGTTTTTCGCTTTTTTTTGTTTAAATTTTTAAAACGGTCATATCTTCGGAAATAATGGAGATATCGACGTTTTTCGCTTTTTTTTGTTTAAATTTTTAAAACGGTCATATCTTCGGAAATAATGGAGATATCGACGTTTTTCGCTTTTTTTTTGTTTAAATTTTTAAAACGGTCATATCTTCGGAAATAATGGAGATATCGACGTTTTTCGCTTTTTTTTTGTTCAAATTTTTAAAATGGTCATATCTTCGGAAATAATGGAGATATCGACGTTTTTCGCTTTTTTTTTGTTTAAATTTTTAAAATGGTCATATCTTCGTAAATAATGGAGATATCGACGTTTTTCGCTTTTTTTTGTTCAAATTTTTAAAACGGTCATATCTTCGGAAATAATGGAGATATCGACGTTTTTCGCTTTTTTTTGTTCAAATTTTTAAAATGGTCATATCTTCGTAAATAATGGAGATATCGACGTTTTTCGCTTTTTTTTTGTTTAAATTTTTAAAACGGTCATATCTTCGTAAATAATGGAGATATCGACGTTTTTCGCTTTTTTTTTGTTCAAATTTTTAAAATGGCCATATCTTCGTAAATAATGGAGATATCGACGTTTTTCGCTTTTTTTTTGTTCAAATTTTTAAAACGGTCATATCTTCGGAAATAATGGAGATATCGACTTTTTACGCTTTTTTTTGTTCAAATTTTTAAAATGGCCATATCTTCGTAAATAATGGAGATATCGACGTTTTTACGCTTTTTTTTGTTCAAATTTTTAAAATGGCCATATCTTCGGAAATAATGGAGATATCGACGTTTTACGCTTTTTTTTTGTTCAAATTTTTAAAATGGCCATATCTTCGTAAATAATGGAGATATCGACGTTTTACGCTTTTTTTTTGTTCAAATTTTTAAAATGGCCATATCTTCGTAAATAATGGAGATATCGACGTTTTACGCTTTTTTTTGTTCAAATTTTTAAAATGGCCATATCTTCGTAAATAATGGAGATATCGACGTTTTTCGCTTTTTTTTGTTCAAATTTTTAAAATGGCCATATCTTCGTAAATAATGGAGATATCGACTTTTTACGCTTTTTTTTTGTTCAAATTTTTAAAATGGCCATATCTTCGTAAATAATGGAGATATCGACGTTTTTCGCTTTTTTTGTTTAAATTTTTAAAATGGTCATATCTTCGGAAATAATGGAGATATCGACGTTTTTCGCTTTTTTTTGTTTAAATTTTTAAAACGGTCATATCTTCGGAAATAATGGAGATATCGACGTTTTTCGCTTATTTTTGTTTAAATATTTAAAACGGTCATATCTTCGGAAATAATGGAGATATCGACGTTTTTCGCTTTTTTTTTGTTTAAATATTTAAAACGGTCATATCTTTGGAAATAATGGAGATATCGACGTTTTTCGCTTTTTTTTTGTTCAAATTTTTAAAATGGTCATATCTTCGGAAATAATGGAGATATCGACGTTTTTCGCTTTTTTTTGTTTAAATATTTAAAACGGTCATATCTTCGGAAATAATGGAGATATCGACGTTTTTCGCTTTTTTTTTGTTTAAATTTTTAAAACGGTCATATCTTCGGAAATAATGGAGATATCGACTTTTTTCGCTCTTTTTTTGTTTAAATTTTTAAAACGGTCATATCTTCGGAAATAATGGAGATATCGACGTTTTTCGCTTTTTTTTTGTTTAAATTTTTAAATCGGTCATATCTTCGGAAATAATGGAGATATCGACGTTTTTCGCTTTTTTTTTGTTTAAATTTTTAAAACGGTCATATCTTCGGAAATAATGGAGATATCGACGTTTTTCGCTTTTTTTTGTTTAAATTTTTAAAACGGTCATATCTTCGGAAATAATGGAGATATCGACGTTTTTCGCTTTTTTTTTTGTTTAAATTTTTAAAACGGTCATATCTTCGGAAATAATGGAGATATCGAAGTTTTTCCTTTTGTTTTGTTTAAATTTTTAAAACGGTCATATCTTCGGAAACAATGGAGATATCGACGTTTTTCGCTTTTGTTTTTGTATAAATTTTTAAAACGGTCGAAAATTGTTGGAGCGAAAATCCTTTTCCCCGCGTCAGGGAATGCCTAGATAATAAAACTGAGTCGCACCAGCGTTGTGTACTCAAACGAAGTTTATTCAAGACTGTCCATTAACATTATAACTATCGATTAACGTGAACTTAACATAAGTATTGATGCACGGTTGCATTGAATGTTGTGTTGAATGCAATTGGTTGCAAATGGGTTTACAGCTGGAAGCGGGATGCTCACGGCCAAATAGAGCGTTTTAAAGCACGACTGGTGGCAAAAGGATGCGCACAGCAGTACGGTGTTAACTACGCTGAGACGTTTTCACCGGTTTGCAGGCTGGAGAGCATGCGATTTATATTGGCATTAGCGGCAGAGTTGCAGTTGTACCTACATCAGATGGATGTTTGTACTGCGTACCTGAACAGTGATCTAAGAGATACTGTGTACATGAAGCAACCGCAAGGATATTCTGAAGGAAATCAGGCGGAAGTGTTGCTGCTAAAAATGGCGATATATGGATGGAAGCAATCTGGAAGGGAGTGGAACTCCAAGCTCGACAGCGTGTTGTGTGGAATTGGTTTCGTTGCATGCGACAATGAGCCATGCCTTTATAAGCGAAAGGAAGGTAATTTGTCACTAATCCTAGTCTACGTTGATGATCTCCTTATAGCTTGTCAATCGAAATCGGACTTAGTCAGCATTAAGGCTGATATTAAGAAGTCGTTTGAGTGCATTGACAAGGGGCCACTGGAACTGTTTCTTGGCATGGATGTTCAACGTGAGGGTGAACTTGGAAAGATCACTCTGGGCAATACGCAATACATCAAGGATCTTTTGCGCAAGTACGGTATGGAAAGTTGCAGACCAGCAGCTATGCCATTGGATGCTGGGTACCAGACAGCTTGCAACAGCAGTCAATGTCAAAAGGTGGATTAGACATCGTACCAAGCACAAGTGGGTGAGCTAATGTGGCTGGCTCTCACAACAAGACCGGATATTTTGCACTCGGTTGCAAAGTTGGCACAACGGAACATGGATCCTCATAGCGAACATCTTGCAGGCGTAAAGCATGTCCTGCGGTACTTAGCGTCCACAGTGGAGCTGAAGATACACTATAGAAAGTGTGGAAGGGCGTTCGAAGGCTATGCTGATGCTGATTGGGCTGGCGATCAGGTTGATCGTAAATCTTATACTGGCTATGTATATTTCCTTGCTGGCGGACCGATATCATGGAAATCGGAGAAACAACGTAGCCTAGCACTCAGCAGTACAGAAGCTGAGTATATGGCTTTGTCGACGGCGTGCAAGGAAGCTATTGTCATGCGCAGGCTGATTATCGAAATCGGTTGTGGCACTGAAACTGACCAGACGGTGTTGTACGGAGACAACTTGAGTGCACAACAATTGGCGAAGAATCCTGTACATCATGGTAGAACTAAGCATATAGATATAAGATATCATTTTGTTCGGCAAGTTGTAAACGAGGGTCAAATTGTTTTGAAATATGTTTCTACAAATGTTATGTTGGCAGATGTGCTAACAAAGAACTTATCAAAATGGAAACATGATGAGTTAAGAAACATGTTATTGAATTGAATTGTAAGCATGTTTGCATTGTGGAAGGGTGTTGAAAATTATGTTATTTTAACATTCAATGCAACCGTGCATCAATACTTATGTTAATTTCACGTTAATCGACAATTATAATGTTAATGGACAGTCTTGAATAAACTTCGTTTGAGTACACAACGCTGGTTCGACTCAGTTTTATTATCTAGGCATTCCCTGACGCGGGGAAAAGGATTATCGCTCCAACAATATCGAAGTTTTTCGCTTTTTTTTTGTTTAAATGTTTAAAACCATCATATCTTCGGAAATAATGGAGATATCGACGTTTTTCGCTTTTTTTTTGTTTAAATTTTTAAAATGGTCATATTTTCGGAAATAATGGAGATATCGACGTTTTTCGCTTTTTTTTTGTTTAAATTTTTAAAATGGTCATATCTTCGGAAATAATGGAGATAAAGACGTTTTTCGCTTTTTTTTTGTTTAAATTTTTAAAATGGTCATATCTTCGGAAATAATGGAGATAAAGACGTTTTTCGCTTTTTTTTTGTTTAAAATTTTAAAATGGTCATATCTTCGGAAATAATGGAGATATCGACGTTTTTCGCTTTTTTTTTGTTTAAATTTTTAAAATGGTCATATCTTCGGAAATAATGGAGATATCGAGGTTTTTTGCTTTTTTTTGATTAAAATTTTAAAACGGTCATATCGTCGAAAAATAATGGAGATATCGACGTTTTTCGCTTTTTTTTGTTTAAAATTTTAAAATGGTCATATCTTCGGAAATAATGGAGATATCGACGTTTTTCGCTTATTTTTTTGTTTAAATTTTTAAAATGGTCATATCTTCGGAAATAATGGAGATATCGACGTTTTTCGCTTTTTTTTGTTTAAATTTTTAAAATAGTCATATGTTCGGAAATAATGGAGATATCGACGTTTTTCGTGAAGTGATCTCAATTTGTTATTGTGGACATTTTGGAGAACATCAAAGTTGTTAGGTTCATAAATTAGCAAACCCCAGTTGAGTCCTCATCCTTTCCGTGTCCTGGCTACGTTTCGTTTCGATTCGCCAACTATCTTTGGAGTCATTTGTAATTTTTTTTTGCTGGAACAACAACTGCAAACAAATTTTAGTCCACTTCTGTTTTATGGCAAATTAATGGAGCGACATGCTGTCCATGTTCGAACCAAGCGCCGCCTGTCCGCGCCACTCCACTCGTGCCTAGCAGGTGGCCTGGCCCATCCTGGCCAGCATTAAGGACGGCAGCAGCAATACTTCCAGCTAGCCTCGACCCCAGAACGTACCCATCACTGAACCATGGTCCACCAACCCTGACCAGCAATGCTGGGCTCTTTGGAGCTGCTCCTGTATGTTTCACACATGCCAAATGAATGATATTTTTTTGTTTATTTTTTTTTTGTTTTTTTTTTCATTTGCAGCTGTCGATTTGGTGCTGGGTGGGTGTTGGTTTCTTTTGCCGACTTTGCCATGTTGCCAGCCGAGCTAACATATTGGACATTTATTATTTTCGTGAGTGTTTTTGCTCGTCGGGTAAATTATGGCGCTACCGCCAGCTGCTGAGTGTGGGGAAGTGGGAGGGGTAGAGTACCACTTTTGCCCCACACAGCAAGCAGCAGTTCATTTGTTGCATTGTCGAACGAGGAAAACGCTTAGCTGGGTCAGATTAGATCTGCTTTTGTGGCCTGGTTTTAGCTGATAATAAGCATAAGTGAGAGTGCGAGAGAGAGAAAGTATGGGGACGGGGAGAGGTGTGTGGTACGCTTTGTTGCGGGGGAGGTGTTAAATTAATAATTGCATAAATTTTACATGTGCTGTTGCATGAATTATGGGCGGCGCAGCATAAATCGCGAATAATGTGCGCACTGGCCGTACGAATATTTATGGCTGTAACTGTAAATCATCAAACCATAAACGCACTTGCAACGCCTAGCGGTCACACGGTGGCAACTGCACTCATCCCCCAAACTGTCCCCCTTCGCACAACGAGTTTTTATTGAATTTTCCAAACAAAGCGCAGAGATTTCATCAAAAGCATCAAAATTTGAAATCCATTTTTAGAAATTAAACTGCAAATTAATTAATTTGATTTTAGCTATGATGGACTTCACAAATATAAAGTTCTCGCATTTTTGCATTGAGTGTTAACTGGTTTTTTTTATTGCAACTAATTTATATAAATGCATTTTAATGCATTTGCATTGAGGCATGCAACGCCGCCCAGGCAAAAACCGCAACATTGCATTGTTTGCACATTTTTATGGAATTCGCGAAAATGCACACATGATAAATGAATGCGCGAATTTAATGAAGTCGCACAGTTGCTGAAATATATATCTCTGCAAAATATTTTATTATTAAAAAATGGTCAACATAAAATTATGATAATTACAATATTTGGAATGAACATAATGGAATGGATATCTATCTATATATTTTTATTTATTTCGACTGTTAACAGTCGATTAACTGCATTACATATCGATTTTCTAATTCTATACTCTATTGCCCCAATTATATCTCAGTCGGGGCATATTAGGAAATCATTAAACAATTTTGGATTTGACAGCGCAAAACCTTCTTCACAAGCACTAATCGAATACACTGTGAATATATAAAGAAATAAAAGCTTCATAAACGTATATATATATATATATATATAAATAAGCATGGATATATATGCAGAATTGGGTAAAATGGTAACCAATTCACCCTTTTAAAATGAAGCACTTCCGACACATGCGGCCATTATTCTTAATACACGCATGGAAATGAACAGAAATTCGCCCAATAAAAGTTCAATGCCATAAATTAAGAGCATCCTTGCCAGGCTGGCGGCTAGCTGGGCCAGTTGGAAGGGGGCACAGGGGCAGGCTGGTTGGCTGGGGGCAAGCAAACAGCTGCGAAGCTGCATCAAACAATGGCCAGACGGGCGGGCAGCCAAAGCTGCAACTGGCGCCTGCTGCAACTGGCAATAACGGTATCGGGTCCGGTGTCGGTGTCGGAGTCACTGTTGGTGTTTTTACTGTGTGTCCATAGTAAAGGTGATGCTGACCGTTGGCCAGAGATATGCGATCAGTAAATACGTTTCCGCTTAGCCAGCTAATACACTTCCTACTTAGTTTCCGGTCAGCACTGAGCATTTTTTGCCTGACTTTAACTCAGAAAAGATTCAAGTTTCCAGCGACAGTTGGGATGCAATTTGCGCAGCGATACACAAAAATATGAGAAATACAGAGAAAAACATTAGTCTCAGCTGCCGCGCTGTGAACTCCAACACTTTTGATGCCTTGGAATCATTTAATTTTCTATATACCAACATACAAACTTACATAAATTTAAAAGAGGAGCAGAAGGAGGGAAGGAGGGGAGCAGGACGAGTGTGTTGCACAGGACGCGGACTTAGATTTATGGCTGGGTGGCCGACAAAGTGTCTGCGGTTCGGTCAGCCTTCAAGAACAACTGCGTGGGAGTAACCCAATCAATGCAGGAAGAGAGAGAGAGAGCAGAAAGAGCGATAGAGCGGGGTGAGGGGGACTTTTTAATAGCTGCTGCTGCTGCTGCTCGCCAATTGTGTTAAGCTAAAACTTTGGCAAAAAGTTGTTAGCGCTGAAGATGAGAAACTTGGCCAAGTCAAAGTCAATCCAAGAAGTGGGTTTTTTGCTGCGAGTGGGTGCAGTAGTCGTTGTGTGCTGGTAATTTTTTGCGTAAAAATTGTCAAGTTTTTGCAGTGCATTGCAGTTTTGCAGACGAAAGTGCAGAGCTCGCATTTGAACTCGAAACCGGAAATCGGAAGCACTCCATTCAATCTGTGAACAAGCAGCCACCATCAGTCACTGGCTCCTGCTGCTGCTCCTCCTGCTGCTCCTGCTCCTGCTGCTGTTGCTGCACCAAAATGAGAAATTCTCTTTTTATTTAAATTGAAGAGAAAAATAGCGTTGTCTGTGGCCAGAGCACTGAGCACGGAGCTACTGCTGAGTTTTCCAAAGGCGCTTCCGGCGCGAGGAAGATGAATGTTGTGCCACCAACAACACGATGACGCCAATAGTTTTTCAGCTCCCTGGCTCGCCATATTTGTTGACTCAGCAAAGTGCCAGCCAAAGTAAGCAAGAGTCAACCGAAAGCATCCTCTTCCAGTTTGCTTTGCCTATCAAAAAATGTACTCTTTATGCAGTGTTTTGTCAATGCTTTAGTAAATAAAATTAAATAAAAAAAACCACACTATCCATCACGTAATATGATCTGTGATTCAGTAAAACTGATTCGATTTGTTGTATAAAATAATAAGTTGTTGAACATAAAATTGAATGCAATTAAATTATGGCACACATTTATCGATATATATTTATTTGAAATCTTAAATCAGGCTTAATAATTAGGTATAACAAGAAATTGCTAGCAGATATCCTTACATATCCTTAGCTCTTTGTTTAATATGAAAACACGTTTTAGCTACAAATATTTGTGTGTAATATCAGAATTTATATTTATTTTTTTAATTGTTCAATAATATGTCTAAATGTATTATATACAAATCGGAAAGCAAGAAATATTTATTCAATAATTTTATTATCATCGAAAGCTAGACTAAAAAGCCACCTATTCAAACTGGGTATTTATAGTAACAATCAGTGTAGGTTTTGTTAAGGTGAGAAGGAGTCTCCGACTGACATTCTAACAGAAGGTATCGCCTTATCCAGGATGCAGAATCCTAGGGATGCATGTTCTGAGTGTCAATGAAGAAGCCGGAACTGGGGTTGATGAAGTAGCTATAAGCTCAGAAGGGGCACAATAGATCTAATAGTTTAAAGTGCTTAATGCCCAGTTTATATATATCGAAAGCGAATTTTTATCGATATTCTCAAAAAAAAAAAAATTACCATAAATCTATATTTAATAGATTATTAGTAGAAATCATTTTGGTTTAGATAAGTTGAAAGTTTACTGTCCAAAATTGGTACAGAAAGTTGAGACAATGTTAATAAGAGTTTCAATACAGATTATATTTTACTAATTTACTAATTCAGCCCTTACAGATTCAAGCAAACAATATTAAATTTTTTGAATTTTTTTTTTAGGAATAAGAAAATTGATTTAAAGAGAGTTGCGTATATCGGATAGCTATGTAAAAATAATAATATATTAATTACTCCAAAGTAATTTTTCTTACATATTTGAGTTTCTTGGTCTGGGATATATTACTTTCAAGAGCAACTGACATTGGCACAGAGAATGGAATCAAACTATGAAAACCAGAAATATTATTGTGTATATCAGAGTTCCCATGATACGCTTCACACTTGGAATGTGTTAAGTAAATTAATCGGAGAAATATTAGATCGAATAATATTTACTTGTTTGCATTATTTACTAATTTTTCCGCAATATGATTTAAGCTCCTTAAGAGCTAATCTAGAGAGCTATCAAGGTGTCCAGAATAATATTTAAGTTTTCTTCAAAATTAATTCTTTCAATACTGATAAAAGATTTTTATGGTTATGTTTCTTGTATATGAAATTTAGAAATTTGCAGATATATGAACAAATTAAAAAAAAAGTAAACCAACATCAAAACTACCATAATATTTGATATGCTTAATTTCAAATCAGTTCTAGTCAGTATTATGCAGCATATTTTAGAGCGCTTTGAAAATTGTTCAACACTGGTTTTGTGGATGTTTGTCTCTTTTCGATTCACCCAAGAGTATGCAATGAAAAGTTTTAATTTTGAAGAATTTACTACGATATTTTACTGAACAATAAATATAAAATCATCATTTAAGTTAGCATATTAAAAACAGGATATTTTAATAAAGCTGAGCACATTTGGCAGATCGGAAAATAAAGAATCGATGTGGTAATAAGGAATTAACTCCATCACAGTAGTAAATGTGCGTTTGTGTGTGTGTGTATGTGTGTGTGTATGTGTGTGTCTGTGTGTGTGTGTGTATATGGAAAAAGACAAGCTGCTTAAAAACTTATCAGCGCTCGAGGCAATTTCCATGTGATAAGGCCAAGAGTGGCAGCGGAAAGCGTGAGTGGTTTTTGGCCCTTAACCGGATTATAAAGCATTTTATGTGCCATTGGCTTGGGGCGGTATCACATGAACACACGCACATACACACACACAAATCGACACACACACACACGCACACATACACACTCACACACATAACACATTATTGTCCTGCATAGGTGTTGGTGATTTTTTGAAAAGGGATAAAGAGACAACTTGCCCGACAAATGTCGTTGTCTGGCATTGCCCAAAAGTGTGTGTGAGTGAGTGTGAGAATGTGTGTATGTGAGTGTGAGTGCATGTGTGTGTGTGTGCCTGCAGGAACATCCATAAGTGTCATGTTCGGTATCCTTGTTCATCCTTGGCGTGCACGCACGTTTTTTGCGTCCTTTTTGTTTTATTATGTGCACGAATATCTATATATACATATATGCTGTATATATATATATATATATATATATATGTATATATATATATGTGTGTGCGTGAGTGCGAGCCAAATAAATTCCGTAGCGCTAGAACCAAAGATTTATTATCAAATTAAATTTCTGACAGAATTTATTGCTTTATCTCTCGCCAAACATAGTTCTTTTGCCTCTCTCGGCAGCATCAGTAACACTCCACCAGCCGCCAACATTCATCCAACAAACCAACCAACCAAACAACCATCTAACCAAACAACCATCTAACCAAACAACCATCCAACGAAACCCGAGCCACTTTCAAGTCCGTGCATATCCTGGAATCGTTCCTGTTCTGCGTTACTTCTCCGGTAAACAAGCTGCGCAAATTTCATTTGCACTTTTTGCGTTTTTTTACTTTCTTTTTTTTGGTGTTGTTTGTTTTGTTGTTTTTTGTGTTTTGCTTATAAAATTTATAGAGAACAAATTTGGACAATATGCGCGCATTATTCTCGCGTGTTTCGTACATTCATTTGCTGTTGATAGCAACACGCACATACACACACACACACACACACACACACATGTGATTGTGTGTTCAGTTCATAAAGCGCGGAGTCGCCTCGCCTTGCGTTTTCATCGTTGTTTTGTTGCTGCTGCAAAACGGGGCGTCACATTAGCAGCAACACCAACAGCAGCATAAACCCCCTCTGCCCCCCTCTTTCCACATACAGATGATGCATCGCTGTTGCCGCTTTTCCATAATTAAGCAGCAGCAGCAGCTCCTTGCAAACGGGGCCGTGCCCCCTAAACCATCCTCATTTAATTTTCAATTAGACATTAGTTTAGTGTAAACTTCTTTCGAGTTGATACATAAATCATTAAATGCAATGTGAAAAATTAAATTTGAAAATGTTTGCATTGCTTTTGCGATGCATAAATATTTCTGGCTTTAGTTTTGTCTTATTTAAATCACAATTTATATATATTTAAATATATAATTTAGTTTTATATAACTTAACATAAATTAAAAGCTGTCTCTAAAATTGAATATAACAAGCAATTGTTCAGTTATCAGTTTCAGATTTAAAACTAAAATGTGACTTAAACAAAGAAGTCTCAAGTCTCAAGTGAATTTGGCTCGTTAATTCACGCGTTGATGATATAAATTACACAATATGCCCGAGGCGGGACACCCACTAAATTAAAAATGATATAACGATGCCGCGGGTGGCAAATAAAAGTGCCGCCGCTCAGAAGGCAGTTGAAGTTGCCTAATTAATTTCCATTACAACGTGCCACGAGTTGCAAATTTGCAACGCTCCAAAAAAAAAAAGAAGCGCGACAAAAATACATGAAACCAACCTCACACATATGTATGTGTTTTTGTGTGTGTGTGTGTGTGTGTGTGTGTGTGTGTGGGTGGGGCTGACTGGAGGCGATTAAATTAAGTGGCGCATTAACAATTGCACTGACAGAGGGACAAACTAAATCATTTTGACGCCATTCGCCTGCGCGTCACAATTCACGCAAAAAAATTCGTGTTTTGCGCAGAAAGTGGAAAGTGGCTGAAGAGTGAAAACTGAAAAGTTGGTTGCGTAGATCGCTGGCTTTTTGGGTAATTTGTCAAGTCGAGAATTGGCCGCACTTTGATGGGGTTTGATGGGATTATGGGGGGTTGGGGTTTGTGGCAGCAACAGACTAAGCAGCTTCTTTAGACGAAAAACGTGGCACTCAGTGAAATTGGCTCATTTGCATTCGAAATTTAAATTAATGCAAAACCGCTGAAAATGGCAAAGTTGGGCCAAAAACTTTTGCTACCGTCCGCCGATTGTCCGTCCGCCCATCCGTCTGTCGACTACTGTGGCTACTGCAGATGGAGGGCGCATCGAGCTTGGGGCGGAGGGCGGAGCGGGCGATCATAAATATTCGCTGGTGCTCGTTAGAGGCTGCCACCGAATGGACGCGGACGCGGACGCGACTTCCTTACTAACTACGCACGGAAAATCAAGTGGGTAAAATGCTGCGGCAGCAGCTGCTGCAGTGGCAGCAACAGCAGCAACAGCAGCAACACCAGCGGAAAATATGTGGCCAGGCGGCAACTTTCTTGCCGCAGTTCCTTATTTCTTATTCCCAGGAGCCGCAGCAGCATCAGCAGCGTCCATGCCACCACCAATAACAACAACAACAACAACAAACAGAGCAACATTAGAAGCAGCAGTGGTGCTGGGGATTGGGAGCTAAATGTGTGTGTGTGTGTGTGTGGAGAGCGCGCGTAGAACATCTTACTCGCTTTTTAAAATGTCCAATAAAAATTGCCGACACATTTCGCCCATATTTCTTCGGAATCCCATATAAATCACGCGCTGTAATCCCTCATGCTATCGTCGCGTCGTCTTGGCTGCCGCTGTCGACTTTGCCACCGCTACCACAGCACCAGCGCGGGGTGAGCGAGGGGGTACTGCGGGTGAGTTTTTGGAGATTGGGTCTTGGGTTCGGTTACGGTTTGGGGTCTTCGAGTTTGGCAGTTTTGGCAATAAGAAAGTTTTTCTTTTCTTTTGGTATGCCTGGGACTCCGTTTGGCATTGTTTAGGACCCGCGCCCCTCTTTGGGGACTGAGACAGGGAATGGGTCTCGGTCTGGGACTGGAACTGGGACTGGGTCCGGTACCAGGGTGGTTTTTTGTATGCGTGTGCTCGAAGGCCTCATTATGGAGCTTGCGATTATTTGAAATTGCGAAAGTTTATTCATTGTGGGCGGTGCAGGAATGTGTGGCATACGTAAAATTGGAAGATGTATGTTCTCCAAACACATAAATCAATATCAATACATGTGCTGAATTCAGATTTCAATGTGTCTCTGTCTGCCAAACAGTATCCAGTTCAAAACTCTAAGAGTTAAAAGTACCACTTCAATTTTATTCGTCTGACTATCTTAAAAATCTTTTTAAAAATACTGATAAATGAAGTCAAAGTGGCAAAATGAGCTCAATTATAAATATCGAGTGAGAAATACAAAATAGTTTTAATTATATAGAAATTTATATAAAAATTAATATATAGAAATATTATATTAATAATTTAAGTCGACAAATTGGGAAGCTGACATATTTATCATTACTTAGTCAAATTCTTTCCGATTAATAAGTATTTTTAATAAATACAATTTATTTATTTTCCAAATTTCAAGGAAACAATTTCAAGCAACAATGAAAAAAATACGATTGTCGCAAAATTGAACAGGTGAAACACTTGCAAAAACGATGAGAACAATTTGTGACCTTGACCCAAATGGCAAATAACGATACTCAATGCCAAGCTGCAGCCTGTTTCCATTATTGATCATTAGAAATGATAGAAATTATGCGTTATTAGGTCACAGTTAACGCACTTTTACTTTCGGCCAGCCTGTACAGGTAGTCAACATTAATTTGGCCATAAAACAATCAACGACTCCCAGCCGTGTGGTGAGGCCGGAAAGTGTCGCACAACATTTTAAATGCTTGTCTCATTGAGAGGCAATAAAACAGATTTTCCTCAATGCGGGGCTGACCGTATGCCGATGAGGTCATGCCACAGATATGCATTACAAGAGGGGTGAGGAGGGGGGACCTTAGTTGCGCTTTATACCGAGAGAGAATGCGATGCCAACAATTCGATAAGATAAGTGGACGTTGCCAACTAAAATGTCATAAATCTCGGCGCTAAGGATGCCTCTGCCTTAAAGCAAAGGAAATCTGAAGAAAGCAAAAGACGACGCCAAATGAAAGAGTTGTCGCTGGTTCGCGGCATTTAGGTGTGTGCTGAGTGTGCTGTGTGTGCCGCGGGGTCAGCCAAAGAGGTCCAAAAATACACTTGACATACAAGTAACGAGTACGAGTTGTGTCCGCTTGTATGTGACCCCCCTTCGCTCACCCCTCCCCCACCAAACACAATACACTCGTCGCAGCGCACTGATTTATTTTCCCGTTTTGCAGCAGATTTCTTGATGCAGTACTCCTATAAGCAGACGGCAGACGGCTAACAAGATAAATGGCACAAATGGCGACCAAGCGGCTCTTGGCCGTCTTTGGCGTCGCTTGCTAGTACAACACAAAAAAAAAAAAAAAACAAATATAAAATAAAACACAAGAAATAGTAAAAACAAGCTAGCCAAGTTTGTTGCTTTATTTTCTAATAGTCCCGAATAAGCTTCAGTGATTTGACAGCGGGTGTTTGCCCGTGAAGTATTCCTTATGCAAGTTCGAAGCATCAACACATTTTTACAAATATTTACATTTTTATAAAAATAATATAAAATGCAGTGCTTTATTTATTGTACATTGTAGTTATACTTTAAACCCATTATAAATGAGTGTAAAGAGTATAATTTTTTTAGTGCAACAAGTTGATGAGCATGAACACCCGAGATAATATTGGAATATCCATCTGTTCCTCTCAATAAACCAAATAATCTAAAAGATAGTGACTTCTGTTTTGAAACATAAGTTCTTTTATATCTGCAGCATATTAAGTTTGTTTTATTTTGACAATAACTCCTATGTCAGGCCAATATCGATAATAAATCGAAGTTAATAGCAATTAAAGTTGTGCAATGAAACCAAAGTATTACATAACAAATAGATTATTAACTATAATTTTTATAGCAAGAATGGAGAAGTAATATGCAAGTTATAGCCAGAAACAAAAGTTTTAGTTGATTCATTTTCAATCTACACTTTAAATAGTTAAATAAAAATAGAAATGGAAACCTGTTTCCTCAGTCAAAAACCTGCAGGGAATGCAAACAGTTTTACATTAGCCTTAGTCATAGAAAGGTGTCTACTTATTGCGTGATATATGTGTGTTTGTATGTGTGTGTGCATTTTCCACCCCCGTTGGAGTAGAGCTGAGTGGCGGCAAGAACAAGGAGCGGAGGAGCGACGCCATGGAAACCCTTAATACCCATCATAGATCAACCATTTTGGTCGTAAATTACATTTGAAATCTCTAATTTGTTTTGCTCCAAAGGTGAAATCCTTTCTCAAAATCCCTTTTCTGACTTTTTACTTGTCGCTTTTGTTGTTGATTTTCAAGCGTGGCGAATCAAAGATTAAAGAGAAATGGGATTTGTTTTGATCCAAAATAGAATCGATTTATTTTAAAGGATTTTTTCATTTGCATTTTTGTTGTTTTTCCGAGCACTTTTAACGCTTAAAAATTGCAATTCAGTGTCAAATCATGCAAAATATCTTCATTGAATGTGCCAACGCATTTAATTGGCATGCGAGGCACGAGGCATGCAACGAATTAAAAGACAATATCATCAATTAGGTTATTAGCATGAAAAGTGGCATCGCTGGACAATGTTGCAATGTTGCCGATGACGCGGATTCTTTGGCATGCAGAATTCCAGAATGCCAACGAGGAGCACAAAGCCAAAAACCGAAAGCAAAACCCGCCGACTTGGCATAATTTAAGCTGCTACTTCAACAATTCGTGTCTCGCATATTGCATACGTGCCGCAAACCGCACGCCGCATGCCGCAGCGCAACTCTGCAACTATGCATAACTAAAGAAGCGGACATGGCCCAAGGATCGGTGGACATATATGTATGTACATAGGTACATTGGAACAATGCTGGTGAGTTATGGGTTGTCACCTGTCTGTCGCTGCTGTCAAATTGAAAGTGGATTGAACTGCGGCGGCGGGGTGAGTAATCGCAATCGTAATCTTATCGATTGCCGATAAGCATATCAATTAGCGTCAATCGATGCGACTTTTGGCCAATGCGCATTCGTGAGTAGAGTAAGCCATATTCCACAACACAGCCATATCTCGATCACTTGTTGTTGTTGTCTTCGTTGTAGTTTTTCAAGTTCTTCGCATTTAATGAAAATTAATTACGCCACCAAAGTCGTGTGTTTTGGTCGCATTTAATTGCATTTTACAGACGCTGGCCAACGACGACTTTTGGAGCCGGGCTAAGACGTTGCCAGACAGAGCAACTCGCACCTTCCACCGACGGCTCAGCGCAGCGGCCAATTTATCAAATTGCTAAGAATGTTGAATCTCAGCCCCACACACACACACACATATATAGCTTACACAGATCTCTGTAGGAACAAGCTCATGATTAATTTCTGACAAATGTGCGACACAAAAGAGATGTGACACACCTCGGGCCATACACCCGGATCCAGACACACAAGATGGCCGCACTGGAAGACGGCCTTCCACTTGCTGCTTGCTGCTTGCTGCTCTGCCCGGCATTTTGATCACTTCCACGAAGCTGCACTCTGAGTGTGACAAACTGGTACCGGTTGCGTCTCCATCGAGCGAACGCTTGGACCTTGCCGTGTGGCATCAGGTTCCAGAGACTGCACACGCGCTCAAAATGATCGATTGCAGTTGGTCGACAGAGTCCGTGCGGCTTTTTGGCCCCGTGGCGAAGGTTCAAGCTCCACACACTTACACACACATGCACGCACAAACACACACACACACACACACACACACACTCAGACACATTGTATATCATTGCTTTATCACCAAGACAACTTTTGCACTAATTCGAACGCATTTTTTATTTTAAACACAAAAACTAAAAGTTGCAAGCTCAAATAGGAATAACAAAGAAACGAATTTTTAGTCAGCTTGTAAAGTTTTTTCAGCTAGAAAATGTGTAAAAATATTATTTTTTTCTTTAATTGAACTAGTTCAAACAATATCCATTAATGTTTCTGCTTTTTGAACTTATTTTAATTGCTTAAAATGGAGCAGATGTATGGGAATATTTCACACATAAATATTTAATTTTAAGATTTCCACATTTCAAGCAAGAACTACATCCAGATTACTAATTTAAACTTAAATCAAGTCTTTAAAAATTGTCAAGAATATTTTGCTTATTCAGAGCCAAAAATAAATGCTTTGCAATGCAAAGTCGGCAAATGGACCATCATTCATTTGTTGTCCACTAAACGAGACAATAAAGATAAGCCGAAAATGGAGCATATTAAAAAACGTTTGCGAGGTGAGAGCGCAACAAGCGTTCACAAGTGCCTCAGCAATTGTCCTGCTTAAAAAGGACACATATGCTGCACAAAATAAAAAACAAAAAAAAAACAGACAAACAAACAGAGCTAAAAAAAAAATGCAGCTCATCTAAGTGTGTGTGTGTGTGTGGGATAAGGGCCACTGTTTGTGGGTGTGCGGTCAAGCCCCGGTGGACGTTGGCCCTAACCTCTTACCGCTTAATTGTGCAACATTTGCTGGCCGGCAATTATTTGATAAGCGCTCACATTTGAGCACGAGCAAATAAATTGTCTTGCCGCAAAATAAATCCAAAGAAAACAGGCAAATTTTAACTTTGGACTTGTCCTATTGCAAAACTTGCGTTTGCTTCTTCACTGCACTTTGGGGTCTCCCACAAGGCCAGACTTGAGAAAACTCAGAGGCTTGAGTACATAAATTTAACTGTGTTCACATTAAACTACAAAACAATTCAAAAAATGTTTTCTACTCCAAATTAATGAATCTACGTCGACGTCGACGTCAGCGACGGCAACTCGGTTTCGGCTTGTCTCACAGAATCCTCCAAGTCATTATACTCCTTTAGAGACTGCTCTTCTTTTGTTCCCCATAGTTTTATGTTCTTTAGAGTCGTTTTATGTAAAAATTCAAGTTGAGTCTTTTGCTTAAAATTTAAGAAAACGTTAAATAAAAGAGCTTAAATGCTAAACTCATTGTTAATATTTATTTCGAAGTGGGAATAAATTTTAAAAAGAGAATTATGAAGATTTTGATCAAGCAGTCAACTATTATAAATCGTTAAAAATGTGATAAATTCCTATAAATTTTCTTGAGCAAAGCACAGGCATTTTAGTGTACCTAAAATGTAGTTGGAAACTGGATAATATAAAAAATAAATAAATTAAACAAAATCTTAGAAAATTTTCATATATATTAATATTTATTTTATAGTACAACATAAGTCACAATAATTGAGTTATATACTGTAAAACCTAGTCATTGAAATGTCTTCATAAAAACAGATCTCAATAACATACAAATGCACCTTTTCCCAAATAATTGTCAGCTATGATTGTCGAGGCTGTTAATCAACAAAAAATGTATATTTATTTAAGTGATATTTCATTTTAATTTCACAACAAAATCAGTATTCGAAACGATTGCAGCGCCATTTTGTGCAACCTGCTAAGTCGGGCATCTTTGCTTTGTGGGGGCCATCAATTAAATTTTGGGGCAGCATCCAACACCTTGTCTTGGCTTGACTCTTGGCTCAGTTTACGGAGCGGTCTTGCTGCTGGTCGCCTTCCTGTGGAGTCCGCGTGCGCTGTTGGCCAATTAATCAAAATCGTCGACGTGTGCAGTCGGAGTCAGTCAAACGAGCGGGCAAAGAAATGTCGTTAACTTAAGTGTCCAATTAATTAAATTCGCATTTAAGAGCCGCCAAGCTGCGAAAAGCCATTAAGATAGTTTGTCACACACTGAGAGAGAGAGCAACACACGAACTCCCGCCTGCCGCCTCCCGCCACAAGTCTGTTTCCCCCGATCCTTAACACCCCACTGCTAGCACTGCCTGGCCCAAAAATGAAAAGTTTTCTTCTTGTGGTTTCTTTGGCTTTTGGCTGCCTCAGCTTCAGCTTTGGAAACTTCATCTAGTGTATGTTTTCTTATTATTTATATTATTTTTTTTTTGCGATGTGGTTTTTTTTTTATCATATACTCCTGCTCAGTGCTTCGGCTGTTGCTTCTGCTGCTGTTGTGCTTGTGGTTCCAACTGCCGTTTTCCTTCTTGGCCATGTTCAAGTTTTATGGGCAAGTTTATAAATTTGAGCTTCTTGCTCATGCGGTTGTCCCCTTGTCCGTCTGTGTTGGTAATCCGTCTGCAAGCCGGGCCGATTTCACACTCAACTTATTCGGAATAAGATTCATTTCATGTGTACATATGCAAGTTGCAAGTAGCGGTAACCATTAAATTGACCACATGCGCCTTCTGTTAGCAAAAGCCGAGTCTTTCTTTAAACTGAGAGACAGAATTGATAAAAATATTATACATAATTTACTGAAGACATAGCAGATTCTGAGAATAATAAAATTATTAAAACCTGAGCACAAAATAAATAGAAATATATTAAATGTAAATACATTATAAATATTTGAAAGTAGATAAAATTTAAGCGCAAAATAAATAAATATTGATATATATATCTAAATATATAAAAATATACTCAAATTAAATTATTTTTAATATTTTATTAATCACCTTTAATAATAAACATGTAAATTGTATGTAAATACACTAATTCTAAATGTAATTAAAACAACAGAGTTGACATATGTATATATATATATATATATATATATATATTATTTAACAGTTTACAACAGACTTGACATATGTATATATATATATATATATATTAACAGTTCCCAATTGTAGTCGAGTAATCAAGTTATTATTATTAGATGCAAACACCACTCACCCGCCCCGCTGCACGAATGATAAATGACATCTAATAGACGCGCTTATTCCTTAATGATTAATAAAGCAATTTTCAAGTTCAAATCCAGCATAAACAGTTTGTGGCAAGAAGTGTGCGGCGAATATGCAAACACTCAAGCAAACCACTCAAAAAGCGAGCGCCGCAAAATTCGCCTGAGTGAAAAGTGAAGCGCTCGTAAATTTCGTCAGTGCTGCAAAAGTAAACGCCCATAAACAAAGCAATTTGCCCAGTGCCGCAGAATCTGTTTCTCAATGAAGGCCACGTGTAGCCATAAATTTTGGGCATGCTCTGAACCAGTTCTCGGCGCGCTCCTCTAACAGGTTTCTCATTAGGCCAGTGCTGGATAACGCCAACTGCGACTCGGCTGCAAAATGTGGCGACATCTGCATATAACGATGCCCAACGTTGCCTGT
The DNA here is from genome assembly GCA_035042125.1 of Drosophila longiperda. Lineage (NCBI taxonomy): Eukaryota > Metazoa > Arthropoda > Insecta > Diptera > Drosophilidae > Drosophila > Drosophila longiperda. The sequence goes on from JAWNLV010000115.1 coordinate 971,756, forward strand.
AAAATGTTAAATATTTGCCCGTATTTTGGCAGTTTTTGAACTGCCAGCGGTTTTGTGACGCTTCCCAACACGAAAAGTGGGCGGAGACTGATTGGCCGCCTCGCTCACACCAGCGCAATGGGCCAGTTTAATTGCTTCCCTTTCTGTCTGCCATCAACAAAAACATAAGCATATGCTTGACACAGAAACAGCTGCTCTCTCTCTCTCTCTTTCGCTCGCTTGCTCGAGCTCTCTGCTGCTCAGAGAGAGTGCGCAGTGGCAGTGCCAGCAGCAGAAGATGAAGATGCCAGCAATAAACCATTCCCGGCAGCTATAAAGCATTGCGAGGGAGAGAGCTCTATGGCAGCCAAGCACGAGTAAGCGAGACGCAGCACGCGAACTGAGAGAGGCAGCGACATCGTAAATTTGTGCGCGTGTGCGTGATTTATATCGCACTGCTGTAGCTCTGCTGCTCTGCCACTGCGCCGCAGCGTCGCAGCCATCATGGCCGGGCAGAGCGCAGACTGCGACTGCGCTCGTAATTCTCCCGCTTAATGGTTTGTTTACATCATAAATAAATATGGCTGAGCTGCGAGAGCCGAGTCTGCGTGCTCGACCAGCACTGAGTTTTGGCGCGAGTTCTCTGTTCGTACACGTTCTTACCGAGAGCTCTCAGCAGTGACGTCAGAGGCCAGAAATGAGCCAATATCCAAGATCACAAATAATGATCAACAATTACAAATGATATTAGTAACAAATATTGCTTTAAATGTTCGGACTAATGATAAATTTTATGTGTTTACATAGTCATCAGAAAAATTAGAATTTTATAAATAAATAGATCAACATTAGAAATATTTAAATAGTATTATTAGATCTTGAAAGTGCTTTTTCAGTTCTTAATCAATAATTTGCCATGTCCGATTAATGTAAATTTCGAATAACTACCCAAAATGTTGAAACTTTTGTCGTCTTAAAACTCGGTTCAGTATTTGTGCAAATGTACAAATTTATACACAAGTTAATTCAAATTAACAATTCTTTAATGTTATAATAAAGTCTTTAATTTATAATATATTAACGAATAGACTACTTCAGTTTATTGTTATAGTGTTCAAATAATTCATAAAATTAATATAATTTTAAATATTTTTAGTCCGTTTAGAAAGTAATTACATATTACAAATATTTTCTTAAAGTGAGTTATAAAAATTTCATAGAATCTAAAATTTTTTATGTCTTATGTCTTTTGACGATATCTTTTGATATTGAGAAAGTTGCAATGAAAGTAAGAAATCTTAAAAAAACCTTTAGATAAGTATTTAATTCTTCTCTCAAAGATAGCAAAATCCCAGTAATTGTATATATTTTAGTATGACCTGTCTTACGAAAATTAAAATTAGTTTTTTCCCTTGACTAAAAAAATAAAAAACTCAAAATAAATGTAGCTTTACCACCTTTAGTTGTTCAGCTGTCAATTTAGTCTTACGTCAAAATAATAGAAGATTCTCTTAAATCAAATATTTATTAAAAATATTAAAAATTAATCTCGTTCAATTGCATAATTATAATTCATTCAGCTCTATTATGATTTGGCCGTCAATTGCCGTCGGGCTTGCAACTGGCAGAGTCTGGGCTAGCAACATTATGTGGCACAATATTAACCAATTGAAGGAGTAAGTAGGCAAGTACATAGAGAGGGTGGATGGGGGGTAAGGGAAGGGAAAAGGGGTCGCAACCACTTGTGGCGCCTTACTAATTTCACTGCCCAAAAAATGGCACGCTTGATGGTCACACAATTACGGATGTAATAAAGTAATTTGCCGTAATTGCAATTGAGCCGAGTGGCGGCAGCTGCGACGCCCGTCCGCCAAGGAGCACTCATTGCAAAAAGTTTGTCTTTCAGCCAGAGACTTCGACCCGAGTCCTGCTTCCACCCTTTTGCCATTGCCTCTGCCTCTTCGTCTTTGTTTCAAAGAAGTTCGCTTCTGGTTGAATTCGAGGCAGTTGCCACCCGCAACCAACTCCGAATGGCCGTCGGATAATGTGTGACAATGTCTTGAGCACTTGCCGTGCACAGAGGGTGATTTTAATTTAGCCAGGACTTACCTGTGCAGCGCAAAGTGAGAAACGAGAGAATGCAAACGAGGATGAGAACTCAATGCTTGCCAACTTTGTTCTAATTTTGCATAGAAAACTACTTAATTATTGCGCCCAGAGCCGAGACAGCGGGACTGCGAGTACAGTGTGTGTATGTGTGTGTGTGTTTGTGTGTGTGTGTGTGTGTCCATTTTATCCTTTCAGCAGGCTGTGAGTTATGATGTCTTTATGACGCTTTTGTCTGCCCAGTAACATTTAGAGGCACAGTCTCTGGGTGAGCAACAGTCTCAGTTATAATCCTTTTGTGTGGTGCTGTCGGATAATGAGCAAGTTAATTCTTATTATTATGGTTATTACGTGTATATGTGTATATGTGTGTGTATGTGTGTGAGTGTCTCTTTGTGTGTGGTTAATCCGGGCAAATGTAGTTGCTTACACTCACCACTCGTAGGCGTTGTCGAAGTACTCATAAACATGGCCCATCCTCAACAAGTGTTGAGCAATCGAAGCAAATAAACAAACCCCACTTCGTGGAGCACATAAAATGAGTCTATAAAAACAAATAGCGGGGCATGTGGCAGGCAAGTGTCGACCCCCTTTGGATAAACAAACGCCGCCTTCGAGCGCCCCTCAACACATATCATGTGGCACCTCCCATGCCATATTTGACTGGGGAGCCACTGGGTCTCTGGTGGCCTGTGCATGCTGCGAATATTTCCACATTTGTTTTTGTTTCTCCAAGATTTTCAAACGCTGAACAAATAAACACAAAAACATCGATGAACAAAATTTGATGATTTTCACTTTCACAACGCACTAAAAATCCGTGTTTAGTTATTTATTTTGAAAATACCAGCTACATTTTTTACTACATGTCTTAGAAATAGCCATTTAGAGCGATATCCAATCTAAACAGTATTGATCCTAATTAAATAAAGTTCTTGAAATTATTTTCCAATAAGATTTAAAATTTCAAATCGCAAAAAGCCTTTTGGTTTTTACAAAAAATCAACCAATCACTTAAAAGCATTTACTAAAATAAAAATATATTTCAAATCCCAAATGAAATTTATTTATGTGCAGCACAATTTGTGTGTTGTTGTTGCCCTTTAACCAATCCCATAATTATAAATCAATATAAATTCAATAATGGGCTCTTACAATTATTATCCGTAAATATAAACTAAACACACTTCAGGCAGCTGAATTGAAAGCACACTCAAATAAAAGAAAGATTTAAACAATTTTCAAGTGATGCCAACTTAATTAAGTCACAAAATTTATGAGCTCCTTCTGGCCTGGCATTGCTAGTGCCACGATGATAATGGGCGCACACTCATACCCATACCCACAATCACACCCATACACACACACACACACACACACACACTTGGATACTCTCAATATGAAATAGAATTATGCGCGGGAAGCGAGAGCAACTCAATTGACACGCGTCGACCCTCGCCACTTACTACTAAATATCGATGGCACTCGATGGTTTCCCTTGAAACTCCTCAAAGCTTTGCTCCCAAATGAAGCCGTTCACATTCTTCAGCTCAACAAATAGAAAAAAAAAAAAACATGCACATTCATTGAATCTGGATGTGTGTGTGTGTGTGTGGAGCAAATGACAACGATCGATTTGAACGATTTGTTTTGATATTTTTACGATTATGGGGCATCGTTTGCACAACATAAATAGAACATAAAACTCACATCAGCCATGCCCGGGTCACAGTTACAGTTGCCGCCAGGAATTGCGCTGGGGTCGTCTGTCGCGTCGAGTCTGTCTATCAGCCAACAGGAGAGCGGCATTTGGGCTCTGAGTTCTCTGTTCAATTCAATTAATAATTAATAATAAATTAGCTGCAAGTGGCATTCGTTGTGTAGAAATCTCAATGAATGCTTCCACTTTAACGATGTATGAATTGCACTTTGTTCGCAGCAACTTTTAATTGCTCACCGCGCGGCGCCGGATGCATGAATGAAGCACTCCAAGTTGCAAGCTGATAGCTGCACTTCGTCCTGCTGTTTCGAGTTGTTTGCTCAGTTCCGTTTGCATCATCATAAATCACAGGCGCCGCATGCATATGAGTCTAAGAAAAAAATGATAGAGCGACAAAAATTGCATTTATGCGCAATTTTCTTTTTTTTTTGTAAATATTTTCGGTGCGTTGTCCTTGTTGTTTTATGATGCGTTCGCTATGCGTCCTCCTCCCGCATATGCAAAACCAGCTCGCTGCATGTGTGCATTTTGCATGTCCTGGCTGTTGCTGTGCCTCGGAATTTGTTTGCCTGCCTGCCTGCCAAGGAACGGGTCCTCGCTCAGCGACATATCTGGAGCAAAACATAATTTCGGTCGTTTTTTGTTGTCAAATTGTTTTATTTTTGTTTGTTGTCTTGCCTTTTGCCTGGCGAATATTTTGTCTGCTTTTATGATTTATGGCATAGGGCGCAGGATGCTTAGACAGCGGCAAGTGTGGCATGCAACACAGCAAAAACTTAGCATATGAGACACACAAAGATATGAATATTCAGTTCGATACATCAGTCCATATGTTGCCATTTCCCATTGTCCTTCTGTGTTTGTCGTATTTTTTTTGAAGATACAGAAATATGATTTTAATTGACAAATTGATTTTGTGAAGTTTTAAGTCAACAACAAAACAGAATTTGTATTAAAATGTTTTTTTTTAATATTTATATTTATTTATTAATAAAACTAAGGATTGCTCCAAAAAGTAAACTGCGAATATATTGAATTAAAATTGATGCTTTAATTAATTCTTAAAATTCGTTGTTGCTGTTGATTTAGCATAAAATTTAATTGCCACCAATTTTTGGCAGTATTCATTTTAAAATCTATTTTGTTGTGTGCTATTTCAAATTTGTCAAAAGTCACGTGCAGTGTGCGGAGTTCTATGCATTTGTTATATTAAAATAGAATATGTATGCTGCAGCTCCGCTCGCCAGCGTTTTCCCCTCCGTCACCACGTGAGAAGATCCATGCGCCTGCCACCATATGTCTGTATCCAAATCTAAATGGTGTCCGTCAGCTATTTGGCATTCACATGTGGGTGCAGCCGGCACTCGTCTAAATACGTATTCGAATTGGATTCGTGCTGCGAGTGGCTGCCATTGATAGATGTGGATGCAACCCACTTTTCTCGCACGCTGCTGTGCCGCGTCCTGTGGCAGGAAGTGTTTGCCTTAGTCTCAGATGCTGTTGCTACCATTTTGAGCTGCTTACGGCATTTGGGCTGACTGGCTGGCGTAACGGCATTCAATTGTGCATGCTGAGACACCCCTAGTCCCCTCCCCTCCCCACCCCTCAAGCGCCAGCAGTTGCTGATAAGGCTGAATCGGGCACAAATCGATTGCTCAAGCGCTGCGTGTGCAACATGATAAATGTGCGTGTTATCCTCCTTTATAGCAGTTGTCAGTTGCAAATGAATACCAACAACAGTTCTCGATACACATGCGCCACGTCTCGTTAGTGCCGTTAGTCCCAATACCCAATATCCAATACCCGATACCCACTATCCCAAATCCTACTCAAATGGAACAGACGCTCAGTCAAGCGGGCGATTCGTGATAAAACTCCATATCTAAACTAAACTAATTTAATATCTTAAATTGGATTATGTTTTTCTTGACTTATTATCTGAAATTTAAAGCCAATGAATCATTTAAAATAATTCAAGACTGGCACTAAATTTACTATCAACTCATAAATAAAAAAAAATATTATAAAATTATGTAATCGATATGAGGGTAGAGAATGAATATACATCCCAATATTACAATCCATCTCTTGAATAATATCTTGCTGATATATATTCTTCTTAGAAGATTAAGTTGAGGTGTATTAAAATAACATTTTCAATGTTTTTAGGTAAAAAACTTGTTTGTTTTAAGTAATTATTTAATGATATTTTTTCCATTTTTACTATAACATATGGGTATAAATAATGCTGTCTATAAGCGCTTAATAAATATAACTATTAAATATTTTCTGATCAAGCTGAAACACAATTTCGTTGTGGCTAATTCTAATTCTTACCACAATAGAGCTTTTCTGGCCCAGGGCAGAAGTACTTCGGTAGCTTCAATGTGGCACATAGGCAGCCGCCGGAAGCAGCAGCAGCGATGCACGGCGACCAGTTCATTGAAGCAATAACTGTAACAAAGGCGGCTTTATGAACTGTTTCTCTTTATTAATACAGTTAAAAAAAACTTCAAAAATATCAAAACCTAGTCGAGGATCGTTGAGTCAATTTAGGTGATCCGCAAAAACTTGCCGCTGTTTAAAGTTGTTTTTTGTCTTTATAGTTTTGAGTTTTAACCAAGAGTATTGCGTTGGCGCTGATTTCGATGAGTGTTGCAAGGATTAGATGCTCACTAAACTTGCAGCATCAATATTGCGATTAGGTAAAATTAACATTTATTTTGGCAAAATGGTAACAGTTTTGCCAATTTTTACAGATCTGACTTTATTAACTTAATAAGTTCTGCGTCATTCAACCATCATCAACAAACTTAACTCTTGATCAACTGTAAAATTAAATATATTTGTAGCATTAATTAATTAATTAACAATAATTATGAATTCCTTCGAAAAACATGAAAAACATTCAACAGCTAAAAATTCTTCAAGTTGAGGAGTTGTTGTTGTACTTTCGATAATTAGGCGAAATAAATGTTATATGACATTAGATAAATATAGAAATAGTTTTATGTTTTAACAATATGAAATTGTATATAAAATATGATTTGGCCACCAGAGTTTTTCTATAAAATGGTTGGTTCTATAGAGAAACTGTAGTGTTGACTTCTACGAAACCCTTTTTTCTGCCAAATAATCACATACACACACGGAAACGAAATAAATCGAGAGCGAAATGAATGGCCACAAAAGGATGAATGGTCAGTTTGAAGGCAAGGCATAAAAAACAATGACAACAATAACAACAATAACAACAACAACAAAAGGAACAGCAAAAGCAAACCGACAACAACAACAACTTCAACTTACGTAAAGCAAAAATATTGAAACGAAAAATACAACTGACAAAATTTTATTTCGTTTTATTTGCAAAGCGGAGCACTCCATAAATTTTCGGACGCTCAATATTGTTTCAGATCATAAATCATGGCTGCATTTGCGTACGGACGTACATTTCAAACACACACACACACACATACACATGTATATATATATATATATATATGCACTCTTGGCTAGTGGCAACTCGGGGCAACTCCGCTTTGCATCTGCATTGGCACAGACACCGACAGAAACGTAGCTTGTATCTGACATTGGGCTGCAGTTGCAGATGCAGCGCAATGAACAACCAACAAAGCAACAACAACAACAACAACAACAACAACAATAGCAACATGCACTCATAGTGCATTTGTATAAACTCAATGCCGCTGCACTTGTGCCCCGGCACACTCGCATTCGCATTCGCATTCACATCAGCATCACAAGCCGGCAGCATCCCTTTTGGTCCGACAAAAAACCAAACACAAAGAGAAAAGAGGGAGAAAAAAAAGGGGAAAGAGGAAAACCCATCCACACGGAATTGCGTTGGCGGCATGCAAATGCAAAATGAAGGCAGCTGACCAGTTAAAGGATGGGGAGGATGGGGCGGCGGATGGGGGCTGGGGCTGGGGCTGGGACTGGTAGGCTGTGGCGGCCAAGTGAAGTGGTCTGCAAATGCACATTAACGCAAATTCCGTAAGTGAAGTATGTTGCATTTGCCGCACGTAAATTTAAAAAGCGCGGCACAATAACAAAACATTTGCTCGCTTATTTACAAATACACAGATACAGCTACAAATACAGATACAGATGCAGTTTGCAAATACAAATACAGTTACAGTTACAGCTGCGGCTGGATTTGGCGGAGTCGCCGCCGACACTGGAGCTGGAGTGGAATTGAACCAGTCACGGGCAGAGCGGCTCTCTGGTCCGAACCCGGGCCATTGCCTGGCTACAGCTGGCAGCTGCATAGGCATTCGCATTTCCACTCGCACTCACATATTTGAGATACATAAATCTTGCGGATGAGCGTGCGGCCCGAGGTGGGCGGCCCGTAGTGGGGTTGCCACGGCACTCGGTACTTGCCATTGGGGGTCAGCAACAGCAGCAGCTGTGTTTCATTCTTGGCGTGGGCAAAATATTGGAAATTGTTTGGCTACTGGTGCGAGCAGGCCAGCAATGGACAAATTACTGGTTGTTCCTCTGGAAGATAGACGAAAGTTTAACCAAGCCAAGAACTAAATTTCAGTCAATAATTTCAAATTTACCCGTCAAAATATGCTAAATTAAAAAAGTGTATTTTGTTAATTTGTTGCATTTTCTAACAATAATCTTAATGCAGCTGAAAGTTTGCAGGAATTTCCTTTTATTATTGAAAATCTTTGCATGCAGCTTAAACTGAAATTAAAAGATTTTTAATCAGACTGATCAGAACATTAATAAACAGTTGAAATATTTTATATATTTTTATTGTATTCTTTGTCTATATTTCAACTACAATATTTGTTAAGTCGACAATTTTTTTTTATCAAAATATGTGAATATTTAAACTAGTTAATTAGCATAAAGTGTAAATTTTTCATTTTCCAGCTCTTTATAAATACTCCAATAATTTATTTAAATTATTTATAATCTTTTAATGCAATAACAAAAATGTTTAGTCAGACAGATCAAAAAGTATATTTTCTGAAGAGTTATAGTATTTTATATACTGTTTTTGATTTTTAATCGGATAGTTCAAAAAGTCTATTTTCTGAACAATTCTTGAATTTGATGTACTATTTTTGTATTCTTTGTCTATTTTTCAAAGAACAGTTTTTAAATATTTTTATTTAAATAGAGTATAAATAAAACATTTTTCAGCTCTGTATATAATAGGTAAATTTTTTTACTTCGATTTCTATATGTCTGTCGTGACGAATTCGCAAGTCAAATCTTTTTACCCATTACCCAATGGGGAATTTCCGGCAAGCGATTCTTTACCTTTAACTGACTACAGATGGCGCTTTAACACGATGGCAATCCATCTGCGGCACTAATAAAAGATTTCGCTAAATTGATACTGTCGATGGAGTAATTAAACTGCAATTTTTATGAGACATGTCGGACAGAGGCCGCTGCTATCAGAGATCGAATAAATTATATTCGTCGGCTATTCGAACGGTTCTCGCACTACATGCAACACACACACACACACACACACACACACACACACACACATATATATATATATATTTTCAGTGTGTCTGCCCTGTGTGTGTTTGAGCAGGGGGGCTGGAGAGTGCGGGTTGTTCGTATGCATTGTTGGCCGTATCGTATCAACGGTAAATTTTCCGACGCAGTTTTGCCAAACTGAATCCGACTGCGAGTCCGGCGCTGCCAGCCACCTTTCGCTTACGTTTGGCTTTTGGCACGCAGCATAAATGTTGGCCAAAAGCTGTGCTCTGAAAGTTTTGCACCCGTTTGATGGCATTTTAATTTGAAACCATTGCTTTCATATTGGAATCGCCCGCACATTTGGCACCCTCTTGATTGCCAGCTAATGATTGTCGCCTCCGATTTGATGTCGCTTTCAGTTACCCCGATCCCTGCCCCCACGACCGACGACTTGAGCTGAAAGTGTTGCTGGCACACATTCAAATGATTTCAAATGCAAATGGCAAACGGCACTAAATAGTAATAAAAAAAAGAGCAAAAAAGATATACTCTAGCCATGAAGTTGTTAATTTTTATGACGTCATTACTCGCCTCGTAAAATCCGCTCAACAGTTGGTCGTCTGCCACAAAGAGAGAGCAGCAACAGGCGCTGAAAACGGAGCTTCAGTTGAGGCAGGAACTGGTACTGGAACCGAGATTGTGACTGTGACTGTGACTGGGTTTGGGTTTGAAATCTCGACAAGTCAACTCGAAAGTTGTGAGCTTTATTTGCAACCGGAATTTTTATTGTTATTGCGCCATTTATGTCTTTTACGAGGTTCGTCTGGTTTTCAGTTTACTTCTAATTTGGGTTCACTGTTTTTTTTTCCTTGGCTGCGATGAGTATGTGAATCAAAGTCGTTCTTGCATTTATTTGAAAACACGACATAAAAGGTTACAATCAAATAAAGGTTAGGCAAGTCAACCTGGATTCGACAAGAGGTGTGAAAATACTTAAAACCGACCTTGTTTTATTGGGTATTAAAACAATACAACTATTACTCACCAGAAAGTAAAAACCTTGTCAATGGTTTTCTGTGTTTAAGATCAAAGTTTATAGAAATCTAGAATTTGTATGATATTATTTGACATTCTATTTAATGATATTAAGAAACAAATCAATTGCATTAAAATGTTTTTAGTTATATAGTAGTAAAAAGCTTATTTTCTGAAAACTAGAATCAAAGGTAAGCTTCAAATTAAAATTGTTTGTATCTAGCCTGCTTTACTTTTACTTCCTGGGGGTTGTTTTTGTTTCCGGAAAGATTGAATTTCTAGTAATTTAAAGCGCTTAAATTAGATGATTGTAGAAGAGGTAAAATGGAGGTGGAGCTGTCATTCAATCTACCAATTTGCCACACACCCGCTAGGTAAAACATTTATGCGCCATGTTCTACTTATATTTTTATGGCCGCTTCTTGCAACTCAAAACCACAACCACTCAAGCACACACACACACACACATAGCCACACGTGATGTGTTCCATAGACTCAGATGTTCACCTCGACATCCTCCAAAACTGAACGAGGAGCATATTTAAAACATGGATTCTTAATTAGTAGCAAATGTATCCCATTTGTTTTTTTTTTTTTTTTGTGTGCTCCTGTTCTTTTCTACACGTTGATAACGCGATTCACGTACACATGTATTCACAGAGGAATAACCAAACTACGGGCTACGAGCTAGTTAACACCCCCTTTGGATATCGAGTGGCAGCCACCCGCCCCACCTACCACGCCCAGGCACCAAATTAGTCGAGAGACAGAAGCTGAGCTGAGCTTCTGCCTGCTCCTTTCCAGTTTTCGAGCGTGTCCCCATTCGCCGTAGCTGTGCGACGACTCTGTCGTCGTCAGTGCGTCTCATAATGCGCGCTAATTAATCCTGCAAGGATCGGATTTTCCCGACGTAATTATATTTACAGCCGCCATGCGAGCTAAACAGCAACAACAGCAGCAGCAGCAACACGGTGGCACGCAGGGCTCAACAATCGTGTTGTGGGGCATGGGAGCTGGGGGGATTTTTATGATGTACAGCAGCGCTTTGTACTTGGGGCAGGATGCCACACCCAATGGCAACAGCCTGGCAGCACCGGTTGCTGTCGTGCCACAGAGCCACATGCGAGTTGGGCGCTCTTCGTGAAAGGATATACAAGAATATTAAATTAATTTTTAAGTGCGTGCAGAAGACGCTGGCAACTCTGGCAACGCAGGCAGCGAAGACGAACAAAGCAGCAAAAAAAAATTTAATGCGCTTTTCTTGCTTGCGTCTATTGTCTGGTGGCAGCGAAAACTTTAAGCATATTTCAGTACACGATTACAGGGTGATCCAAGTCAGACAGCTGCAAAAATCACATATATACAAATTAATGTAAGCATTATCTATATGCACATCACATAAACTCAATTAAAATAAATAATTTTATTTACAATAAGTAAAATTACAGGATTCATGCTACATCGGCCAGTCAATCAAAATGCTAAAATTGTATGTGTTATTTAGCTAATTTGGTAAAGGTATTTAAAATATATGTTTCAACTCAAAAACATTGTATTTTTTTAGGAATCTAATAAATCTAATTATATTATAAATTAATTGTTAAGAAGTTTATATGGTTAGACAGCCAATTTAAATATATATTTGTTTTATTTATTTAAAATCGGGTTTCTTTAATATAAATAATATTTATCTATCGCATACATTTGTCTTATTATCATTACTATTTAATGACAGTCAATTTAAATATATATTTATTTTATTTATTTCAAATTCAGATTTCTTAAATATAAATAATATTTATCTATCGCATACATTTGTCTTATTATCATTACTATTTACTATTTACTATTTTACTATTTATTTTTACTATTATTTATTTACTATTATTTATTTACTAAGATTTATTTACTATTCTTTATTTTGATTGTTAAATATAAATAATATTTATCTATCGCATACTTTTGTCTTATTATCATAACTATTAAATGACAGTCAATTTAAATATATATTTATTTTATTTATTTCAAATTCAGATTTCTTAAATATAAATAATATTTATCTATCGCATATATAAGCCTTATAATCATTATTATTTAATGATTTAATTATCCTTCTAAGTTGACATCATAGCCCTGTATTATTATAAAGTTTTTGTCTCACAGATTTTTGCGATGATTCTTATTCGTTTTGGTCGCGTATATAAATAATGAGTACATTTTGTTTATTTAAGTTTGTTATTTTTCTTTCATTTTTTTTTGCTGCTGCTTTATTGCTTTCCACGCGGGTGGCTAACTGGCAACTGCCAACTGGCAACTGACAAACTGGTTGGAGTTCTTAGCTACTTGTGATATTCTTCCTTCGCAGATTCGCCGATATGTTGGCAAATTAGTTTCAGCAGTTGCCCAAATCCATGATTTAGTTGCTTTCTTTATTTTTTTTTCTTAGTGGACAGCAGCAGCATAATGAATTCATTCTTGTCTTGTCTAGATATCAGCGTGCGATGATTAAGTCAGCGACTTTCGGACTAACCCTCATAGTATCCCAGTATACAATGGAAAGTTAAGTGATTACTTTTTGCTTGGAAGATTCAAAGTCCTGGCGAAAAGTTCTGCTCGTAAATTTATTAAGCAAAAACTTGGTAAACTTTCGACGGACAGCAGTGCATACGCAAGTTTTGTAATTGTATTCATTCAATGAAGTCGACTCGACTCCGAGTTGGCCACTATTTTATGCATTATTCATGAGTCCATTCAGCTGAGCTTGGCTATATTGGTAACGCACCGTATAGTCCATAATATGGTATGTAAACTTGTTGTATTTAAAATGAACTCTTTGATCATCTATTCTTGTAAATTAGATCAGATATCTTCCAACAAAACTAATTTAGTTAGCGTGTCAACAGCTTGACAATAAAAGCAAAACAGTTTCCTAGGTTTTTTTTTAGCTGCATAATCTAGATATGAAATTATCGAATAGTAGAAAAGTCAGTGGTTCTTAAGATTCAAGAGCTAAATTCTAAAAAAAAAAAAACATCTTCATTCGTAGTCATTTCATATGTTTCTGCGTATTTTCTATATAACTTTTAACCTGTTTAGAATTTGCAGACTTCCTGTTGTAAGCTCTTTGACCCGCTCTTGAAAACTGCTGGCCTTTAGGCCATGGTTATGGCCACGTAAGCAGATCTCGGATTTACCATCGAAGTGTTGAATAAGTTGTTTAGCATTTAACGAGCTATAAATGGTGCGATATTCGCAGTTGTTCGCTTGCAACAGCCACTGCATGCAACTGGCAAAATTACGTGGAACATGGAGCAACTCTGAGGTTGGCTGGCAGATGGCAGAAGCAACCATGAGATACGCACACCTTCAAGTCCAAGAGAAAAACGAAGTCGAAGTCGAAGATGGGCCATGGCATAAAACACACCTTCGCCATAAAGCCGCATTGAATGGATTTATAACTGAGTGCGAACAGGGAGCAAAGCCTTAGGGGCGGTGGTGCTGGTGGTACTGGTTGTGGTTGTGGTTGTGGTGGTGCCGCTGATAATGATAATGTGCTCGTCGTCAGTGTCAGCGTCATCGGCGATGCACTGAATGCATCGATAGGATAAGCTGCCTGTGTCGGTGGTTTTCCAGTGAGCTCAAAGTGCCGCCATTATTACAGTGGGAAACGACTCTGCCGCAGTTAGAGTCCACTCGAAGAGGAGAGCAAATGCAGCAACAGCAACAACAACAGCAATAACAACAACAGCTGCACTGGCAATGGCAAAGACTTTTTGGCTGCGATTCAAGCATTTGGATGCATAAATCAAACATTTATATGCGGCACAGCATCGGCGTCGCCTCGACTCACATGTGGAGCGCATGAAGGGGCAGGCACTCGAATGTGATTACGCAGCGAGAGATTGCAGGCACGCTGCTTAGCTCGGCAAATGTAGATGCAGATGGAGATGGAGATGGCGATGGCGATGGAGACGAGACTCGCACAGTCGTCACACACATAAGCAGACAGCGTACTTAGAGTCCCTTCATCCCTTCATTCCTCGCCCTGCCATCGATCTCTGAGTCATGAACTGGAAAGAGTCTGGGCACTGGAGCTTCAAAGGCGTCTCCGACGCGGCATGAACGCTGGAAATGAAGACGATTACTGCGACTGCAATGATGGATATTATTCCTAAGGCGAAAAGTCTTTGCCCAGCGGTGCTTTGCGACACCAAAGCGATTTGCGCAGTGATTGATTGCTTCATTGCGGCACAACACGCTGTCCAGGATTTGGCAAGGATTTCTCTTGAGTTGCAAGTTGCAAGAACGCGACATAAATACTACTTACTCAGTGCTTCACAACATTGCGAGCAAATGGAAAAGTTTATATGAAATATTCCGAATTTTGTACAACTTCAACTTTTTATTGAAATAGCAATTTGGATTATACTAAGAGATTATCACACTAGTACCTTAATCAGATAAGAATGTGTTTTTTTAATCACTTTATAAAACAGTCAGACTAGCTCAAAATAAAATAAAATTAGCACAACTTAGAAATGTAAAATAAGCTTGCTGATTTTAGCTTTTTAGGAGGACTTATTGATTTAATGATATATGCCTAATCTGCCTATGGAATAAGAGAACTTATATTTAAATTTTGAAGTTGCTAGCTCTTATAGTCACTAAGAACTGCGTATTTATACAGAGGCTAAATCCCGCTTGACTTTTCACTCTGATCAGGAATATAATTTACCCATTCATACTTTGTAAAAATTCCGATTTCAACCATTTAATCTTCATTAAATATGGTTGGAAATGCAACTCTGATTCGATTATTATGTTGTAATTACAACTCTAAATGTGGTACCAGAGACCGTTCAAAACTGTGTCAAACTGGTACGAAATCAATCAAATTCATGGCTTTTAAAAGTGGGAATTATGCAGAAATGAATCGCACTAGTCGGGCCGCTGGAAGCAAGACGTTTGTTTCGGGAAGTGTTAATAATTCGAATGCAACTGTGTCTGGGACATTGGTCAGGCCATTGCTTGTTGGACCACCAGCAGCAGCTAATCTAGCATCACAGTAGCAGCAAGTGGATTACGTTGAGTTATTGCATTGATGAAAGACTGGCAAATGGTAGTCGCAGAGACCAATGTGCAGGAGGCAGCTGAAACTTTCTTCAATAGTTAAAATGTCAACTGTTTTTACACCGTGATGAATTCTAATAATTCAAGAAATTTTTCCAGAAGCGCAAGAAGTAAGAAATTTCTCGAGAATCAACTGTGCAAGTCGATGCTTATTAAGAATGCTCTAATGGCCATAATTGAGGTAAAGAGCATAACATTTGCAGGATTACATAATAGCCAAAATAACACAGCGATTTTTAAAACACTAGATACCGATATAGAGATGGATACCAGCGAGGCTGAAAGCACTGATACTCACCCGGAGGATAATGCTGATCTTCGTCTCGTTTACAAGCTTTTCATCGAATGGCAGCGAGAGGATTCAGTTTTGCCCGAAATACATGCATCGATTGTAAATGCATCTGCTCAGACGATCGATCAAATTCAACAATTGCGGCTGCTCCAGTATACACAGTGCTGCCACCCAACTGGGAGAAAATGCATCCAGCCACATTGCTTGAGTTGTATGCCCAGGACTTATGGCACAGTCGGTCAAAAGCAAAAGGCAATGCAATGCTTGGATGTCATTGACACGATCAGGAGTAAATATAAAACAAAATATACCTATTCGTAGTGAGCCTGTGTGTGATGCTTGCAGCACTTTGCTCAATACAAAACTTCGCCTAAGTGGAATATTATTGCAAATGTAAAAAATTTAATCCTTGGTTGAAACAAACATGTCAAATACTACGTTACACAAACTAATTTTTGTTAGGTTACCACTTAAACTTTCATTTATAATTATGTATTTATTTATGAACTTATCGATATGTTGCGATTGGTTATATAATACAACACTTAAAGATTATTAATTGATTTTTTAGCTTATATTATACCCAAAAAATGTGGCTTATAACTTATATTTAAACACTTATTTATAATTAAAAGTCAATTAAAATAGTACAATAAATCAGCATTTAAAGAAATATACAAATAAAATATTACTTAGACAAATATACGCACAGCGTACATTTTGGAGAACTTATTTACCATAAAATAAACTCTGAGTAGAAATTTACATCCTTAAAAAACAATATTCATAAACAAAGTTTCATTAACTGTGAATCCAGAAAGAGGGCGATCCAAATGCGGACGGCAATGTTTTTGTTATGTGACCTGAAATATTGTTTCCATTAAAATAGTTGGCCTTTTATTGGCGGCCACAGAGTCAGGAGCAGGAGGAGGCAGGAGGCAGGAGGCAGGAGCAGGAGGCAGGAGAACAGACCTATAGAGTGAAAATTCTATGCTAAAAGTTGTGGCAGCACACTTCAAAATACTACTTTGGCCATTTACGTCTTGTTGCCAGCCATGGTGTCTATGCAGCAGTATTGAAATGAGGGCAAAACTTATAATTTGGATGCGTTCCAATGGATTCTCGAAAACTTTTGTTGCGCCGCTCAGCACAGTCTGTAGCACAATATAATCTGCGAGTGTATAGAAGCACTAAGCGAACAATACATATGACATATTGTCTGCTTAGTGCTGTTAGCTAAGCAACATCTCAATTGAATATAAACATTAACCACGGAATCTGCTTCCAGTGCAACAACTAAGCTCCAAGCAGAGATTACATAGAGGCGTCAAGTCGGCCAAGAACCTGCTGCATATTTTGGTGTGTATTGTCTGCTTAAGGATCTAAGTGACTCCGTCTGGGAGTCTGTGTGTCTGCCTATATGCTACACCCTTCTGGCCCAATCCACCAACCTCAGTCAGAAGTAGTTGACGTTCGCGGAATTGGGGGGGAATCAAAGCGCAAAATATATGCGCAAAAATTATATGGCAAATACAAACATTTTTTTGTTATTTTTTTCCGCACATATTTTTTTTTTACTTGTTTGTGCTAGTTTTTTTTTTTTTTTTTTTTGGCTAGCTGAAATTTATTTTTTACTTAAAACTTTCTGTAGTGAGCAATGAAAAATGGCAAAACAAACTTTCCAGCTTTCAGCAGCACAAATGCCAACAGAACTAAGCAGCAAACTGAATTTGTTTTTGTTGAAAAGTATCGAATTGATTTCAGTTGAGGAAGTTTCGAATTTTCGAATGCAAACGGCTAATTTATGCGAAAGTTCCGCCCTTCCTGCCTATTTTCCCCAGTTCGAGGTTTAATTTATTTACTTTCCTTTAATGGAGGCAAAAAAAAGAATAACAAACAAAAACACAAAACTAGAAATATTTTATACTCGTTTTTCTAAAGGACCACACAAGGCTATGCAGAGGAAAAATTCACAAGCTGATAAAAAAAAAAATTAAAAAAAAAAGATATGTACTTTAGTTGGGGCCTTCGGCACGAAAAAAATATTCAAAGCACATTTTTTATTAAGTATATATAAAGGGGGAAATCGAATTGTTTGTATTGTTTAAATTTAAAATTATCAGCAAGCTAATCAAATTTAGTTATTATAATTAATATCTATGGTTAAAAAATTCAAATACCAGAAAAAAATACATCTAATATATTTTACTTGTTTTAATAATTTACAAATAATTTTTTGTTATATTTTGGCATATTTAGATTTATGTGTATAAATGCTGTTTAAATAAAAAAAAATATAACTAAATCCAGTGCTTGTCTTTTTGCATAATCCTTTAAAAATGTTATACTAAGCTGATATAAGTATAATTTATATATTTGCAAAATTTATTGGTTTGGAAATCAAATTATTTGCCAAACTTGAGTCAACAGCAGAACGACGCCACAAATATTATTCATTTGGCCGAACAGAAGCCAGAAAAAAGACCAGACCGTAGAGATCAAGTGAGCTGAACTGCAAAAAACATACGACAATATTTTAATAGTTTAACGCAAAACAATAAATAAAATAAAATCAATTGCCGGGAGGGGGGGCAGAAGAAATGGGGAGTTGGCCATAAACGCACTGCCAGCTCTCTGCTTGGGTTGCTGAAAACAAAAGCCGAATAACCAAAATCGCAAATAATTCGACATGTTATATGACAACAAAAACAATAGCTAGCATGCAACAGCAACAACAATTACAACAACAATTTCTGTAGTTGTACTACTACCAATAAAATCGTTTGTTTCCGGCTGCTGGCTATCAAAGCTACTGGAATTTATTTGCGCTGGAACAACAAACACAGAAACAGAAACAGCAACTGCAACTGCAAATCGCAAAACCAAAGTGCAAACATAGTTGTTGTTTGTACTGCTGCTGTTTGTTGTTGTTGTTGTTTTTGTTGATGTTGTCTCTCGATGCTGCTTGACTATTTGCTAAAGTCATTGCGGTGTTTTGCCCCTCCTCGTCCATGCCCCACACAAATTGCCCCCGGAGTCATCATGGGTCCCCATGGGCATGCGGCAGACTTTGCACAATGCCAACGACAGCAACACCAATAATAACAACAACAATAACAGGAACAACAACAACAGCAGCCACCACAGCTACAAGCAACAACAACAATTTTAGTAATAATATTCACATTTATGGATTTGTAAGTGGTTCTGCATGACTAACCCCACATCCTCCTTAGATCTCTCTCTCTCTCTCTCAATTTCTCTCTCTCTCTCTCTCTCTCTCTCTCTCTCTCTCTGCCCTTTCAGCCTTCTTTGAGCTGGCAAATGCAGCAGCAACTTTGCTTTGTTTGTTTAGGGCATTAAAGTTTCAATAAGGTTGGCTCTAATTTGGCTCTGCATTTTTGAATTATCATTGCTGTTGTTGTTGTTGTTGTGTTTCTGGGCATACTTCTACAAAGTCCACTGGGTCAGTTTGGGTTTAAAATTTATATGTTACTTATTGCTCAATGCACTACTCCAATCGGAGATTTCTTGCTGGTGATATAAGCGAATAATATACAAAAAACGGTGTTGCAATAGTCTTTAGTTTATTTTTTTATCTATACTCTAGCCTAGCATTTTTAAATTATTTACATTAGAGATTTATTTATTCATGTTGACACAATTAAAAATTAATTAAATAATAAACACATTATATATCAAAATAAAATATATAATTAAAAATCAAATTAAAATTAAAAATTAATGAAATGCAACCTATAAAGTGTTAAGTTTATTTTGAATAGATTGGGAACATTCAAAAAAGAAAGAAAATCCCATCAGATCAAGACCGTAGACACATATGCATGACTGTTAAATATCTACAAGAAGTGAAATATCTTTTCAGCACTTTTCAACACATTTTTAAAAATATTTATAAAGCAATTATATGTCACAATAAATGCATACGAATGTATTCTTCATAATTTAATAATTAAAAATTACCATAGTTTAATTGCATGAAGTCCGTTTGCAACAAACAGAGTTGTCACCACAGACGGACGGAAAGTCAGTCGGCCAGAATTTATGTGACAAAATAATGAATTCTGTCAGCGACATTCGCAGCAACAAAAATTGACAGGTTATAAATAAATGCGAGAAGAGTGAGGAATGCAGCGGGAGGGGAAAATGGAATCGCTTTTCGATTATGTTAATTTAATTTCCATTGCTCAAGCGACATGAGTGGAACACATGCCGGCAATATGTCCAATGGAGCGTCGGGAATAAATCCAAATCATGCGATCCAATGATCACATTGTGCCGCAACTTGAGTTATGGCGTCGAGCAAATACACACAAGCACACACACACACACACATATTAATACACGCAGCTTGACAGAGCGACAACATCGATGGCTGACGGCAAATTTGACTGCAGAGCAAATGAACTAAATCAAACAAACATAATTTTGATAGGAGTTTAAGAAATACAGCTGAAATATAACTTTGATTTTCATATACATTATAATATGTAAATTTGTATTATATTTTATGTTAGGCAATTCTATATTTTTTGTATAAAATATAAAAAGCCTATAGTCTTAGCCTCTGTCTGGTGAAATAAATATCGAGCATTTTTTTGTTCGGATCGCAACTTGCGCCGAGACACAACATATTTTTGTATTTTTGTATTTTTGTCTCCGATTTGAATTACATACAAAATGTGTGCGATTTCTTTGGTGCGTCTTGCAATTTTGAACGCTATTTGTTTTATGCGCCGTGGATTTTTTCTTCCAAGTGAAATACGTTTTAATTTATGTGCCTTCTGCGTACATTATAAGCTTGTATATTTTACAAGTACTTGGCAGACAACACGAGGATATGTTGCATGACATTATGTGAATTAAGAATGTTCTCAAAGAGAGAGACAGAGAATATCAGAGACAGAGATACTGAATTTTTAAGAGTATCTGTTCGATAATATCTGGACTCTGAGATACCCTGTGCAAACCAAAAGCATTTGTTTAAATGGAACATTTTCACTTGTGCTGTTTATTTTTATTAATTTTGTTGATAAAAACGGTTTATGATGAGCCAAAAGACAAGAAAGATTGCCAATGGAAAGAATATTGAATATATTTTAGAAATTAAAGTAATGAAAGATATTTTTTCTCAATGCTTTGATATTCAGCCGGAGAAGGTAAAACTTATTTTACTTTCGAGACTTAATTAATAAATTAAATAAATAAAAACACACAAAAATTCATTGTTGTTATATCTTTACTTTTATTTTTATTTATTTTTTTATTCTATAAAAATCATGAATATGAATGTAAAAAAAACACCTCTGCCCAAAATACATCGAACTAAGTAGTTAAGTTTTAGTCGTTAAAACCACTTGAGAAGTTCAATAAAATGAAATAAAATATACATTCTATGAATCAATCTCAGCGTAGACAAGTGTTAATTAATGCCATTCACGGCCGATGGAAATGTGAGTCTTTGACCAAAATAATGGCACTTGAGCTGGAGACCAATCTGAAACCGGAGCTAATGTTACCCTGCCGTGAATGTTGCCCTCCGCCATAAATTGCCAAAGAAATCGAAAGGAAACCGTGAACATCGTAAACAACATTTGCAGTTTTTCCCTTTGTTGTTTTTCCTATTTTTCTTTGTTGTTGTTGTTGTTGCTTTGCTGTTTGGCAATTTGTAATTTTCCGTATTTCATTCGCATACACTTCATTAACATCCCCATACTAGCTTTCCACTAGCTGCCTTTTGGAAGAAGGAGTTTGGTTTCGACGCGCTTCAATGGCTGCTAACCAGGCGACTGTCGGGGTGAGATGTGGGCGGTGTGGGCGATGTGGGTGGTGGGCGGTAAGAGGTGGGTGGGATGCATCATTAGAGTCGTTGAGCATAGTCGTGCCTTGAAATTTACGTCCTTTTTGGCGAAGACCTTCTCTAATTTCTTCAAGGATCCTGCCAGCCACATATATGCTCGCTTCCCAGTGCCAAGGGGAGAAAGACCACAACGACAAAGACGACGACGACGACGACGACGACGACGAAGACGACGACGAAGGCTTTCGCATCAGCGACAACGACACAAAAAGTCCTTGGCCAATGACAGGCAAAGCCGCAGCAGCAGGAGCAAACAGAAGCCAGGAGCCGGGACCCGGGAGCTGGGCCGGGTTTCAGGCGCAGGCTGAGACAGGAAAATGTTTTTTCACGATAAAAATGATGGATGACATCATAAATAACGTTGGAGTGCGCCCAAACAGAGGGTTTCCAGTGCTTGTTTATTTCGATATAAATGAAATTCTTCTTTTTTCGCATTTTCTGCTGCTTATTTTCGGAGGCTAGCGAACAAATAAAAACTTTCTGACCCCCCCAACAATTTGGCAAGAAATACTCACACACACACACACATATATATATTCTCAAAGCTTATAGTCCCAACTAGCCAATGCAAATGCCGAACATTCAATGCTCTATCGCTGCTTATCCAAACATTCTGCCCACAATCAATGGCCATTATTCTTGGAGGCGGGGTTCACCGCTATTGGGCGGCATTTTGTAATCACAGTTCCAGTTCACATTGTATATGGTAGATGTTTCCCGTCATAAATATCGAAAATTATTATTAATGTGCCTTGATGTTTTTTTAGGCTGCCAGTCAGCAAGCCGAAACATCGTTGACTGAGTTTTTCTCAATTTACTTTGCACAATGGAATGCAAATTGTTAATCAAATATTATTTGTATACAAATTAAAAATAAAATTTTCTTTTTCTATATTTCTTTAAAGTATTAAATTTGCATTTTATTTATTAATTATTTTTTTACGAATCATACTTTTATGTTTGATTTTTTTAATGTTTTACTGTAAAGCTGAGTAAATTAAATAATTGATAATTCTTATAATGCTCTCTGATTTTATTCCCTAAGATTTAGGTTGGACAATTATTAAATAGTAATGTTAATAACAATTGCAAAATAAAATATCTCTGCTTATTTATTAATTTTTTTTTTTGCATTTAATTGAATTTTTACCCATTGTGCGACACATTTTGAAGGACAAACTTGAGCCACAGAAACTCCTGTAGATTGTATGAAAGTGAAAGCTGTGTCAAGATGTTGTGTGTGCGTATGTGTGTGTGTGTTTGTGTGTGTGGGTATGTGTGCTGGTGCGCTTTAATGATATCCTTATAGCCTGCCAAATTTATGGCAAAGCCGCATAAATTTAGATGCTTTTTTTTCACGCTTTCACTACAAGGCAAACCTTATCGTATTTTTATTTTAATGGATTTTTTATCTGCCGCTGCTGCTGATGACGTTGCCAGCGAGCAGCACATCAAGCAAAGGACACTCGCTCCAAGAAGAGAGAGGGGAGAGAGAAGTGTGGGGACGGCAAGAAACCGCACTGGCCAAATAGCTGGGCACATTTCTCATTTTGTTTAACTGTAAGTTGATGCAGGGAAATGGGATTTAATAAGCCAACATTTATTTTAGACATTATTGATGGCGGCTTATTTATCGCGCCGCTGCCCCTCAACCGCACACTCCCTCCCTCCACATTGTTCATCTAGTGGCTCCATTAATGCGACACACTGTGTTTGCATGCTCCCCCAACTACTTTGCTGCCCTGCAGCACTCCTTATGCGGCAAAACTCAAAAGGATTAAGTCGCACACACACACACGCACACACACTGGCACACACACACATAGAGCGAGACAAAGGCGCACCCAAAAAGATTCACAGCCACCGCACAATGCAAAAGCTTCTCGACATGCTACGTCTCTGCTGCCCCTGCTGATCCCGTTGCCTCTAACTCTTGCCTCTGCCCCTGCCCCATTCGCCTGCTGCTTTTGCCTTTCCTCATGTTGTCCAACTATAATTCAAAATGCAAGTCACAACCGTGCATGTGTGTGTGTGTGTGTGTTTGCGTGTGTTGGCAAATCCTTGCAGCCATGTTGGCGTCAGAGTGCTCCTCTCGTGCCGCCAGCTCCTCCAGCTACTCCACACTCTATTCGTGGACGCTGACTGTGGGTTCTCGGTTGCCTTAGCTTTAGGATTTGCTGCCGCCGCGGCTGCTGCAATTGCCGCATGTAAATTCTTAAAGTAGTACTTAGCGCTATTATTTATTATATTCCAACAGTTTCAACACCTCTCAACAAGTAACCAGCCAGAGTCAATGGGATGCGGGGGTGACGGTGTTAGCATCTTCTGCTCCTGCCGCTGCGCCCTGCTCCTGCTGCACTTTGCTATTGTTGCGCTCTGTTCGCATTGTTGTTAGATTCTCCTGCAACTGTTGTTGTTGCAGTTGTTGTTGTTGTAGTTGCAGTTGTTGCTCTTGGTGCTGCTGCTGTTGCTGCAGCAGTCCTCGGCGATGTTGTGCAGAAATTTATGAATATTGCATGGTAATAAAGCGAAGGATTTCATTACGACTGCGTATGCAACTGGCTGCAGTCTCTATGTGTGTGTGTGTGGGTGTGTGTGTGTTTGTGTGTGTATTATGCGCTTACGTGTTTCTCGTTTTTGCTATTGGCTAAATGATTTGAGTGCCTTTAATCTCAGTTGTATTTGTGCAACCTCTAAAGAGGTCAAATTGTTGCACAAATATAGTTGCCGATATTATTTATTCATGATTCTGTTTTTAAGGTTTCACACTGCGCTTTTCCCTCGTAGCTAAAATTACTCAATTAAATTATCTGCAATTCGGAATACATGTAATATTTTCTGCATATTATTATCAATTGTTTGGTGAACTCTTTTGTACAATTTTGGACAAGATTAGGAGTATTTTCAAAGCGTTTAATATTATTGAATAAAATTATTTTCTTTTCTTAATATATTTAAAAAATTATGTTTTCTATGTATATATATATATATATATATGGCCAACAAATCTCTGTAAGCTATTCTAACTTTTAAATATTACATGTTATATATATGTATATAATATATATTTATATATAAAAAAGAACTCCATTTAAGTTAATTTTAAGCATTATTGTATAATTATTCCCCATCCTGTGATTCTCTCTATTGTATTAACAAATTATATTTTACCCAATTTGTTATGTGAATTGTCCTTAATCCAAATATCTATATAATATAATTCTATATAAATGCTTATAAATATAATCTATTTAATTACATTAAAACTACTTTTATGCTTTCTTGTTTTAGCTTAAACAGCATCTTTAGTCTCTAGATTAAAGTTTAAATTTAATTAATAAATCTTACAACGGAAAATAGTAAAGAATTTCAGGTTTCAAAGGCTGCAGCATATAAATTTGTTTTATTTCTTTTAATAGAACCAACTTGAATGCCATAAAGCATCTATTTTAAAACAACAGGGAAAATAAATGAGCAGATCCTAAAGACAACGGGTCGCTCAGTAGCCAAATCGACGATACATCGACTGTGAAAACCACCAAATGATTTATGCGATGCATAATTCAGAAATGGATCGTGGCCAGGGGGAGAGACAGAGAGAGACAGAGAGAGAGAGAGAGAGAGAAAGAGAGAATCTGAGAGAATACGAGAAGGGGACGAACGGGCGCGACACTTACAACCGCCATAATCATTTCAACAAGAATAATTTAAATAATTATTAAAACGATTCCACACAGCGTTGACGGCAGCAGCCGCGACAATTACAAATGAGTGAAGAGAAGGGGAGGGGAGTGGAGGAGGTTGGGACTGTGACACAGAATTGGGATTCGAGCTCGAAATTTGTCTGGCAACAGGCCGCCAATTGTTTGCTGCCCCCTTCCCTCCCCACCCCCCTCTCTGTGTGTGTGTGTAGTGCCACATCCTGTCAGCTGCGTCTGACTGAGTTTTGATTGCATGGCAAGGACTGCATTCGGAGGTTTTTTGTATTTGTGTGGCGGTGTGGTTAAAAATTAATACGCGGAAGGATATGGCAGGCAATTCGTTTTGTGCGCATTTTGCTGGCGCAAACGCCTCAAAAATAAAAATATCAAAAATCCAGACGAAATGCGAAGCGCAAATTTCATTGCCAATGCGAAACGTTCATGCAAAATTTACATTTGAATAGAGCACAAAATGATGCTGGGATTGGTTTAAGGTTAGTCTGCTGCATGTCTGTGGATTGGGTGCTTCTGGGTGGTTTGCCGCTGGTGCAGCGATCCTGCGGTTCGCGGCCGGCAGGAAACTGCGCCAACAATGGCCGCTGGAAGTGCGGCTCCCTGAGCATTTATCTGCCGTATTGTTTTAACTTGCAACATTACTGGAAGTACATAAAATGTGAATTTGTAAATCCATTCACATTATGCAAGTGCCACAACTTGTGTTTAACTTTAAGATTCCCAAAACAAAACCCAAAAATCGAACTGCAGTTTGCAGTTTTCGTGTCACATTGCGATTTGGCGTCACAGCTTGTGGCTGGCTTGTGTTTTGGGCCATGTCAGTGCTGTGCCTCCTCACCCCTGCCGCAAACCCAGGCAACCGCTAATGGCGCTCAAACGCATTTTGGGCAACTTGCATACGAGCATTTTGTCTTCCAAATTAATTTGGTGTTCAGCGCGTTGCGTGCGTTTCTCTTGTGTTTTTACTGCCACAGACAACGGGCAATGGACGAGAGCCAGGACCAACAGCAGCAGCAGGACATGATTATGTTGGACATTGGAGGCAGCTGTGTGTTGCATTCCGTTCAGCTCAGTTGAGTTGAGTTGAGTTGATTTGAGTTCGGTTCTGGTTCTGTTTCTGGTTTGTTGTTCAGTCCGCACTGCGCTGCTTCATTTCAATTAAACAGAAAACTAGTGATAAATACAAAGAGAGAGAGAGAGAGAAAGTGAGACAGACACAGAGCAAGAGAGAATAATGTCGCCGCTGCACTTAATGCATAAATTCTCTGCTGGACATCGGTCATGATAAATTTGATTATATATAAACCGATGTATGCGATTTGCATGTTCCTGCTTCTAATCGTTGTAAATGTTTGTTGTACTTTGCAAAAGCAATCAGTTAATTACGAGCGAACTCATTACCAACATGCATATAAGTTGACTGTTTTGGATTTAAAAAAATAACAAAAAAAAAAAAACATTTATCCATACAAATTTCAGTTTTATTCTGAACTACAATCAACACACAAAATCAATATTTGCCAGCAATGAAAGCCACAATTTTTAAGATGTTTTAAATAAACTTTTTAGTATTTGTCTGTTAAAATTTAATTTTAAAAATGCCATTTAGTCAGTCTCAAGATATTAAATATACGGAAAACAATAAACAATCTGTTAATTGTATTTATTTAAGTAATGCAAAACCAAGTTAAATTTGTGACTATTTTCCAAATGCTTCTGGTTTGACACTTTCCAAATGCGAGTTGAAAATTTTCATTTGTGTTATTGTTGCACAGACAGGCTCTTTAAGACATCTTCTGCAACATTTGATAATTCGCCGACAACTATGTAAATATATATATATATCTAAAAAACTTATTTCTATGCAAAATAAATTTAATCCGCTTGCTTGAGGAATGACTTGAAATAATGAGTTGGGGTAAAAGTGTGGAGCACATTTGGCAGCAGCTGCTGCTGTCAGGAATAAAAATGCCAAATGCTGTCGGCTTTAAATTGTTTAAACATTACGATGCATTGGGGAATTCAATGCAAGTTGGCTGGAAAAAAAAACTTTTTCACTTCAAAAACAAAAATAGAAATAGAAAAGGAAAGCAAAAGAAAGGCAGAATGTTGCCAGCGACGGCAGTGGCAACATCCAATTATTTTTCGATTAGTTTCGCTATCATTCTTCAACAACAACAACAACAATAACAACAGCAACAACAACAAAACAGCCATAACAAAAATAACAATAACAACAACAATATTTGGCGCATCTGAAACCGAAACTGAAAACGAACCCAACACACAAAAACTCACCCCTCTAACAAAAAGAGTAGGTAAGGGTAGAAAACATTTCAGTGTATGTGTGTTTGTGTGTGTGTGTGTGTGTTGAGTAGTGGGAGTATCAGAAGAGAGCGGCAAAGTCGAAATATAAATAAATAAAACATACAAAATGGAAATAAATCTAACTGAAAAGCCATAAAGCATTTTCAGCATTCGCAATTTAATATGTTCGAGGGTATTTTTCTCGCACGTAGCGAAGATGAACAACACCCACCACCACCAAACAGTGGCAGTAGCACCACCACCACCAACAAGAGCAGCGCAAGATGGTGCCTGCTCGAACAGGACGAAGGACACAGGACGCAGGAAGCAGGACGAGCCGACAGCTGGACGAGCAGACAATGGCCAAGAGCAAAAGCAAGACGGAAAAAAAAAATAAGAAATAAGAAATACAGAAAACGCAGCGCATTTGGATTCGGATTCTAAGACTTGCTCCACACTGTGAATGTAGATGAAGATGGAGAGATGCCTGTGCCAGGGCCTGTGGATTGAGCGAGTGAGTGAGTGGTTAGAGCAGGGGGTGCGAGCGGGGGGGAAAGCGCGAGCGCGCTAAGTGTGATATATTTCCTAAGATTATATAAAATGTTTTATTTGTTCTTCTTGTTGCTACTTTTCCTTCTTTTCTTCTTCTTCTTTTTTTATGTTTCTTGTCTTTGCCAAGCAAATTGCGTGCGCATCAGTTGAGCGAGGGAAGGGGAGGGCTGAGCGGTGTGACAACGAACCCATGCGAAAGTGCGAAAAAAGGATATTAGGTGTATATAATATATACATGCATATATATAGTAAGGGAAATTCTAAAGCACCCGCTCCCATCACCTACCACCCACTCATAGCACTTGCAACGAGCGAATGAATTATTTCTTACCCTCATCTAAATTCCAAGTCAGTGGTGCTGCGCCTTCCCCCCCCCAGCCCACTTCTTTTTAGACAGTGTTGTTTAGTGGAAGCTGTCTTAACTCAAAGTTTTCGACATGTGACAAAACAATAACATCAACTGTGACAAATGCAATGTTTTTCAACTTTTTAATATTTGAATTTTGATTAATTTATGTGGAAATTTAGTTTAAGAATTAAATCGATGAC
This sequence comes from Drosophila longiperda, assembly GCA_035042125.1. Classification (NCBI taxonomy): domain Eukaryota; kingdom Metazoa; phylum Arthropoda; class Insecta; order Diptera; family Drosophilidae; genus Drosophila; species Drosophila longiperda. The sequence continues at coordinate 1,000,501 of JAWNLV010000115.1, forward strand.
TGTTAATTTGGTCTGCAAATAAATTATGGAAAGTATAAATATACTCTATATTTTGAGTAAAGTTTGCTTTTAATTCATTTTGATTAAGAAAATACTCTTAAAATTGTTAGATTTTTTTGATTGCATATATTTATTATTTATTAACGATGTTTTTTTTTTTCTTTTATCAATTTTAAGAGTGCTAATAGAAATAAATTATATCTAGTCATTGTATATATTTATTATATATTTATCAAGTAAGGATGTCATTATTCTTTTAGTAGTGAACAAAATTGTAGTTCAAGAATTAAATCTATGACTGTTAATTTGGTGCGCAAAAATATATTATTTGTATTTTGAAAATCCTTTTAACATTTTTAGACTTATGCTTGCATATATTTTTTACTTGTTAAAGATTTTTTTTTGTTCATTTTAAGAGTATCAAGTGAAATAAATTAGATTTAGTCATTGTATACATTTATTATATATTTAGCGAATAAGGATGTCATTATTCTTATTAGTAGTGAAAAAAAATTATATGAAAAATTGTAGTTCAAGAATTAAATCTATAACTGTTAATTTGGTGCGCAAATATTTTTGATATATATATAATAATATATATAAATATATATGATTTAAATTTTCAAAATCCTTTTTTAATTCATTTATTATTTGTTGAAGTTGTTTTGTTTTTTTTTTTTTTAATTTTAGGAGTGTTAAAAGAAATAAATTAGATTAAGTAGTGCTGCTTAAGAAAATAATGCATAAATTATTGGATTGTGAATTGAATTTCTTCCACTGTACTTCAACTGAGAAATGTCCCATGCCCTAGCCTGATTGTCTCGCTTTTATCCACCGAGCTTCTCATGTGGCCAAAACTTAGGCTGAAGATGACACCAGATGTGACCAAGCTGAATTTATAAGTAGCCATCACATTTACTACTACATCCGCCTCTGCACACAGACATAGATACTCGCAGAAGCGTTTAGAAATTAGTGACCATTCTGGATACATTTTTTTTTTTTTGTATTTTTAAGTATTTGCTTTGACGCTGGTTCAGATGAGGAAACGATGTTGATGATGCTGCCAATGGCTGAGAATAACAACAATTTTTCCAGCTTTATACCAAGTTAAGTGGGTGAAGCGCCTCCGCTTGCGCACGCTCACACACAATGGACCAGTGCGGGGCAGAGCGGGGTGGTGCGGGTAGGTGGGGGGAGGGTTTGGCAGTGGGTGGAGTACGGCCTGAAGATGAATGTGCCGCAGCTCTATAAATATGTATGGGATGCTATATATTAAAACCGACTCGACTCGAGTCAACTCAACTCGCACCGAGCAAAAACTAATTTCGAAAAATGCCAAAAGAAAACGCAGCAGCAAAATGAAAATAAAAGAAAACAGAAAATACACACACACACACACACACACACAAAGCAACTGAGCTGAGCTGAGTTGTTGGTGGGGCTGAGGGGTGGAGTGTGCTGGTACAGGATCGGGTGGAACAAGAAAAGGACATTTGTGCTGCCTTTGCTGCTTTGCACAGAGTCTGGGGCTGGGTTTTGGTATTGGCATTGGGGGATGACTGGCAGGACCACAGCCAGGACCTGGAGCCGACACAGACTGACAGCCAGGCTATGGCAGCTGCTGCTGCTGCTGCTTCTGCTGCTCCTTCTTCTGGTGGCTACACGAGGGTAATATAACACAACAAAATGCAATAAAGCATTTTGTGGCAACTTGAAGATGTGAGCAGCAGATGCTGATTAAAGGTGTGCGGTTGGGTGTGGGCAAAAGAACGTTGTCTGCACACACACACACGCACACACAGTACAAGCACACACCCCTACACACCTACTCGCATAAAGATGAGCATTGCAAAAAAAAAAAAAAATGGAAATGGGCAAACTCATTTGCCGCTTGGAGTTTGAGTGGCAACTGCGGATGGGCGTTTTTGCTCATTTAAATTGCGTGTACATTTGCCGGGCACTTCACACTTGAATACGAAAGCAGATAAAGTAATGTAGGAAACGACTGGAAGTAATTGGCTGCTGCCAGTAATGAACCCACTCCCAACAGTCAACACTCAACTCAATACCCAACTCTGCCAGCAATACAATTTCATAATTGCCCATCAAAGAAATAAACTGAAGTTGAAGATGAAAATGACCCGTTCTACTATTCTTTCAAATATATTTAATATTTTTGAGCCCGTTTAATTGTAATCAACAAGCGTTGTACATAAAGGATTTCAGTTTGACTGTCAAAAAATAAAAATTATTTAATAGGCAAAATTAAGTATTTGCGATACCATAAAGACTAAACTAAATATAATGAGCACAAGTGACTAAGCAGATCTTGAATCTGAATTACCATATACCAAAGCCAGTTACAGTTTCTTAGAGTTTATCGATAGCCGATTACTGATTGCAATAATTCTATCTATAATTGATAAGCAATATCCACACGTAACTGGTTTTTATATAAGAAATTTCCGCTTACCAGGTGTAATCCAGCAGGTTTCATTGGCGGAACATTTTTCACTGTTTGTTTTTTTACAAAAGTTAATATTTGGTGAAATAGATTCCGCTTTTCCATTTGGTCTTACTAACATTTTATTTTCTAGTAGATTGATTACATTGCACAATATTATTAAAGCCATTTGTAAATCTTGCAATAACTGAGTTCCCGTTTCCTCGATGGAAATCTCTCTTTCTTTATTTACATTTTCAATTCTAATATACCTCCGGGAAACCTCAAGGCGTACTTAACTCTAGTAAACCAACAATTTTTGTTTTGATTCCTGGATTTACGTAATTCTTGCAATATATATATTAGACCATTTAATTTTGCTAAACATAGCCAAGATTATGTTATTGATTCAGATATATTTATTTCTGTGTTTTCCTTAATCGGAAACTTAAAATTTATTTATTATTTATTATTTAAGTATAAAAGCTTAAATAGTATAAATTAAATTAATTTAAATAAAATAAAAAACATATTTTTATTTTGAATAATAACTACGACAGGTGAAGATAAGTTCTGTCAGTTGGTTAGTTACTACAATATCATTGTTCAGTAACTTCTGGTTGAATTTAAATATGTTTGTCACACTAACAATTTATGATAATACGAATTTCATTTTAATTTGTTTTTGCTCAAGACGTAATATTTTACAGTTCGTTTTCGAAATATAATTTAAGACGCTAAATTTTTACAAATCAAATATGATCCGAAATCTGAAAATTAAAGGAACAATTAAAAAAAGTGGTTTAATGAGAGTCCTTCTTAATTTTAATATAATTAAAAAGTATATTTTAAGAGGGCATCTTATCTGCATAACTATTGCAAGAATCACCTCTTTTCATCTCTAACTGACTTTGTCAACGATGCTTCTATCTGGTTTAATACACAAAAACCACAATTTATATATTGACAGAATTTATTTATTAACATTAAAGACAAAATTTTCTTAAGCCAACCCGATTAATATTAAATTGAGGTAAGCTGCTATAACTGCGAGCAGAGGTAGAATTCGAGTAGATGTGATTCGAGATCCAGCCTGTCTGGGTAACCTTTTCTCCGTATAATGTAATATTCCATTATCCATGGGAGGCTCATTCAGAATGAAGGGCTCTTTGCGACAGGTGTGCAGGAGATCGTTGAAGTAAAGTAGGGAAATATTAAAACAATGCATCTCTGAATGAGTGAAGTGCACTTTGGAAAAAGTTTTGCCATCTTCATTGACTTTGCCAAGTATTCGAAATCGTGCTGGATTAACGGTAATCACTTTTGAATCTAAGATTTCCGATGCGTAGAATGAGATTAGAATTACGGGTTGGTTCGACTCATTGGACAGCCAAACAGAATAGGGAACACCCATTTTCACGCGCTGATCATTCCAACGTAATACCATGTCCAGGCTGATCTCGCTTTCGCAGATTCGATTTAATTCAATGTTCTGTGCAAAATCACACTTCCCGCTGTTTCTAGCATAATTGGCTGCATGATGAGTTATAGCGCCGGCAAACAATTGGCTTAAGTTGAACAAAATCAGCAAGAGCTGCTTCATTACACGATTTACTATCTGAAATTTAATTTATTGACAAAAAAATCGACGAATTCAATAATACAAATGTAAACAACTTGAGTTGTATATAATTTTGCTTCTTAATTCGAAGAATCTTCACTGCTTTAATCATGTTCATAAAGGTACAAAATAATTTTCTGTATAATTAAGTTAAATCATATTTGGTTGTCTTAAATTAAGTAATAAAGTTTGTCCATAATTGAATTTTGATTTGATTTACTATATTTTCTGTGCAGATATATAAATATGCACGGTGCGAGGACAAAAAATTTGTTTAACATTATTAATATCTCTAAATTCAATTTATGTTGAACGTAATAAAATCTAATCCTAAAACAAAACTGATCGAAACATTTGAAACGTTTCTAATTTTATATTCCCAAATATACTTAAGAAATAAAAAAACTATGCAAAATTTTAAAAACGATGGTATTTCATTTTAGTTTTAGATTAATCGCCTTAGAATGCAACTAACAATTTTTTAAGGCAAAAAAAAAAGGCTACCCATTTTTTTTTATTTTTTTCTTACACTTTCAAGGCCAAAACTTATTTTTATTTTCAATTAAGCCACATTAAAAAAGAAATGAAAATGTTCCATGCTATGTTTTCCTAGTTATTAAAAAACTGGAATTCAACTATCAAATACTACGAGACAGTCAATGAATGCAATACAAATTTACAGTCGATACTTTTTCCAAAAGGTATCCGAAATTTAGGTAATTGTACAATGAAAACCAGGTTTATAACATAACACTTATTAGTAAAATGCACTCGAAATTATATTTAAAATAGTTTATTTTAAAAATGTACAATACACTCAGAATTTTATGTGCATTGGTTTAGCAACAGCAACTAGGAGTACGGTCAGTAGAGGCAGGAACAGATTGCTGGAGAGCATATTGGTGCCTTCGGGAGATGCGTAAAGGAGAATTGTGTGACGAGGTTGACGCAGCACATAACCCTGGCCGAGGCAAGAGTGTAGAAGAGCGCTGACAAAGGGTAACTCTTCGTTGAAGCAGAAGATCTGCGACTTTGGCATTCTTATGGTCTGATAATCTCCGTGGATGTGCTTGACCTGAACTCGAACTCCTGCAGGATCAACGATGATGGTTTTATACCCATAGAGAACTGTGTCATAGAACGCCGCCATAGCTATGAGATCATGACTGGTCTGCCAGATTGAATACACAGTACTCGTTGGAGGGGACACATAGTCCCAGTCGTGCTCAAACTGTGATGAAATTTTACCATGGCACATCAAATTCAGATACTCTCGTTCAGCAAAGCCACAATCGTTTTCAACAAATTGCTGAAAAGATTTGTTCGAAACGTTTTCCCGCAATAGGACGGCTTCCAGCAATGGGACTGAAATTACAATAAACCCCCAGAGAAGATCCATAGTACAATAATAAAATTACACTTACTGACTGAAATTTCGTGGCTATATATAAATAAATTCATTTATGTTTCGAATTTTCTTATATGTTCATTATATGTGTGAAACTTAAAAAAACCGATTTTGAAGCTGTGGGAAATTTACATTTTATTGAGATGCTTTTTTGTTCTCTAGAAAGGACAGATATATATAATATCTGAGCACAACTAATTATTAATGAAATTGGATTGGAAGCATCAAAGTCGACTAGAGATAGCACTATATATATATATGGAATTCAAGGCCTGTAAGAACTGAAGCCTTCAAGAATAAGTTCATTTAGTTTTGATGATATCTGTGCACATTTCACGAATATCTGTGCAACTCTATTTGATATAAGATATTGTCTTTTTTTAGTTGTGATGTTTGGGATATTTTTAAGATTAAGTTTTATTATTGGGAATTCCATGAAATGCAATTTGTTAGATCTTCTGCTGCCTGAACCCTATCCGCACTTTCATCAATCCTAAATATTGAATGAATGCGAGAATCTCTTCGACGTTTCCATTAACTTAGAGTTGAAGTTTATATATTTTATTTATATAATTTAAATGAAATAAAATAATTTCTGTTGTTCTTGTTAGAATGTTTTATTCACTAGGTGGTAAGTTGAGTTAAGACAAATTGAAATAGAGTTCCATGGCCTGACCCACTCTGTATGTAAGTCCCATAGCCCGAGGGTGCCATAAAATGAATCAAATGGTTTGCTTTTGTAGCTGCTTGCCCCAGCCTGCCCCAGCCGAGCTGGCTGCCTCTTAAATGCAGCGAAAGCGACGCAGATCGTGATGGGAATTGGTAAATGAAAAAAAACGTTATGCATTTGCTTCAACAGCTTGTTGTTGTTTGTTGCTTGTTGCTGTTGCACTAACAACTGCAATTCTTGGCAATGCGAAGGCCCTTTTACATATATATCGCCCATTCAAGCCCATTGACCATTTTTGGCCCGAGCTGAGCAATTTCGACAGTTTTGGCTGTGATTGCGTTGTCACATCGAACAAAATGGAGACTCGTTTCACCAGCACCAAACATACTCGTGGTAATGTGGTTGTTGACACTAATTATAACTGGAATTGCATGCAGGCTGGGTGAGACTCGCCTGTCTGTGTTGCATGTCTCGCCTCCCTGCCCGCACGCCTGCCTTCCTTGGGCATGCGTTTCCACCTGCAGCAACTCGGTCAGCTTTTCATTATTTTCATGGTGCATTTAGCTCACGTTTTAATTAAGTCGTCGTCGTCGTCGTCGTTGGAGTCGCTAGCGTTGCCATCAACATCGTTGCAATTCGTCGCTGTTTTGGAGCTGTGGGATACGGGTGTTAGAGGGGGTGTGTCGGTAGTCCGTTTGTAGCTGTTGTCGTCCGGCACTGCTGCACTTGCATGTAAATCTGCTCATCATTGTTGATGGCATATTACAATTCAGCGCTCCTGGCACCGAACTGCACCTCCCACAATCACCCCCCTCCACTAACGGAGCAAGTGCAGCAAATTGAATGCGATTTGCAGTCGTCGCGTCTCCGAGTTGCAGTTGCAGCCTTTGACAATGTTTTGTTTATTTTTTTTTATCGTTTTATGGATTTTCACTGGACTTGCTGCTTGTTCGTTGACACGTAACGTTCAGTTTTTGGAAAACGTTAAGACGCCTTTGTTGTTGTTGTTGTTGCTGGCTAGCCAAATTGCAAAAATGCTTTGGAATTTTTATTGTTTGTTTTTTTGCGTCGCACTATATAGTGCATATATATATATATAGGCTTGTCGATTCACCTAGTTGCCTAGACCTACCGCACAGCGAGTTCTGCGAGCTTTGATCTTCTGCCTTAAAATATAAATAAAGATTTCATCATCATCATCATCATCGTTTTGTGCCCAGCTAGACAGCGATCGTTCCGCGTTCTGTTGCCAATTACTGTGCATATGGTATATATATATATGGTATATATATATAATTGGTATATGGTGTGTCTAGAAAGGCATTTTAAATTTGCTTTGTAATTTTGAACACCCGACACGTTCTCTGACTCAAATGCAAATGTGCACTTGATTATGACAGTCTCTATGATTTTTCCAAATGCAATTGTTTACCCTGGCTAAGTTTTTTTTGTTGTCATTGCTTACTTTTGAGCTACGGTAAATGATCATCATGACAAGTTTATGGCAACTTGTGTATGGAATATCAAAGGTGTTCCCATAAGGAAATGAAATGAGGAAATAATATGTAGCATGGAAAAATATATGAATACAAAATATGTATTTTAATAATGATCAGTAGGTAATTTTTAGACACTTGATAATAAAATCATTTAGTTGCAATAGGATTGAGAAAATCAAATTAATTTGAATATTCTTAAAAAATATTTTTTAATTTATTTCTTTTAATAAAAAGCATAATTAAGTATTTAATTTATATATAATTTTAACGTCATAAAATATTTGTAGCAACACTTGAAATTCTGTGATTTAAAGTGAGCTAAGCCTTTAAGTAAAATATTATTTAAATTCTTGTTTATTTAATTATGTTTTCTGATATTTTAACTTATAACAAAGAGCAATAAGAACAGCTAATTCCTGCAATATTTTTTTATAAAATGTTCTTAAATTTTGCTTAGAATTCATGTCGAATTGTAATCTATGACAAATGAATATCCACATTCGGCCTCAAACGAGTCTGCATCAAATATTTGGTTCACGGCTTGTTTTTGGGGATTTGTGCGTCGTTTTGCAGGCATGTTATTGCCTACAATTGCCAATCAATGACCAACTGCAATACATGTCTAACAATGACAGCCCCCGGCACACAGTGCCCCCCATCCAGCTGCTATCAAAGAATCTGTAATTGAACGATTGCATCAGCTGCAACTGCAAAATTCACTTGAAATACCAAAAAGCCGGACTAATTGAGGGTGCCATGTACCGCATGCCAAGTAGGGGGGGAATGAAAATGCAAATGAAAGCATGCCACAACAGTTGGTACACAAAAACACACACGAATTGGCCTTAATATGTTGGCCCATAGACGGAGAGAGGGTTTCGAGCAGATCACACCCAGGCACAAATCAGAGTGGCAATCAGACAAACTGCAGATTGACATCTGTCTGATTTGCATCTAACGTGGAATACCACGTTTGGGGTAGCTACTCCGACGTGGTCCAATCAATGAGCGAACGAGCGACTCCCCGATGAGTCTTCACCAGGCGACCATAAGCGATTAGGTTTGTTGGTCTCCAGGGAATATCAATGGAAGAGCACGCAAGTTTCCAATGTGAAGTAGCTGCCAAGTTTTTGTGGGGAGTGTTTTGTTAGCTGTTTTCTGTTTTCTGCTTTCTGCGCGAATGTTTTGATATTTTTGAAACGGCGAAACATTTCCGAAATTGAGTGAAACCGATTTCCCACAGGATTCATATGCCAGTCGCTTGTCTGTCTGTGTGTGTGTGTGTGTGTGTGTTTGTGTGTGTTTTTGTATCTTTTTGGCAAAAGTTTTGCTGTCAGTCAGAGTCAGTAAGAAGTGGACTCATCGAATCGAAAGAACTTCAAACCAAGACCAGCCCACAAACGTCGAAATGAAGAAAATGTGGTTTTGGTTACGGTTTTTCACTGTTTTTCCTCAGAGCACCCCCCCCCCCCCTTCCCTCACCCCATCAAACCAAGCCCCAAAAAAGCTTGTTGTGTATTTCTGGTTTTATTTTTTTCTTTTTCTTTTTATGGAAATTCACGAAAACTTTTCGTAGGCATTTTGTTTATTTGAGTTGCTGCTGATTCTGCTTCTGCTGCTGCTGCTTCTGCTGCTGTGTGGGCAAAAGGAAACAGGAACAAGGATAAAAGTTTGCCTTAACTTCCATTTTGGGCTGCCTCTTTCATTGCGGTTCCTGCTGTCTGCCATTCGTTTGCTGATGTTGCTCTTCTTCTTCTTCTTGTTGTTGTTGTTGTTGTTGTTGTTTATTTTATCATTATCATTGGCAATTTCTTTTAAGTGGTGCCAATCTTTTTTCACTTGTTATGCCCAAAGTTCGAGGGGATTACCCAGCTCTCAGAGTGCGTGCAAATTTATTATAGTCATTTCATTCAATCGACAAATCGGAAGTGATTTTGAATTCATTATAGTGGGTGTATACTCACTTCTGCCTCATGGCCACATAATATATAGTTGTGCTTTTTATTGGTCTGCTCTTCGCTCCGAGGACTGCTTTTGAGCCTAAAGTGCAATGGTTAATATTTAAAGTAAATTTGCTTATTTTGCAAAATTATAAATATAATGCTAATTATAATACAAATAGAAAACAAATAAATTAAATTATATATTGTCTTTTGCTAAAAGATACAAGTTTGCTTGCCTAGCAAAATCTTATACAATTTTGATAGTCAAATCTTAAATGATAAAAAAAATAATCTAGACAATAGTTTTAATATTTCATTGTATTTATTTCTTTAAGTGTTTTGATTAAATTATATATATTCGTTATAAAAGTGATTAATTTCCGCGTTTATTTGTCGCTTATATTTTCCTGATTAGCTTGAAAGTGAGCCGCATAATATTTGCCTAGGCTTTTCAGCTCATATTTGAAGCTGGCCAGCTGCGCTGACTTTAACTCAAAAGGGAATTGACCTCATAAATTACACACACACACACACACACACACTCGCACAACCAGTTCTGTTCCGTGCATTTGGGTTAAGATGCAGCCGCTGGTCATGGCACTGACTCGGACTCCGGGAATGGGCTTGGCTACGGCTACGGCTTTGGCTTTGGCAATGGCAGCGGCACTTCATGGCACTTTGGTGGTGGCATTTCCAGACACTTGCACTTTCTCCGCTCGCTTAATGGACAATTAACCTTGATTCCTCACGACTGCGGTCCGTTCCTGACCTTGCACCACAAATTCGAGGACGCACGCCTGCTGCCTGCCGTCTGCCCTCTGATGCCTGCTGGCGGCGCGATTGCAACAATTATTGCATTTTATAGCTGCCAACTGCAATTTGGTTCTTATGCATTATTACACTTGCACACACTCGTACACACACACACAGACAGCAGCAAAGGCTGGGTAATTAGTGTGCCACAACCACCTGATCAGCGATTGTTTGAAATTTCTAATGCTGCACATGCGGCGTTGCTAGCCAGCTTGCCACTTTGTGACCTTTGTGACCTAAGGACTTGCCGCGACGAGTTGCAATTATTCCATGGTCATTTGCCCACCTTTGTGAACCGAATGCACTTCTTATTCCAGCTGTGGTCTAAACAAATCGGTTACTTTCGCTTTCACGCTCGCTGCTTCTCCACAAAAGAAACAACAGAAAGACAAAAAAAAAAAAGTCTGAGAAATGCAATAAAAATTAGAAATATTTGTCTACTAATACATAGTTTATGAATATACAAAAGAGGCTTATTTGGAATATATCCTTGACTAATGTAAACTCGAAATGGTTTTTTCAAATTTTAAATCAACAAAAAATATTGGAATAGGGCTAAGCTAAAACTGAATTGATAATTTGTATTTGATATATATATTTGATTTCTAACAATCATAGCAAATTATCTGCCAAAATTCAAATGTGAATATTTTCATTACAATATAGAAAATGTTAGAAAACTGGAAATAATGTTCAAGTCACAATAACTGAAAATTGTTAACAAAAGGCCTAGTTTAGACAAATAAAACAGAATTGATAACAGAAATTTGATATATAAATTATTTGCTGATTAATCATAGTTTTGGCAGTTAATTCAATTTTCATTATTTAACTTGATTTCATGTCTATTTCAACCTGAATTACAATGAATTTTCATTACAAAGAATATTAGAAATTTAGCAATAAAGTCTGTGCCACACTGAGTGGCACTAAGTAATGTCCGAATTAGTATTTGGTCACAATGCAAAGATAAATGGGACTCATAATGAAAAATGTAATGAGGAGCATTTATCAAAAATCGTTTGTTCGCACTGAGTGGTCATGTATCTTGTATCTTGTATCTTGTATCTTGTAGCTTTGTATCTGTGTGTCATTGTATCTTTGTATCTTTGTATCAGCAGCAGCGGCACACACACAAAATAAATATGTATGTGCGAGTATTTGATAATTTTGTGGTGTATCTTGGCCATGAACATGAATCTTTGTTGCCCGCTCGCCGAAAAACCGTCAAGCAAAGCAGCCAAAACAAAAGCGACAAAAACACAACAAACAGCAACAAAAATAAGAGAAACAGCGAACCAAAAGTCTCTTGTGGTCTTGGAACTGGTGGGATCATCTTCAATCTGCAAGTTTTTTTTTTGACCGACCGTCCGCTGGCCATAAATCTTTGTGTATATTGGACTTTTAGACGATATCAATGAAATTGTATCTCTTTATCCGCATTATTATAATATACGGATGCGAATGCTTCGCGCCCGCCTTCGACGGTTTTGATGTCCCCCCCCAGTCCACCGTGTTCAGGCTGGGGCGGGGACCATCCTTGCAACATGGCCCACCTGCGCCCCGCTCTGCTCTGTGAACATTTGCAGATACTTCACGACATTATGAGATATTATTTATATATACACATTTTTTTTTTGTCCTTCTCCTCTAAATACTTACTTATGTATATTTCATTATGGAATGCCTGGCACGAGGATGAGGGCGATGGCGGAGGAGCACAAGTCGAGGGAGAGAACTGGCTGAAAAATGCTCATTTTGATTGCAGGCCGAGCGGCTTGGACAAAAGGCAGGAATTTCACGTGCGGGTGCCACAAGATAGATTGCCCCAGCCTGCATATTTATGTGCGAAATATCGTTGATACAAGCAGCTCCTTATGGCAGTCGCCACATGGCAGGCGGACTGCTTCGTCGCATCCTTGAGTCAGCCGAAACCAAGAAAGAAAAAAATTCTATTAAATGGGCCAAGTTGGCTTCGTTCGCTGCGGTTAAAGGGCCCAACTGGGTGGGTTGCTGATGCAGCCACCACTCAGCCACCCAAGCAACCACCCAAGCCACCCACTTAGCAAATCGGCCCACTCATTGTCAGTGGCTGCGGCAGCAGCAGCAACAGCAACAACAATTGACGACACCCAGAAACACAAATCATATAGATAAGAGCACACAAAGGAATTTATTTCTATTTTGGCATTTTTCGGTCTCTCATTTTGCTGGTTTTTTTTTTTGTTCTTCTCCTGCTGCTGTTGTTGTTGTTGTTGTTGCTGCTGTTTGTCCTCCTCCATCGATATTTTCGGCTATTTTCACCCCAAAGTTATTGCGTTTTAGATTTTTTTCTTTCTACATTCTACTGAGCTTCCGCCTACCGCCTTGAGCTGCCGCGCCTGCTACAACTTTCGGCAGAAACCTCGAAACATTGAAGGGCGGCAGGCGGGTTGGGTAGGGGGGTTGCGGGCACGCACCGGAAGCACCGATAGCGCCATGTGTCGAGTGCGTGCGTGCGTGCGTGCGATGCCTGCGTGCGTGTCCAGGGAGAGGTATATACGCAGAGGGAGAGTGTGTGCGTGTGTGTGTGTGTGTGTGTGTGTGTGTGGGTGTGCTGTTAGTGGCGCCGTAGGGTGTTGCCACATCGTATTTCACCACCCAGAAGAGCGCTCCAATCCCCAACTTCCCTCCCCACACACACACACACCCGCAAAACAGAACCATCCGAGTTGTAGGCGTTCCGCTTCTTTCATTTTAATGGCGCACACGCATTTGCTTTCGATACAATAGATATGAACACACACAACACACACACACACACACAGACTATGTGTAGTATATAATCTTACACACGCACACTCGCCCACTGGCACAACTATGTTTATGTCGGGGCGTAGTCGTATTTTATTTTCACTCACTTAGTTGCTTTCATATTTTTCATAATCATATCATTAGTTGTACACCCAATGGGCTTAGTTGTTGTATCCCCCCTTTCCCCCGGGGGAATTTACAAGCTGATAAGATAATAAACAAATAAATATTAATGCTATTTATCTTTCATTTTAATATATTACTTTTCTGTTGTTTAACAAAGTTATTTCTGTTCTTTTACTATCACTTTCAATTTGAGTCGCATTCCAATCTTCGTATGCAAATCCATCCATGATACCTGATGTGATCCATTCAAATTGTTATGAATGGATTTGTGAATGTGGGATTCATGTGATTCGTGTGATTCGTATGATTCGTGTTATTGCCACACATCAGTTGGCATTACTCGAATGTTGTCGACGGCAATTTGTGCTCTTGCCTGACATTGTTTGTCATATAATGTTTGGTTGCCAAAACGAACTTAATCAAATTTGTTGACGTTCGCAATGCGACAACAACAACGCCCCAAAGCCACGCCCACTTTACTCTGAAAGTAAGCAATTGATGTTAGCATTAGCCCGGCTCGAAGACAAATTATGATTAACGACCATTAAAATGTTGTCATATGGACACATATGTATCTCTTCTACTCCTGTTGCTGTCTGTTCTTGTTGCAGTTGTTGTTTTTGTTCTTGTTGTTGTTGTTGTTGTTGTTGTTGTTGTTGCTGCTGGTCTCGGCTACCGTGCGCCGTCAGTTGGCGCTTTATTTATTGACTCACCTGATCAACTTGACTGATTATTCGTTTGCATGCACGCTTTGCCCCAAAAGCAACACAAACAACAAACAACATCAGCAAAACAATGACAATAACAATGACAACTTCAACTTCATTCTGAACAATTGCAAAAAATATATACAAAAAAATGACCGACTATGTTGAGCACGTCGCAGATTGCATACCCTTGTAGATCTGAGTCAAATTTCCTTCATTTCATACATTACTATAAATTAAATAATTTCATAGGTTCCATTGGAAGATATAAAATATTATAATTAATCGCAAATCAGGTAAGTTTGTTTAGGATATCTTGTTAATAAAAAAAGTTCTTATTATTACTAAAAGTCGCCTTTCAACCAATTGTCCCTTCAAAAGCTAAATTACGACTAACATTTTTTTAAAAATAAAATAACCTGTTTAATATGCATTTTGCTTAAGCTTTGCTCAATAGGCAAAATAGTTTTTATTTTAGTAAAAAAGTAATGAATATAGAAATAAACTCATGTAGTAAAAACTCACAAACTTAGGTAGTGAAACTGGTCAGAGAATATATATACTTTTATGGAATAATCTGTCCCATAGCATAGTTCACCACAAAATTATAATACTCTCTGAGTTGCTATAAAAATGTACGAATAAATTTAAGTTTGCCAAACTCTGAATATCTTTAATAAACTTGTAATTATATTTTTTTTACAAATTATATCAAATTGCAGTTGATTGTTATTTATTTAATAGATTTAATCAATAGAAGTGCCTATGCAAATATAAATAAAATTTAGTGATATTTTAAATTGTAATTTAAATAATTTTCTTGACAAAAAAATATAGTTCAACTAATTTACGCTCGAACGAAATTTTAAGCTCATAATTAAAAGCATTCACTCCAAAATATGTCAACTTTCTTTAAGTGCATTTCGAAAATAAATTCAAAGTTTTCGAAACTAAGAACATATAGAAAAAGCACTCCACTTAAACTCAAATTAATTATTTTTGGAGATAACATTTTTGTTTTACTAGATTTTACTAATTTCCTGTTTAGTCAAACATTTTTGATAAATGTCGCTTATAAGAAAAGTCAAGAAAATATAAATGAAATTCGAATAAAATAACAGAAATGCTAAATGCAAATCCGAGTGAAAGAGAGAAAGGGGGAGAGAGAGAGACAGACAGAGATAGAGAGAGAAATATAGAGTGGCAGAAGGGAGGGATGAAGATGCAGGGGCAGCTCCGCTCGAAGGCAAAATCGAAGCGACATGCGAAACAATTCAAAGTTTCACGTCGTAAATTTGGCGCTCGACTTCATCGATCACTTTTCGGCTGTTCCTGTTGCTGTTGCCGTTGCCATTGCCAATGCAGCTGGAGCAGGTTGACTTATTTGCCCGATTGCCGTGCTGGAGCCTGCACCTAAAGCCAATGTTGAGGACGAGACAGCCTGGGTTCCTGGTTCCAGGGCTCAACTTTACTGGCTGAACGGCACGCGCGTCTTGTTTTTCTGACTGTCGTTGTTGTTGTTGTTGTTGTTGTTGTTGTTGTTGTTGCAGCTTGCTGGAGCGGAAATGGAGACTGAGGGCGCCCGCTAGCGGCATGTGAAAATATTTTCCAAGGTGAATGCCACAAAAAGGGACAAACACAACACACACACAACGATTCACATACACAGCAACACGATTCCAGCTGAGCCCCCGCCACCACACAGTACCTTTACGTAACTCTCCACCCCTCATCCACACCTCCCTCCAACCTATACTCGAGCTCGTGTTGGTTGTTTGGGCCCCAATTGAATGATTTAGGAGCGCACAGTTGTCAAAGAGCAGCGATGCGTACGGGTCCACAGACGTGGACCTGTGGGCATGGCTTTGGTCCTGCCATTTCTGTGTGCCAGAGATCCCCGCTCTGTATCCCTCCCGCCCATTCAAATCCACATCCACATCCACATCGGCATTTACGCACTTACAACGTTGGTGGCGCCAAGTACGCTTTTAAAACCGATTCATCCGCTCATCTGATATTTATTGCAGCACATAATTGAGTGTAAAATTGTCCAAAAAAAAGGCAACTGAAAAACAGCTGTCAAGCTAAGGATTTCACATTTAACTGGAAGATGTGGCTTAAATATCATCATATATAAATTTAAGTTGTCATTTCGGTCTTTTAATGTTGCAAGCTGGTTCTTAAACCAATCAACTTGAGCCCTCAGCCTCAACTATTTTAATTTGATTATAAGAAAACAGTCAACTATCAAATTAGAGTCTATATATCTGTATAGATTAGTAATAGATCAAGTTGAACTGCATAACTTGAATAAGTTTTTAAATTAAACAGCGGATATATTAAATTAATTCATGTGATTAGCTCCATCGAATAAAAAACAGACATAATCCGAAAATCAAAGAACTTAGAGGTATTAACAGGGACAATTTGAAGAATAGATTATCAAACTCCTGAGGATAATTTAATATTTTTAACCATTGATTTTGCATAAGAGCATAAACAAGATTTCTTAGATTTAATAAATTTATATTATTATAAAGGCGATTAATTAGAAAAAAAATCAGAAAGACATTTGAACTTAAAAAATTTGAGTTAAATTCTTTAGAAAGTCTTAATAGAAAATTAATGGATCTAAAAGTTATATTTATAATGAATCAATCGATCCCAAATTTTTGAAGTTTCTAAATTGATAAAGTTGATCAGAAACACATTTGTACTCTATTCAACATAAGACCGAAAATTAGAATGGTATATTGCATTTATCTAGACGATGGAAAATATAATAAAAAATTACAACAAAAAAACTTGTTTCGCCGTAAATAAAAAAAATTTCGAATATTCTAAAATCAGTTTAAAACCATGTGAAAATATGCAAAAATAAAACAAAGTTTTTATCATTTTAGCCGCAATATTTGTGGCCAGGCATAGCAGACGGCGAAAGGCCAAATGATTCTCCACTCAAAGAGAAGCCGTCGGGCCGGGCTCACATTTGCCGATTTGCCAGAGTCGCTGCCAACGCTAACGCTAACGTCGACGACGACAGCGACAGCGACGCGCTGGATTCGGTCGAGTCGGTTTGTAGGTCCGTGCGCGACTGCTGCGTAAATTTATGTGAGAAATCCCATTGAAAAGAGCAACGCGGCCGCTCACGACACAATAAAGCAAAATAATGGCACATTCGTCACACTTAACGCGGCCCGCATGCTGCCGTCCCTGTTGCACGTGCTGGGGTTGGCGCTGGTGCGCACTCGCTCGCACGCACGGCGAACGTCAGCGGCGTCATCCATCTTGGCGAGGCGAGGCGAGCGCTTGTTTTGCTCTCCGGCAGGCGGTCGAGCAAGCGACAGGCGAGAATGCTTTATGAGCGCACGCTGCAGCGGCTCCTCCCTGTTTGCGACGCGTTGCCAATTGCTGGCGGCGACGCTGGCCGAGGCAGCGACTGCAACAGCAACAGCGACAGTGGCAGTAGCAGTGGCAGCGACAGCTACTGCATAAAGTTGGCCAAGTTTCGTTTGGAGCTGTTTGAAGTACCCTTTTTTTTCCTATTCCAATTTAATTTTTTTTTTTTGTTTTGTAGCAGCAGCATGTTGCACGTGGTGCGTGGTGGTGTTGTAGGCAACAAAGCAGCTGCTTCTCTTTTGCTTCCTCTTCATTGCCTGCCGCTGCCGATCTCAACAACAGCTGTGGCAACGCAAGAGAGCAGCAGCACCAAAGATGCGAGCAGAGAGCGTTGCGAGCGAGCGAGCGAGCAAGAGAGAAAGATGCTGAGCCATTTCGCTCATTTGGGGTGGTTCTGCGTGTCGTCTTTGTTGGTGTGCGTGTGTGTGTGTGTGTCTTTGCGTGTGTGTGCGTGTGTTTTGTTGAGATTGTACGCCATGATTGTTATGCCGTCGGCAAATAAAGATTCCCAATGTCGGGCAGCCATAATTCCTCCATGCAAAACTACTCAAATGACGAAACCATTTTGAATCAAACGAATTTCAAATTATTTGATTTTGTTATTTTATTTTTATACTTGTTCAATTGTCGTCTAGTTATAAAATATAATAATATTATTTTATTTATGTATTGAACTTGTTATTCAATATTTTAAGAGCATGGCTGTATTACATTTTCATAAAAAAAATTTTAACTTCGTTTATTATAATATAAATATGCATTTGGCCGGCTTCAAATATTATAATTTTTTATGATATTAATTCAAAATACCTAAGCATTTAATTTTTTCTTTTGTTAATATATAGTTAGTGGTTTTCAATGTTAAAAGGAATATTTGATCTAACTATCTAGTTATATCTAACAAATTATCTTATAACGGCTAACTATAAGCTTCCGACATACTTGAAGTTTATGAATTCAAATATTGTATTATTCAGTTTAAAAAAAAAAAAAAAAAAAAACTTGATCATCAGTACTATTTATGGTAAAAGTTGCAAGAACTGAGAATTTCGGAAGATATTTATTTATTCATTTTCTTTTTATTTATTTAATTAATGTCAACTAAAGTCAGTCGACTTAAAAGTCAAAAACAAAAAGTTTAGTAAATTATATATATATTTATAAATAAAATTAAAAATAAGTAGTATTTATAAGGTAGTTAAAAATTCCCCATAACTTGTACCTCTTCTTTTCGTATTTCAGCATCTGAAAATCATTTTCAAATACTTATTAAATAGCTAAAGTAAATCAAAAATTGAATATTAATTGAATAAAAGATGAGTTAAATAAAAAACGTACCAAACTGAAAAGACAAATTCTAATCAGGATTAAGCATTCCCAGTGCGCACAGGTTCCATTTTAGCCGTCGCAATTCGATAAATGAAAAGCCGCAAGTGGCCGCTGTGCGAATGTGAGATACAAACACAACTGGAAACGGGCAACTGGCTGTGCCACAAGCGGTGGCAACTCTCGCAAACGTAAATTTCGCACTCATTCACTCACTCGACGAGAGCTGTGGAGCGCAAAATACGAGCAGAAGATACATTTTTTGTTGTGTGTGTGTGTGTGTGCTTGTGTGTTCTTTTTCGTTTCGTACTGACTGCAGATACTTTATGGCAAACGCCTGCGCTGACGCTGACTGCAACGCCGAATGTTTGCGTTGACGTTGACTACGACGCCGACGTTGGCAGCAGTAGCATAAATAACGTTAGCAGCGCCTCGGCTGCGGTTCTCTCTCGCGCTGTCGGCGCGTGAGTTTCTTATAAGATTATTTATATACTGCTTCTTTTTTTTTCGTTGGGTGGGGGGGGTGGGGGCAGTGCGACGCTGTCGGCGCTGGCAGCGCTGCGACAGTGGCTGGCGCGTCGCTTCTGGATTAATAAGGAGTTCTCGCTTGGATTTTCACATGTATATGCTTTGAATTGAATGCTTTATGGGTTTAGTTTGATAGAAGTCGTAAAGAAATCAACATCACACAAAACAAAACGCACCCGTGTGCAGTGTAACCCGTGTATTTCACACGTTGCCCGTCGTCGTCGTCGTTGTCGTTGTCGTCGTCGTAGTTGTTGTCGTCGCCGTTGCTGTTAGTTGTTATTGTTATTGTTACACAGTCGGCGTTTGGGGGGCATCATCAGAGTATCAGCAGCAAACAGCAGCCAGCAGCCAGCAGCCGCAGCTGAAAGCAACGGCATCTTTTGGATCTGTTTGCCCAAAAACTATTCGGTTGACTACGGTCGTCGTGGTCAGCAGCTCGTCGCAACGCGCCAGTCCCAGACAGTCCCGTTAAACGTCCGCCCGCCCGACCGCCTGCCAGCCAGCCCACCCGCTACGCTGGGGCCAATTGACAGCTCGTAAAAATCGTATAAAAATCATAATAATAACCATAACAATAATCGTAAAAAATTAGAACCGCAAGCAGCAGTCGCACTTTGGCCACAGCCAGACGAAGACACTGAAAATCGTGCGCGTTTTCTTTCTCGTCGTCTCGCGTTTTTTATGATGTTGACCCATGTAGATACTTAAGAGTCAATAAACACCGTCTGGCAGGTGTCTGAAAGAAACGTCAAAACGCAGAATTGTGCAATAATTGTGAATCAGTGTCAAATAGCACTCGTCACACTTAAAACACAATTGAAAGTGATTGGCGAGTGAACGAGTTCAAATCTTAACATTTCTAGTCCCAAATCAAGCAATATTTACTTACACAAAACGCAGCAGACAGCCAAAAATATAATACAAAATAAAGTGTGGCTCAAACACAAACAACAAAAAAAAAAACAACATAATCAAATAAAGTTTTGGGTGCAAAAACAGTTGGGGAACACGTGCAGAACTGCAAGTTGAATTCATAAGCTGAGGATCAAGGATTTGCGCAGTCAAATTGGATACTGAAGGTGAGTTGCAACACGAATTGAATATGCAGTTGAATTTTGTTTCTCGTTTTTTTTTTTTTGTGGTTTGTGTTTGTTGCTGCAATTCAACACTTAATAACTCAAAAGTTTTGGCTAGTTGCGAGCACATCAGTCAACGGCTAACTGTTGACAGGCTTATTAGACATTTGCATAAATTTCAGCAGCTACAAAACGGAGTACCAGGGTTCGAGCCAGATTTGGGCATTTGTACCACAGCTGGAACTGGTGCTGGCCACGAGTAATGGCCGCTTTGAACTTGGAATCGTTTTGAATTATTGCACATATCCTGGGCAACATAGTTTCACTTCCGCATGCGGCAGCCATTGCAGAGTGTGAGAACCCACTCACACACACACACCACACACAAATACACACACACACATAGACAAGCTGCCTGTGCATAGAAAATTTATGCGGCCATTGTTGCGGCACATTGTCCTTGTTGTTCTTATTGTTGTTGTTGTTGTTGCAATTGTCCTAGTTGTCTGCCTCCTGCATATTTGTCGCACTCTTCGTGTCTGCTCTATTCCGCTCTCTTTCACTTTACTATACTCGCTCTCTTTATCCCGCTCCCTCTCACTGCACTCATTGCACTTGCGCTCAGATTTATTTTGTTTCATATTTAAAGTGCAGTTTTTGTTATTTTATTTTTTTTTTGTTTTTTCGTATTTTATAATAATAATACATAATAAATATTTATTTGATTTGCTCAATGGGCTTTAATAAACATGGCCACATGGCAGCAATGTGAACTTTCTTTATTTGTTGTTAACGCATTTGTACTAAATAAAACAGTCAGTTTATTTTATGCAAACCAATTTTAATCATCAAATGTTATTATTTGCACATAATTTATCGATTTAATCAGCTGGAAATGTTTCACAGCTGACAAAATCATAAACTCGGTTTTTCTCTACCCTTTTGCCATTTATGTTTGCATTGCAAAAAGTTCATGATTTATGACCGAAACACAACACTGGACAAATGGATTTACATACTATACTGATGCAGTTTGCGAAACTGTCACTAGTTTCAGTCGGATCTCTATTCAAATTTTAGGTCAACTATTTATGTAGGAAAATGCTTTAAAATAAAAATAGTAATAAAATATATATATATATATATTTAAGCTAAACCAATTATTATTGGCATATTTGTCTAAAAGTACGCAACAGGCAAAGAAGCATCTTTTTATAAATTATATACATTCTCGATCAGCAAAAAAAAGTCAAAAAGATTTGGCTATTTGCATCTTTCTTTCTGAATGAACAAATCGATGTCAGCAAAAAAAAAAAACCGAACCTTCTCGTATATCTTAGATATTATATATTACCAATAAAAATCAATTTCTAATAGCGAGCATACTATGATTTTAAAGAGTATTAGTCGAGGTATCTCAATTAGTGCAGTCTAACTTTTTTTTAGTAATCTTTTTATCTGCTTCTCCAAATTCTATCTTAAAGAACGCCCATTTTTGTGATAATATTTATTTTAACTATACAATTATTATATTACTTCTCTATTATCACTATTATTTCGTACCTAATAAATTTCCCAGATTTACAACTTGTACGTCAGAAAAGTTTATTTCGAAGTTTATTGCGTCTATCAAATTTTCTGCAACTCTGATTTGAAACAATTCAGCTTTTCTTATTCGCCTGATTAAATTTTATTTATACTAATTCGCTATGAGTTTTATGTGCTTGATATAAATGAATATTTATTTGGATCTTTGTTTTTTACATTTTGCAAACATTTTTATTGAATTGAATCAATATGCTTATGATTATGCCGATCCACAACAATCTATAATTTATACTAAGATATTCAAATTGAGTTCGATATTATATATATGTATATAGGTTTTTTTTTTTGGATACATTTCAATATAATTATTTCACAATGGAATGAGTAATTAAGTAATAATTTTCTTTGCTATGTCACGATGAATAATAATTTGTCCATAACTCGAATCAAATTCACACATTTAGACATGATTTAAATCTAAATAATCCGGCATAAAAATGGAGACAACTGTTTTGTAAAAACATTCATCATCAGCAGAAGACTAAACTAAGCAAGAAATACAAACGAAATCCGTAAAAATATATTCAGAAATACCAACGAAACAAAGAGCACTGAGAAAACAATAAACCAAAACTTGTTTATTTAAATTCGAATTTGAATTCGAATTTATACAGAAAATCATTTATAAATGGAGACATGAAACAGCTAATTAATCAAATTCAAAATACTGAATAAAAAATAAAACAATCAAAAACGAAACAAAAAAAACAATTTGGAAAAGTTAGCTTTTAAATGGAATTTCTCCGTTAAAATTGCCAAATTTTGTGTGTATGCATAATACAAACATTATATAAAGTACATAAATATATATATATTTATTTAAAAAAAAATGTAGACCCATGGGAGATTTATATTGTAAAACATAAACAGCTTTTGCCTAACAATAACTTGAGAAATGTATACATTTTTAATGGAATCTTGAACATGACTAATAAATATTTCGCAAATGTGTAAGGATATATAAAACTCAACATATAAAATTGATAATTAAAATGGAACATTTAATTAACTCTCATTTAATTTGATTGTAAATTCACTTTTGTTCAGCTACAATTAAAACCCACTCTGCAAAAATTAAGCAACTTTAACAAGCTACTTTTTTTTATATTTATTTATGGCAAATTATTCTTTCAGTTGCTTCAATTCTTTGGCAAAGTTTCTTAAGTCAGTCAGGCACAAAAGATTTAAGCCAGCGAATTTCAAGCGGATTTTCGGTCTTGGATTCCCTTTTATTTTGTTATATTTATTTTTTTTGTTGCATGCCACTTGTTGTGGTCTTTTTGCTGTGCTATTTAATTTTTGTGCGGATATTGATGTAGTTGTGTTGTAGCTGCTGTAAAAAAGGACTAAACAGCGCCCAGTTACACAGCATTGGGTGGCAATTTGCTGTTGCTGCAGTTTGTTGCCATACATGTGTGTTTGCGAGTGTGTGGTTTTGATTGTGTTTTGTTTGAGTGTGTTGCGGATTTTGCGATTTTGGAGCTAGCAGTCAGCGCATTTTGCGAGTGCACTCGAGCTGTTTTTGTGGTCTCAGCACGGAGTGGATACGAGTGAGACTGAGTGTTGGAGCTGAAGTCAGAATCAGAATCAGAGTTGGAATCGGAGTCAGAGTCAGAGTCAGAGTCAAAATCACAGAGACGGGGTTCTGTGCTTGGGCCGCCCAGCGGGGCGCTCTCGCAATGACATTGCGCCGAGCGGGTGACAATGATTTATGGCAAAGAGATACGCGACAACGAACCCAAAAGGATAGCAAGTAAAAAAGTGCAGACAAAAAACCAGAGAGAGAGAGAGAGAGAGAACTGCGAGAGAGAGAGTAAGAGAGATGGTTAGCGAAGAAAGTGGGCTAGAGAAATGCACTGGCTTGGCTAGACTTTTAGCCAAAATGTGACTACCTGAAAGCCAGCAGTTAACAGTTAGTTTGGACACACCTTTAAGATTGCGAAAAATGGTCTTTTTTTATGCTAAAAATGTCCTTGAAACTACAAAAACAACAACAACTATCGAAGTCACCTACGATGAAAGTGAAAACCTGCTGTGTGGTTTTTATAGATTTTTTTTTTTTTTTGCCACTTGCAGTTTCGACTGCACATGTCATAAAAGCAATAAAGAATTTCCGGAATTATCATTAGGAAGTCACCTGGCGAAGGCCGCACAATTCTCAGTTCTATGCTCAGTTCTCAGGTTATGCAATACTCATTTTCTACGGTCATAAAAATTAATATGCGTCCTTCGCATGCATCTTCGTGCCACAGCATTTGACTTTGAAACCGTTCCAGCCCGAAGCTGCTCGAAGCCGACGGACTCTTGCCTCTTGCAACGGACGCCGAACATGACTTTTGGCTTGACTTCGTCTGCATCCATTGTGTTTGAAGGTTACCTGTTTTTACAGTTCTCCCTGCTGCTGCTGCTGCTCTTCATCTCTCACATATATATATATATATATATATATATTCCGTATCCGTATCTGTATGCTTGTTTTTTTTGTTTCTTAGTTTTTCATACTCGGCGCGAGGCAAAGACCGAAATTATTATTTATGAGTTCGCATTGTTGTCGCCGTTTTGAAAGTGATCTGAATCGCCTGTGTTGGATCGTACAGATACATATTAAGTTGGTTATCTTCTTGCTATCTGCAGTTTACTTTACCCAACCAGATCAGGCCAAGAGCGTTGTTGCATTTTGTATTTTTACTTTCAGTTGAAAACGAAATTTCATAATAAATCAATTCATTTGTATGCAGTTCAATGTGTCATTTGAACATAAATCAATTCATCCTGTTTAGAATCCCGTGCCGACTGCATTGTGCAAAGGATTAAGCAGTCCATCGAACAAAACTGGTTCAAATACATCATTTACACTTTGAACAGTTAAAAAGAAATTCAAAGGTTAAGTTTGGTTTTTGAATTCTGCTCTTTCTTTATTGAGATCTTGTTTAATTTTCCTATTTAAATTTAAATTTACTAAATATTTATGTATCTTCAACTATCTTGAGTGCATATGATTACTTAACTATTGTATTACCAAAAGATGATTTTATGTATTACCTGTGTTTATATATGTATACACGCTATAATAGATTTTCCAAATATTTTAATATGTAATAATAATAATAATAATAATAATAATAATAATAATACTAAGCTCTCTCAATATAAATATATATATCTTGAGTTTAACGATCTATCAAATTATTTTAAATATTTTTAACCTCTAACCTTTTTTCCCCCACTTTTAAAAAATTCACCAGTTTTACGACTTATCCATTTGCACTTTATTGTTTTGTCACCTACAAACTGGGTTTGGGTTTTGTGTTTTATATTTTTCCACCAACTATTTGGGACTTCAATTACTGCTCGATGAGAATTGTGCAGCATGTGTGCAGTATGTGTGTGTGTGTGCGGGTGTGTATAAGTGTGTGTGTTGTACTCACAGTCATGCCATAAATCACATTCACTTCTAATATTTTCACATACACATCACAATGGAGAAAATTTTTGATTTATCTGTGTGAAGAAGTCAATAACTCATAGAAAAAAATCGACATAAATCTCCGCTTGAGTTGAGCACCGTAAGGCGCTGCCAGAGGCCACAGAACTTGGGCCACCCTCCAACAACAACAACAACAACAACAACAACAACTGTTCCCTAACTGTTTTCAACTGCAACGCAATTGTCTCAATTGCAAAAACGACAGCGGGCAACGAGGAATGCCACAGGATGACATGAGCCCGATGACGACATATGTTGCATAACATTTGCATATTGCAACGGAGGCACGGCGGCAAGCCTGCAGGAGTTCCGGGAAGCCGCGGGCGATGCGCCGACGGTAGCCGAAGATGTCTAAACAATGACAAATATGAATATCAATATGGAAATATTTTGGGTATTTTTCAAAAAGTAGACCAACTTTTTCATAATTTCTTTTTTTAAGCAATTAGCAACGCTCTAAATTTGAGCATATTTTTCGTTTGACATTGGGTTTTTTAGATTTTTATCTTGTCTTCAAATGTAATGTTTGACTAATTTCAAACGCACATGCCGCCCAACAACAACAACTCATTGTTCAAACAGCACGAGCTGAAAAATTGAAGAAAAAAACTAAAAACTCAGTCGAGAAAAGTCCGCGCTCAAAAACAAACATGCAAAAACACTGCAAAATTGTTCTATAAAGTTGGGCGGCAAATTTTAAAAATAAAAAGAAAAGAAAAAAAAAGCAGCAACAACAAGAAGCAAAGGCCAAGCGACGAGGAATACATACATATATGCATGTATATATATATGTATGTACATATGTAGATCTCGACATATCTGTAGCTGTATCTATATCTGCATGTGTATCTGTATCTTAGTCACTGGCCATGGGGCAAGTTGGTTTTTGTGTGAGTTTCGCATACAAAAAAACATGAAATAATTCGTTTTGTTTTGCCGTTGCTCTAAGCCAAAGTCGAGCCAGACCGACAAACTACACGAAAATGTGGCTAACAAAACTCAAGCAAAAAAAAAAACAAAAAACTTAAAAAAAAAAACAATGTCACACATGTCAAAGTTGTAGCAGAATGACACAAATGCGGCTCTCGAATTGCTCACTAGCCCGCACCGGCACCGTCTCCGCCACCGCCACCGACCCTGCCCCCGGTGACTCTACAACAGAATCGAACCGTACCCGTAGCACAGCTCCGAGCAGCGTACTTGGCTCTGAACCTAACAAACTTCGACCGGCCACGTTGTCTGACCGGCGGGAATCGTGTCAGCCCCAAAAACACGAACCAGGTCCAAGAGTCTCAAAATCCGCGATGCGCATTTCGTGGAAATGTCACAATTAAAAAGACACAAAAATCTTAGGAAAGACTTTAACCGGAATATCAGAAATCGTGTCAACGTCAACGTGTTTCTGCTCTGATTTTTCGTTTGCAAAACCCCCCCCCCCCCCACAAAAATGCCAAGCGAGTCATTGCCAAAAGGGCAAAAAGACTTTGCAATAAAATCACTTTGGCCATGTCACATGATTACTAACTTGGCTTCTGATGATTTTTTCTGTACTGAATGTTAATTGTTGTAGCTATTTGCAATTAACCACTTTGTAGTAAAGCAAGAAGTGGAGAAAATAAATGTTAGTTGAGTATTTTATATAAATAAATATTTGGAAAAGTCACATTTTGTAATGAACAGTTTAGCTGAGAATTGTGATCATAAATAACAAATGAAAAAGTTTCGATTTCTTTTGGTTATTTGATTTTAATGTTTTAGGATGAAGACAAAAAAATTAAAATTTTTTTTTTTTTGTTAACTTAATTATTAATTTCCTATAAAATTCACAACCACTGTTTAATATTTAAATTATGCTAAATGACACTAGTTGATAAAGCAAAGCTTAACATAACTAATATAAATGTTTAAAAATGTGATAAATTAGAAAATAAATAATCAACATGAAAAACGAGTAATTTGTACATAAAGTTTAATCAAAAATTAGGACTAGTTTTTCATTCATAAGAAATGTAAAATGTTGTTTTTTTAATGAATTGTAAATTTAGTGGAAAGTTAAATGAAATGCACAAGATCTGAGCAGATCAAGTGACAAACGCCATGCAACAGCCAGGCAGCATCAAATGTGGCATAAACCATAATGGCTGACTCATGCCGTCTATGAAAGTGTGTCAGAGAAAGAAAGAGAGAGAAAGAGAAAGAGATGGAAAGCGGGAAAAATGGTTGAGCCTAAACGAGAAATGGGACTTAAGTGATGCATTAACCTTTAAGTAGAATTTTCTTTCTTTTTTTGATAGTAGTAAATTGGAAGTTGCGGGTGAGGAACAGATATCCAATACCAGTATCATTATAATTATCAATACCAATGACCAGAGATGCCTCAAATGCAGGGGCAGGGCAATCTACATACACAATGAGAGTGAAAAAGAGAGAGAGAGAGAGAGAACATGCAAGAGAAAGAGAGAAGAAGAAGCAGCAGAGCAGAGCAGAGCAATGTCTACTTCGACGACGAACAAAAATTAAAGCCCATTAATCATTTTGACTTATTTCTTTCCTTTTTTCGTCTAAAATTAATCTTGATGCCAAGCGTTGCCAGGCAACGCGGCAGCCCGGGCCCAGTCCCAAATGCTCAGTTAGAGAAAGGGAGAGTGAGAGAAACATGCGATGGAGAGAGAGAGAGATGGAGAGCTGGCATTATGGCGTTGCTGTTGTTGTTCTTGTTGTGCGGATTATAAGGGCAGCGCACTGACGAAAAAAAAAAATAAAAAATATGAAAGCCAAAAAAGATGTAGATGCAAAGAGGCAGCAGCTCAACTGGGAATCAGCTTTAAAATCGTAACCAAAAAAATAAATAAAGAAATATATATATATATATATATATATATAAATATATATATATTTAAGCTGTCCCCCTGTCCTTCCCCCTATTCGGCTGGCGTCCAGATTAGCAAGCCATCTCTTCATTGTTTGGGCTTCGCAAATTCCCAAAAATAATTTAAAACAGATTAAACCGTTACGGCTGCCATTTGCACCACATTGCGTGCACACACACACACACTTACACACACTCACACCCCGTTTTGGCTGAGACTGAGCTGAGACCGGATACAGGCTGCTTGAAGTTAGAGTGAAGGGGGGGTGGCGGGTCTGGGACACACATGCCAGGGCAGTGACATTGCGGCCCCCGCAAATGAATTTGAATTTGACCAAATGTCTTGCGAAACTGTCGTCCTGTCCTCCTGTCCTTCTGTCCTCTTTCTTTTCCCGTCCTGCACCCTCCCGTGGCAACCGCCCCTTTTTTGTGCATATGCTGCAAATTTGCCACAGTCTGTTTGGGGTTGGGGTTGGTGCTGCTGTCGAGTGCCTTCGGCAGGGGTCGAGGATGGTGAGTGAGTGAGGGGAGGTGTGGGGTTAGCACGCCGAGTGGCATACTTAAGGGCGCGTCTGCAGCAACGAGAGAGAGTGAAAACAACAGGGCGGCCATAAAACCGTTTAAATCAAACGGCTGAACAAATTGGTTATCTTCGAGCCGAAAGCTTTATGCGCCAGACAAACGAAATCCGATGGCTTCTGCTGCCCCTGGAGGAGTGTGGGGGAGTGTGGGGGTTAAGCTCGGTTTTTAAGGGTTGCCCAGTCCGTTTGTGCCATTTCATAATGTGCTAAAAAGGTGTGCAGAATGCCAAATGCAATTCAAGAAATGTTATTATTAGTCGAACGAGTTTATGAGAATTCCATTTAATGTTTTACTTCAAAAGTGGGCAAATTCTTTATTTAATTATAATTGATTAATAATTAGACAAGAATTAAACTGAAAAAGTGAATTTTATAACGCAAAAGATGTGTTTCTAATTAACTGAACTTTATCTTTAAAAAGTCTTTAAATTTGTATATTGATTGTTTGTGCTAATAAAGATATGTTGCAACTAGGTAGACTCTCTCCAGAATATGCAATGAGTAACTTCCAACTCTGTCAGTTATAAGAGACTGACTGTCGGACAGTTTGTCCGGCTGCTGACGAAAGCGAAGCCCACAAAACCCACTCAAAACTGCGCAACTCTGATTTGCATGTAAATTGTCTGAGGAAGTGATAAACGACGGTGGTCAGCGAACTCTATAAACTGGCGACGTCTGCCATTGCAACATGCAACGAAAATCTAATAAAAATTACGTTCTTACGACACACATACACACACTGACACACACGCATGGTGTAGAACACACACACACACACACACTCCCATTTGTGACATGACAGAGAAGATGACAAATTGTCGGGCAGGCTGACTGACAGGCGCGACAGCAACAGCGAATGTGGCAACAACAACTTCCAGACACTTCAAGCCGCAAGTGCACTGCAATTAGTCAAAGTGGCCCAAGGTACGACTACTGCCAACAAACAAACAACCAACAACAACAATAGCCAAGCTATTTTGGCTACAAACCAATAAAAAAAAGTTATAAAATTATGAGAAGCCATCGCTGCAATAAAAGTGTGATAAAATGTTGCTTCCAAGTAAGAAAAAAAAAAAAGGAGACGCTTTGCTGATGCGCCAATGATGATGGAGGGGTCTTTGTGGCCGGTGGCACGTAGCTTCACGTTGATCGTTTCACGTGCGACGTGCGTCAACTTGCGGCAATTATGAAGTCCGTGTCCACAACGCCGTCGGCGCCCCACCAGCCACCAGCCAACAGACACAAAAGACACTGGCACCCAAACGTCAGTTATGCACCCAATCCCAGACCTAAGACCCAGACCATTTGTGGCAGGTGTTGCAAGTGTCTGCGCTGCTAGCTGGTTAGCGGGGTGTGCGGGTGCAGAACTGTGGCCCGGCTGTCGTTTGAATCAATAAACTCTGATTAGACAGCGACAAGATTGGCCCACAGACTTATCGACTGCAGAAAATCGTCTGCCAATGCATCCGCAATAAAAAAAAAAACAAGCTAAAAAGAAAAACCAAACCGTTTGCTTCTGCGCATTCCAACTAGCCAACTAGTTAGCCAGCCAGCCAGCCAGCCAGTTGCAATTATGCAATCGCCCATCGGCAATTGGCAATTGCCAACTGCAATTGGCCCAAAGTGTCGTTGTTGCGTCACGTTTTGATGCCGCCTCGATTTCAAGGCGGCCCACTGTGCGTGGGGGTCAGCCAGCCGGACACTGGGCGGCACTACAAATCGCTGGCCACCGTCCAGAGATTATCAATGCTAATAAGCTCTGGCATGTTGGCACAGACGGGGAGGGGGGGAGCAAACGGGGAGCATATATATGCAGACGAGTCGTTCGGGTTTCTGACTCTGGCTCAGTTCCACTCTTGGCTGCCCACTCAAAACTTGTATCTTCAATCATCTAAATCATCTATGAAATGCAAAGATAACTAAATACTTGTTTGCTCTTATTCAGCTTGGTGTACGCAGTGTGTAAGCAAAAAAAAAAATAAAAATAAAAAAATTAATAATTATGTTAGGAGGAAAAATATCTGTTTAAATTAAACAATTTAACAAACAATTTCTATGTTTTTTATAAGTACGGTTATGAAATTATTTAGTGAATTATGAAATAGAATTTTTTATGTCCTTGTAAAGTGTATTATTAGAGGGAATGAGGATATCCCATATAGCATATTACAGCATATCAAGAACAGTTTTAAGGTTTAAGGTTTCATTTGTATTTTACAAATCTTATAATTAAATAATTCTTTTTTTAATCTATACAAAAACGAAATTTACTATTACTTAATTTTATTATTATTTAATTTTAATTTTGTTGTTTACTTATATATATATTTTATATTATATATATATATTATATCTATATTTTATATATATTTTTTTTTTAACTATAAAAAAAGTTTAAAAATGTTTATTGGTCTCTGATTATATATATTTATACATATATTCTTGAGCAGCATCGCTTAACGAGTCGATAAAGCCATGTTAGTCTGTCAAACTTTTGGCTATAAGAGCATAAAACTCTCAGTTAAACCACTTTGTGTCTTTGTATATATGCCATTTTTTGCTTCATTGGATCAGACCTCTATATCATATAGCTTACATAGAAAAATGGCCAAAATATGAGTTTTATGTTATGGCATCTAGGTAGATGTCAACGTGGATAAACTCGTCGCTTTTACTCATAAATCTCTCTCAGTTTTCAGTCAGTCCTCAAACAGAAATCATTTAAATAAAATTTGTTTAAAAATTACAAAAACATCGTAATATTTCAATTAAAATGCGAGTAGATTAACACTTTAATAAATATTATAATTTAGCTTGCTTTTTTACTTGTTTTTTTTTTTTTGCCTAATAAATAAACATTTATTGAAATGTTCATTGTTGACTTGTTAAAAAATGATGTTGTTACACGTAAGTGTTGACTGTGATTGTTGGCAATTAAAAATTAGATATATAAATTAGCTACAATAATTTTGTCATCAATCAAATGCCAAGCTGTATATTAAATACAAATATGCAAGGGAGAGGGGGAGGTTAAGGTGCACAGTGCACTGTGGACTGGCCACTGCTGCAGGTTTGGGGCAGCGGCAAAGAGACATTTCATTCAAATGAGATATGCAATATTTCGCATTTGTCACAGTTGTTTGCTTACCTGTCTCCGCGACTCTCTCTCTCTCACTCTCTCTCTCCTACTCTCTCTCTCCCTCTCTCTCTCTCTCTCTCTCTCTCTCTCTCTCTCTCTGTCTTTTCTCTCTGTATCTTTAGGTTGATACGATTATACGTGTGTTTCGCTAGCAAGCGGCAATAAATCTTGTAATCATAATAATTTGTTTCAATGTTAATGCCTTCAAAATATCTGAAAACTCAATAAATAACAAAACTACATGTTCGTGTGTGCTGTTAATGTCATACCATGAGATACTTCATATATCATTCCGTTGCTGCTGCTGTTGCATTGGCCTGGCTAAAAACCTGATGCCAGCCCTCTGCCAGGTAGTTGACTTGCGCCTTGATTTTTTCATTCCTTTTCTTCGAATTTTTTTTATTTTGGTTTTGGTTTTGCTTTCCGTTTGCTGTGCCTTTTGTGACGCAACGGCCCAGAAATGCTGGAGCACCAAACTGCAACGCACTCTGACGATATAGGGGCTGGGATTGCGATTGGGGATTTACTTGACTGCAGAACAAATTAATCCAAAATCAGCAAGAGACAAGCAAGAAATGAAGCAGACGACAACGACGACGACGACGACGAGGAGAAGAACATGCTGCATGCTCTGTTGCAAGCAGGTGGACGAGCGTCGTGTGTCGAGGGGCGGTGGAGCGGGAGGGGTAACTTCGACATTGTCGTCTTTGTTGTCGCCTTGAGGCGCGGCCTGGGGCAGATGAAGCTCAAGTGTGAGGCCGGATGACAACGCTTGAGGTTCGATATCGATATCGACTTGGCCAGCAACACCCAATAACAACAGCGACGACAAGCACACACACACACACACACACACACACACAGACACATGACTATAGAGTGTATGTGTATGCATCCAATGCTGAATAACTCAATTAATTTCTGTCACCTGATTTATCACCTTTCGTGTATTTTCGGTGTACGGCGTCGCAAAACAACTTTTAATTTCAATTTTATTTATTTGCATTTTTATGATCTCACTCTCAATACACAGTCACAAGTAGGTGGCCAAAGCAGCCAAATGCAATTGGCAATTGAGACATTGCCAGGAGAACCCATGCTACCCATACCCGATTCCCGATTCCCACTTTCCCCCATCTTCATTCAGACCCGTTTGCGGACTGCGTTGCACTTGAAAATTAAAATGTTTTATCTGTCGGATATGCTGGGGAACATGTTATTAGCGAAGCCTCTTGTAATTTGCATAAAAAAAGGAGAGCCCAGCCTCAGCCTCAGCCTCCGTCACAGCCTGGGCCTGGGCCTGGGCTGGCTATTAAAACATTCCGCTTAACACTTCCTGCGACAAGAGCTCAGCAGACCTTACGAATCAATTG
Organism: Drosophila longiperda; assembly: GCA_035042125.1. NCBI lineage: Eukaryota > Metazoa > Arthropoda > Insecta > Diptera > Drosophilidae > Drosophila > Drosophila longiperda. Next base: position 1,033,913 of record JAWNLV010000115.1, read on the forward strand.
CACAATGGTGCCACAACCATAAAAAGTCTATACTTAAAATTCCTGACTTTCAGCCATTTGCGATAAGACAAGTTGAGGCACAGCCAACCAGGTCTGTTTGAAAGCCGCTTTATCACAACTCCTAAGAGTTTTTTCAGAAAAGATTTATTATGCTTTAGAGTCAAATTGCTTAGATTCTGCTACAATTTTAAAATAAATGTAATATTTCACGAGTTAACTTAAAAAACTTCTTCAGTTGCTACACAAAATAATTAAGTTTTTAAGCACTTTTTTTAATATTTTTTGCTTACATACTAATTAATTAATTAATTAAGCTCTCAATTATTTTTGATAATTTGTCAAAAGCTGAAGTCTTCTAAAGATGGAAAGTTAACTTAATAAGTCAATGGCTATAATTGCTGTTTTGAAAATAGGCAGAGTAGTTCTAGCGTGGCCCACTGTGCCGCAAGAAGAACTGTGTCTGCAACTTGGTGGATATGCTGCGCCTTGAGAAATCTTTAGCGAGGTGAAACTAGTTTCTCAATTAAGCAGCACATCTCACAGTCTCACACATTTGTTCGTGTGTGTGTGTGTGTGTGTGTGTGTGTGTAGTCATCAACGATGGACGCACTGCATCCGTCCAATTCGTCAAGGAACAGTTGCAGCACGCCCCGTTTGGGGCGTTGGACGTGCGATTGGCTGAGAGGAGTGCACAAAACAAGAGGCAAATGCAACAGCAAATGCAACAACAACAACAACAACAGCAAAAACAAAAACAAACGCAGATGTCGGATGTCTCGTAGAAAGCATATTTATGGCTGTGGCATGTTATGAATACACCCAAGAGACATTTTTCTTCTTCTCACTTGGGCGACGCAGCCGCAGCCGCAGCCGTCGTCGCCGTCGCAGCCGCAGAAATTGCAGCAGCTTCAAGACGACAAGTTGAAAATAAGACAACTGCAATGGCCCTGATAAAAGAGGGGGCTGGTGTGGGGTGTGGGCGGGTGCATTGCACTGGGCGCTTGTAAACGAAAAGGAAATCTAAAAATAAGCAAAACAAAAACCAAACATCAACAACAACAACAACAACAACGATAACAACATGCAAGGCAAATCGAGAAGCCCGAAAAAGAAGAAAATCAAAAAAGAAAATAACGAGAAAAAAAACGCGTGCAGCGTACGGTAAATTCTTGATCAACCATAAATCTTGGCACCAGAGCCATCCATCTATCTCGCTTGGCGCGTTCCGTTCAGCGCCAAAGTTGTTTTCTATGTTACAGCCTCCCTCCCCCCATTTCTCCCCTCTAAGCATCCACCCAATCCAATGTTACCAGCGTCTTGTGTTGTTTTTCTACTCATTTAGTTTTCAAAAATAAAACATTCTTCTTAGTCTGGTTTTGGTTTTTGGCTTTTGGCTTTTTATCTTTGTTGTATTTTTTTTGTTGTCTTTACAAAACTACATAAAAACAAAGCACGTGTCGGATTTAGTTTGCATTTTTAATAAATAAATAATAATAAATAATAATAATAAAAACATTGGACTCTAAAAAGATAACATAATCGAAATTCAAAAAGTTTATTTTATATTTAACTTTTATTATTGAGAAAATTACAAATTGAGTAATAAATTTGATTGAATAATATTTTTTAAAATGCTTAATAATTCTTTTAAATTATTAGCACTTGATTAACTTCACTTGAATCAAAGCACTCTAAAATAAACTTCAAAACTTTGAATTATAATACTAAAAAAATTAATATATTATATCTTAATAAAGCCAATGCAAAACGACTTGTGCTTTAAGGTCGAAATTAAGAACTCAAGTTCGTTTCATGTTTTGGCTCTTAATTAATAAATCATGTCGGCGACAGGCGCTTGTGGGTCGGAGGAGGGCTGGAATTAAATGTGTCAAATGCAAACACGCAGACCCCCAGCAGCGGGTTTCAGTTGCGACTCTCTAACCAGGCGGGAAGAAGCCAAAGCCCGGCCAGGAAATGTCAAGAACGAAGTTAACCAAACACGAGGAACAAAACGCTGTCGAAGCGAAGGCATTTTCATGTTAAGCGACAACTGAAGGCATTCCAAAATGTCAGAAAGGGGTTTTTGGGGGTGGGCGGACAGGGCTCGGCTGCCATTTAGGTTTTGGGTGGTGGTGGTGGTGGGGGTGTGGCATTGGCGCCGCCTTTGCACGCACCTCGGGCCGAAAAATCGCAGCTGACGCAAAAAGTTTTAATAAATTAAATTAAAGCTGCGTGAAAATTGCCTTATATTTATGCCTAGGTAAATAATATCCACAGAGTATATGAATACATATAAAGTATATACACAGTTATACACACACTGCGAGTGTGTGTGGCGAAAATGAAAAGAAACTGGGCAAGTGCGAGCGAGATGGCAAATGTGTGCGAGTGTTTGGCAAAGGAAATGATAAATGGCGTGGTAATATAAAAAATGGGGAAAACAGCGGGCGGCAGCTAAAAAAAAGAGAAACAAAAGAACAAAAAAAAAACACAAAACAACTAAAAAAACAAACAAACGAGTCACTTGCTGTGCAGACAACAACAAAATTGGGAAAAAAAATAAAACGAAAACCAAAGTTGATTTTTCCTAACTTTGCTGGTCAGAAACAGAACAATAATAAAATAAAAAAAACACACGAAACGTACAAAAATGGGCGCCGCATTCAAAATGAAAATGGAGGCAAGAAAAATAACGAATAGAATAGAATTTTCAACTTGGAAACATTTTCGGCTGTTGTCTATTTGCCTTGGCCAGAAATCGCCTGCTTCGTTCCTTCACTGTGTTAGCGGGTTTTTGTGTTACGCAATGCCCAAGCCCCAAAAAAAAAAAATAAAAAAAATACCCCGACCCCCGTTGTGTGACCCTTAAAACCCAAAATAGCAAACACACCTAGTGACCCTAATTTTGGTCCTCAGAGAAATGTCGTTGCCTTTTGGACCCACACTCTTTGTTTTAATTTCATTTATGGCTTCCGTTTGGTGACTTTTCCGAGTTGTGCCTCGACTTATTTCCCCGTTGCTCCCGCTGATTCCAAAGAGTACCTGCTCCGTTTTTGGCCTTTTGTGTGATTTTCGGCATTTATTCAAATGCGCCAAAAAGTTAAGAACTCTATTAATTTCATCAGCGACATTCGCGTTTAGATTGAAGTAAACTGATATGAAGGTAGCTAGGCAAATATTTGATTTGCAACTGACTTTGCTGACTTGATAGAGAAATGATATATTTTTTATATAAAACGTTTTATTTTGGTGTGGATTTGCTAATGCGATGTATCGAAGAATTGATAACAATCGTCATTAATTTACTATTGTGAAATATGAATAGTATTTGAAATGTTATACAATAAACTCATTAAGTATAGGTAAAACTTGTGTTAAACTATATAACTGAAGAATGTATTTCGTAGAAGGAAAATTTTTTATATTCTTGATCTGGCTGAGTGAAAGTGTTGTTAGCCATGTTCTCTTATCCATCTGTGTGATGAAACCTATCTCAGATACTACATAAAATGTGTATGAAATTTTTGTGTATAAAATAGGTCGATAAAATACCATTTATCCTCTCAACAACTCCCTTCGCTTGGCAAATATCGATATTAATCGATTTCTGATAGCAATTGTAACCTTATAGGTCTCCAATAGAAAATATCATAATATGAGAAACTATTAATAGTTTGCTAAAATTTAATTAGTTACGTTTGAAAAACGCAGATTTGGTTAACCAAACAAATTTCTTATAAAGAAATATATCCCACTGGTAAACTAATTAGTTTCTAGTTATTTTTGATCAAATTAAAACTAAGTCTTTGATGTAGATATAGAATTAATTGCTGGAATATGCACAGCACTCAATTTTCAGATCTCGCTTTTCTTTTCCTTTGCCAAGGCAGAAGAGCAAATGAAAGTCGCCCCCCAGCTCTGGCAGTCAGTGTCCGGGAATGAAAGTATGGCAAAGTCATCAGACAAGCGACGCAAGTCTAATAAATAAGCAGCGGGGCTGCTTTAGGGGTGCCTCTGAATCAGATATTCGACATTGGGCCACATCCTCGGGGCGCTGGCTGACTTATCTGTCCCGTTTTATCGCAGCGAATGCGAATGCGAATGTGCAACGCATGAATGAATAAATGCCAAATGGAGACTCGCCTGCGTTCGGGTATCGACAGGACTCAAACTTGCGACGTCGGCCAGGCTGGCGCTGTTTCCCCTCCCCTCCCCACCCTTCCTGCTTTGATCCTTTGCTCGTTTCTCCTTGCTGTTGCTGTGTTGACGAGCGTTTGTCTGGCACATTTAAATTGCCTGCCGTCGTCTTTGCCTTGCTGCTGATAAGACCCATCGCATTTGCTGATAAGGCCAAGGCATTGCCAGCAACAATACAAATGGTGAGGGAGACAGGGCGGGAGAGGTAGAGAGGTAGAGAACACATGTTTCCTGTCAATGGCGAGGGGCAAGCAGCCAACGCGCAACTGCCACGCGTTTCGCATAGTTTTGCATTGAAACTAGCCGTTCGCTGAGTCTTCGACGACCTACGACGACGCCCTTTGGCCGTGGCTCCGCTCGAGGCGGAGGAGTAGGACAAGAGGGAGGAGAGGAGAAGTAGAATGTCTGCGATATCTCATTTTTATAATTAAAACACTTGGCAGGACATGTGCTGCATGTGGCAGCATTCCACCAAGCATGCCAGCAGTGCGCCCAACCATTCATTCCACTCCACTCTACTTCCCTCCCCTTCCACATCCACCAACACCGATTCCATTTACGTCCGGGGTCTGAGGGTGATGTTTATCAGCTGCCCGAGGCCCAAGGCCCGCTGTCGCAATGCTAACCCGTAAACGTATCCTGGCCAACAATCTAACCAACTGGCTTCAGGGTAGTTGAACTGCCTAACTCTGTGTTTGAGGGCTGCCCTGCGAATCCAGCTAACGAATCATTCATTGTACTCAGTCGAAGGTCCGTTTGCGAAAGTGAATCGTTCAACGAACTTCACAAAATAATATTTACATTTATCCTTGGCTACTCATTTTCAAGTGTAGCCATTGTTAAATCGATTTAAAAAATGTGCTAGCTAAATCTGAATCTTTTCAAGGTATTCCAAAATATATTGTCTAAATAAACCTATGATTAAATGCCAGTTTATCCTTGTAATTCCTACAAGTGCAGTTTATTATTTAGTTTTAAATTGTCTTAAAATAATAAACAAAATGTTCCTTTTTTCTATTACAGGTAAGTGCCGGACAAAGCCTAACTGCAATTAGCGATATATTGAGAAATTGAGTGAGCGGACTGAAAAAAACGTCGTAAAATGCAATGCAGCAAAATTCATTTGAGGCACTTTTTAAGGTGGTGCGACAAAAAAGGGAATAGAAAACTTTTGCAGACCATAAAAAGCGCAGCACGTCAAAAGTTTTGCACAGAATTTATGAGTGCAGTTAACGGGTAAGTTTTGAGCGCCCCGCGGCTAGTTGAGTCCCAAGTACAAGTCCAAGTCCAGGCCCCAACGGCGACTGGCCGAGTTTATTAATTTAAAAAGGAAATTCTCATTTAGTCACCTTTTGATTTAAGCCCCGCTTTGACCGCCTGGATCCTAACGGTTGCGCCTCCAGTGGTGTGGCATAGCCAGCGCAGGCAGTAGCAAAAGCAAAAGGACAAAGTGCATTTGTGTTAGGTTGGTTAGTAGGTTGCACAGTTGGTCGAATTCTGCTTAGGGGCACTGGCATACAGGTCCAGCTGAGGGCAGGCATTGGCAAAATTAATGCACAAGTTAAGAAGAACAGTGGCACAGTGGTTTAAGATACAAAGAAATTGTAATAAAATAAGCAAGTTAGTAAAAGTTATATTATGATTAAGCTTATTATTTTTTCTGTTTTAGATATTTACTAAAATATACTATTTCAATACATTTTTGCTTTCGTTTCATACTAAAGTAAAATATTCAAATTTCACAAATATGTTGCCTTAAATTTTGTCTCTTATTTAACCAATTTCAAATAATTTTATTAAAACATTAAATTTATTGAAAGTTATGTTATTATTAACATTATTCTTTTCTCTATTTTAGATATCTACTAAAATATAGTTTTTTGTATCTTACTAAAGTACAATATTCAAATTTTCCATAAATTTGTACATCAATTTTATCTCTTGTTTAATCAATTTCCAATTTTTTTTAATCATTTAAAGGTATTTTAAAAAATGTTTATTAATTAACGCTGAGATTAAATGCCAATTTATCTTCTCCCTTTTCTCCCATTTTGAAGTTTATTATAAGCACATTTATTTTGCTTGCTTTTGTCCCACTGTGCGTGTGGTTGGCTATGCAAATAGGCACGTCCGAGTCCATTCACATGCATTCGAATTTTTCATTTGTTTCTCATTTTGGTGGCCCTTTCTTTTACCATTGCGTTGAAATGCATTCGTTTATCGCAATGCTGATGCGGTGGGGGGGGGGGAGAGGTTTTTGGTGTTGCGGGGTGTTTCGCTTTTGGGCAGCTTTTGTATTTGGCCGTGGTGAGTTCATTTAAACTCATTCACTCACTTGCGCCCTTTTGCAGCCATCGCTTAAATATGCAAAAGTTCGCGCAGTGCATGCACCAAAAACAAAAACCACTCGCTAATCCCCACATCCCCTTCCCCTACCAGTTTGCATGACGTTGTAGTTGGGGGGTGGGGGTTGTGTGATGGTGGCAACGTTGACGGGGGCGTTGCACTGTCTCTGAGTCGCTGTCTGCGCAGCGCAGCACAGTCAGTGGGTAGTTGATGAGGAGGGTTGCTGCCACTGGAGGGTGGTGCTGCCTGCCTGCCTGCCGCAATTCCACCCCCGCAGATTGCATGCAAATTGGTTAAAGTGTGAATTTATGTGAGAAATATTGTTTGGTCTTGTTATGCGCATATATATCAACACAATTGCACTCACACACACGCACACACTCGCACACACACACTCACACACAACTAACACTCAAAGTCTCGACAAAATGATTTAAGTTCGTATGCAAATTTTTGCCGACTTTGACTGACATTTGCCGCGTTTGCATTTGAATTGCAATTGAAGCAATTTTCGTTAGATTTTTGGGGAGAGTATGGCTTATACATATATATTCATATATATATATATATATATTGTCATATATATATACATTTATCAGGTATAATTATTTGTGGCATGCAAACTTTTGCATATGCAATTTGGCTGCTGCACATAAATCTTGCGCACATTTAATGCGCTTTCAAATTTATTCGCATTAATTTCATATTTTCATAGCCACAGTTCGCATATTCAGGTTTTTTTGCGGGTGCCGGCGTCGCGCTCAGTGAGCCCAGTCGCAATAAACACTCAATTAACGATTTCAAAATTAATTTTTCATAAATTCGCATGCATTTCCTCATATGCTGCTGTATTTTTAACCTGACCCCGCAAATGCATCTCTCTCAAATTAACAGAAATAAAATTAAATAAATGTATATGCACACACCGGGTCAGGAGGAGTGTGTCGCAGCCACTGTCTCCCAGTCCCCCACCCCCAGAAACCATCCCCTTTTGTCTGTAGCTGGGCACACGGAAAATGCGTTTAATTTATGGCCATGGCCCGCATTCGCCCGCTTTTGGCTCTGGCTCTGGCTTTGGCTCTCAGTTCTGGCTCTGATACAGCATCTACTTTTGCTTCTGTTTTCATATTTTTTTACTATTTTACTTTGAACAATCCGAGTCCATATAGCACGGCAAGTGGCGCCAATGCAAAATGCACTTCACTCGACAAATGAAATACGCATAGAGTTGTCGACTCTCATCGATATACAAAAATACATCAATTTGTAGCAACTAAAAAAAATTTAAGAAATTGCAAGATACATTTTCCTTAAAGCTCTCATTCAAATTTTTCTTTTTTCTGTCATAAAGTCCGTTTTTATTAATTTTAATTTTATGTTGAAATTATTTCAACTGAAATCACATTTTAAATTAAAATAAAAATAATACTCTAAATATCTTAAAAATATTTATATGCACGCTAAAAACTTAATTAATTGATGAAGCAAGACATATCCCAGCTGCTTTGATGCCTCGATGAAATGGCATTCAGCGGTTCCTTAATCTCGAATTTAGTCATCAGAGCACAGCATCGATATCAGAGACCGATATAAATGTATCCGCACACAGACGTTGCACGTAAACATTTCAACACATTTAAACGGGCAACTTGAACTTCACGAAAACTATTTTCCATTCAGAGGCCAAACACGAGTCGCAGTCAGGTCCCGGTTTGGGGCGCCACAAATTAAAAATGCAACACAAATTGTATTTGGCACCTGAATAACACCCAGCAAACATCCCCTCTGCAGTAACAGCTAAACCAGCGGAAGTTTCACACACACACATACACACACTCGCACAACCAGGCGAATGAAAAGGTGTTGATAAATGAGGCAAGACAGGAGGCAATGATGGCGATGGTTCTGGTTCTGGTTCTGGTGTTGGTCACGTCGAGTTTGGACTTGGGCTACCGCTCACAATTGAATTAGGCAGCCAAAATATGCAAAGCTCGCTGGGATCAACAAAACACTTGCAAAGCGGGGTGGCATGCAACACTGCTGCACTGAGTTGCTCGCGTGAGTTGCCGGCTGCATTTTTAATTAAAAGATGGCAACACTTATTTACTCTAACAGGTGTTAAATAGTTAAGCCCACCGTTTGCAACACGCAATTGAAGTTACATTTGAAGTTACTTTGCTCATTGTGGAAAGGGCTGGCAACCCTACATAGCACAACACGAGGGTTGTCATGAGCCCCAACTGCACTGCTCGAACTGACCATTCCCCAGACAATTATCAAGCATTGCAACAATGGCAAAGACAACTGCTACAAATAGCGAGTGAGGGGCAAGTTGGAATGGAGAATGATTCACCTTGAGTTACCCATTAAGTTAGAGATGACGAAATCCAAAGATATGGAATTTAAGTGGCTCTGTTGTAATTTTGTTTCTAAAATTTATTTGCAGACAGTAAATGATATCTAGCAATAAATTATATAAAAATTTTGATCACTTCTGTTATCTGATAAATATTCACTTTATTGTTTCTGCCTGGCTGCACACACACACAAACACACACAGAAATGCACAATCATCTCAAGTACTGGGTATATACATATGTATATATATATTCGTAATAACAACAACAACAATTTCCGCGCGTATATTCAGCAATTTTCCACTTGAAGTTGCTGCAAAAAGCAATGCAAAAGCTCAGCGAAAAAAAACTGCAATGCGAAAAATAACAAATAAGAGTGTCCAAGTCGTGAGTGATCGACTATCAAATACGCTAGAAAACATTTTGAATTGCAATAACACATTAACAAATGTCGAATATTAAAAAACTAATCATTTTGATATTTATTATTTACTTATTTTTCTCTCTTAAAAAAATATTATTAAAATATAATTACAATTTGTTTATAAATTCTTACTATAAAAAATATAGTAAAATTTTATTTTACTCAATTCACTTATATTTATTGTAATTTGTGTTATTTTATAGCTTAATTCTTATTTATGCAATTTAGAAATTGTTGAAAATGAATAGAAAAATATGTGATTCTGCTCAACTTTAGTAAACTTTTTTAAAACATTTGTATTGGATACACCGCATAAAAATAACAACAATGCAACAGCAACAACAAGAGTGCAAACACCGGCCGGGGCACGGAATTCGAATTCCCGCAGCCGCAGCAGTGGCAGTGGCAGAGACGACGCGTCGCTGCTCTTCTGTTGACACAGCGAACGGGGGGTTAAGTGGCACACACACACACACACACACAAATACACACTCACCCACACTCGTCAGACACACATACACACACTCGGACTCGCAGACATCCACCCACAGCAGCAGCTGCAGCAACTGCCGTTGTTGTTATTGCCCCATGCCGCATGCCCCTTGACACACCTCTACAGACACACTCGCTGGCCATTGCCATGCGCATAATAAATAATTGCAACGGCGGCAAACATTTCGCGTTGCACTTTCTGCAACCAAAGCGAAACACACAACAACAACAACAACAACAACAACAAACAAGAGCATCGGGTCCTGGTCCCGTGGCAAGCAGAATGAAGAGATTTTTATCGGCGATTCTCACTGATTTCATGGCAAATAAATCGCTCATTTTCGCTTAATTGGAAAGTTATGGCTTTTTGGCCACGGACTACCCAGTGAAAGAAAGAGAGCGAAAGAGAGAGTCTCTCTCTCTCTCTCTCTGAGTTCTTATATATATAATATATATATATGTATGTAATGTGCACTTAAAGTGTTTATATATATGCACATATATAATTGCATTTGCATTTGCTATTATAGCTGAATGAACTTTGTGGCAATTGCTACTTTTAGATACAAATTTTGCACACATTTTAATTTCATTTTCAAATGCTTAATAATTGCAACAGTGTTGTAGCCACATTTAATTAGCATTGAGATTTTTGTTAAATTACCAAAAATCGAGCTAAAAGAATTTAATTTATAAATAAATTAGCATATTTAATTGGAGCTAGAATCCATTGAAGAACCCATTTTGTCGTTTAAAAGTCTTTAGTTTTTTTTTTTTAAATTAAATTCTCTTGAATTTAAATACACTTAACAGTGAGTCATATAAAAAGTTAACAAAAAATGTTTGCTTTCTTCTTTTGTCATATGAGTAGCAAAAAGCAAACTCTTTCAGTGCCAATATAATCTGCACTAACGCAACTAACTCAAAGTATAATAGAATACATTGTCATATTGTCATATAGCAAAAGATGGTAATATTATTTTATATATATTATACATATATATATATATATATATATATATATATATATATATATATACATCTTTTTTTTGCTCATTCTATTTATGTATGGGAAAAGTTCCAATTTAACATGGTGTCGTCTCAGCGATGATTTATGAACGAACCAAAAAGCTGCCCGTTCTACCTCTCACTCTTCTTATTTCCCCGCGCCCCTTCACTAACCACTCTTGCTCTTATGTGCTCTCTCAGACCAGACACTCATGTGTATGTGTGTGTGTGAATGTGTTTTGTGTATGTGTGTGTTCTCTGCTTTGCCTTGTTGAGGGCATCGCCGTTTGCTTCTCATTTTCCACCACCGCCGCTGATGTCGCCGTCGCCGTTGCCATTGTCTGCCCTGCCCTACCATGCCCTTGTCTTTTGTTCTACCCTCCCCTGCTCTGCACTACTCTGCTCTGCTCGCCTAGCCGCATCTGTTGGACGCTATCATCAGGCGGTACTAAGCGTTGGTATCATGGCTGCCAACCTTATCGGCGGCAGCAACCCCGTTGTAATGGCAAATGGCCGCCTGGCCACGTGTTGTTCTGCCAAGGATTCAAATTCGGGTTTAGTCCTGCTTCAGTATTCTGTTTTTTGGGTTACATTTTCCTGCGCTGCGGTTTCGTATTTCAATATCGCTGATTGCCTCACATGTGTGAGCACTCGACTCCTTGCACCATCATTGCCTACGTTGAAGAACTTGCCAGATGAGTTTACCCGCAATTTCCTTTCATCAACTGGAGAATAGGCTGAAGATTTAGACTCTATTCTCGGTCGGCATTTGTAATATCATAAAAATGAAGTTAACCTTTAAACAAGTTGACTCGCACCTCGGCCCAAGAGCAAAAGTGACTGGAAATGGGAATGGGAAAGGAGAAGGGAGTGAAAGAGACAAAGTGTCCTGTGTATCCTTCGTCTGTGTGTGTGTGTGTGTGTGTGTGTGTGTCTGCGTGCATGTGCGACTATGATTAATTACTTTTGCATACATTTACATACAAATTTGTTGCCACATTGTCTGCCTCGGGCGCTGTCCGGAGCGGTCTGCTACCCCTCGCTCCTCGCTCCTTGCCACGCGTTAGGGGTTATTTTTTACACATGCTGTGGCCCCCTCGGGGTGGGCTGGAAATCCTGCCAGCAGGGTTAATTTCATATGAAATTTTTCATTTTGTGCAACCAGAACGGAAGGAAGTTGATTTGACAAAAGTTTTTTCTGGCCTCTGCCATTGTTGTCGCCTTCGTTTTCTGATTTTCCATGCCCCGGACTCTGTTAATTGCATTTAAATATTTTATAAATTTTGCGTAAAACCAAAATGAAACCAAATCACTCTCAGCAGTGAAGTTGGCTCGGCGTGATAATTGCCTCTATGGAAACCTTATCTGAAGTGGCCGTCGGTCTTTGGGCTACACATAAATTTAACAACCGGATTTAATGGAGAATGGAGTCATCTGCACAGTGTTGCCAGCTCTTGATAAACCCTATAAGCATAATTTGTATTTTGAATATTTCAATTGATTATAAACACAAAGTTAAATGTACAAAAAAAAAAGTAATGATTATTGAAAACAAGTTAGAATGGTAAAAATTAAGTTAGACTGTTTAAATTTGAAATCTAGTAAATAATTCGATAAATTATTATTTACATTTTTTACTTATTTGATTTCTGTTACTTGACAAGTTATAAACTGAATATTCCATATTTGTGTTGTTATATTGTATCAGAAAGGGTAACATATCGACAGTATATATGTGATATAATGATCGGATGATGTTATTTGGCATTGCCAAAAGTAATGAATAAATAACATAAATATTAAGTGAGTTTGGTATGGATAACTGAATAAAAGAATGTTTTTCTTAAAAGCAAATCAAATCGATTGTTTATATGGCAGCTATATGATTTTAGATTTTTAACTTAAGCGAGCAAAAATTACAGGCTTTAAAATTAAGGGACAAATTTGCATAGAAACAGAAAGACAGACATATGGACAGATGGACGCTTGTGGCTATATCGACTCGTATAATGAAGACACAAATAAAATGACAAAATTATTATACAAACAAAAATAAAACTAACAAATTAAATTCACTCACAGCTACTCTAAAAATATTACCTAGTTTAAGAAGTCGCTTTATTTTATGGCTTATAAATAAAAGTCGGATTTTTATTTGGAATACTTTTCTGCTGAAAAGTCTTCATTTGACTGCTGCAGCCAAATACGAAACATGATTAATATTGCAGTCAAAAATACTATATACCCCTATATATTTGGTAAACACGCACACGAACACACACACACACACATATACACACACACACATATATACACACACCAATTCGTATATAACTCACAGACAACACCAAAAGGGGCAACAACAAAAGAAGGAAACGCAAAAGCGGAAGAACTAATTTCAGTAATTATAAACTCATATAAATGGTTACATCAAAAATCTGTGTTTTTGCTGCCTTGAAATTAACACGATTTTTCCACATTTGCCACCCTGCGGCACTGGACTACTGTGCACAGGACACACGTGTGTCGCTGCCTGACTGGCTGCCCGGCTGACTGGTTGGTTAGAAAAGGGTTCAGGTTCACTCGCAAGGACTCCAATGTTTGTGTGGTTAAAAGCGACAACGATGCGAACGACGGACTACAGGACTCCAGGACTCCTGTGGCTAGTCCTTGCAACTGCTCGTAACTCCTGCCCAGCAGCAGTTTGCAGCTCCAGCTTTGACTCCTGCTCGGTTGTTGTTGCTGTTTTATATAATAAATGAGCTTGGTGGGTTAAAGGCGTATTTCTGTCTAGTAAATTAGCAAAATACACGTAGAGGCGATACACACACACAACACACACAAACACACAAACACACACACACACTAACATGTACCACTCCCCTGGAGCGTTGAGTCTCTAATGGGCTGCCGTGTTCTGATTGAGTACAGCAAATTGGGAGCAGAGCAGAACAGCTTGAAGCATGCCACACTCACTCATGCAACATGACTAGCAACCCCTTAACCCTTGCATAACTCTGCCATGCATAAAGCATTATATATGTATACACACACAATGTGTGTGGGCGGGGTGAATGTGTGTGTGTGTGTGTGTTGGTGGGTTGTTCGGTGTTTCCCAGTTGTCGGCTTGTTAAGTTTAAATAATGCCTTTTGCCATTTCCTCTATGCCAAGGTCATTCAAAATTCAAACCAAGTGCGCTCACATTTACATATACACTTCTACACACACACACACATGCACTTGTTGTTGCTGCCCCCGAGTTCAACTGTGGCATATTTCGAAAGTCTGTCAGACATTGTCTGCAAATTTCTGGCGCGTCATAAGTTGAAGTTAAATGAACTAACTTCATTCAGAAGTTTCAACTGAAGTCCAATTCCAACACCTACACAAACTTAAACATACACACACAGTCACACACACACACACACACACACACCGCTGCACAGTTGTCGCACATGCAATTTATGGCAATTCCAAGTCTCAATTGGAGCCAAGTAGAAATTGAAAATGGTCTCGTCGAGATTTACACATATAAAAATTTAAAATTGTTACGCATTTTATACAAAACTTCAAATATTTTTATATTTATATTTATATTTATCTAAGTATTTAAGCAATACAATTTTATGCATTTTATACAAAACTTCAAATATTTTTATATTTACATTTATCTCAATTTTAAATCCCACTGGAAATTAAGAAATATATTTTATTACTATTTGCTTAGTTCAGCCGAATAAATGCAATTTACTTCCCTTTTAATTATTATATATGACTTTTTATATATTTATTTATATCGCTTAAATTTTATTTTTTACAATCAGCTGAAAAACGAAAAACATTTACAGCAAATTTCCCAAGACCCAAAGCGATGCGGAACCTTTAAGTGAATAAATCAAGATGGTCACATTTTGATTGCTCCGCCGTCAGCTGTTATCAGAGCATGTTCCGTGTACTACTCGGCGAGCCGCATAACGGCAAATCACTCACGCCAAAATTGCGGCCATTGTCTTTGAGGTTCGACTTATGAATTTAGATTAGATGCGCGTCAAGATAAAGCAACGAATCCATCCAACCAGTGTCAAGTCCATCGCTTGCAACATTCACAATCGCTGACCGTGTCCGTTGTCCAGTGTCCATTGTGAATATGGCTGGCTGTGGTAAAGCAATCACTTACAGTTAGAGCTCAACCTCTACCAATATGTATCACGTTGGCCAGCAAGGCAAAGCAAAGCGTTTCATCTCGACCGCGTCGCTAATTCTTATCGCGATCACACGCCTGCTCCGAGACTGGACTACTCTGGCCTGGCTACGCTTCCAGCTCATAGTCACATCATGTCCGGACAGGCTAGGCAAAAAAAAACAAAAACACAGCACAAATTGAAGTCAAGTTTGACGTGTGATTTGTGTGTGTTTGTTTGGCTAAAGGGCTTGCGGGTTGAGGGGGTTGTTGGGGTTGAGGGGGTTGTTGGGGTTGAGGGGTTTGTTGGGGTTGAGGGGTTCGGGTTCGGGCCATTGGCGCTAAAACAACAAAAGCCCTGCTCGACACATCGTTCATTTTAATTTAAGCAATAACTCAGTTTGACAGACAAAGGCGATGGAACAAATGAAACAATTATACATATATATATATATATATATATATAAATATATTTTCGGTATTTATTTTGTGTTTCTCTTTTTGATGTTGCGAAAATATCAACAACAAAAAATAATTATACAAGCAACCAGAAGGTTAATTTAAATTTCAAGTCACACAAGTCACACTAAAAAAAAAAAGTACACGAATTACTGCTGCTGCTGCTGCTACTGCTACCTGTGTGCCACACACCCCCCTCCTCCTCATCCATACACTGTGAACACATTATTCAGTGTAGTGTCACGAAAAATGACTTACAGGCAACTCGATGTCGGTAAAAAAAAACATCTTTCAGCTTCTCGCCTGCAATTCATCAAAATGCAAATCTCGTTGGTCAACTCTTTGGCTTTTAGTTATAGCCACAGTTAAATGAAGTAACTGGCACTTGCTTGCCACTCGACTCTCACAACGATGATGATGATGATGATGATCATTGTGATTATTATTATTATTGCTTTTTAAGTGTCGGCGCGACCATAAAATGAAAGAGAAGCTCAGTTTTATTGCCTGTTTCATTGTTTCACTCTTCACATTTTGGCATTATTTTTGTGTTTATTTTGTTTTTTGTATTTTATTGTACTTTTTATTTTTTGAACTTATCTTTGATGTTGCTGTGTGGTCCCCTTACAACAACTTTTATGTTCGCTTCTCTTCATCTGATATATGTTTTATTGTTTAAGATGCGGAAATTTTGTTTTTATTTAATCTGTGTCATGTAAATTATTAAAATTATTGTCAAATGCGCAGATCCCGTTTTGATCAAGACTTTCATCTGTTCTGCGTTGAAAACTGAATGTATTAAAAAAAATTACATGGACATGAGAACGTCCTTCGACGATGCTTCATCCTGCAGCAGCTCTCCACTCACTGATTCATTTTCCAAACTTAAAGAAAATCATAATTTTTGGCGACAAGTATTTGATTTTATTTATTGGCCGCTCGCAGGTCTGCGGTTGGAAGGACTTTGTTTGTGATTTGCAATCAGTAGACCCAGAACTCTACCCCGCAAATAAGGGCGAACTTATCCCGAAACTTGAAGCTAGAATCCGACAGTTTGAAATACTCGTCGTTGTTCTTCCCCGGTCTCCTAGAACCAAAAACCAAAATCGAAACTTGTGTTTGTTTCTTTTGACAAACTGCAGGATGTTTAGATATTCAATTTTGTGCCTTACTTGACGATTTTTAGAAGAACTGCAGTTTGAACTAAATTTCGGAGCGTGTTGACAATAAAACACATAATAATAATATTATACAAATAATATTAGAACTTGCATAACAAACATCCTTTTTTTCTTTATAAATCTTCTAAATTTGTTATCGGTTTTTCTGGTTCGTCCCGCTTTTTGTTCGAGCCTCGTTTTGGCAACAACAATTTGAGAATGCCGTAAATAATTAAATATCATCAAAGCAAATATATTTATATATATATTATATTTGAAATGTATTCTACGGATATTGAGGATACTTAGGCACTCCGAATAGTTATTAGACCGCAGTAAAAATGCTGGCAATTATATTATATTCCAAGGTTAAAAACCCTATTGAAAATCACTTAAGTTTAGAGAAATTTATGGCGTTGGTAAAACTAAAAAGGTTTTTTTACTTCCAACAGGGTGTTTCAGTTCAAGTATTTTTAAACGAGTACCTCTTATCGAGCTTTTACTATGATTTACTGAAAGGTACAATTCATTTTAATAAGAAGCTTTGTCGCAGGACATCGCAGAAGCGACGCCATAAGACCTCAACGGCCGTTTGCAGAACTACATAGTATAATTCCTTATCAAGAGTCCTTTTAGCAGTGTCACAAACCCAAAACAGAACTTTTTAGTCAGGAAGAGCTTTCGCAGGATAATGCGAACACGGCAACGCCGAACGGCCGGTAGAGGGCTGCACACCAAACGCCATCTGGCGGCGTGCTGCGCCAATATGCCAGCGACTCTCAAACTGTGCGCGCACAAATCGCAGTTCATTGAAAACAAAAAGAGGAAAAAAACGATTGGCTATTTTTAAACACTGCAAAAAAAAAAAAAAAACAAACAATAACAAAAAATAAAATTAAACGAGTGCTGCGACTGCGCATGCAAATTGCGACTGATTATCGAATTGGCCACGTTGTGCATAAATCAAAAATACAACGTGGCAAACGGCCACCCAGAAGTTGGAGTGCCAATTAATTAGATATTTTTGGCATAGAGCTCAACTTAAGCTTACCCAAAAAACGATATTCGTCTTAAATTCAAACAAAACTGAAGACTTAAACGAGCTTTTTACGACTCGAGCACCATAAATTGGCAAAGAGCCCAATTCGAAAACGACAAATATTTTTTATGAATGTTTTGATGTTGGGCGTGAGTTGATTTGAAATTTGTCTACGAACGAACAGACAGCATTCTGTATTTGTATTGGTAATATATTATTATATTGGCAATAGACTCCCAGACTGCGTTCCGCTGAATTACGCAAACAGTGCAAACCGTTTTTTTTTTTTTTTTTGCAAACGATCAGCAAACAAGCCAATTGTCGGCATATTAGTTTGGAATAATACTGTTACGCTCAGTTGACCAGTTACCCCCCTCTTCGACCTGGGTATGCCAAGGGTAACCGGGAGCATTCGGGTGCATTTGGGGGAGTATTTGAGGTATACGTGCTTTGCAGAATGGCGCATGGAACAAAGCCCGTTTAAATTTATAATTGGCATCAATCGAATTCTTCGGAATCGATGAAATACTTTCGTTTTCGGCTATGCCAAGTGAATGTGAATTCAAATCGAATAATGATCATATATATATTTAGAATATGTCTGAACAGAATGATTATTAAAGGCATTTTACTTATTAATTGAAAAAGGTTAAGATTTAGCTAAGTAAAAGGGAATCAAGGAGAAAAATAGTAAATTAGCTGATGGTATTTAAAGTTGATTCAATGAAATGCAGGAGAAATTAAATAAACTGATGAATAATTTGAGGAAATGATAATTCAATTTGTTAATACTAATAGCAACGATTACATTTTACTAAAGGGGAATTAAAGACAAATGTAGTAAAGTACTTTTAATTACTGACAGTATTTGATCTAATTTGAATCACAAAATGACACTTATACAAAATCCAATTAAAAGCAAAATAACAAATATCAAAGTAAGAAAAAGTACCAAGACTGTATAATATTCTAGTAAAAATTAAGAAATAGAGATTAAAGTTAAGCAAAGCTAACAAAACTAAAATAAAAACTCCGAAATATATAAATAAATAATAAGAAATAAGTAAAGAATGAAGTGAAACTGTTCTTAAAATAAAGAGTATATTTTTTTTTACTAGTCTCATTCTCATTTAAGAAATCTACACAGAATCAACTATTTGGTGAATCTCATTCAGATTGCAAAGGCATTCACAATCATTTGCAATTAACGTGGCCCAAAAGCGATGGCAATGATTGCGCTGCCAGCTTTTGGCCATTGTTAGGCCATAAGTTCGAATTCGAAACGAAAAATTCGAATTCTGTGTCTAAACCAAGTGCATACATGTGTCACTCCTGCTGTCGAATATGAATTGCACTCGCTACACGAGACTTCGCACTTTCAGGCAGGCAAAAGCAAAAGCAAAAACAAAAACAAAAAAAAACAAAATACACAAAAAGAAGAAAAAAAATAAAACCTTTGAATTTGGCCAATGCGAGACTGCATTGAAATCGCATTATTAACGCCTGCAGAGCGAAGCGGAGGCTTCACAGTTCGCGCCTTACCAAATTGGCAGCAAGTCGGCAGCAGCAGCGAGGAGGAGGCCAACACTCTGGGTGTGAAAATAATCTGTTTAACGAGGGAGTCTTACAAAAGACCCCGAGCTGGCCAAGTGGCGAAAGATGCCGCCTGTTGCATGCAACAACAACCAGCAACAACAGTCGAACAACAAACGAGCAGCAATAATGACATTTGGCGCAAATGAATGAGAGGCGAGAAGAGCTCAAATTTCCACCAAAGATAGCCAGCAAAAGGGGGAGGGGGGGAGGTAAGCGGCTGCCTATGCCACAAAAGGATATGACAGCAGCCAAACTGACAGTCCACAAAGCAGCCCCAAGTCGGATATTGGCAATTGCCATTGCCATTGGCAGCACTCTTCGACTCTGGCCAAGAGCATGGCCAACAAATGTGAACTGGCAAACTGGGCGCTGACATTAAAAGGTGGGAAAATGTCAGCAGTTCAAAGGAAGCATTTTCTTCTTTTTAGGCAAGAGAGAGAGATGTAGATGGAGGGAGGGAGGAGAGTGGGAACTTAATCGAAATAATTGCAAAGATAACAAGGAGTTCACATTGTGTTTTATTTGTTTGTTTGTTTGTTGGCTTTAGCATTGTTATACACTCGATTTTGGGATTAAACTAACTGCTGTTATTAGCCATACCGGAAGTTAACAGAATACTTCTTAAGGCAATGAAAAATTGTTTAATGTTGGCTAGTTTATTTATAGATGTCAGGCAAAGTCAGTACAGAAATTGAATGAAATATATAAAATTAATATCGAAATAAAATGTTAGATTATGCTTAAGTCTACTACATATATATTTTTTATATTTAAACTTAATATTCACTAGTTGATGCTATGAATTTAATTATTATTATTATTATTATTATTATTATTTTTATTATATATGCTATGAACAGTTTTAATTTATTCGGAGCTAATTTCGAATATTGATTTTGACTACATAAATCAAATCTGAGTTCACCATATAAAGATATGATGACACAGCAAATAACAACTGACACATTGTTATTTAACTCAAGAAATATGCATAAATATGTACAACAAAAAAAGAGACATAAATTACTCAGAATTAAGCATATTCAAAGAGAGTTGCTGCCAACAACCGCTAGAGGGATTTCTCACGCGGAATATTTTTGTTTTTGGTTTTGGTGCATGCGCAAGATTTTTGGTTCGTTTCTTAGTTAGGGAAATTCGTATTTAACACTGTAAATAGTAAAAAAAAAACTTTCGCTTTTTGATCTCATTGCAGCTGAGCAATTTGGATTAACACTAGGAACATTTTGGATTAGCTGTTCCCGTTGGATATATATGGATTACCAAGTAGTTAAGCAACAGCAGCATCATCATAAAAGGTAAGCAAATTGTTCAAATTCGGGTTAATGCCACAACACAAAACAGTGGGGTGAAGCTGCAACATATGTTTAAGCCATGCCAAGACGCCAATAAAACGTTTGCTTAGCCAGTTGGCAGGCAAACCACTTGCTTATTGGCAGCCAGAGCGGCCTATTAATCCTAAGTGCTTCCTGTGATTTTATGCAAATTGAACATACCGCCGGGCAGCACTCGGCAACATTTACAGACACCCCTCTCCACCCCTCCCCCCTTCATTTTTCTTTCTGCTTTTTGCGACGGCAACAGGCCAACAGGCAACAAGCATTCAATGTACAAATGACAGTTGACTGTGACATAAAACAGCGGCTTAAAGCGCTGCACGGCCAAAAAGAAGACGTTAAGAGTTGTTGCTGCAGTTGCATGCAAGACAACAACAGCAACAACAGCAACACGACAATTTTCCATCGACAAAAGACATTTTCATTTATTCATTGATAATGTTTAAGGCCCTTAAACAACAAAGCTGCGAACGACGACGACGACGACGACAAAGCGCGGCCAAAAGGCAATGAGAGGCAACGAAAAACATGCGACAAAACAACATAATTTAAATTTTGCGCATGCATCAGCCGCAACAAACGAAACAAGAACAACCACAACAACCACAAGCAACAGCAGCAACGGTGCAACATGTTGCTGCAACACGCCAACAGAATCCCAAGTTGCCTGCCTGACTGCCTGCCTCGTAATCCGGTAGCCGTCGTTGCGCTGCTTTTGACTCCATTCGATTTGCTTTGAATGAAAATGAAATTATCGCATTATTAACTATGAGAGCCCAGCACAGTCAGAGACTGCCCCCAAGCAGGTGGTGTGTGATGGAAGGTTGGCTGGAGTGAGGGGAGGGGAGGGGGCTGGTAGGTGGCACAGATGCGGATGCAGACAAGCCTTGTTAGCCTGGCCCGAAAGCTTATTTCGTACTTGATACTTAGAACCGTCTGCTGCGAGGCAGCCTGAGCATATTTAACAATAAAATGAATTGTTAATTCTGTTGCACTTTTTCCGCCTGCTGTTTGTTGCAGTTGTTTTTGTTGTTGTTGCTGTTGTTGCAGTTGTCTGGCCTGGCCGGTTAGCTGCTGGATGTGTACGTGGATGCGACTCTGCTGTGCTCGGCTCAGATCGAGAAGTTGTAATGCGCAAGTGTCCTTATCTGTGGCACAATCGCGCGCGCTCAGCTGCGAGGCATCACTACGACGCACAGTGGGTGAGAGTGCAAAAATAGTGAACAAAATTTGATAGAATAGTCTAGATAAAAACAATAATAATATATAATAAAAAACTATTAGACTAATTTTTTTATAACTGAGTATTAGGTAAATCTTAAAAAGAATTAATAATTTAAAGCATATAAATTAGTTGTGGGCTTATTTAGATGATTGAAATATCTGAAGCATTTTGTTTGCTTAATAATTAAAGAAAACATCACATTAATAAATACATTTTATATAGCTTTCACTAGTTAAAATTAATTAGATTCAGCTTTGTTATTTTTTGTTGAATGTTGAATTAGATATGAATTATTAGTGGTGTGGGATATTTATTTTAATTTCCAACCAATTAGTTAATTTTACTTTTTAAGGCAACTTAAAACTATAATTTATGAAATTAAATAACAAATAGAATGCAGGCCGTTGTTGTAATGATTTCAAAATCAGTTTCAGATCATTTCGATTTGATTTGATTTGACATTTAAACGAGACACGTCAAAAGCAGCTGCATAAAAATTAATAATTTGGAATAAAAAAAAAATATATCGATTCTCCGATCCGATTTATATTTTATATTTCGCGCACATTTCTCACAACTGTGTGCCACTGTGCCGCCTTCAAACATTGTCTGGGCCACTTCAAGCAAAATGCCGAACTTGTTTTGGGCTAAAAAAAAAAGAAGCAAAACAGAAAAATACGAATGGCCAAAACAATTGTTAACGCGTTCGCCAAGTCGGCAAGTTGTCCATTCACAATGCCCGTCTGGGGCAGAGGCTTTGCGACTTGGGACTTGCAACTTGGTCAGAAACTGTTCTGGCCACATTAGCGCAGGCCTTGGGGCCTTTTGGGTTGCCTGCTCCCGGCTGCAAATGTCTTGTTCCATAGAATTTGAAACGGAAACATTGAACACTTTGTTTTGGTTCTTGTTTCACATTTTACCTCTTTTTTTTCTGTTGCTGCTGTTGTTGTTAATGTTGTTTTTGTTGTTTATGTTGTTGTTGTTGTTGTTGTTGTTATCGGTCGTTTTGTTTGAGCTTTGCGTTTGTAAGCGCGCGCATGCGTAGCACTCGCATTTGGCCAGTCACGCAATGGGATGGCGACCCGGACTCTGACTCTGACTCTGACTCTGACTCCGACTCCGACTTGGAGCCTGTCTCTTGGCGCTTATGCAGTGCACGCTGGCTCAGCGACTTTAGTCAAAAATTAACAAGGCTCAAAACACAGTTTCGAGTGCATGCAAATTCGTTGTCAAAATAAAAACAGAAACCCAAACCGAAACCGAAACCACAACCAAAACCAAATCCCAGGCAAAAACAGAAGACTTGCCAGTCCAGCCAGAGGCGGCTCAGGTCCAGTTAAGCGATAAATGAGTTACTGACATCTCTCTGTGTGCTTGTGTATTGTGTGTGTGTGTGTGTGTGTGCATGTCCAGACCCGATCCGATGGCAAACAACAAGAACAGTATCGCTCCAGGGCAGCTCAGTCAGCTCGCAGGTGCGCAGGCGAGCTGAGGTCTGTGATCTGGTCTGGGTCTGGGTCTCTGCAGGTTGCAGTGCAGCATTTCAACAGCCTTCAAAAGCCATTTCCAGACATTCTCATATGTAAATTTATGCATTGCCCAGCAACGGGCGGGGGTGGACACTGCTGTATAGAGGGGTGGGAGGAGGGTGGTGTTGAGGCGTCACCTGCGGCTGCAAAAAAAGATGAAATATGCGTTGGCTTGCATAAACCTACTAATTGATCAGCGGCTAACATGATTTTTATCTTTTGAGAACTTAATTATTTTCTCGTTCTCCATGTTGCAAAGTGCGACTGTCGACTTCCAATTGGAATCGATACGTGCCAGCCCAAAACCAGCTCCAACTAACTGACAGCCCGAGGCGTTGCATGCAGCGGAATGCGAAGGTTGTTCCCTCTCCATGGTAATGAGACCCAGGGCAAAGTTGATTGAACCACAAATCAATAGAGCAAATTTAACTAATTAATCATTGCTTAGTCGAGATTACTTAATAAGTTTATACTCGAAATCCATTTTAAATGAATACCAATCAGTTTTCTAAATAATATTTTAAATTCAAAATGGGTAAAAGTGTTTTATAAAGTGTATAAAAGTATAAAAAATTATTTATCAGCATTAAAGCCGAATCATTTAAGCCAGAGACTAAAAATGCTAGAAACTTTTAATTATAATATCAACTCTCATATCTGAAAGATCAGATTACTTTTATTTAATTTTGCTTTATTTTATATTAAAGATATATCTTTGCATTGATTTATGTATAAACATTCTAACATAATATAGATCAAAAGAAAGTTGTTTTAATCGGTTAATAAGAATTTAGCTTATCGAAACATATTTTCATATTCATATTTCATATTTTCTCGTAGTCGCTCTCTTTCGACTAGAGCATTCTTACTTGTTTGGTTTTAATATTTATACACTTTTTTTTTTGGCAAAATAATAAAACAATTTTATTTTGACATTTTCCCTAAACTCCAGAGACTTTGTGCATAAATAAAAATTATATATTAATAAAAATATGATAAAATTTATTTGAAATTTTATTAGAAAATTAAATGTTTAAATCTTACTTTATCTCTCAGTGTTGCAAAAATAAAGTGGGACGCACGTGATCGTTTAATTCAACGCTCATAATTTAATAGCGAAAATTCATTAGATCCAAAAGGGTCAGACGTGCAAATGTCCAGAGGCACTCTCAGAGTCTTGGCCATGGCCAAATGATATACCTACTTGGAGCTGGGCATGTGTTAACATATTTATTTCTAACGATCGAAAGCCTTTTGTTGGGCCAAGAGCGAATTTCTGTTAATGTAGTTGAACTATTAATAGCCGCAATTCCTTATTAAAATTCAGCTCAGCTTAGCACAAATTTTGTCTTGCAAAAATATTCGCATATTTGGCAATGACATCAATAATTTGCAGAAGGGAAAACATTGCATTGAAATTGAATTGCAATTTGAATTTGAATGTGAATTGCTCTTCAATAAAAAAAAACAATTCCTTCAGCTGTCCTGAGCCACCGGCAACTTGTTTCGATTTCCAGTACAGAAGAAGAGAAAGAGAGAGCGTGAGTATGCTTGCATTTCCAGTGAGAGAGCAGCAAGGCACACAACAAATTGGCGGGAAGCCAGGCAGCTGTTGTGTGCGAGCGAGATGGCAGGCGTGTGAAGAGCGCATGGAACGGTAAAACAGGATAAGAGCGTAGCTAAGCGCGCTCTCTTTGCTGTAGCTTTCGCTCTTAGCGTTGCGCAGCTGTTTTGTGTGTGTGTGTGCCGCTCTCGCTCTCTGTGGGCTTGCCGAAAGTATCTGAAAGATGCCATGTGTTGTTGGCTGCATTTGCCATGGCTGGACGAAAATATCTCGAAGATACATTCTGCGATGGTGGTTGATGAGCGAGCATTTAGCATTCGCCACTCAAAGTCTTCGCATGGCAGCCGTTGCCAGGCCGACGCCAGCTCTTCAATGGCTGAAGTGGCACACAAATTGCCGACGGCAAATCATGGCCGCTGTTCTTAGCCTCTGCCACGGCCTCTCCCTCTGCGCGTTTCTATTGTTTGTCGACTATGATGTGTGAGTGTGCGAGAGTGTGTGCGTGTATGTGTGTGCGTGTGTGTGTGTGTGTGTGTGCGTGTCGGCTTATGGGTTGATCAATGCAAATTGACGTGCTTTATGGAAGCGGCCATTACTCATTTTACCCACATTTGAAACAATGGGCGGCCGAGCTGCCAAAGAGCCGAATTGAGCTTTCCAGTCGAAAATCGACACAAACTGTGCCCCAACCAATGTCCTTGAACATGTCAGCAATAAATGCTTTATAAGAAAAAAAATTCTTGTTTACTTACTACCAGTAAATATTATGAAATTGCCGACGGCTCTTCAATTTAATGAGTCAATTATTGCACTTTGCGATAATTAATAAAATTTCATAGCAAAATTTACAATAAAATATACATTTTTATCGCCTAAATTAACTATTTGAAGTGTTAATTAAATAAACGTAGAAGTCTCATTTGTAACATTAACAGAATAAGTTAGTTTATTGTGCGAAATTCAATTGATTTTAAAATACGTATTTTAGGAAATTGTCTGCCAAATATAACATTTTTACTTTAAGCAGATTTATTTCTCATCTCATCAAAATCGATTCTGCATTTAATAAAGGCAAAATTAAATTTTGGGAATTATATTTTACTATATCCTTGCAAAGCTCCTCAATTGTCAGAAACTTTCGCCTCATTATTTAAAATAATAGCTGCAGGTTTTAAGTCTGAAGATCATTTGAGAACATGACAAGAACTCACAACAGACATAAAAAAAACGCATAACAATTTTCTATTTAAACAATTATTAATTCTGTGGAAACGATATCGAAAATTAAATTGCTGATTATTTTCTATTTATTTTGAAATCGGCACTTTTCAGTTGTCTTCAAATTGTGTTTCTTGTCTTTCAACTTGGGGTCGAATCGATTGTTGTACGTATTTAATTCTCATATGGTTTTTTTTTTGGCTCCCACTATTAAATACAATTTTCATGTGCTCAGCTCATCTGCACTTTTCTCATCTTCTTCTTCTTATTCTTCTGCTTCTCATGTTTGCGTTGGTTTTTCTTGTGCTTTTAGTCGTTTTTTTTTTCTCTTTCTTATTTTGGAGGAATTGGCACTTAAGTTACTCAAGTGGAAAAAAGTTTTTGTTTTTCGTTTACTCGATATAACTACATATACATGTATACATATATATATATATGATATATATATATATATATAATACAAGACTACGCAGATACAAACATCATGCCACATTCTGTTCGAGTTTTGCCCAAAGGGGATGAACGGGGCCAGGTCTGTCAGCTGGATTTCTTCATGGGGGAATTCTTGGATCTCTGTGCGTTATTTCTGTTATTTGGTTTTGTTTTTGTTTTTGTCGTTTTCTGTAATTTTTTTTTTTATTTTATTTGTATTCTGTTTTCGTTACTTTCAGTTCAGTTTGAATGCTGCCCGCACCACATTTGTAGCTGTTTTGTTTTTCCGATTCAATTGAAGGCTGACAGCCGCAAAGTTTTCATTATGAAATTGGATCGTTGACAATTTACTGCGAGAAAGAGAGAGAGACAGGCAGAGAGAGAGAGAGAGAGAGAGAGAGAGAGAGAGAACGAGTCGCAACTCTTCTTCGCCGTTTAACTGGGCTCTTTAATGTTCATTAAAGGCAGCCAGACGGCCTCTAAATTTCTGACACCTGTTGTGCATCTTTTTTTCCGCCTTTTTACAGCGTTTTTTTTTTGTTTTACGTTTTTTGTTACCTGCCTCAGATTTCCACATTAACATTTGCCGCTACAAATCGGTGCTCACCTTGAGCCGAGTTGCAGTTGCTGGGCGGCATTTGCTAAAAAGTAAAGTGAAAACGAACGGAGAGATTCCAAAATGCCATGCAGACGAGTGCGCGCCTCAGTGGCCACCCGGCTCCAAAAGTGGCATGCCCCGCCATACTCGGTTCCACTTGCCGCCGCAGTTCATAAATTAAAGTCAAAGCGGCCGCCTCCGTTTCCAGCTTGGACGCCAGTTAAGTTCAGACCACGATTACTCCGACTTGGACTCTGTTTGCCAGTGATGTGATAATTGCCTGGCTTGGCTTATTTTGTTCGCCATTTAATTGTTGTAATTTGTGCGTTTGCCGATGCGGCGACGGCGACGGAGTCTGCTATTATTTTATTTTTCTTTTTTTTTTTTTCTTGTGCGCAGTTTTCCCTTTTCATTTTGTAAGCCAATTTATTCGAGTTTTCGCCTCGAGTTTAGCGAAATTGTTGAACAAATTCTCGCTGGCACGCATTGCTGCATGCAGATACTTAGATACTCTCACACACACACACACACACACATGATAAAGATACAGATACGTATATGGATACCCTTTTGGCTATTGCTGTTGGCTCGTTGCTCGCTGCTCGCTGCTGCTGGCAATTGTAATGAATGTTGTTTCTTTAGCCTCACTTGCACCTTTACGCTTCGTGGTTTGTGTCTAAGCTTTGACGTGCACTTCCTTTTCATGTTTATGCAAGCGTGACACAAATAAAAGCCGGCAAAAAATATATACAAAAAAAATAAATACATATATAACAACAATAGACCAAATATAAACATATACGCAAGGTGCAGCAACAATTAAAATAATCAACATAAAAAAAGCGAGAAGTTTAATTTGTCTGTTTAAGCTCAACTATCAAATTGCAACACTAATAAATAAATACAATATTATGATTTAAGTACACAGAATAATAAATAAAATAAATGTTTGAGCTGCAAGCATTCAATTGACCTTGACACATATTTATATTTATCAATACACAATTTACGCATTTTTAAATAGTAGTTCTTTCTCCAAAAATAATTGTAATTTTTTGTAAATTAGAATCCACCAAACATCAGCTTTAAATTAAAGCTTAAATTAATAACCCCTTTTCAGCATTTCAGCTTTACTTTAAACATTTTCACATGGCTATAACTGTATCTTGTATCTTGTACTAGTATCTCTAGTAACAATTCTCAAACAACACTCAACTTCACACGCACAACTTTCATTGACATTTCCTGTGCCTAAAAAACAAAAAAAATAATAATAATAAATATATAACATTGCTTGCCCTTCACCTGCCCTTTGCATGCGGCTCTTGTAGAGGCTCTTGGTAGTTAAGGGCCATGGCATAAACATCAAAACAAAATGTTTTGATAATATCCACACATATCTGAGCACAAAAAAAAAACCAGAACCCTGAAAGCAAAGCTCAAAACTAAACGACATTAAAAAAAAAAAAAATAAAAAATATAAAAACCAAAATCGCGTACAATTCTCGTGTGCTAAACTCTCTGGCGGAGGTTCCAAGAAAAAATTAAAAAAAAAAAAATATTTATATACATATGTATGTATGTATGTATGTATGTATGTATGTATGTATGTATGTATGCATTTGTTGCCGAGAACATTTAAAGAACCTCGGAGACCGCAAAAGAACTTTGACATTTTCCCTTTTTGTGATCAACGTCTCCGCAGCCGCTGCCCCGCCTCCAACACCGCCACCGCCTCTCTTTCCCTTTCCCTGTCATTGTGCTGAAAGTTTTCATGTTTTTGAGCGCACAAGTTTTTGGGATTATTTTTGTGCGACTTTTCGGGCATGTGAAGCCAAAGCTAAAGCTAAAGCTGAATCTCCGACTGAAGCTGAAGCTGATACTCCAAAGTTGAAGCCAAAGTTGAGTTTGACTTTTTGACTCTTTCGTAGAATAACATGCGACTTTTGTTTCATCTTTTATTCTTCTTCTTGCTAGTAGCTGCAGGGGCTGTCACCTTCGGGTTTGCATGTCACCAGCTGAAGAGCCCAAAAACTGGCCATTGTTTTTCTGGGGCATTTTGTCCCTACGCCTCGCCTCATTCCTCTTGCCATAAGCAGCTGCCATAATCACGCTAACAACGCTGACCTTCTCTGTCGTATAGTTAATATATATATACACATATGTATATATATATATGTGTGTGTGTGTGATGCGCCTACTTTAGTTGCAGGACATTGAAGCCCTTGACGTTGGCTCCTTACGCCTGCATTTGTGTTTGATTGTGTCCCCAGCGAGGCGCTTGGCAATAAATCAAAGTCGCCAAACTACAGAAAAGTGTCGGATGTCGGAGTTTTGCAAATTACTTGGAAGTGTGCCCCATGGCCATCGTCATCGTCATCGTCGTTGCAAACCCCCTCCCCCACACACCCTTGGGAATCATTCAACTCTCAACACACACACACACACACACATGTAAATGCAAAAATACACTACTATGCATGCAAGTACTCCAAGCTAAGTGGATCAACACACACACACACACACACACATGTGGGTGTTCCTGTCAACTCAGAGACGACTGCGGAAGCAGACAAATTTGTTTTCTTTCTCGCGTTGAAAAGTTTTAAATCCATTTTCCTTGTTATTCTTATGAAAACACATGCCGAAAAATAACACAATTTAATTGTTTATTATATAGAGTTAAATTGTAGTACAGTGGTACCTATAATTATATATATATAATTTTTGATAGTACATTTTGTTTGTTTAAAATATATTGTTGTTGTTTTAAATATATTTATTTATTTTTTTTATTATTCACATTTATAAATATATTTAAAATAATACTTGCCTCGTTTTGTCAGTATTTTTGTAAATAGAGCAATAATTTAGGTTTACTGATAAATTATATAATCAATATTATTTTAATATTGCGTAGTAAGCAAAATTCATATATTTCAACATATATTATTATTCTTTTATTGCATGTAAATGTAATACTTATATTTTATTATACTCAAGAAACACTATCATTATTTTTTAAAAAGTGCAACTAATTTGCTTGTTTTAATAGTTTAAAATTAATTATAACTATTTCATATTATTTCAATTTTATCGAATTGCTTGCATCCATTTTGTTTTCTTAATCTCTACACATGGAATAAAACAAGCGTCTGGCTAG
Organism: Drosophila longiperda; assembly: GCA_035042125.1. Lineage (NCBI taxonomy): Eukaryota > Metazoa > Arthropoda > Insecta > Diptera > Drosophilidae > Drosophila > Drosophila longiperda. The sequence continues at coordinate 1,064,256 of JAWNLV010000115.1, forward strand.
AAATAAACAACAACAAAAAAAATAGTAATAAGAAACTTTGCAACTGATATCGAAGGAGGGCCGTCATCCAGAAAATTAAACTAATCAGTCGCTCGGCTGGCGATTGTTGGATAGGCTCCTCAAGTAACACAACAAAACAAGAGTCAAGTAAATAAATAAATCAAATAAATCAACAAAAACGAAATCGAATGAACAAAAAAAAAATACGCACAAAAACTTGCTATGTAGCCAAATAATTTGGATAAGCTGAAAAGCTAAAGTGTGGGTTGATTTTATATTTGGGATGTTGAATGTTGAGGGGTGATGTGGCGAGGGGGGGGGGGGGTGGGCGGACAAGTGCCCGGCAAATATTTGACATTTCTCCAACGGCCATAAATCAGTCAGCGGCGTGACATGATTTCTGTTCGCCATTGTGCTCATAATTAGAAAATTAGTTGGAAACCGAATCGGCTCAAAATTGCAAAGTGAAAATGGTTTCTGTTGTTAATATTATTGTTGTTGTTGGGTCTCTCTGCTCCAAGTGGGCTATGAAGTGGAGCTGAGAAGCGTTGCTGCTAAGTAGCTCGAGCAGACAGCTGACAGAGCGAGCTGCAGCTGGAGCTGACTGACAACGCCGGCAGCGTATTTGGCATCCTCGGCGTTGGATGTAGGGATGGAGGTGGCATCCACTTTGACAGACTATTATGCGGGAAAAAGGTTTCCATTCACTTTCGATGGGGGAGTGCGCATTGAGGATGGCTGGGAGGGGGGGAATGGAGGGGAAGGGACGCTGCCAACTGCAAAGATGTTCGGCGCTCGCTGTGGAACTGTCATTTCCGTTTTACTTGTAAAATGAACATGGAAGTATTTGAGGCAGCCGACAAAGTGGCGTGCAAGCGGACAGACCGAACCGAAACAAACCAAACCAGACCAGATCAGGCCAGGCAGCAGCAGCAGCAGCAGCAGCAGCTGACGCTGACTTGTTATATACTAAACTGCTGCCTGAGACTGTGACTGTGACTGAGACTGAGACTCAGACTGCGACTGGGAATGGGATTGGGACAGGCGAACGGAAGGATGAACCAAACAGGCAGTCAGACAGACTGAGAAACAGACAGACACAAAGGGGCGGACGAGCTGAAGCTGAAGCTAAAGCTAAAACTGAAACTGAAACTGAGAATGGGAATGGGAAGAGATGGGTCGAGACAGGATGAAGCGGGACGGGTTGGAAGGGTATTGCGTTTAACGTTTACGTTTACGTATTTTCGCAAAAGTTTCGGTTTCGTGTGTTTTGTGCAGCTTCTCGTCTAAAGGAAATTGCCAGCAGCGTTGAGTCTCGCAGCTCGCAAGGATGTGGGCGAGGAGGAGGAAAAGAAGAGACTATAAGGGGCGGCATCGCAGCCAGCCAAGCATTGCATGCTGTTCTCCCGGCTGAAGGTAACAACGCAAGAAAATGCCAGGCAGCAAGACAGGCAGAACTGACGTAAAAAGATTTCAGTACGGTGATGCCAACCCGGCAAATCAGCCACCCGGACTGCTGCTTTTACTCCCTCGCTGACTAACCCCGAATCGCGCCAACCGACACCCGTCAGCCTCCCACTCCCCCACCCGTCTGGTAATCATCATGAAGTGTTTGCGCATTTTCAAAATAATAAATGTATCTTTAAACGTTGCGCCGAATTCGATGTTTTGTTTATTTTTGCCACCTGGCAAAGGTTGTGAAATGAATTGAACTCAACATTTGAGACAGCACGTGCTAATATGGCCAATAGAAGTGGCAAGTGCAGCAATTCAACAATTTCAACAAATCGAACTTTATCATAATGAATAAAATTCAGATGCTTAATTAATCTTAGCAGCCAAGCGGAAAGCTAATGCAAAATAATTAAAATTATTTATAATTAAATAAACTTAAATTGGAATACTTAAATCAACTTATTTATGCCCTGAAATAATTATCAAAAAATTTAAGTTCTCAGATTTGATAATAGAATTTATAGGCAGACAAATCACACTTTTATAATTAATTAAAATATCTTGGAAATATAAAAATATTTAATTAGAAATAGCTTAAATATATTCCCTTTTTTTAAATAAATATAACAAACACTAAAAATGTAATTTAATAAATTTATTTAGCACCTAATCGAAGAGTTCAAAAAGTGATATTAATTAACTTAAAAAAATGATTATTATAATTTATCATTTCCACAATTTCTGTTCTGTTAGTTCTGGTGCAACAATTAAATTTTGTAGCATGTGAAATACTTTAATTATGTGTCGTATTTGGGGCTATTGCATCCTGAATTACATTCTTTGCACAGAATTTGACACATATCCGAAAGGCTGAAGTTTTTCTACTGGCGATGCACAATTTTAGTTTTTAGCATTTTGCTTACAATAAGCCAGTCAACAACAAGAACAACTATTAAAATTGGTAAATTTTAATGAAAAATCCAGCAGAATGCAAAAGCCACTTCAAAAGGCTGCCTGACATGCACATCTTCCCCGCTGTACCCCCTCGCAAACTCTGCCCACTTTAGCAGTTGGCTCCCTGCTTGCAAGCAGCGCCGGTGACATGAATGCTGACAACGTGTCTTAGTTTGCACAAAACGAGCTCCAGATACATACATATATATAAATATATATATAAATATATATATAAATATATATATAAATATATATGTATGTATGTTTTATATATACATATATAGTGTCAGTAGCAGACCAGGACATGGTTACGAACACGGACACAAATGCTGCCATAAGAGCACACACACATACACACACACACACACACACACACACACACACACACACACACACACACACACACACATTGAAAACTCAAAGCAGCGGGTGTCAGTTGTTGACTCCTTTGCTTACTGTGTGTTAGTCTGTATGTGTGTGTGTGTGTGTGTATATGTCGACACTTTTGCCAGGCATGTCATGTAAAGGGAATTTTAATTTAATTACGCTTTCCATAGAGGCTGCCAAGACGCAACGAACAACAGCTCCGAGATTGAGGAGTAGCCATGCTTTAGAGAGAGACAGAGAGAGAGAGAGAGATAGAGAGAGAGAGAGAAAGCACATTAATAGATTAGGCAAGTACACAGCCAACTGATAAAGAATCAATAATTGTAACCTGGCATAAATCATTGGCCCATTTGCAAACTGTCTGCCGATGCTTATCACGCTGTAGTCACCTTTAAGCAGCAAAGTCCCCCCCCCCTTGCCTGCCACTCCCCCCGTTGTCTGTGCACGCAAGTCAAGTGCAAATTCAATATTCATAATTTTTGGAAAGAATTTTGTGCCCAAAGCCAACACGTCGACACAAAAATCAATAAGCCAAATTTCTTCTTGCAAGCTTGAAAACTTTTTAACAGGTAATTTGGCGTCGCCTTTTATTTGCCACTCGCTGTTTTGTCATATCAATAGACTTGCTCCGGGCGCTTGCTTGTCTCCCCACTTCCCTCTTCCCTCTCCACTTATCCCAAACACTCTTCGCTTCTCTGGCACAAGGCCGCAATGCGTTCGTGCCAAAAAATAATTTCCTACTCGCAGACGAGCGGCGACTTTGCTGCACTTATTGTTGTTATCAACGCCTGAAATATGGCATTTTAATTTTATTAGCTGCCTTGCCAGTGCACACCAACACACACATACACATATTACACACACACACAGCCACAAATACACACAGTCAACGCTGCGTTGTTGACAATGCTCGGCCACTTGGCACAGTGGAATAAATGTTGCAAGCCTTGGCAACTAATCATTATTCGTATTTTAAATTTTCATTATTAAAATTTGTATATGTTGTTCAAATTGTGGATATATTTAAAATATATTTATTATTTGTGAATATTGTTGTTCATTTTGTATATATATTTAAAATATATTTTGCTTATTTGTGAATGCATTAATTCAATGAAACTATTCCTAAAATTAAATATCTGTTATATATGTCAAATATATATTTAAAATTCATGAATGCAGTAATAAATATAAATTAAATTAATAAAACTAATTAAGAGTTATTTAAAGTAAATATTTGATTTAGTATTTTCTATATATAAATATTTTCTATTATTTAGTTGGTGCAACAAACGAGCAGGTTGCCTCCCATTGGCTGTACCACTGTACTTGAATTGTATTTATATATGTTGTTTGTTGAATGCTGTGCTTGCAACAACAGCCTGTGGCTGTGGCCGCCAGCTGAGAGTCGCTGTGGCAACTGCGCATGCTGCGTACAGCCTTGCCATTGAAGTTAAGAGAATATTCTTTTTGGGCGCCTATCGAAGAGTCATCAAGTAACAGTTTAGCGTCTAAAATTAAGTCGTTTGCCGGGGCCAGGCCGAAAACTTATTGCCACTTAAAGTTGCGTTATTATGTTGCTAGCTGCTGCTGCTGCCCAAAAAAAAACGCTCTTTCGTCCAATAATTTATGCCTGGTTCGGCTCTTTCAGTTTTAGCCTGGTTCGTATTTGTCATTTGGACGCGCGTGTTTGTCTGCTGCTGCCTTTTGTTAAGTATTTCGGTTGAGCGTTTTTATTCTCAACGTTTGCTCCTCTTTTTGCTGTCTGTGCTGGCCAAACACAACACACAACACAACACACAGTGCAACACATTTATACACACATTTTGCTGGCTCCTCTGGCGGCTACCGTTGCGAGGGCGGCTAGTTGGCAAATTGGCGGCGCTGCGTGCGGGGCAGTTGAGAGTTTCAAGCGCAATTCTCTATACTCGTTTCGTAATATACAACAAGCTAAGAAAAAGTCCAATTTTGCCAGTGCTTAGTGTCATGGAAATCGCCTCTGGCCACAAATTGCCGCCGGCAAAATTGCTCTGAGACAAAATAGCAAAAAAGAAAAAAATAAATAAATATATAAAAAAAGAAAGGAAAATCCTCTCGTGGCTGTGCTCGTGTGTTTGTGTGTGTTGTTGTTGTGTGTGTGTGTGGGTGTCTGATCTCGTGGCGATCGCGGTGATGAGCTGGCGCCGATGCTGAAGCTGCCACAGCAACAGCTACAGCAATCATGTGCCACATAACGCAAATGAAATTGTTGTGCACCATCATTTTGGAAAAACGAAAATTTCGCCTGCGAACCAAACGCAAAAAGTTTCACACATAACAAGCGGCATTATTTTGCCCAAAATTCGACTTCTAATTTCGGTTTCAGCTCTGACAGTTGAAAGACAGCAAAATTTAAGAATATTTATACAGGTGAATAAAATGTTAAATTTACTCAAATGATTTTATTTGTTGCCAGTTCATTAATATTGGCCAACTTTGAACTTCAGAGTTATTTGTGTTTTGCTTGCAACAGCTGCTTGCAACATTTGAACTACATCTCCAAGTGTTTCGCACTTGGCCAACTCGACAAAGCCAGTGACAAACTTTCGAAATGTTTTGTTGCTTTCTTAATAATATTGCAATCCATTTTTGACTGGCATAACAATACTTGCAGCTGTTGATCGGTTCGAGTGAATTGTCGTAACTTTTATAATGTTCATGGGAAAAGAAAAACTGGAAAATTAAATGCTACTTTCCACTCAATGCTGCATTTAAATTTTAATATGATTTCGAACTGCCCATATTTAGTAAAGTTATAAATAAGAATGATGAAATTGCTGGGTATCATTAGTAGTATTTTTTTTGTTAAATAATATGATTTTAGAAGAAAACACTTGAAATTTGTAGTATGTTGATATATCTAATTTTCTATCTTTTTTTGTTCTGTTTAATTTGTGGCTTAAGTCATAATATAAACTAAATTTTAAGTATATAAGAAAAGTATAAATAACTATTCGCGAATATTAAATTTGAACGCGTAAAACTATTTGTTTGTATATAAAATATAAAATATATAATATAAAATATATATATGTATATTCCCAGTTTAAGGTTTATACTGTATATATAAAATATATAATATAAAATATATATATGTATGTTCCCAGTTGAAGTTTTATACTTATTTCTATTATTTATTGATTTCATAATAATAATAATGATAACAATAAATAACTATTCCCAAATATTAAGTTTGAATACGTGATACTATTTATTTGTGTGTTTATATAATATATATATTCCCATTTGAAGTTTTATACTTATATTTATCTAATTTAAATATTATGATTTAAAGTCTAAATAGTTTCTGCATTAGTAAATAATAAGCATATATTCACTAGTGATTAGTTCCATTATAAAGTTGATAGATTTTGAAACGTTTCATCTCTCTCACTCTCACTGTTCATTATTTGCATGCCTCATGCTGCAACTGTGGCACGATGATATTTGTGTGGTTAGTCACAATGAAAAGCAATCGGGACCCGCATTTTTGCAATGTTCAGATTGCGGAATGGCATCTGGAATATGTAACATTGGTCGCATTACATTTTTACCTGGGCGAAGTGCCCATATAAATGTGCTCGTGCTGTTCCATGCCACGGGCTGTCCTCCTGTAATACGGCAAATGCTCGCCTGGCGCCCCGCATTTCATTTAATGCATTTCATTGCGGCAAGGAAACAACAACAACAACAATAAAATGTGTAACGCATGAGATGAAAAGCAGCGCAGAACCAAAAAAAAAAAACAATAATACAAAAACAAGCATGAAAAGCAAAAGGAAGAAAATAAAAATAAGAACAACAAAAAACAAGGAACAGCAACGTAAAAATTTTAAACATGGCGCGAACATAATGTCCTTGCCAGTCCCGCCGACCCCGCAGTCAGTCCTTCCGACAGTCCGCTCATCCGTCCGTCTGTCCCCCCGTCCGTCCGTCCATCCATCTGTTTCTGAGTTCGTTTTGCTTGCAGCTTTTTTTTGTTTTTGTTTTTTTTTGCGTTGCTTTGCGAGTTTCCCTTCTGCTGTTGTTGTGAAAATCGAACATTGATTTATGGCGTGTGTGTGGCGAGGAAAAAAGTGTGGCCCCCTTTTGGGCAGGAGAGGCAAGGGGCAGAGACGAGCGAAGGTTCTACACAGCCGCGGGCCGAGCCTGATGACGATGATGCTGATGAGCTGGAATTGTTTTTGATATGTCGCGCACATATGCAGGTCGCAACCCGCTCTGCAGATACCCTCTCCCCTCCCGTTCGACTCACTGTTGCGATTATTATTTGTGACACACACACACACACGGATGCAGCCACCGCCTGTATCGTCCCTCATTTTGCATTCAATGGCAATGCAATGTTGCAGCACAGTAAACCCGAAACGAGAACAACAAATAAAAGATTGTAAATGCAATTCGTAAAGCATAAATTTAAAAAAAAAAAAACGCGTGTCACATGTCGATTCTCAATTGTTCGCAAATTAATATATGAAATACGCGCGGTGAACTGCAAAAAAAAAATTTTTGTTGCGGCTGCTGTTTGCGGCTTTTGCATTGTTCTCGCACGATTTTCGGGAGTTTTAGCTTAAATGCAGCATCGGATATGTACCTGGAAAATTCGAAATTCGTATCTGTCACGATATCAGTTTGATAAGCGCCATTTAATAACAATTTAATTCAATTTAATCTGCCAAATTTGTGATTTATGCTCGTATATTTATTAAGAGCGAAGAGAGAAAGAAAAAGTGCGATTTTTAAAAATATTACTTTCAATATATGAAACTAATTTTTAAATTTTAAATTAATTAAATATAATAACAGGCATTTCCAACAGATACAGAAAAGTATTAAAATGAAATCAAAATCTAAGACGAAACATATTTCGAGATATATATATATAGATTTATATCCCTATAAGCTGTGATAAAGCTATGACTTATTTTACTTTAAATTGTATTATGTACGCAATTAGTCAAATATCAAATATAAAGGTTTTTGCATATATCAAGTCACACTTAAAATGATATCTGACTTCTGAAAGAGAAGAAAGTAAATCAACAGAAAATTTTTCTGTTTCAACCCGGCATCTTGATCCAGTTAGCAAAATTGGTAGAAACTCGAATTCGGCTTGGATTAATTTTTGGTCTTATGTTCAAATGTCTTCTGCACTTAGCAAAATTGGTAGAAACTCGAATTCGGCTTGGATTAATTTTTTGGTCTTGTTTTCAAATGTCTGCTTCGAAAATGCTGACACAATGGTGTCTAACAAAAGTCTAATTCAACTTAAAATTATGTTTATAACTTACTTATCACTTCTAATTTATATACCTATTACTTTCGATCTACAAAAAAACTTTTCTAAATTCCAAAAAAACTCCAATAAATCTATCGACAACAAAGATATAAATATATTTCGTATAAAAAATTTGAAGAATTATTTTTAGGTTTTGCACCTTTTCTGTAATATTTATTGCTAATGACAACCGTTTACAGCTGCCATGGAGCTGGGGAAACGGTTCAATTAGAAGACTCCGCTTAGGCTTAGACCGGCAGTTGGAGCTGGAGCTGTGCCTCTGGGTCTGTGCACCACTCGAAAAGCATTTGGCAAATGAATTCATTTATTTCATATTGCGATGAATCAGCTGCGGCCAGCAATTGCCCCTTAAGATGATGGGGGGCGGCACGGAACTGAGGGGGCGTTCTGCGACTGTGGCTGTGACTGCGGCGGCTGAGCGAAAAATGTGAAATGCAAGAAAACGCCAATTGCCACAAGAAATCGACAAACGATGCTGCGCCCTCAAACCACCAGCCGGCTGGGGATTAAGTTGTGAATCGTGATGCTGGCGCGACTGCAAGTGGTTGAGCTTTTGAGTCTGAACTGTTGCGTCTTCAGTCTGCGAGTCTTCCAGTCTCCGAGTCTCGGCACAGTCCTGCCCGCGGTGATTAATCCATGAACTCTTGCCGCAGCAGATCCGCAATGGCAGATACTACTACTCGCAGCTTTGCAACAGATGCAGACGCGCCTTCCACCTGGTCCGCCAATTGCTGAAGACGCTGGCGCAGACGCAGGGGCAGAGGTAGAGGCTGAGGCTGAGGCTGAGCCAGAGACCCCATGGCCCCTGGTCTGAGACGAGGAGCAGGCGATATTTAACCCATGATTACAATGTTTGTAAATTTTGGTGTCTCTTTCCCACTCTCTCCCTCTCTTTTTTTCTCTCTCTCTCTCGGTCTGTTCCTTGCCCCAACTGCCCCGCCTGTCTTGCTGCCATTTTGTTTTCACCTTTCGGCCAATTTGTTCGAGAAACTGTTCAGACTCTGAGACTCGACAGCTCGCCAAAATGCACCTAAATTGGCCCTGGCCACTGCAGCTGTTGCCCACAGCAAGAGAGAGAGAGAAGAGTTTGAGGGGGAAAGGGTGGCAAAATGTTTGGGTGCTTCATTTGGGTCCTCGATGCGATGGGCCAGAGAGTGGAGCTGCCGCACGCCTGGTAGTTGAGCAATTTATTATTGCCGCAAATTGATTTTTATCTACGCTTAATCGATTGCTGCGCACGTATGTATGTATGTATGTATGTATGTATGTATATATGTATGTATGTATGTTGGTAGGCCAATCAGATGGGTTGGCCAGGGAGGCAGAGGAGTGCAGTGGATTAAGGAAATTATTTATGTTAGTTCACACGTTGTTTTACACGTAATTTATTAACAACGTTTTCTAGCGCAAACGAGGCGACCTTGGGGCAAATGGGCATCGATTATGCCGCAATGTTAGAAATTGTCTGCCTCAGCTTCGCAGTCGACGTCGACGTCGACGTCAACGTCGCACTGGTTGTCGTTGTCTGCGTGTCGTGTCGGGTGTTAAGGTGATTTACAATGGTTAGGTGTACACAATATGGAGTGCCCACTGTACATGCATGATTCGCTCATTTTTCAGAGCTCGCCTTAGATATTTATGACAGAGAAATGAGCGCCAATTGCTGCAATTACCGGCGCGTGTTTAGCCAGCGGTGATTTCAGGATTGGCCAACACTGATTTCAGCTATGGATTGGCCCAGACTAGACTTATGGCATTCCATTTATTAAATTTTTTAAATGTCTTTTTCTAGGGGGTTGACTTTTAAAAGTGGATTAAATTCAAAAATTAATTTTATTTAAACTGTTGATTTTAATAATATTAACGAGATATTCAAATATATTAAGTAAATTTATTAATATAATTTGAGGATGAAGAAAATTATAAATGTATTTTATTTAAACTGTTTATTTTAATAATATTAACAAGATATTCAAATATATTAAGTAAATTTATTTATATGATTTTATGAGGAATAATAAATGAATTTTATTTAAACATTAAATTATAATAATTGAGATTGAATTCAGTTAATTTAGCTGAAGTAGGCAACTCCATTTTTTTTTTTATAATGAATTACGATTACAACTCTGCCGAAAATACCACTCAATGCCAACTTTAATTTTAAAGCTAAGCCGCCGAGAATACTACGATAATGTTACAAAAATCGACGGACAACGGCGACAGCAGCAACATGCAACACACAAAGCAACAAAAAAAAAAAAAATGAGAGGAAAAAGTCGACATGCACTTTTATCTGAGGGTAATAATTCATTACACACTTTTTTTGCCGCCTCTCCCCCCTGTTGCTCCCATGTCCTGTGCTGTTGCTTATGCTCCTGCTGCTGCTCCTGTTGTTTTACGCCTTAAACCATCAGCAGCAATGTCGGCCAGAGCAGCAGCCGCAGCGGCAGCGGCAGCAGCAGCAACGGATGTGCTGCGTTTACCGCATTCGACATGACCCTGCCCCGTTGTACCTTTTTCGTTTTGCCGAATCCCACTTCTCCATGCATGCAATAATATCTGTATGTGTTCTCTATGCTGTAATGGATAAGGGGTATAAGGGAGGGAGGGGAGTGGTCAGTTGATTGTTTCTTGTAGCTCGGGTGATGGGCGAGGCAGTGGCAGTGGCAGAAGCAGAGGGTAGAAAGATGTGTTCATCAGCGTTAACACGAGACTGGCAGCTTTTAACGGTTTCTCGTAACTGTTTCTGATAAGGCTCGCACCTATGTGGAGCCGCATAGCTCCGGCAGGAAGCAGTACATGGTAAGGGGTCGGTGGTGGGAAGGCATGGCTTGGATAAGCCAGGGCTCAATTAGCTAATTGTACACAAAGGACTGCAATCAAGCTGTGGTGCGGCAGCCAAATGGCATTTGTAAATAATATACATTAATTGCGGACCAGTTAACACACACGCTGGAAAAAGGAGCTGCCCAAAGCAAAAAAAAAAAAAAAAAAGAGAAAGAATGAAACAAAAATGGGGGTTGGGACGACATCATCATGTCGCTTGATGGATAAGATTTCAGGCGGCCCGACTCGAAAACGGGTCTAAAAAGGACGACGAACAGGACGAAGTGCGGGCTGGCAGGCGGGCTGAAGGGCAGGCAGGCAGGCAGGCAGGCAGAGCGAGTGCCATAAATCAATGTAACTGTCAACGTCATCGGCATCAGCAGAGCGTCAATATTAGCAGCAGCAGCAACAACAACAACAACGGCGAGCAACCCCCGAAGTATGCAGCAGTAATCAGAGCCCTGGCCTGGCCACGCCCATTAACTCATGCGCCCATGCGGCCATGACTATGTGTGTGTGTGAGAGAGAGAGAGACGGAGAGAGAGAAGGGGAGAGTTTGGGTTTCATTTTGCATAGGCAACACTTTTTCTATCGATGACGTCAGCAAACATGCAATAAGTAAATTGTTTCAAAGTGTCATCCCACACACACACACGCACACACATATATACACACACGCATTTAAATTGCATATGTATAAGTGGTTTCCTCGCAACACTCAGACAGGATATTACGAGCTGCCTTTGGGGGAAATTAGATCTTTCAACTGCGTCTCAGACAACATCTCACAACGAGAACCAGAGAAAGAACCAAAACCAGACTCAATCTCAAATACACACACACACGCACACACGCACACATGCACACACGCACACTCAATGGTTAGCTGGTAAGTGGGGAAAGTCAAAGTCCAAGTCCCACGAGTCGTTTGGCGCCAGCAAATCCATGTTGCACTTAATTGGAATGATTTCGTCTGTGAAATATGATTTCTGTTCTCATCTTCGCATTGAAGTCATGGAATGCTCTGAATCCATATGAAAAGCTAGATTTATATATATAAAATTTCAGTTGGTGTTAGGTCAAATCGGGGGGCTGAAAAGAACTCGAATATGTTTAAGTAAAAATGAGATATTGAAGTGAAAATGCCTATTTTTGTTCCTAGGTTAATCAAATTTTGGAAATATTAAAAAAAAAATAATAATGAAACATATTTAAACAATTAAATGATTTAAGGTTTTTAATAAATTATTTAATATAACTAAATTTTACATACAAAAATATATGCTTTTTATATATTTATTAGTTTTTAATTTTAAATAAATTATAATTCGTTTTAATTTACTTCAACATGTAAGGAAAATCATTAATTTATCGCAATTAACATTGATTTTCGTGCTTAGAAGTAATTTCTTATTATTAATATAAATTTGTCAGCAAATTGAACTAATTCTCGATGCATCGATCTTCTCATTGCAGGTAAACACGCAAATTCTCTTACACACACCTGTAGTCGAGTTATTTACGCCGGGTTTCGCATTCTGAGTTGGCCAAGTTAGCATCTTGGTTCTAGATACATTTCAAATGCCTTAAATGCGCATGCAGCATTCCTGCAGTCGCCTGTATCTGATTTCTGTCAACATTAAAATTGCAGACTTGACAATGCACAGCAACAAAAGCCAACAACAACAACAACAACAATGCGAAGCAGCAGCAACTAACTAAGTAACCCACAAATACTCACAGCGACTAACAGACAGCTGCCTGAGGGGGGGAAGGATTGAGGGATTGGTAAGGGGGAAGGGACTCAAACTGAGAGAGACTGAGAGACATTGCTGTTTGTTTGTTGTTGCATGTATCTCAAAGTGTACACTGGCTGGCGATAACACAAAAGGCTAAAACGCCTCAAACTGGGCTGAGTGGCAAGGCAGCAGTTGCAGGCATGCAGCGCAGCACAGAGAGCCAGTGAGTGGCAACAGAGATTATAAATTGAAATTGAGTTCATAAAACACGAATCAGCAAAACGTTTAACATCTTTATTTCTGCGAAAATGGCACAGACAAAAGCCAACTTCAACCTCAATCGGCAACCGCAAGAGTCGGCATCGGTCGTGGCAACAACGACTCCGACTGCAACAGCGACTGCTGACTGCATTTGTGGCAACAGTTGAAATCTTAAGGTGCGAGTTCGAATGCAATCAAACAAGCGTAAGTCAATTGCACACAGACCATGCTGGAGATGATGCTAGCTGCTCCACTCGGCTGAGGCACGCTGCCAACCAGCTAACCAAGCCAGCCAAACCCAACCCAGCCAAATAGCAACAACAGCAAATAGATAGACAGATGTACGCGTGTTGCAAGCTGCCAAACAGCCAATGCGTCGCTATGTCGAACGACACGTCGTTCCTTAATACTATGGGCATAAAACATATATATTCTGAGAAAAATTCACAAATCAAAATCGAAATCATTTTAAAAATTTCTCAAAATATGCTAAATTCAATTAACTTTTTAATGAAACAAAATATGACAAATTTAAAAAATTGAATATGTCATAAAATAAATATTATTTTGCAACTCAGAAAATTAACAGTTGGTTTGAAGGATTACGAAAAAATCATTCAATTTTAACCAAGAATTATTTGCGCAATTTTTGCCGACTTACTTAAAGTTAACTCCTGATAAGATGACAAATTTTGTACCATTTCTTAAATTTATCAATATTTGAATTTAAAACAAATTTAGTCGTTATTTAGATTTTGCTTTAAATTGTCCAATTTAATGCCATTGTACAGGGCTGAGAAGCTGTGAGCACACAGAATGTGGAATGTGCACGCGTTGAATTTCTTGTAGACGTGCGATAAAAATTTGCGACATTGCAACAGTTTGGCGAACGTGCGAGGTGGCGGTGCCCCGGCCCGGCCCCTGTTTTGTGCCACTGCCTCCTTCTCCTACTTTGTGGAGCGTTGCCAGCTGGCGTAGAGCGAAGCACTCAATGCCCGAGCTCTTAGCCATAAGCCGCAGCGCACAAAGCAGATGACATGCCGATATTGTTAATCTGCGTGAATAAAAATGTAAATGAATTGAAGATTGCGCCGCCATCGAAGATGGAGACTAACACAGAGTCGAAGTCAAAGTCGAAGTCAGTGTCGAAGTCAGTGTCGAAGTCAGAGTGTCAGGGGCATCATGTGGCAGCAACAGCATTATGAGCTATGGCCATGTCTGGCCACTTAGGTGCCTACAAAACTGCACCGGACAAGTGACAAGCGAAGATTAGGCGGGGCTATCGAGCATGCAGCCGTGTTGGACAACGTTTAATAAGCAATGACGTGCATAAGGAATAAAGCTCCAGGCACTGGTTGAGGTAATCAAGACTCTTGCTGCAGTTGATGCTCAGTCTGGGCTGACTCCAAACACAAATGTTTATTGAACCTTTTTGGCCAATAGCAGCTCGCTTGGCCACGGTGTGTGTGTGTCAGTTGTAATAAAGTGTGGACAAGTTTAGCACCAAATGGATAGATGGCCAGATCGAGTCGACGGTACTGGGATGCACGCAGTTGGCAGACAGACGCAGACGCAGATGCAGACGCAGCCGAAATCCAAGTCCAGGTCCACGTCCAAGTCCAAGTCCACATCAGCCACGTACAGACAATAACTACTCTCTCGCACTACATAAGCAGCCTGAGAAAGCTAACGGCTAGTTGTTGTTGTTGTTGTTGTTATTGTTGTTGTTGCTGATGTGTGTGTGTGTGTTGCTGTGTGTATGTTTGCAAACATGTTTCAAGTCCAAGTCCGCCACACGAAAGCCAAAAACACAATCAACAAACGGACCAGCTGCCGCCAGTGGTGTGGCACAAAAGGGGTTTCAACTATTCCAGTTAAAGGGTAGAATATGATGAAAATATATATTGACTATAATTATATAAACATCAAGTTGCAATTATGTATAAAATATAATACAGTACGCGGCAGGGTAGTTTGCAATAAATGTAGAAATGCTACATGCTGAATAAATAAATAAAAAAATATATAATATATAAAAATATATACAAATTTAAGCTAAACTTCAATTTTGCAACTAAAATTTAATAGATTTAATTATTATTGATGTTGGTTAATATAATTTAATAGTTATTTATTAAACTGTTGCCTCACCGTTGATAAATATTATATGTAACAATTACCAACAATTATTTTTTTATATAAAATTTAGCATTGTTTTTAACAAGTCTTGCGAGTTTTTGTGTAAAAATAGCTAGAAAAACTTAGCCATTAATTTTGCTCGTTTCAAACTTACCCCCTACGTCACTGGCCATAAACCATTTCCGAGCCCCCCCCCCCCCAAAGATGTACCCCTTGTAGTGAGTGCTCCTTTCGAGTAAAGTGTTTGTCGATAAACCGTAGCAAATGTGAGGGATGGTTGCGGATGCTTGTGAATGTGGTGGCTCTGGATGCGTTGAGGATGGAGTTGAGGCGAACGTGTGCGATTGACCAAAGGCGCATATAATAAAAATTAAATCGCACAAAATAAAAATGTTCAAGTGGCGAGTCGGAGGCACGAAACCGACAGCTAACCAGGAAAAGATGAAGATGAAAGGGGCAGGCACTCGGAAGACTGAGGCAGAGGAATGGAAGAAGAGAACGACAATGTAAGCGGTAAAAATCGAGTCACGAACATTGAAATATGTGTCCACAGCTGATGAGGAGGACATAGACATGGAGCATTGGCAGACACCGACACCGACACCGGCTGATAAATGCGTGGAAAATGCAACAGCTGCCAGTGCTGGATAACAGCAGGCAGCTAGAGGCACCAGCAGAGGCAATTGGAAGGCTCTGCCGAACGGGGAGCGGAGAAAGGCAGCGTTGCGCTGTTGGTAAACAAATCATTTGAAAGGATTTTCACACACAATCTATCTTCGTTGCATTTGGCCAGCATTGACTGACTGCCTCCTGCCTCCGTTGCTGAGATGTTGCCAAACGGCGGCTCAAGAAATTTGTCAGTGCACTGCGGGAATTGCATTGGAAATGGGAACGAGAACGGGAAAAGAGCAGAACCTGTTTGCGTGCGAAGAACACACAATAATAATAAAGAAGACAAAGTCGAATCCTTTTGCGGCCTAGAGCGAAAGTGTCAGGCAGCAGGACCTACAGCATGCAACATGCAGCAGGACAAAGGGCATGCGGATTAGTCCAGGCACCGGCTGCGATTTCGTGCTGCCGCTGCTGTCGAAAGAGAAAGTTGCATTGTTGGTGCGGTGTTTTTATTATGCTCACATTTGAATAGCCAAAACATTGCAACCAAATACCTAGTCCTTTGAACCTTATGCAACCTCGAGTCGACTCTCGCAGAACAATCGACATTAGTTACAGCCACACTTGGGCAGCAAACAAGGACACACGCAGACGACCATTTGCATGAGCTCGCCCAGGCAGCAACAGGCGTATCAGGATCAGCATCACCATCACCGTTCAAGGCGAACGCATAATATTATGCAATGCCTCTCCCCGACCTTGTGTCAAGGTCAGCGGAAAGTGCAAGCGACAATTTTAATGACCCTCGGCTCACAGACAGTTCCCATTAAAATGGTCATTCCAATAGCGCCCATTCCATTTTGTGGTCCAGCAAAGTGTAGCAAGGTCAACGTCTCCGTATTGCTAAAATCTCATTTACCTAATAATAATAATGGCAGTAATTAATTTTATGACTCGAATATAATCGAATTTGTTATGCAATATTTTTGCAATATTTTTCCACCTCTCATTTGGTCTGCATATGTAGTCTAATTATCGAAGTTATTTCTTTAGAAATGTTGGGTTTATTTCATGGCAAAATATGTATTTCATATGCCAAAATTTGCATTTTCCTTGAGGTTTTTTTTCATTGACTGCAAAATACTATTTTGTATAAATTTCGAGGCATTCGTATTTAATTTAAATGAATTAAATAAATTTCGTATTCAAGTCTTTAGAATCTCGATTTGTATTAATTTCTAGGCATTCATTTTTTAATTTAAATGAATATAATAAATTAAGTATTCAAGACTTTAGAATCTCGATTTGTATTAATTTCTAGATATTCATTTTTAATTTAAATGAATTTATTAAATTAAGTATTCAAGACTTTAGAATCTCGATTTGTATTAATTTCTAGGTATTCATTTTTTAATTTGAATGAATTTATTAAACTAAGTATGCAAGACATTAGAATCTTCATTTGTATTAATTTCTAGGTATTCATTTTTTTAATTTAAATGAATTTAATAAATTAAATATTCAAGACTTTAGAAACTCGATTAGTTTAATGTAGACTGTTCATTTATTTTAACACTTCTCAGTTAGCTTACAAATAGTTTAAGAGTAAACTGGGAATTCAATTGAAAAATGTCTAACAACAAATAACTTGATTTTTGCATTCAAATAACAACAAATGGCAATTTCAATAAATTCTCAGAGAAGCAGAATACTTCAACAAAGCTGACGCTTGCCCAGAATCAACTGAGTTGAGATGGGGGTTGGTCTGAGGGGGGTGTACAACGGTGGCAAGGGATGAGCCATTTCATTTTGTAATTTACACAAAATTAAATTCGAACTGTCCTTGTTGTGTCCTGTCCTGTTGCAAAAGACAACAGCAAAAGAGTCCTTGTAATAGAGAGAGCGAGAGAGCAAGAAAGTCCTTTCGCCTGGCGGCAACAAATGAAAAAATTCCAATGCAGCGTTTGAAGTTTATTGGCCCATAAATAAGAGATGGCCGAAACGGAGAACGCTTAACAGGCGACAGCGATTGACAATTTGATTAAAAAAGCGAGTTGCATGCAATGAGGACAACATCAGCAAGGATGCGTTTCGCATTAAAGTGAAAGTTCGAGGACACACAATTTAATGCCAACAGCAGCGCCGCAAATGCAAATTGCCAGCCATCCGCTCTGAGTAATTGTTGCTAATGTAAACGCATCGAGCCGGGGAGGAGGGCGGAGTGCTGCAACCTGCTGGTGGCGCATTTAAGTGGCTAATTTCGCTGGAGCCAATTGTCAACGCAATGGCACAGGAATGCGCCCAGCGGTGGGTGGTGTTGGTGCAACAGAGTGGAGCGGGTGACAGATGAAATTGCAGGCGATGCACAAAATGCAAATGAAATGTGCAATTGCCCAGGGACACAGGACAATGCGAATGTGTGAACATCCTGCAACATTCAACGTATGCATGCGTGTGTATGTGTGGGTGTCTGTTTGCGTGTGTGTGTGTTTTACATGAGTGAAATGTTTTGCGTGTGTGCGTTGTCCTGTGCCGTCCATTGTCCGTTGTGGACTGCTTTACAAATTTCGCATTTATTGCCAGTGACAAAATATGATACGAAAATTAATATTATTGATTAAATAATTGAAATTGGCGTGCCAGCAAACGCACAATGAATTATTATCTGCCCCAAACCCAGTCCCTCCCTTTTCCCCCTTACCTTCAACAGATACAACAACTGCTACGAATGTCAAATGCCTTTTGTAATACCATTCCATGTTACAGCATGTGTGTGTCTGTGTGTGTGTGTGTGTGTGTGCTCTGTGTGTGTGTGTTTGACTGCGTTGACATTTTGAGCTTTTGTCATTTTGAAATACATTCAAATTAATTGGAAGGCTTGTGCAAATTACATTTTTATAAATTATATTTAAAAATTTATATATATTTATTTTTTTTAATATAATGTTAAACGAAATAAAAGTGGACCAAAATTGAGTTACCAAAATGCTTTCGTTAGTCATGGTTTTTGCAGAAAATATATATTTTGCTTTGACACGCATATTTTTAAAATAGATTTCAAATTGAAAAAAATTCATATATATTTAAATAAACTGATGTTTTTAAACTATTAAAAATGTCAAATGATAAATAAATTCCATTTTCAATTAACCGAAATAGTAAAATTAAAAAAATGCATATATATGTATATATATATATGAACTAATATATTTAAACTTTTTAAAGTGTAAAGTGATAATAAGTAAATTCCATTTTCAATTAACCGAAATAGTAAAATTAAAAAAAAAGCATATGTTTTGATATAAACTGATATATTTAAGCTTTTTAAAATGTCAAATGATAAATAAATTCCATTTTCAATTAACCGAAATAGTAATAGTAGTAAAATGAATATAAATATATATATCTAAAGAGATATATAAACTTTTAAAAATGTCAAGTGATAAATAAATTCCATTTTCTAGTTGTTGAGAATTAGATCAAATCAAACGTTTTACTTATTTATATAAATTTATTATTATTATTTATTATTAAATATAAATTTATTTCGGTTCATAACGGATTTGCTCTAATCTGCCATTTCATATGTGGCTAAAACATAAACAATTAAGCCGTTTATATTTTTGTAATAAACAATTACGACGCAATCAATTCCCTTTGGACATCCAGCACTTAGTGCCCCCTCAATACTTCCCCTCAACACTTCCCCTCGCATCTTCATCACTCAATCCTCTCTCTCGTTGTCCTTTGGCTTGTGTCATTTTCCTTCTGTTTTAATAAAATATTTCATAATTCCCGCTCAGTTTTGCTATTGACACTGTCTGACGGCAGGCAGCCCGCGCAGCCCCTCCCGCTGTGCTGTGCAGAGGCGTAGGTGAAATTTGTGCCCCCTTGGCGAAGGGGCAGATGCAACACAGCCAAACACAACACACACTCAGCG
Organism: Drosophila longiperda; assembly: GCA_035042125.1. NCBI lineage: Eukaryota > Metazoa > Arthropoda > Insecta > Diptera > Drosophilidae > Drosophila > Drosophila longiperda. The sequence goes on from JAWNLV010000115.1 coordinate 1,083,910, forward strand.
CCAAATACCCCCCACACTCCCAAAACCTCAGCGAAAACCCATCAACAATGCCAGCAGCAGACCCCGTCCGGTTGGCCATTGGGGCAGGGATTGGGTATGGGTGCGGGTGTGGGTATGTGTGCTGTGGTGGGTGGTGCAGGCGTCGGTGGTTGAATTGATTTCAGCGTTGATGGCGTTGACACAAAAAGCTTTTACGGCGCCCTCTGCGGTCGCGTACCGTTGACCACCTACGGCGCATCCGCATCCTGTGGCTGCTCCTGTTTGTTGTTGTTTTTGCTGCACCGTTTGTTATTATTATTGTTGTTGTCTTCGTTGTTGTTGTTGTTGTTGTCCTCCTGCCGGGGAAGCTGCTCGAATGATTTACATACAAAGTGAACATGCACAAGCCTGAAGCTGTGTGTCTGAGTGAGAATGTGAGTGTGAGTGTGAGTGAGTGTGTCTGTGTGTGTGTGTGTGAGTGTATGTGTGTGTGTTTGTATGTGTGTATGTGTGTGCTTCTGCATTTTGATGGTGCTTCTTTTTACTGTCCTGCCTGCCTGCTCGCCTGCTTGCCTGCCATGGAGGAAGTCCTGCGGCGGCCGGCTCCAAAGGGCGGAAATTAAAGTTGTGACACGCTTAACCAAACTCAACTTTTGTAGTGTGAGTTGAGTCTTCACAATTTTTGGTAATTCCTTCAATTTTTCTACATGTAAAAGTGTTAAAGTTCTCATTTCTGTTCTTTCTGCGCCACTCACTGAAATTGCAACCACCGAATTGTTGTTTTCTGTTGTTGCTGCTGTTGCTGCTGCTGTTGCTGCTACCTTTCGCTCGAGCGCACAAAGGATATGGCTGTGTTGCTCTGGTCCTGGTTGTTGCTGCCCTCCAGCTGCGTCCGAATTCCCTTTTTAACCAGCCGCCAGTTGCCAGTTGCCAGTTGCCAGTTACCAGTTGCCAGTCGCCGGCTGCCATTGCCACCAACAAACACACAGATTCTGATGATTCCGTTGGCTGTGTTGCTGCCACTTTACCTCGCCAGCCCCCAGTTGTCCAGTTGATTTTGGCCTCGAAACCATTTACGCCTCTCTGCGCCGTCCACAACTCCGCTTGTGGGCATCGCAGCATGTCTTCTGCTCTTGCCACAACAACAGTAACGTCAAAAAATATCCGCCCGTGTCTGCAACCAATTCAAACGTTTTATTATTATCATTATTTTTCTTTTCTTCTTCTTCTTCTTATTCTGACTCTTACCCTCTTTGATTCCCTATCAACACACATGGATGGGTTTAACGCCCGCCTCTTGGACTAAATGGCCGCCGTATTTTGGAGTGTATTGAATTATATTAATGGCAACTCCAGATTAATGTAGATCTTATGTTCAAGTATATAAATAGCTTACCCCAAATTCAGACAAAAATATTTTATCCTTTCCACATGCATGATATTAATTTTATATTTACTCAGAATTTTCTAACCTTTCATGTAATAGAGTTATTAGCAGCAGTTTTTTGTTCTCTTAACCAAATAAAATTGTTTATAGTTTTTCAATGGGGCGTAACACAATTAAAACTAGATTTTATTATTTTATACCAATTCCAGCGCTGACCTAACCCAAGCTCGTAAAACTATTACAAACCCAGCCACAGGCAGACATCAGCGTGCACTTAATTATATTCCCATAAAACCTAAAAGGCGTTAAATAATTATTTACTTAGCCAGTTGGTGGCATTAAAATATTTGGCACACTTTTTTTTATTATCCGTTTAGCACATGGAAACGTTGGTCGCGTACATCTCATAAATATGTCCCATAAAAGCAACACTTCTCCAAAATGCTGCAGAGATGGAAAGAGAGTGAAAGGACCAAATCAGATTCAGTTGGAGAGCAAGGCTAAAAGTGAGATAGACAGAGAGAGAGAGAAGGAAGAGATAAATGTCGACAGAGCGATTTGTATCTAATTTTATGAGGTCATAAAAAGCAATCATTTTGCCATTTGGCCCCAGACTCAAATTCAGACTCGGACTGAAACTCAAACCAAACCCAGAAACCGACCACAGCTGGCAGCCATGCCCATAAAAATTGTGGCCCAGCCCAGCCCCAAGCAACTTGAGAAGAGCTAAGAGATCCGGCAGTTGAAAGGTTCTAATGCGGCAGTTAAACGGATTTTATGAGCTTTTGGTTAAGTGAATTACATGAATTGGCTGCTTATTGGCTTTTAATTGTTGTCTCGGGCGGAGTGCGGGGAGCAGGCGGGTGCAGACGCGTGAAACTCTGGCAAGCTTTCCACTTCCGCAGGTCAAACGATCAAAAAATTTGCTGCAGATAAGCGTGTCACATAATTAATTGAATACAATGAAAATTTCAACTAATTAACACACAAAAAAACAAAAGGCAAAAACCAAAAACCAAAAAGGAAATACACAAAAAACTTGATGGTTCAGCAGAGTCAGAGCCTGGTCTAGGGAGAGGTGGCGAGGGGACTGACAGTTAGCAACGGGGGTGGGAGATCTTTGGGAACGTGCACAAAATAAAAATGCGCAGTAAAATTAAATTTAATGAGTTCATAAAAAAATAAAAACAAAACCAACGCCAAAAACCAAAAACATTTCAAGGTTCTGTGCACAGCAAAGGGCAGACAGATGGGTTAACAGCAGCTCGCATATAAATAATAAATATTTAGAGACAACACAAAAAAAAACTACATTTTTAGCTGAAATCAATTTTGATAATTATTAAAAATTAGATACATATGTTGCGGCGCCAGTGTTGCAGCTGGCTGGCAGCAAAAGCAGCAACGGCGCCAAGGGAAAATATGGCGGAGGGGGGCTGTGTGGAGCGGGTACCATGAATGAAAATCCAAGTTGCTGCAGATGCCGCTGCTGTGTGCACCTTTCCTGGGATAGCAGTCGAGAGAACAACAATTTTTGGCTGGCAGGGGTATCCGAATTCGGATTCGGTTCCAACTCCTCAATTTGGGCCCATAAATCAATCGATGCGTTGCCAGCGTTCCAAACTTATCCCAAAAATCGCCGAGTATGCGAGTTGTCCATGTGTGTGTGTGTGTGTGTGTCTGTGTGTGCTTTTTGGGGATTTGTCTTAGTTTTTAGAAATGCCTGAAGAATAGTCAAATAAATATATATATATATATATATATATATATATATGCAGCGAGACTCATAAAAAAGTTGCCAAACACTTGGCGACTTATACATAAATATAAATATAAATATATATTTAAAATTTGTATATATTTTTTGTTCTTTTAAAAATTCTACACTCTGTGTGTGTGAGTGTGTGTGTGTGTTTTGTTTCACCACTTGTGACACTTTTTGAGTGCTAAAACTGTCAAGTTTCCTGTCTTGTCATAATTAAGAAGGAAATTTTCCTAACAAATTTTTTGCCATAAATAATTGTCTTCTGAGGGGACAAAAAAAATCCATTTGGCAGAAGGCGTTGACGGCTGATTTGGCAGACATAAAAAAGTTAATAAATTTTAAACCTTCGCTTTTATAAACAAAACAATAAACAATATTAAAACAACACTCACTGACAAATAATGTCTTTCGTTAATTTATTTAGCCTCTTTAAATACCCAAATATTATTTTTGTATATCCATTTTATTTTGTTTTAAATTTTTGGATTTGTTTATGTAATCCAAAGTGACAGCACTTGTTGGGTTAACAAATCTGTTGCGAAACAAGAAGATTAACTAAGAATTTCTATACAATTATAGAAAAATCTAATCTGACTTTTGCTTTAATCTTCAAAATAATGGAAAATTAAATTAAGTGATTATATTGTCGTTTACCGACATATATATATATATATTTATTTTTACTAGGCTAAATATTATTTATTTATTATAATTTTATTTTCTGGCCTTCCATAAGAAATATGCATTTTAATAATAGTCTAAAATTCCAACACGCACAACTTTCTGTGGAGCTGTATTACTGGGAATTACGACACACACACACACATTGGAGTAATGTCCAAGTAATTTCTCATTTTTTGGAGTTATGAATGGTTGTTGTAATTAGTGTAAAGCGCACTACAAGATTCTTATCACTGACAAACAATAAAACTCGATTTGAGCCTGAATAGCACCGCACACAGTTTGCTCCCCTTTTGCACGGCTGGTTTCTGCTGTTCCTTATTTTAATTACGAATATATTTTTAAATGCTAACATGGCATACTATGGAATGGAAATGAGAAATGTTTGCACGCACATGTCATGTCAACTACAAACGCATAAAATTTATGCGGAACACGCAAATCCAACAAAGAAATCAACGCGAACCGAGCCAAAAATTGAACGCAAACTGCCAAAAAAAAAAAATATACATAAAAAAACGTAAGAAAAAACTTACCAAAAATGCAAAGAAGACGAATTTAAGCGTCGTCGAGATCTTTTTGAAAGTGGTCTTTGTGCAATGTTGATCCCCAAAATCCAAATGTGATTGCTAGTTATTATTAGACCAGCGCCGGGCGCAAATCTGTGTGCGAAGCCCCCAAATCAAATCAAAGTTCCAAAAAAAATCCAGCGCTCGACTTGAATGAAAGGTGCAATTTTTATGATTTATCGCCGTTATTATTATGAAAGCGGCAAGAGGTGGAAACCAAAGGGCCAAAGAATTTCACAGCGCTAAATTATTCAAAAATGAAATAGGAACGTGGGTCGCCGTCGCCATCGCCATCGTCGTCGTCATCGTCGTGGTTGTTGCCGCCATCATAAGGTAGCCAGCACTCTGTTATTTTCTAAGCTAATGCCATCTTGCCTCCACACCCCCTTCCCGCTCTGGCGTAGGGCCAAAGCGCCTGAGGCTTTGCAGTTGCTTGGAACCCAGACCCAGCCGTAAAGTCTTCTTCTGGCACTCGAATAATAATAACAAAAACAAAAGGAAATTAAGGCGACTCAACTTCAAGTGGATGTGGATGTGGAAGTGGAAGATGGCGCGTCAAACATTAACATATGCAGCGGTTCACACGATATATTCACCCACACACTCGCACACACACACACACTCGCACACACTCGCACACATGTACGCTGACAGGTGCCAAGGCATTGAACATTGACTGGCAGCCAGAGGGAAAATATTTGGCCTGGAATAGGATAAGGAATCTACCCACTTATAGCCAATCTCTTGGCCTTAGTCGCCTTTAATCAATAAGCGTTTACGCGAAGTAACTGTAATTGGTGTGCGCCTATCGCAAGTCTATCGATAATTTAGCCACAATTTGCGCCTCGCTGTTATCGCCGCAAATTTGACTGGTCGCTCCCCGCTGGCCCGCAATGCCTATCCACATCCCTCGCACATAACGTTGTCGGGTCGATAAGCCAATTTAACTGCATTGCCAACGATCAAAACTGACCAGTACCCAACCACAGACCCCTCCCTCTCTCCATCTCTCCAACTCGACCAGCTGCAGAGCCTACAGCCCCGACAGCGACAGGCAACGGCAACTTCAAATTGCAACGCCGGTGGTGCTGCCAAACGAGAAAACAACTCCCATTCACTGTGGACAAACATCACGAAAAGATTGGCAAAAAACATATTAAATAAAATTCATATATCGATGAACTTCAATTTGTAACATAATTATGATATTGGAGGTGGCAATTATTGTTTTTAAGCAACACATGAAATAAAATCGTATTGAATAAAATAATGTATTTTTTAAAAGGTACAGTTTAATTTTTTGGGCTTATTTTTCAATTGTCTTTTCCTTAGTAGCTTTCCTTATTTTGTTATTATACAAAACAATATTTTTAGATACGGCCAAGATATGCCCTCGTATTTTAAAGAATGTGTTGATTGAATTCATTATTAATAATTTGTTATTTTATTTTTTACAAATGAAACTTTTAAAATATATATATGATATGATATGATATATGAGTGTTTAAACAACACAATAAATAGTTTCGTACTAAATAAAACAATGTATTTTTTAAAAGGTATAGCTTAAATTGATTGTATTTATTTTTCAATCAGTTGTCTTTTCTTTAGTAGCCTTCGTTATTTTATTTTATTTTATTTTTATTATTGTTATTCTACAAAATAGTATTCTTAGAATAGGCCAAGTTGATCCTAAGTATTTTATTAAATGTGTTTAATGAATTCATTATAAATAATTTATTATTTAATTTTTTAAAAATTAAATACAAGGAGTGCATCACATTGCTGCTGTGTTGCACTCTTTGCCCACTGTGCATGTTGGCCATTAGATGGATGCATGACGCATGACGGAGACTGGCTAAAACCCGGGCCAGACACCAACACACATATGAATAGAAGCATGCAGGGCATTTGACTGACATCCACTGCAAATGACTGAGAGAGCTAGACGAAGAGCGTTTGTGTGTGTGTGTGTGTGTGTGTGTGTGTGGATATGGTAATGTGTGTAGCTGTGTGTGCGAGTGTGTGAGTATCTAACTCCAAGCACTTCGGACAGGTTGAGACACACGCGTAAAAACTACACAAATTGACGGGGCAGCCGCCTCAAATGGTGGCTTAGCGGGGGCGCTGTGCACCGTTGAGTCGGAGTGGTGGATGGTGGATGGGGGATGGGGAAGTCAACGGAATCAGAGTTGGAGCTGTAGGCCGCTAATCGCTTCAGCTGCAGCCCAGGGCAGGCCAGTCAGACGAGCGACTGAAGCGAAGCTGACCAACTGCACACAGATCATAGACGGTAGATAGCAGGACAGCAGGCACACGAGGAGCAGGCGCTGGTGGAGTGGCAGGAGCTGAGGCAAATGTACATGTCCATCCGGCAGTCCAGGCTGGCCAGGCCACGTTCGGCCAATTCCAGGCAATTCTGCAGTCAAAGCGTTCGTATTTTGATTGATTTTAAATGATTATGGTTGACATTGATTTATGTGCGCCTCATGCATATATTGGGCCACAAGATGGCGATGGCGCGAGAGCTCCAGAGACATGGCTGGAACATTTGCTGTTGTTGTTGTTGTTGTTTTTGTTGTTGTTGTTGGTGAAAGGTGGCCGAGGCTGGTTCAACTGATTCGCACGCACTCTGGACAGCTCGGACCCAACCGGAGAGAGGACGACAACAACAAATTCCGATTTGGCTTAGAGCAGCCTTAGAAGGGGTTTTCCTTCACATCCAGCTAAAAGCGAAGACTATTCAAAGCACGTTCCTGACCTAATATAAGTAAAAACGCCCACCAAATTACCACAAGCTGCGAACTTTTTTTCCGCCATGTGTTTGTTGCCATGATTATGGGTTTCAGATACTTTATATGTGTGTGTGTGTGTGTGTGTCTGTTTTGGTCATCTTGCTGCAGACGGTCCGCTTTCTTCCCTTTTTGTATTTATTTTTTCTGATTTTTTTTAGCATTTTTGGCAATCGTTTTGGGCCTGTGCCACACTATTGGTATTGGCAGCTCCTCGCCCTCGTTTCGTTTGGCATTTTTGGATTTGATTTTAATGAATCGATTTGAACTGTGTGCTCATAAGTTCCGGGAAGCGGTTAAATTGGATTACCATTTTGGTGCTGGGAGAGGCGCAGGAATCGAAACTCGTTTTCAACATGCAATTCATAAAATCCATGTCCAAAAACTTTATTTTTTTCGCATATGCGGGCGGAAGAAATGTTAAATGATTATAGTTGAAACCCTTTGCGAATGCACAAATTTCCAATATTTAAAATTATATTATAAATGTAGTTATGCCTTTCCCTTTTTAAACCCAATGATTCAAGTCCAAGCAAATATGAAAGCAAATAAGTATAGCAAACCTTGGAGAATTGTGTCTGTGAATTGCGTCATTTCGTGTCAGTGTCTTGTCACAATCAAATCAAATCGTAACAACTTCATTCGCAATGAGAGCTGGGGATAAAATTTGACTTGAAGGTGCGTGGCTTACAAGAAAATGTCATAAACAGCGCACTAAACCGGTCCCTCGGCAATGGGAGCAACAATGAGCAGAAAAAAAAAAGAGGAGCAAAAAGCCGACAACAACGCAACAGGTTACCAAAACACACAATAAGCCCAAGACCCAAAGCCAGACTCTCGCAATTGGACGCATACTTCAAGTTAGAGAGATGGTGGGGGGTGGGGGGGTCACCTACTAGTGGTATATATATCATAACGCATAACTCGTGAGCAAAAACGTCAGACGAATAAGGCAAAAAATGCCACGCAACAATGCGCTGGCCAAAGCCGAAAGCCAAAAGCTGCATTAAATTCATTAGCCAGGCCCGGACAGAGTCCGAGTCCGTGCCCGAGATGTGTACCACTGTCCGCAGCGAGTACTCGACTCGCACTCACACTCACACTCACACTTACACTCATACTCGCACTCGTAGTAACGAATGAGCGACACACGCTGCCACGACAATGATGTCAGTCGCACGAACATGCATCAACTTGAGTCTGTTTAGGGGGGTGTATAGGTGCGGGGTGCAAGGCATGGAAGCGGGGATCGGGTGGACAACAATGGGTAACTTGGGAGCAATTGCGCGGCGGTGGCGGCATGGAATTTGGATCAGCGATTGAGTTATAACCTGGGCCCAGGCACAGGCACAGGCACAGTCATTGCCTTCCAATCTTGAGATATGGAGACATGGGACATTGTTGTACGTATGCTACCGAGATGAGATCAGATCACACAGCCTGCTTCAATTCCGATTCCAATTCCAATACCAATTGCAATAGCAATTCCACCTGATGAAGATGTCGAGATCAATGATCGCGGCGAGTTCATAAATTTGTTTTATGAAGTGCGACCGACATTTGTAACGAATGCGATGATGCAACCGATTAAAATTGCACGTTTTTATTTTTTATTCGTATTCATTGTGTTCAGATCGGATAAGTGACATGACTGAGTACATCTCGCATCAAGTATGAATTTAGTTAAATATGCACATATATTTATAAATAAATACTATCAGTTTGTATATACTAAATATGTGAATATAAATTGTGCAACAGCTTCAATTTCTAATTTACTTAATATGAATATTATTAAATCTTTGTCTATTTTATAGTTTAAAACGATTTTTAAATTTAGAAGCATCTCGTTTCTTCATTATATTGACAACTATGTCAGCAACAGATGAATGACTTAACAGTACATCAAATTTAAATGCATTTAAACATTTAGTTAAATATGCACATATATTTAAAAAAAAAAAAAAATACTATCAGTTTGTATATGGTAAAAATCTCTCATTTTTTTTTTATTAAAATTTTTTTATTCTCAACCATAAACATGCATCATTTTATTGGCAAATTTATACATCAGTTTGTGTATGGTAAATACTTAATAAAAACTAATATAAATTGTGCAACATCTCTATTTTAAACGATTTTTAAATTTTCTAAATTGTGCACATTCTCTTGCATAAACATGCATCATACTATTGGCAAGTTTGTCAGCAACAGATTTTCAATTGTTGCAAACAACTCATGAAAAAAATATATAAATTGAGCAATGCTGGGAAAATATTGCAAATAAAGTGAAAAGTCAACAAAAATGTTGCCATTAACTTTTCCCCCAAAATCGAAACTGTTCGCAAACATTTTTGTGCACTTTGCTTTTGTATGCTGAAATTTTATTTTTGTTGGGTTTTGTTCCATTTTTTTTTTTTTTGTTATTTTGGCGAGACGGTGACTTTGTCCACACTCTGAATTCAGTTGCAAGTTTTGGTCCTGCGCTTGGTTTGGCCGCTCGGCTGCTAGCAAACGGAAACATCCCACGCTGCCGTCGTCGAATCGCCCTCCGAGTGAAAATAATCGAATTACTTTCAACAGAATAATTTCTAATTGAAAAATATTGTAACTCATGTATGGGCAGGGACCGAGTGGCCAAAGGGACGAGCAACGTACAAATCCTGAGCGCCAGCCCCGGCTAAATTCGGGCAGCTTGCAGACTTTCGGGATGTGGACTCGATTTGGAGGCCAGACGCATTTGTATGCTACTCTCGCATTGTTGTCATCTCGCTAAATGTCTTGGGCTGCCTGCCCACCCAACCTTTGTTTTGGATACATTTCTGGACTGATTTTTGTGTTCATTTCAAATTATGCCTTTTCCTAAGTACGCCGAGCAATCAGCGGACACAGCCCTAATGATAAGAGTTGGAAATGGACAGGCTTGGGATGAGGAAATGTAATTCAATTTTCTTGGGCCACGTGTTCGTGTGACGAATTTATAAATGCATTTCACTTGTTTACATGAATTGCGCCTGAAAGGGCAACTACATTAATTCAGTTTTAATAACAAAAGTTTCTTTCTCATTACAGGTAAATTAAACACTTTAACAACAAAGTCCGCTACTTAATATGGTATAATTGCACTGTAAGTGACAGCTAATTTTTTTTAGAATATGTATTAATGAAGAAACATTTTTACAACAATTTTTTTTTTGATAAATTTTTCATTATTTTAAATGAATTATTATAAATTGTATAACGTATACTTGCTGTATAAAAGTTTTGGTATACAACTGGTTCGCTGACCTTCTTGAGTGTTATCTAAGTTCATCTTAGTGAAACCTACTATCAGATCGTATTGCTGTCTTCAAGTATATTAGTTAGAAGCATAACCCATTAGCCATTGTTCAAAGAGGGTGTATACATTGTATGTTTAACTCATCCCCGTGGCTCTCAGGCGTATCCAATTAAACTTTTGTGAGACGAACAGAAAATATTTTCAAACCCAACCCAAAAAAAAAAAAAAAATTAAAACAAAAAACAAAAACAGGCCTACAAATTATTCATGAATAATTTTCGAAATTTTTTGGTGTTCTTCACCAAATTGTGTTTCAACACATTTCGCTTGGTATATACGAAAATAAAAGCTGAACAAAAGAATTACCTACAAAATGGGAAAAACTTTAATATTCAGTCGCATTTCAATTTCCATTTCCATTTCCACTTCGATTTCCACTGCGTGCGCTTTCGACTTGAGTGCGTCGCGAGGCAACAACAATTAACATTTTCCATTTTCCGGTTGCCAGGTTTTTTTGTTGTTGTTGTTGTTGCTCCCTTTTGTTGTATTTATGTTGTCGCCGTTGCTTGCCACCTTTGTCTGCTGCTAGACGCAAACAGCACACAGCACGCAGGATATTTATGAATATTAATCAAAGTGCATGCCGCGGAAACGTAGCTAAAGTTTGCCCCATTTGCATTTGTACGACAAAATCGCCCCGTCCCCCTTCACCATCCACCAACGCAACCCCAAAACTCCCGTTAGACGCAGCTTCTGCGCTGCTGCGGCAGCCATTTTGTAGTTCGAGCTCGAGCAGCCCATTTTGAAAGCAATCAATCCGAGCGCAACGCAACGCAACGCACCCCCTCCTCCTCCAGCAGCCTTGCCTCGCTCGGACACACGCCATTTACACAAAAATCCCTCTCGCTGCGAGTGACAGTTCGTCAGTTGGCTTGCCTAGCTCCGGGCATGATTTTAGACACTTTGCCGCCGCCACTCTCCTCGCACTCGCACTCGCAGTCCGTCATCCGTCATTGTCCGGGGGTGTGTTTTTTTTCCGACACACGCACCGAAAGTGTCCAAAAACTCCCAAAGACAACTCAAAGCAACTCTGCGCCTGTAAATGTATCTCCAGTTGTATCTGTATTTGTAGCTGTATCTATATATCTGCATTTGTATCTATCTACATACGTCCAGCGTGTGTAGTTTGCCCAAAAAAAAAAACAAAAACATATTTTTGTTGCTATACTTTCACCCTCCAATAGCTCGCAGAACACATTGGAAAATGAAAAAATACAAAAACCGGAACACGTTTCTAAAATTGAAATTCTTTTTTCGTTGGCAACAACAACAACAACAACAACAAGAATGAGAACAACTGGCAACGTGTAAGTGTAATCATGCCATGTACAGTTTTTGTATCCGTTCGCTGTGTTCGCTTAGATTGGAACATGTGCGTTGCCAACACCAGGCACAGGACAACGCCTGTCGCCTGTCGCTTGTCCTTTGCCAGCCTCGGCCAGATCCCCCGTTCCCCTTTGGCCTAGCCGAGCAGAACCAAACCGAGCCTAGTTGCGTGCCGTATTCAGTTTGGTTTTTGTCCCTGTCGAAATTGATATTCGTTACAAAGAAAACATTTCAATTTTCACTTGCTGCTCGACTTCTTTCACTCTATGGCAGGGGGCGGATCAAGGATCATTTTATCGGACATTTCTTTTGAAAATGGCTGTGTGAGAAATGTTTTCTTGAAATTACGACAGGTGTGGATTATATTGCTCAAAAATTAGAGTAATTTAACAACTGCTTAAATGATGTCGTTTGTATACACTTTAAAAAAATGCTAGAAAATAGTTTTATAAAAATATTTATATAATAATATATAAAAAGCAGTTAAGTTGACCAATTTATAATATATAAAATACAGATAATTTTTAAGTACATTTATTAGAGCCATTTAAGAAAAGGATGCGCAACTAAGAAAATATTCAAAAACTTTTCTTCAAAAGGCATTTATAAGAATTAAAATGTATACGAATTGTTTAACAAATATTAATAGTTCTTGAGAAAATTAGTAACTTCAACTGCCAGGACAACTAGGAATTATGTTTGATTAAATGAACTCCATTTTTCGACCCTTCACTCAGCTAGATCTCTCATGTGCGATTATATTTTTATATGTCCTTAACCGAGGACTATAAAAACTTAAATTTATAACATAAAATCCCCGTGGAGGGAGTTGATGCAACGGTAACAACTGGTCGCGTTGGTCGTGTAACAATTCAGTTGGAATCTTGTTGAAAGCCATCATTCATCTCCCACTCGAATGCAGTTCGATGTTTTTGCTCACAACAATTCTATTAGCGTTAATTAATATTCAGTCACTCGCTGGCGGCGGTCGCAACACCAACAGCAACAACAACAACAACAAGAACAACAACAACAATAACAACAACAAGAACAAACAGTTGTGTGAGTGAACCACAAAACAGCAACCACGATGCGCAGGACTCGAACACATGACATTCCCATAGCCGATGGCAACTCTTTGGTAGCAAAATACACCCACACACACACACACACACACACACACACACATATACACTGGGGAGCTCCTGCGGGGGTAAACTGATGCCTGTCTGTGGCCCATTCTGTGCCCGCTGCGGGCTCAGTCTGCATGCTGCCTGCTGCCTGCTGCCGGCTGCCTGCTGCTTTTGCCGTTCCCGTTGCCTGTTGTCGTTGCTGGTGATGATTACAATGATGGCCGTTGGTTTCCTTTTGCCTTTGCTTATTTTCGGCTGTTGTTCCGAGCTTTTGTTTTGTGTGTTGCCTGACTTTGGATCTGGATGTGGATGTGTGTTTCGAGGATGGGGTTGTAGATGTGGATGTGGATGTGAATGTGGCTTTGCCTGACTGCTGCCAGGCGAGGCCTCTTCGCTTTTTGGTTGATAATTTTTTGCTGCTGTTGTTGTTGTTGTTGCTGTTTCAATGTATTTTTTTTTTAGGTTTTTGCGCTTGGGCTTTTGTTTCGTCATGTGTGCATTTCATTTCATTTGATTTCCTATGGCGGCAGCAGTGGCAGCGGCAGCGGCGGCGACGGTGACGGTGACGGCGACGGCAACGGCGACGCAGTGCGCCCATGTTTGTTCTTTTGACAGGCAGTCAACCCGTCGTCATTTCATTTGTTCAGCAGCGCGCACTCAGCCATGCTCGCCCTGCTACCCACCACCAACACCACCATAACCAACACCACCGCCGCACCCGTTAGCAGAGTTCCCTTTGTGCCACGGCAGTGACTGAAACGGAGACTCGAACTGTGGCTCAGGCAGTGGCGGAGGCAGATGACGAGGCAGAGGCAGAGGCAGAGCAAAATGCCGTTTCCTTTCCCTTTTCAGTTTCATTTCCCGTGTGCCTGCCACAGCCAGCCAGCCTGTCAGTCTAACCAACAGTGTGAGAGAGAGGGAGATAGAGAGCAACGTTGAGGGGGGTTGAGAGTGTAAGGATAGAGGGAGAGGGAGAGGACGGCGTCCGCTGGTCCGCTGTCCGGCCATTTTGATTTATGTGCGTTTCATTTCGTCGTTCAATACTCATATGCGGAATGTGGAATGTGTGCGGATATGGGAGTTTGGAATATCTTTCGGCCCGTCACCCCGTCGCCCGTTGCCCAGACCATGCCCTGCCCTGCCCAGCATCGCATCCCAATTGCGAGCTGCGAGATGCGACCATTAGCTGTGCATGGGAGGTTCTAATTTCGAGTCTAGTGGCTGCTGCCAGGACATGCGCCACGTTACGATTTCTGATTTTCGTCTTTGTCAGCTTTGTGCTCGGACAGCTCGGACGACGGACATAGGATCAGCGGACAGGGAACAGGGAACTCAACTAGGGCGGTTGCACTGCCCTCGATTTCGGGTGCGTAAGTTGAAATTTCAATTCAACGGATTTGCCAACAATTGTTTTTGATACGTTCCTCTATGTTGGCAATTGTCTTTTTCGTGATTTTCGACCATTTCAAATGGCATCGAGAGGGGAAAGCGGAAAATGCTCTTGATGACGCCCAGCAGAAGCAACAACAACAACAGTAGTGTGCAAAGGGAGTGGGAGTGGGTGTATAGAGGGCGGCTGTGTTAAGGATATAAGTGCAATCAAGAGAATTGCCTCGCCTAATGGATGTTAAATGTGCTCGAAACAGATGCCCAAATAAATTAAATTAACAGTTGCCGAATCACACAAAATGAAAGCAATCGGAAATGGCAATAAGCGACTTTTGGGAATTTTAGAAAAATATTATCATTGATTGGAATTGTTCTCATTTTAACTTATCCACTAATGAAAATTGTGTTTTTGATATAAGTTAAATATGCCGAAGATCATTTCTAGAATTTCTAGAAAACATGTATAAAATACATTCATTTATTTGGCTTTAGAGGTAAAAGAAAGATGTCATTTTATTCTTTCTGTTTTTACACATATTATTAATATATTAATTTGCCCTTAATTATTTTCTGTAGCAGCAAAAGCATAAAAATTAGAACTAATTTTCAGCTGCTGATAATCTTTACCCAAAATAATATGTAGAATTTGCCTTAAATCAATTTTTAGAATCCATAACGCCAACAAATACAATAACAGCAGCAGCAACTATAACAACAACAACTGTTGCTCTTGTGGCGTTGCAAATGCATTAAATAAAGTTATCAACATTTGAGTTGGGTTTGTTTTTTTTTTCTTCTTTCGTTTTTTTAGTTTGCATTATTTCTTAGTCCAATAAAAAGCAGAATTTTAGATTTATGGCTTCACGCAATTAGCGCTAAAATGTATGCAAAGGGATATTGAAATCAGAAATTTTTGAAAGCAATTACAACAACAACTGGGTGAAATCGCCCCAGGACCTGAGCCAGAGCCAGGACCAGGACCAAGGCATAATGAAGCCATTCACGTGGCCTGCTCACTGACCGACCGAACAGCAACTGCAACAACAACAACAACAACAACGGCGACGACGACACTCTCGATGACTTCCACGTTTCCACGCTTTTCACTTTCAATTGTAGCTCAACTTTTTACTATTTCATGAGGCGCTATCTCTGTCTCTGTCTCTTGCTGCCTCTGTCCCTGTCTTTTGCACTCTTAACAATTGCGCCGCCAAAAGCCATAAATCTTTTTGTGTATATATAAAAAAAAACAAAAAAATGTCGTGTTTGTTGCGTGCGCTTTTAGCGACGTCAGCGGCGGCGTCAGCGTCTGCGTCGACGTCTGCGACAACGTCGGCATATTTGTGTTTCATATGCATGGCGGTAATTTTTGTGATTATGATGTTGTTGTTGCCGCTGCCACTGCTGCTGCTGCTCACAACTGAATTTCAAGTTCAGCCTGTTTCCCACCAGGCAAAAACCAGAAAAGTTGAAAGGGTTTTCGGCTAAACAAATAACGAACGGTAAGTTGGGTCTTCTGTCCTGCCCAACCCCCCCCTGCCAACCCTTTCGCACATAGCACATAATATTGAATATATTGTAGAATTATTATATATTCATGACAGCAATTATCGGCACCAAATCAAAAGGCGCCACGCATTGTTATTGCTGCTACAAATTTCAATTTTTCTATTATTTATTTATGATTTTAAATTCCAGTCTCAATTCAATTTGGTATTTTCGTAAGCGCTTATCGGTTGCATGCCCAATAAGCTGGCCATCATTTGTATCTATTAGCTTTTCATTTGCCCCATGCTCAGCTAAATTATGCAGTTTTATTAAATTCCCATTCGCTGTCAGAAGTACTTTAATTGCAATTATTTCTATATTGCTTCATTTGCACTCCGGCAACATGCAGCCAACAAGTTTGCAGTCAGCGCGCAACATGTTGGCAACATGCACGCGACCAAATGTTGCAAAGCAACAATACGCGTCAAACCACATAGAAACAGTCAGTAATGAGTAGATTTAAATTATAACGAGAACCATTAGTACGAGCTCAAGCACTTTAATTGAAATTAGTATAAAAAAATTAAAATAAAACATATTTTATTAGAAATAGGGTTATTTTTTCATTCAGAATATATTTATTACTTTTGAGAAACAGAGAACAGAAAGAACTGTTAATTATTTGTTATTTCTTTATATTATTCTCTTATTTAACATGGGATATACATTTAGAACTGTGCAAAAATAATTCTTTATATATCTTTGGACTAATTGTGCAGTAAGACACTATTAAATGTTGTTGTCAGTAACTCCTTAATTAAGCGAAACAACTTGACTTTATACTTATATGCATATCATTAAATACTTATACTATTTTATTATTACTAAACACCTTCAATATATACAAATATATATTGCATTAAACACTTCTGTAGTATCTGCTACATGAAAAGCTTTAAAACTTGTAAAAAACACACTCGATTTAGCACGAATTTCCAATTTGTTTCTATGCACGCAGCCTGCGGTGTGCTTGTGAGTTACGATGTTCCAAAAACAATGCCGCCATTTATCATATTGTGTTGCCGGCTCGCTCATTCGCCAGTTCGCTCTCCGAGGTAAGTGGGAATGGGGCAACATGCTTTGCGCGCAACATGTTGCTAAATGTTGCTCTGCCAGCAGTAAGTTTGTGTTTGTGAATCTGAAAGAAACATGTTTACGAGCGTTTACGGTTAGTTGTGAATGAATGAACGTGCCAAATAGACGTGCTGCCGCCGCTGCTCGGTTACTCGTTCTCGCGAACTTCATTCCAAACTGACGTAAAAATATCTCCACTTGAGGGAACACATTATAACTATATATTCGCATACGAACTTGTGTTTTTTTAATGTATTTTAAGAAAGGTTTCGGTTTAGATTTCCTGTTTTAAGTTGCAAAATATCCGCAAAAAGAATAAAAGTGACATTTTGGACAAACGACAATTGTGTGCATCATTTTTGGCGCAAAATGAAGGAAGCCAACGCGTGGAGCCGCATCAGTAAAAAGTGTGCGCAAAAATGACATGGAAAATACGTAGAAAATCGTATGTGGACTGACAGAGCAGCCACGCAAAGATTACCCAAAGAAGCATCGTATAAGAATTCAATTAAATTGATTTTTCACAAATTTAACAATAACAATTGCGGGCAACTGTCTTATCAGCAAGAGTAACAGTAACAGCAACAGCAGCGCGAACTGAAATCTCGTGTCTGCGGGGGTTGAGATGTCACCGGCACTTGGGCAGACACTGGGACATCGACATCAATTTCATCAGCATCATCATCAGCAACAGCAGCTGGAGGAGCAGCAGCATCCGAATCGATTCCAAATCTCTGCCAAATTTTTGGCGCTGGCTCAGCAAAGAAACCAGCCGAACCTAAACCCAAGCACGAACCTGAGCCCTGAGCCCTGAGCCCTGAGCACTGCTGATAAGCAACGTATGGTGATAAGCACGCAGACCCAGACCAAGTGCCAGTTGCAGACTGAGTCTCGTTCTCGAATCGACGCGACGCGACGCGACTCGACGACTATTCGAATTGATTTTGACCGTGAATAATATACAAAATATTTGTTGTTTATGGGTAGAAAACGCAAGTCGACCCGTCAACATCGAAATTATTTGCGTTTGCGTCTTCTCGTCCTTTCGTTTATCGTTCTGATTGCCATCGCTGTGGCGCGAGTTTTATTCATTTTGCTTTTGTATCGTTTGCAAAATTTTAAGAAATTCAAAAAGTTCATCTTCGAATTCGACAGCAACAATACAACAAGAACAACAATAGCAACATATGCGAAATCAAAAAACTCAGCAACAAAACATTTGCAACCTTTTATTTGGTGATTTCATGTGTGCAAATTTGTATGTTTGTGCGTGTACATAATATATGTATATATATATATAAATATAAATCGTGCTTAGTTTTATATATATATAAATTCAACAACAAAAATTGTGATTATCGATTGTGTAAATAAAAACATTTAATCAGAAGTAAAATAAATTAAAGCGCAACAGAATCATTTAAATTAAGTGTAAATCTAACAAAACGTCGACGTTTTTAAAAAGAAATTGTGATATTAAATATATATATAAAAAAAAATTACACATACGCGAGTCTTAAAGGTAAACAACAGCAAAATATAAACAAGTCGATTTGTATATATAAAAAAGTGTATAAAAAACCATCAATAAGAATCATCAATATTTACGCACTAAGACTAAGCTGAGCAAAGTACACAAGAATATATAAACATAGATATAAATATATATATATATATATTGATATATAATCATATATTTTGGGCACCGATTTTTACACAACCAAGACAACAACCAACGACAAGACAAGAATTATATCGAAAAAGACACAAAAACAATCACAAAACTAAGGTAAATATATTGAAATTAATACTATTTATATAATTTGTGAAACAAAACTGACAACAAATAAAAAAAAAATTATAGCTAAATTCCCAACATAAAAATTTTTTAATTCGAAAACGAATCTATATTGGTAGCACGTATATTTTTGATCAGTTAAAAAAAGACATAAAATATTTATTTAGCATTGTGTGAAATACTTGGAATTTTGGGATAAAAAAATGGAAGTTGCGTTGCAACAGTTTTTATAATACTGTAGATTCTTTATTTAGATACACAATTAAGCTCTAAAAAAAAAGGGTAATTTATCTCACAAATATCACATTTTCTCATGCACAATTGCTGCTCAGCTATTTACATAGCATTCTTTGCAAACTGGGATTAATATTCCAGTAACAACAATTAAATTTGCATAAGCGCGTGTCGATAATTAAATATAGTCATTCACTAGCGATATACTCATCCCGCCCGACATCAACACCCTACTTTATGTACTTTCAAAGAGTTATGATGTCGAAGCGAGAAATTGTAGCGCGGGACGAAGTGAAGTGAACCGTTTGATGATATTCATGGCTAGTTGCAATTTAATTAGATCATTAAAACAGTTCATAAATCTTTTCAAAGTTGCCAGCAGTTGCCACACTAAGCGGCAGACAGGCAGGAGAGACCGGGCCGGGCACGTTTTACACAACAAATTAGTTGTAATCACAAATCGCGAATCGCAAAACGCGAATCTCGAATCGTAAATTGTAAATTGTAAATTGTAAATTGTGAATTGTGAATTGCGGGTTAAACACTTGTCCGGTTCAATAATCAAACAAGTTGTTCTAAGTAAATGCCAGCAAATGACAGCAAATGAATGAAACGAATGAGTAGGCAATAGGCACAGCAGATAGCCGCCAAAGGGAGAACCGAGCAAGAGCGAGAGACAGATAAGGGCAGAGAGAAAGGGAGAAAGAGGCAGCAGCACTTTACACACAAGCATATGAAATAATTAGCGCATGGAGATGAAACCGTTCAAATGTCGAAAAGATAACACAAAGAGCGCGAGAGAGGGACAGAGAGAGAGAGAGAGAACGACAAATAAATACCCAACAGATTCCCTGTTACAGCTCGTACTCGCAAATGCACTAATACACTCTCACACAATGTTTGCTCTGCCATTGTTGTTGTTGTTGTTGTGATTCTGCCATAAATCATTTCTCGCTCATATTTTGTGCATATTTTTAAGTTTTTTTCTGCTGTTTGAATCTATTGAGTGCCAGTGCACATGAATCTCTTTCATAAGTGTGAATGCTTATATGTTTATATGTGTGTATATATGTGTGTGCTGCTGTTTGTTAGTCGTACTATTGATGTGGCGTCAAGCAAGTATGCAACAATAACAATTACATTAAATGTTAGTAAACTTGAAAATTATTCAATTTCATTTGCTTAACTATGCAAATTAACATTTTAAACGATTGTCGAAAGATTTTGATATACAGAAATATTTAAACAGCATGTCGCCCATTATCGTTACAATCTGAAATATTTGCTTTGTAATTTATAATGCAATTAAACTATTATTTTTGAATAAATTAGAATGAAATTAATACAATTGGCCTGACTGTGCTTGCATTGTGTTTTAAACATGTACATTTTTAACATAATTACTACATCTGCATTTTTAAAAATATATTTTCTCTTTAAGCAGTGCCTGTAGATCAATTCAATTTGAATAAATATAATTTTTTCCATACATCGATCTACCAATTTTCACACGATTTGCACTTTCACTGTCAGGGACGACAGTGTGTTGATCGTGTTTATATAGTTTATATATATAACAAGCCAGTGGCAATCATTTTGCAATACAGAAGCTCACCCAGAGCTGGTCAACGACAGCAAAAAAAAAAAAGAATAATAATGAAAACATTAAAAAAAAACTGCCAACTGTTTGGCAAAACTAAACCAGGCTCTTAGCCTAGAGATATGTGGTCAATGAGTAGGTGGGGAGGGTAGGCAGAGGGAGCCACTGCTGCAGCCCCTGGGCAAATGGACGAGTGGACGAGGCGACCCAGTCAGGCAGCCTCTTTTGTTGCTGTCATAGCTGTAGTTGTTCTTGTTGGTTGGTTGGTTGTTGTCTATCGGTTTCATAAGTTCTATGAATAAATTTCCATAAATGTGTTTATTTTTTGCCGCCACTGTTGCCGCCGCACTCGCAGCTGGTATCCAGAGCTCAAAACGACTGAGGTAAAACTCACGCACACACACACACTCATGAGTACACTCATACATACACTCACTCGTAACCGAACACTGAGTAGTCCGACGGATGCAACAACGCAACCCATGCAAAATGCATTGCAGAAAACAATTTTCAATATAAGCATCAAGTGACTAAAATTGTTGTTACTGTTATTGTTGTTGTTGTTGTTGCGCGTGTGTTGGAAGCGACAGTTTGACTGACATTTTTCTAGCATATCGTTTACATATATATTTGTTAGATTTTGTAGCAGTTGTTGCAGTTGCTGTTGTTGCAGTTGCTGTTATTGCAGTTGCTGCCGTTGCTTGTTGCTTGCGTTGTTCAACATGCTGTTATATTGAATACAAGGCCCAAGCTGCGCTCCTGAACTGTAGCCAGACAACAGTGCAACCTGTCTGACAGTCAAGTGCACTCTTAGTCTCCCCTAGCCACCCCTCTCTATCTGTGTGTGTGTGTGTGTGTGTGGGTGTCCTGGCAGCTCGTGTGACTCCTGTCACTGGCTGTTTGTCGCAGTGTGTCTGTGTGTCTTATTAAAAATTAACTTGCCATAGTCCACAGTCAGTGTGCCCAGCTGCACACAAACTCGTACACACACTCGCACACACATTCGCACACACACTCGCACACACACTCGCACAAACACTTTACACTAATTGCTTTATAATGAAGCTGTCATTGTCACCTGTCGCCGATAATCTCTAACAAAATATGCCGCACACACAAACACATACACACACACACACACACACACACACACACAGAAACACAAATGCAGATGCAATTCACGATGATTTTGATGCCTTGTTGCTGTTTTTGTCACTGCAATTGGCCAAGTTTATATCGCAGTTGCGTTCGCAATTAAATTACAAATTTTATTGCACAGTCTGTCTCCCTCTCCCTCTCCCTCTCTCTCTCTCTCTCTCTCTTCTCTCTCACTCTTACTCACACGCAACATTTGCATTAGGCAACGCTCACGAAATCAGATAATGCCCAAAGCAACATCCATGAATCCATGAATCTATTAATATGACCACATGCAAATGACTCCGACTTCGACTCCGATTCCGATCAATCTGCCATTAATTTCAATTTCTTTGGAGCTGGCAATAGAATTGTCACAGTGCTTAATCAAAGAAGCTTGGGAAGATTTTGCCACAGAGATTGCGGTTTTTTTTTTGTTGTTGTTGTTGGTCAACTAGTTCCCATCGCTGCGAACCTGAACTGTGTCACTTGAGTTTTCGATTTAGCAAAACAACAAATTAAAATAAAATAGAAAAAGAGAATAACATAAAATTGTGATAAACTTTTGTGTACACAATAATTTTGGAGCTGGTTAACAAAATGTTGACACAATAGATTTGTCAGAGGTTAGATTGTGTTTTTTTGCTAAAATCAGTTTTATTTTTGCTAGATCAAAATACAAAAAAATCGCTCTAAATTTATGCTAAACATAAATGATTCCCAGAATCGAATATAAACTCAATTTTAATTTTAATTTAAATTTAGTTATAGTTTTTTTTTTAGCTATTTTAACTCAATTTTATTTGATCGAAATCAATCTCAAAATATTGAAACTATTTTCCGAAAGTTGTAGATTTTAATAGACTTGTATAAATTTTCTTATTATTTTCTTATTTGGCTTTTCAAATTGAAACTTTTTTCAATTTCACATTTTCCCTATTTCTAAGCTGTCGAAATGCAAAACAACACTTGAATTATTAGTTGGCTTTTGTTTTGGGCCACTTTGTTAGCCAACTGGTAAAATTAAGTCTGTTGCCTGTTTTTGTTTAGTTTTTTTTTTTGGGTCAGATGAAACTGTCGCTGTTGTCGCTTCTGTCGATGCCGTTGTTGCTGTTGTTGCATTTGCTGTTGCCGCTGGTGTTGCCATTACCAATAATGTGGTCGCTATTGTTGCAAGCTGTCTCATAAGATGCACATGGCCACTTTCAACTGGCTGCCGCTGGGAAAGCAAACGGGATTGGGAAAGGGAAATGGAAAATAGGAATAGGGATAGGCCTGGAGTTTGGGGTTGGGGTAGCAGCAGGGTACAACTGGAACAATGCAAAAGGGCCAACAATAGCCAGGGAAGAAGCCACGTTAATGATGACACGCGCTGCTGCCATGCAACCAACTAGACCCGGCTACAACGGACTAAAGATGCCAACGCCAACAAATTAACATACAAGCACAAGGCAAACTGGCCACTTGCATCTTGCTACTTGCAACGTGCAACTGGCTACAAGCCGCCAACGCAAAGCCAGTGACTCCGTTTAATATTGTTGTTGTTGTTTTTGTTGTCGCCACAAATAAGGCAAGCGCACAATGCGAGTTGTAGCTGCACCTCATCGGGGGGTCGCTTGTGAGGAGGGGGAAGGCGGGTAGGGGGTCATGGAGTGCAGCGACTAAGCGGGGATTAAGTCAATTGCACTCAAATGTCAACCGAATGCCGACGGCAACAAGTTGCCAACTAGCAGCAAATAACTTAATTAGCCATGAGTGCTATTGTTGTTGTTGTTGTTGTTGTTGTTGTTGTTTTACTTGATCTTGTTGTTATTAATGGGTCATTAGCCAGTAGCCAAGGATTAGGCGTAGGAGTAGCCTAGATCAGAAACATTCTAGTTGCAAAAAGTATTTCAAAAAGTTTATTTATATTTAGCACAATTAAATCATTTTTTTTAACGTTCAGCAGCATTTTTTTAATATGTTTATAATATTAATAATTTTAATAATAATAAAAGCAAAAAAGGTAAACTTGTTTTTATGTTTAATCTATCTTTATTCTCGACTTTGTTCAATTCAAGAGATACGATTCCCAAAAACTATGACATAATCCCATATTATTCTGTGGCTAGACTTGTTTAATTAATTTATTTATTATTATTGAAATAAGTTATTTATTTACTGATGAACTACATATATATATAACATGTATATAAATATTATGCACTGACTAGTCTCTTCTTATAAATTTTCTCTTTGATTTTGTGCTGTTCACTTTCCAAATCAATCAGTCCACTTTCAGTCGCCATTTTTCTGTAAGATTCATCTGACTTTTTCCGCTCATCCCGATTACCCCTATACGATGTGCTTTCAAGGCTCTTTTATTTTAATTCTGTATCGGGTTTTTAGTGTCGCATAATTGTCGTTTTCCTTTGAACTACAGCGCCTGCAATTTGCTTATCGCCAGCGATCGCGATTGCCAATGGGGAACTCGACTTGGAGTCGACTTTAGTACGTATATTTTGTACTGTATTGTTGTCGTTATTGTTGTTTTGTTGCTGTTGTCGTTTTTGTTGTTGTTGTTGTTGTTGTTGTTGTTGTTGTTGTTACAAGCACTGGCGCTGTCTTCTTCGCCATTGCCGTGAGGCTCGAGTACATTTCAATTAATTAACATTCAGCTGCACATGCGCAACGAAGTCGCAACGTTGGCGACGAAGCTTCAGATTCAGCTTTGTCTCTTTGTTGTTGCTGTTGTTGTCTGTGACTCAAAAGCGGATACCGAAAATTGCTGATTGCGCCAGATAAACTCATTTACAGCGGTTAAATGCCACCGGCGGCGCACATTGCCAACACTTTCGGGCGGTCCGCAAGCGAGACGTGGTCGCTTTTTGCCATTGGATGTGGACTGTGGATGAGGCGGCGTCTATTGCGCATTTCAAATGAAGCAGCAACATCAGCAGCAGCGACCTGTACGAACTCTCTGATCGTAGTCTAAATGCACTCGTGATTAGTACGAGTACTCGTCTACCATTTGTTGAGGCTTTTGATTGACAACAGCGAACCGCTGATTTTAATCGCTCTAAACACACACGTTTCTTACCGACACAGACCTGTGTATCCCCCCCCCACCCCCTCCCCGTTTAGTATATCCCCTGACTTCTTGGCCACCATGTTCGTGTCGGACTCTGCAAATTGTCATGTTGTTCAAATTGAAAGCGGGAACAAGTCAGATAGATGTCTATCGCCACGTCACGTTAGAAATGTATGCCAAGCGACATCAGGAAAATGATTGTAATTAGGCCCGTAAAGTACAAGCCAGCAAGTCATGTTAGTCACACACACGCCAACTCACACACACACACACACACACACACACACACAGTTTGCGGACTTTCCAAAAGTGGAGCAGGAGTTTTCAGTTAGGGATGGAATTGTGAGTTTGGACGCAGTTGGTTGGTGGCTGGCGCTTAATCCGCAGCACAAACAGCCAGCGGCGCCAATATCCTCAACTCTCTCACACACACACACACAGAGAGAATAACACACACATGGACACACACATTGGCACATACGGGGACATATGCCAGAGGCAGATTATGAAAGGCAAACCCCATGTAAAGTGTAAAGTGTAAAATGTCTTAATGATAAACAAACAGAAAGTTTGCGGCGCCCTGTGCCTGGTTAGGATTGGAGTTGAGCAGCAGAGTGCGTCTGCCGAGTTGGCGAGTGTCGAGCGGCAGGCTGGGGCTTGCGGCAGGGGGTGGAGTCACATTGATGGAGGGCGTTGGCAAAAAGTTGCCACACTTCGTTGAAATCTTACAAAATCTATGTGTGGCAGCTGAACGCAAAACACGGTACACAAAAACCGTTTGAATGCCGTGCGATGCTTCTATTTAGTACATGTGGCGTATACGTAATATTTACTCGTTGTCTGCACAGTGGCTACATTTGAAACTAATATTGCAATATGTAAAAAATCAAAACTCATTTATATATATCTATATAATTTTATATTTTTAATTAAATCAAATTTTTTTTTCAGCTTTTTCAGTCAATTTAATTATATTGTCAACTTAATTTAAATATTGCTTATTTGCTTAATCAGATTGAACCACTGTGCGTCGTCATCGCTTAGTTAGTATTTGGAAATATATATTTACAATTTTTATAGACGAGTGTTTATTTCACCTCACTCTCTCCCTCTCTCTCTCTCTCTCTCCGACTCTCTCTCTCCCCCTTTCTCACTCTCGCATTCTCTCTGTCTTTTTCTGATGGTTACATTGAAATTGCATGTTGGCACGCAACGGTTGTTACTTTTGTTGTTGTTGTTATTTTTGTTGTTGCTGTTGCTATTGTTATTGTTGTTGCTACTGTTGTTAGTGTAATGTCTTCTTATTATGCTGCGACACTGTTGCGGTTTTCCATACTCGAACCTGGCCAACGGGGCTTTAGCAGTGCTTGGGGTGGCGTGGCCTGGTCTGGCCTGGCCTGGCCTGGGATGGGATGGAGGTAGCTCGTTGGTTATTGGTAAATAAAACGTCTAAGCGCGCAAATTTTGTATAAAAATAAAATATGGTTTTACTATCAGCAGATGGGATCGTGTATGCGGCTAATGCTAATAACATGCAATTTCCACCAGCAACAACACGCATGCATGCCACACAATGTTTTTTCCCAAAAAAAAAAAGGAGGCAGGTGAAAAGTATTCCATTTGCATGAACACCAACCAAGCAATCAGCCCAACTGGCGACGTCGCTGGCAACCCGCAGAGGCGCACCAGAGGCGAAGGTGTTGAAAATTAGTAACTGTCTGTGAGTTCAATCCTCTGCCTCTGCCTCTGCCTCGGCATGGTGCTGGTCGTGGTGGTGGTGGTGGTAGTTGTGGCGTTGCTGCTGATAAATTTTGAATGGTGGCGGTGCCAGCTACCATCTAACAGCTGCTGCTGCTGTTCCTAAAGTTGAGTTATCGATTGCCATTGCTGCCACCAGCTCATATGTGATTCTTGGCAAAGGTCTATAAAAGTCAAGGGAATACAAAAAAAAAACTGAATACTGCAGCATTTTAATGAGAGGCAGCTTAAACATATTTATACACATAAAAAAAATATAGTAGATAATATAAAAAAAGTGGCATTTAATATTTCGATAGGAAAAGTATTTGATCGATTTCGAAACTGGCAGGAACAATTCAATTTATTATCAACTCCAGATGCAGATCAGCTAAGAACTTGGCGCTGAAAGAAATTTCATTTTATATTCAAACCATGGAGAATATTTGTTGTTGTTGTTGTTCCTGGGTAAACGAACAACTTTATGTGACGACAACTTTACAATGTGAGCAAAACGAAGCAGCAACAACAAAAACAACAACAACAACAACAGCAAATAAATAAAAAGAGACACAAACGGAGGCAAACATGAATAAAATTTGCTTAAAAGTGGACACAACGAGCAAATAAACAGCAACGCGAGCAAACAGCAGAGCAGGCAGCTGGAGACAGAGAGAGAGAGAGTTAGAGGGAGATGGGCATATTTGAATTGGAGACAACGCTTGGACTTTGGGATGTTTGCAAATGTGAATGTGAATGTAAATGTGAATGCTTAATAAAATAATGCGACAGAAGGAACGACAATGACTATGATGATGGTGATGATGCTTATAATGATGATCGAGTGTGTGTTTGTGTGTATTTGTGTGTGTATTTGTGTGTATTTGTGTGTGTGTGTATTTGTGGCGCGAAGTGAATTAATGGCTTAATTGAAAAATTTGTTCTCACCATGAGAGTTTCTTTGTGTCGACGACAAATTGAGCGACTATCCGCAGAGTTGCCACTGACCCGATGACAACCCTAATAAAATTAATATATATATAAATTAATATATATATATATATACATATATAGATGCATCGTTGACATCTTTTGACTTTGACACCTTTTTTCTACCATATTTTTTTGTTTTGGAGCGAAATTAGCATTTTTGCTGGAAACGCATTTATTAAAACGTACGAAGACAGTCCAAAAGTGCAAATCTCTGAAGAAGGAATCGCCAGAGAAACGAGTTTCTTCATCGTCTGCGTTGTCGTCTTCGTTCCACTGGGGCACTAATCAATTTCATATCAATTTGTAAATTTGCAATAATTACGATAATTAGCTGCGAGTATCTGACGATTCCAATGCCGATGCTCCTCACTGCATCAGGCAGACATCGAGGCTGGTCTGGTCAGGAGCCGGAGAGACCTGTTTCGTATTCGCCTCCAAATGCATTCAAAGAATGCGTCGAGGTGATAATGAGATTTTCAATTCAATAAAACATCAGCCAGCATCCACAACGCATTCGTATTTGTATTCGTATTTGAATTCGTATTCGCATTCACACTGACCGTTGCCAATTTTGGGCTCTGACATCGCCAGGCGAAATCTCTGCATGAATATTTCATTCAATTTACACTTTGCTCGCAACTTTTTTGCTGCCTCTTGGCCATGGCCAGAAAGGAGTTGGCCAAGGATCTCGCGGCAGCTAATTAAGTAATTTTTTTCTTGCTGTGCCCTGTATTTGTCTTGGCAACTGTTGTTGATTTTGCGCCTTGCCTTGCCTCGCCTCGCTTGGCTCTCCTCCTGCCTTGCCACATTGCCACATTGCCTTTATGGCTGCTTAATCAACACTCTTCTGTCCAGCTGCTCGTAAGTTTGGAATTGGTTAGCGGGTCTGCTGTTGACTTTTGCTTAATTGCTTCTTACAGCCGATTAAATGTAATAGCCGCAAGCCAATTGAGCACTCGAATTGGGTTCAATCGAGCTTGAAATTTGTGGAAAACTTATCCACGCATTTTGCCAGCTGCCACAACAAAAGATCTACTTGATTTTATTTTAACTCATCCAAAAGTGGGACACACTCAAGACTATTATATATATAAAATATTATGTATTTCATATGATAAATTTTCAACTTTTTCAATTCTTTTGATTAACCATTTTTTCAAATTGTTTGTCTCATTTCAGGTAAATATTTTCGTTCGTTTAATTCAACGCAAGCCACAAAACTCACAAAAGTAAGCGAATTGAGAAAAAAAAAAATAGAAAACCCATTAAAATTCAATACGAAATTGTTACATTTACTGTAATTAAATGAATGTGTATTTGACACCCTCCCGCTTCAATTTGAACCCCGCCATGAAAATGGAAAAACTTCAATAGCTGAAAGATAAGTCAACTTTGCAGCCTGTTTGGCACTGGCGACGCACTTACGAGCAAATAAAAGCCACCCTACAAACAAAAAAAAAAAAACAATATACACACACACACACAGCTTACACTACACACACACACATACGTGTGTCTAGCGAAGAAACTTACCCCGTGGACGGGGTTGTTTTTCCATTTTGCGCCATGCGCTTGTGAAAATGAAAATGAAAATCCACCCGAGTCGTGAGGCGGTCTGCGATTTCGATGTTTTAATGCCATTTTTAGTTTTTCATCCATATGGTTGGTCTGCCGGGCTGGACGGATGGACTGACTGTCCAGCTGGACGGTAGCAGTTCAGCTTATCGGCGAGGCCGGACGACTGTATAGGCCAAGCCAGGCCAGGGCAGGGTTGCCAACAGCTTCTTAGCTGTGCTCGCTTGTTGCGTTGGTTATGGTACAGTGCAGATTGCTCGTTACGGATTTATCGCAGCCCACACACGCACACACACACACACACGCACACTTAAGCACACACATTCGCATCGAATCAACGTTGACTACTCCCGTGGGCATACAACTAAATCTGTGTATCTGTATCTAATGTGGGGACAACTCTTGGTGGCCATGGAGCATATCGAGCATATTCCATCTACAAGTAGTTGCTGGCTGGCAATGTGCTGGCCAAAAGCCGATAGCCAAAATTGCAGTTGAAATGTTTTTTATCGATTTAACAGCTGCGTTTCGCAGTGGTTTGGGTCTAAGCATTTTATTGGGATTGGGTTGGGCTTAGATTTGGGTTGGACTGGAATTGGGTGAACTACTAAAACTGGCAACAACTGTTTTTGTTGACAGATACAAGTTGAAGCTGCCTCGAGAAAGTTGCAAAGACTAACAAATTTCGAATGTTTACATAAAATGAACTTATAGAAACATTTACACTTTGTATATGACCAATTTCATTATATATATATATATATATATATAGTGCAAATATTAAATTTGATTTTTGTACATTTATTTTTAATCTGCACTGATTTTTAATTTTATGAAATTCATTTTAGTGTTGAGTGCATTTTGAGGACAGTTTTTGTGCATTTGGTTTTCGTAGTTTTTCGGCCATTTGTAATAATTAAAACAAATGGCACACAGTTCGAGGGCGGGGCAATGGCGGGGGCTGAGTAGGAATTTTTTTTTTTTAATTAGCAGCAATGCCAACGTCAACCGTCGCCTGTGGCAACAGCTTCGGCGTCGGTTGGCCGCTGCGGTGTTGCAACACGTGCACAAAGGCTGCAAAGCTGAAGCTAAACAGCACGCGAGGCGTGGCCAGGGCAAGTGGCGCCATACACCAAAAACCCAAACCCAAACCCAAATCCCAAACACCAAACCGAGCCCACAGTCGAAAGCAAAGGCCTGTTGTTGGTTAAATCCCCACACGGGATCTCCTCGTTTCAGCTTCAGTTGTTGGCTGGGTTTTGTGGCACTGTGAATTAACCGCGCGCAGCAACAGCGAAAACTACTTTGGCAAGGTGTCAGCTGCGCATTAGGCACAGTCCAAATCCCCACACCCACCCACAGATCACCCTCCAGCACCACCACCCTCTTCGGCCTACCTAGCTAACCAGAATCCCGATGAGGCCTGCTAATGGGCGTGTTTGTGCCACAGGGCGGTGACGCTGGCAGCTCGTCATGTTGCCAACTAATTTCATGAAAGTTGACATAGAAGCACATGTGAAATCAGGCAAACGAGGCGTGTGGTGGGGGGGTTTGGGCTTGGTTCTGCGGCTGTGGCTGTGTCGGGGGGCAACAATGCCCAATGGAATTGTTTTATTTGTTGTTGTTGTTGTTGTTGCTTCTGCTGTTTTGTGGCGTTGACTAAATTAACATTGACGTGTGCGTTGTTGTTGTTTTTGTTTTTTTGCTGCTGCTGCTGCCATTGCGAGTTGCCTGCCACATGTGGAATTTGGTGCCGTTTTCGGTGCTTTCTGTGCTTTTGTTGTTTTTATGCTGTTGGTAAGCCCAAATGAAATATTCACACATTTTCTATTTTATATTTTGACTTGTAGTTGTCGCTCCATGTTGCCGCCCCTCACCTCCCATCCCCTACCCCCTCTCTGCCTCTCTGTTCCCAGGCAATATTGGCTTCCTGCCGTGTTGAAGTTTTACGTTCTCATATGAATTTAACATTTTGTGTGTGCTTTTTGCGGGCACCGCATAATTATCATATCATAGAGCAGTGAATGAGTTAAGGAGAGACATGGAATGAGAGCAGTGAGAGAATCAGTCTCGGGAGTGCAATGAGCGCGTCCTCTAAAAGGGATTTGGGACCAGGCTATTCTGACACATTACCATAAATAGGAGCGGGTGGCTTTGCTGACGGGTTTGACTTGGTTTCCTGCAAAGACTTTAATGTCACTCAAATGAAACTTGAAATTGTACATTGCATTAGCTAAATAAATTGTTTCAATTTCGTTGAATTCAGTTTCAAAGTTATATTCCAGATAGATGCTCACAGAAATTCCTATATATATATATATATATATATATATATATATATATATATATATATATAGATTTATAATAATTTAAATTTAGCTGTGGGAAAACGTTTCTTAATCAAATTTAATTTAAATTTCATGCTCGACTCAAAGCTTTTAATTTTGAATTGTTTATGAATCGATGAATACTCAAAATACAAATACAAATGAATACTCAAAAAAAATACAAATATTGAATAGTATTCATGGCTCATAACTCAAATGAATATTGGCGCCCAAACAGATTCAACTCATTTATTTTTTGGGGTCAGCGAAAAAGAAGTCAATTAAAGATTGCCAAGTAAAATCTTGAATTTTATTATTTTTATTATTCAGCTCAATTCTGAATTAGGCATTTGCGTTCGTTTTTTTTTTGCTGGTATTTTGTTCACACAATTCACTTAAGTAAACTCCTTGAAAGTGCTAAAGATGCAGATACAGATACAAATGCAGATACAGATACAGATACAGATACAAATGCATTTCCAGTTGCAGTTGCAGTTGCAGATACATTTTCACACTGCGCTGCATTTGTGTGCAAATTTTCTTGTTCAAACTGATTTCTCAGTCAAGTTCAGTTTGCAATTTGTTTTTGGCGCGCATTTGATTTTCATTGTTGTTGCTGTTGTTGCTGTTGCTGTTGCTGCTGGTGTTTGCTGGTGCTGCTCCCGAGGCATTTCACGCTGCGCTGCATTTTCTTTTTGTCGTTGGCAGGCGGCGGCGCCGACGCCGACGCTGAAGCGGGCGCGCCCGAGACGGAGCCAACGAGCCATTGCCAGACGGAAAGACAAGCTGACAGGCGGAAAGACGAACGTTTTCGGTTGTTGGGAGGGGGTAGGGGTTTGGGTTGGGGGGACATGGGACAGACAAAAGCCAAGTCAACTCAAGTCGTGTCACGGCAGAAGCAGGCATCCTCATGATGCGGGGGGGACGAGGTGCTTGCTTTTGGATATGGGGGCTGCAACTGGGGCGGTCGCGTTTTCCATTTCGTTGAAGTGGAAAATATTTTGTAAATATTTTTGTGTGTGTTATTTTTTTTTTTCATTTTATTCTTTTGCCTTTGACTCTCCTCGGATGTTTTTTTTCTTTGATTTTCGTTTTGTGTGGCTGCCTCTGCTGCTGCTGCTCTGCTGCTGGCTCTGCTGCTGCCTCCGCAGTTGTTATTTTTGTAAAGCTGTGAGTTTATTTTTCCGACTTTTTAGTCTGTTATTGTTGTTGTTCTAGTCCCCCCACACCCCGCTCACCCTCCTCTGCCACGCGGCAACCGCTTGTTGTGTTTTGTATTTTTACAAATATTTTGTGTAATCTTTAAAGCAGACAATGATGACAGCGACGACGATGGCGGCATTTTGTGTCACATCCTGAAAAGTATTCTCTCATTTTGCTCTGCTTTGCTATTGTTGTTGTTGCCAAAGTATTTAAGCACGTGCGCACAGTGGGGCCAAACGATGTTTGTGTGTGTGTGTGTGTGTCTGTTTTTATATGGCCCTGAGACGAAACAGCCTAAGGCTACATCCCTTTCACCAACTAAGTATCTAAGTATCTGCGTATCTGGGTGTATCTTGCTGTGTATCTGTATCTGTAGCTGTATCTGAATCTTACGCTGAAATGGACTCATATTTCGCGACAGGGCTGTTAGTCAGCAATTCAGTTTGGCGGGGTCCCGAAGTCACTGAGCCTGTCATGACATTCACTGGCTCTGGGCGAATCTTTTCGTTTCGATTCGTTTCATTTTCGTTTTGTTTTAGCATTTTTGCCAGTTGGCTTTGCAGCGCCTCGCCTCGTCTCGCCACGTCTCGACCTGCCTCATATTCTCTGAATAAAGCGACACCGAAAAGAAGCAGCAACCAAAAAAAAAAAAAACAAAAAACAAAAAACAAAACATAAAAATAAAAGAATATAGAACAAAAGTTTTGCTCATGGCCTGTCGCTGTCAGAGAAGTGTCAGGCGGCAAGTTGAATAGGACAGGGATAGAGACAGCCAGGGCGGCAGTCGACATGAGATGGGAAATGGAAATGGAATGCTTGGCGGAGTGTGCTGGGGGTGGAGTAGGTGCGGTGAGGTGAGGGGGATTCTGGCGGAAATCTCAACGATTTGAATAAGTAAATAAGCATATACGTGTAAGGCAGGAGGAGCCGGGAGCCGGGAGCAGTCAGCAGGCAGCAGTCAGTGGCAAAGCAAATGGCTGCAGATGACGATGACATTGTTAATAGGGCTAAAGATGAGCTGGCAAAGGCACTGAATAATAAAATACACTGTGATCAAAAGAAGTTAGCTTTATAATAAAGAGTTCAACCAAATAAGTAAGTATTTCAGTTCAAATGAGATAAGAAAATAACAACTTTAAATGAACAACTTGAGATGAAAAACTCAATTAAGAAATTAACACAGCACCTTTTGAGCCTCTGTTTTTACAACTTTATTATGTGATTCACACACCACACACACACACACACACACATTCAATATGTAATTGCTTAATTACAGGACAATACAACAAACTTAAATTAGTTATACAGATTGTTCGATAATGAATTAATTACTGCCTGTTTTCAATTAAGTGTGCATTTTATGACAACCCTTGTGCACTTGGGGGCAATCGTAAAGCTGGTTTTTGTGATAATCGCAGCCACTAACTGACAATTAGGCAAATACATTTACGTAAATATAATAAACAGACCAATGAAACTGAATGACAAAATGTTGCCAGGGTCTAGGAAGCCACTCGCTGTCACGTCGACAAGGTTAATTGCTCTATTTTGGGCCAGACTCTGTGCAATTTCACGGCCTGTCTCCGGTGCCTCAGGTATTCTCAGCACACCTGCGTGCCACAGAGTTCGGGGTCTTACGCAATTTATTTTTGAGGAAAACTATGAACAATTGCATATTTCGGACTTGGTTCTTATGCAATCCCAACTTTCACCTCACATCCCCCGCTGACTATGTGCGCTCCCTGGGGTGTCAAATCGTTATCCCGAGCAGGTTCCTCACTGTTTTCACTTCTTGATGACCAGGCTAATGGTCTGTATGAAAATGGCGAAAGCGTTGGCAACATTTTGTACAAGAAAATTATAACATAAATAGCAATTTTGTAAACGGAGAATTTTATGTTTGCTTAGTTTACAATTTACTAAAAATTTTTATTGTCTTAATTTCACTTTCACACGTCAGTGTCATAGAAAATAGCTGTAAAAAAAATAGAAAGTCACAAATTCGTAAGTCACTTAATTTCAAAAAATGTTGCAATAATCACCTTTTGACTTTTGTCTAACGTTGGGTTAGATTGCGAACCGGGTAATTCCAGCAAAATTTCCGAGCTGCTCATTAATTTCTTACGTCCGCCATAAAATGTGTTATTTATGGTTTTGTGACTTCAATTTAATTTGCAATGCTAGAATTAAACAATTAATATATATGTACAAATATATATATATATATATATATATATTTATTTGCGCATTAAAATGAAATTTAATTAACACTTAAAAACTGAACAAGCGACACTGAAATCCGAAACTTGCAAATTGTTGACAACATTTTAAGTAACATTTTCTTTGTCGCTGGCCAATGGTCAGGCAGTGGTTCCGTGGCTTGGTGGTTCAGTGGTGCGCAGTCTTTGTCGCTCTTGAAACTGCACACGAAATTATAATTTTCACACGCAATCGCAACTGGGCAAACCGAGTTGGGGCATTGTGGAATGATGTCTCTTGTTGCTGTTGCCCCGAACACACTTAACAATTCAATTGTGGAACAATATTACATGGCAGGCAGTAGGAGGGGGGAAAGAGACTACTTAAACTTGCTCATTATAAGATTAAAAAAGAAATAAATAAAAAGAGGAAAATAAAAAAGAAACAGAAACAGAAACAGGCGACAAGCGTTCGCATTTGCACTTAACAAGAGCAGCCACAAAATGACCAGTGACAAACGTCGATAAAGTGGCAACAAAGCTTGCCTATATAGTTGTGCCACATGCCCCACATGCCCCCTCATTGCGTGCGTCAGCTGCTCCTACTGCTGCGTGCGTGAGTGCGTGTTATGTCTGACTATGGCCATGGAACACTGTGCCTGCTCCGACTGCGTCTGCGTCTGGTGGCCAGGTTGGCCATGCGCATGCGTGCATTGCGTTTACGCATTGCTTGGCTTGTAATGAAGGTATTCCTCATTACAACACTGATGGAGGTGGGGACAAGGGGACAGCGGGACAACAACACAGCGCTGGCCATGTTGTTGCCAATCAATTTCCAATAGGCAACGGCACACAGCATTTTTCTCCTGCCAATCAACGGCAACAGATGAAGTCCAGTGTGGACACAACAGACAGCATCACAGGCACCAAAGGGGCCACAGCCACATCCATATCCACTTGACTTGCTAGCTGGTTGGCTGCTTGGCTGCTTGGCTGATTCGCATTATTACAACGGGCAGCAGGGCAACGAAAAGATTGATCGATCGAGCGATCGCTGGATCGATCGGTGAGTGCCATGTTGCGATGGATGATTCGATATGATCGCAGAATTTATGTATTGTTGTGCACATTGTACATTGTCAACTCTTTGGGCATAATTACAGCAATGGCAACAATCGTTCGAACCGTCTGACTGATCGATGGGCTGCCCCTCAGCCCCCCAGCTCCCCGTCTGTATCCCGATCCAGCGATCATTAGCAATGCAGTTCATTTTTAATTGCACGCACTCACATATTATTGGCTGGCTGAGTCGGAGTCATGTCAATTCTCAGGGGACTAGCTGTGATGCACTCGTAGTCTACCGGCGCAAATGTGTCAATTAGATTTATTATCAGCTCTTGTTCTGCACTCTCATATTCCCAACTGGGCTGCAGTTGGACGCTGTGCAGGTGCTGCACGTTGCACGTTGCACGTTGCACGTTGCACGTTGCACACTGCACACTGGGCCGCATGTCCATTAGTAAATGCTAAATAGCGCCAATTAAATGTAAGAAATGCGTTCGTTTCTTCGTCTTCTTCCCCTCGAAATTTAGACAAAGTCAACAGGCAATATTCTCAATCGATCCCCCTCTCTCTCTCTCTCTCTATCGCTCCCTCTTCTTGAGCCGTTCCCAATTTCCAATTCAAATGCAAAATTTTATTTATGAACCGGCAATCGTCAAGCAACTGACATTTCTATTATCAGGGGCCAGAGCGCGCGCCCAAAACTCGATCCAGCTGTTGGCCACCTTTTGAGCTCTTTGGCCCCTGCGGCCAATACAGGCCACAATGTTCAGACGCTGCCCCTGCCACATCTTGCCATGCCTTCTCAATTGATAGCCGGACTAGCCAAGCGTCGCGGACGGCCGCGTTGACAAGCTCAATTTCCAATCGCAATAAAACGCAGCACTCGAAAAAAGATAAATGTGAGAAAAATGCAGGCCTCGTTGCGTCCAGTTCTCTTAGTTCCCCACACACCTACCCCCTACCCCGCCCCCAACCACTTTACCACTCTCTTGTGCTGGCTGCCGCTTCCGTCTTGTGCGCCGTTTGCCTCTTACGCTCGTTCGTCTTTATGCAACACCGTCGCTAAATCGCGTGGGCTTATCCTCAGCACCCAGGCAACCAGGCTAACAGACGAGCAGACCAGCAGACCAGCAGACAAAACAGACCAGGCCAGAACTGGAGAGAGGAACCTGCCGTCGCGTCTGTGTTTTGGTCCGCTTCAAGTGCTGAAATTTATAGTGGTAATAAAATTTTATTTGCTCCTTTAGTTGATGGCACAATAAACTCTTCTGGCATTCGGCCTGAGCACGTGCTTCCACTTTCTGCCAGTTTCTGTTTTTTATATCCCTTCGTTTAACAACTTGCATATTTGTTTTTTCTATGCGCACATTTTTAGTTAAATATTTCAAGGCTATTTGCATAGCGTTTATTGGTTGTTAACATAGAAATAAGGTTTGACTTATGACATCAACTTCGTCTACTTATTTTAATACACACAATTTGGTTACACAAATATTTATATAACTGAAATTGCTTTACAATGTTAAAGAACATTAAAAAAAAATATTATTTGCTTAGTAAACATACTTTTCCGTGTGTTAAATGCCAACTTTCTACAAATTATAAACATGATTTTTGCATTTCTACTAACAATTAATTTGGATTTGAGAGAACTTGGCTGCTTATCTCCCAGAACAATTACTTTATAAATAGTTTGGCTTTGTGTTAGTTGTATTAGTTAGGACAGCTAATTAGTTATTATTTAAATAAAATGCAAAGCAGCAATTTAAGCAAGCAGCGCAGCGGAGCAGAACGCTCAACTCAACTCAACTCAACTTTGCTTAATTGCTACTTGGCAACTCTACACACTATTTGGCTAACTGGCAAAAATACCTTTGGTGAGTTTACCGTTGCCTTGGCTCCTCTGTCTGAAGATGCCGACAGCAACAACAACAACAACAACAATAACATTAGCAGCCGAAAGTAACACAAAGGGAAACGTTGATTGGCGACGCCTTCGCATGGCCGCTATGCAAAACTATGAAGAAGAAGAGGAAGCACCGACGCCGACGCCGACGCAATCGTAAATCAAAATGGCTGCAGCTGATGGCTGAAGAATGAAATCATTCATTTTCATTTCATTCCATCAGCAGAGACAGCGCATGCGTGTGAGTGAGTCGCTTTCGGCATCGCCTCGTTGTCTGCTTATGTGTGTGAGTGTGTGCATGTGTGTGTGAGTCTGAGTGTGTGCTGATTAACTACATTGCTGAGCTCTTGTTGTTGTTGTTATTGTTGTTTGTCGCCTTTGATGGATTGGCTGCCATATGGGCTGCGTTACTTCACGCTTCACTCTTGTTGTTGCTCGGGTCAGCTGTAGGAGGCAGCGAGGAGGGTGGGTTGTCGTTGTCGTTGAAGACTTAAACAGGTAACGGGACTGGCCATATGCCATGCGCAATTCCCGTTTTGTTGTTTGTGTGTGCAAAAGTGGGCTGGGCTTGAAACTATGGTTGTTGTCTTAGCTAATTGCATTACTGATTGCACAGTGGTCAAAAGCATTTAAGAAATGTTTGCATACCCGAACATTTTTAAACTAAAAACCAATATAAATTAGACATTCCATGTCAAGTATTTTTTCTAATATATCAAATTTTTATATATTATGTTGAATTAATTAAATGCTAACTTATTATATTTCTTATACACTTTGTTTAGCAAAATATGCTATATATTAATTTTAATTTCAATTTAGTTGTTGTTATTTATATACTTATTATATTGATAAGCTGGAACCAATCATTTTTTAAGTTCATTGAATATCAAGCAACTGTCACCAGTCACATTTCAATCATTGTCTACAAGAGGGCGCCACATGTCAGTCAACTGAAAGCGACATCTGTCAAAGTTGGCAATAGTTGTTTCCGTGTAAGGCCGCTAGAGGGCACCAAAATAAGTGAGCCCAAAAGTATGCTAAATTTAATGCCACATAAAATTGAACTTATGTTGCATACCACAAAGGGCTTAAGGCAAAATTAAACTTTGAGTTGAAAATAGATTATTTCAACGGATGTTAAAAATGATTGTTTATTAATATCACTCAAACACCAAAATGCAATTGAAGCTGCTTTGATTTTCCTGTGCTGCAAATCTTTTTTTTGCTAATCAAATTTTAGCATTTGTTCGCTTGAATAAATCACATCAGACAAACATAAATCATAAAGTAAACACACGTACACACACACACACACACGCACAACCACCTCCATTGCGGAACAACAACAATAAGTGGCATACACACACACACTCACGTAACACACATCAGACATTATTATCATCTCGCTCGTGCTTGACTGAGTTTCTTCGCTCCCCGCGGCGTGAAAAGCGTCCATCGTCCAACTGCCACGGCCAAGGCTGCTGCTCCTGTCTCCCGTCTACCGTCTACCGTCTCCCGTCTCATTCCCCTCTTCACGCCCGCAGCCACAGCACATGTCTGATAACCAAGAACTTACATATCGTTTACTCGTTTACGGCCATTTTCTCCATAGGCAGAGCGAGCCACCGATTTGCCCGCATCCGTTCGATGTGGGTGCTGGAGGGGAGTGAAGTGTAGAGGCTGGGCGGCTTTGGCCTTTGCGCCCGGCATCGCTTCCTTCCGGCCGGCATTGTCCTTTCGCGCCGAACTTGTCCTCCCGGCCATCATTTGCGCCGTTCCACACTCGGCTTTCTCCTTTCTCCGTTCGCCGTCAGCGGGAAATGTGTAATTGAAAGGGAAGCTTTGGCTTTGGCGCAAGAAATTATTTCGTTAACAAAAGCGAAATAGCAGAGAATGTGAGAAAAGGGAGAATGGGAGAATGTGAGCAGAAGGAGAACACACACAATGCGAATACAATGCGTTGGGGAATGCCAAAAGCAGGGCATGGCAGGGGGTAACGACTAACGGGGGAAAGGTAGGAAAATATGCAAGCAGCGAATGTTGTTAAAATATTTTTAAAGTTTCACGTTTTCTTTTTCGTTTTTTGTCTTTTCTGGCATTTCGCAAAGTTGCAAAAGTTTCATTTCCGACAACAAGTTACCGTTAGTTAGTTTTCGGCAGGGTTGTCACCACAGTCAGAAAGA
Source organism: Drosophila longiperda (assembly GCA_035042125.1). Lineage (NCBI taxonomy): Eukaryota > Metazoa > Arthropoda > Insecta > Diptera > Drosophilidae > Drosophila > Drosophila longiperda. The sequence goes on from JAWNLV010000115.1 coordinate 1,123,925, forward strand.
CAATGATGTGTAGAGAAGGGGGAGAGAGGGAGCGTAAGAAAGAGAGAAAAGAGAAGCTGCTTGAATTCTTATATAAATACAGACATATCTGCATGGCATTTAACGTGTGTCTGTGGCTGTGTGTGTGTGTGTGTGTGTGCATGTGTATGTGTGTGTGTATGTGTGTGCATCTGTGTGTGTGCGCCTGTCTCTTTCTCTATCTGTCTGCATTGTTCGAGTTTTGATTTATGAGGTCAGAGAGTCGTGATAATGAGCCAGGAAATTAAATCACTTTGACCGGAAGGATGTCAGGTCAAAGGGGGATAACACAATTGATTTCATATTCATAAATTCAACGAATGTTGTCAGCTTGTCAGCCAGAAATTGAATGACATTTCTATTACAATATATTTATAAAAAAAAATAATCAAAACATTTGAAATAAAACGCCAGGCACAAATAACTATTAAATATTAGCCAAATTATGGAAAGGGTTTAAAAGTTAGCACAAAATAAAAAATATTAATTAATGCAAAAAATAAAAAAAATGTTTAATAATAAAAATTAATTTAGATATTGTAACCACTTACAAAAAACTTTAATTAATAAGTTATGTGAATAGAATCAAATTTCTTTTAAGTACGCAGAGTGATTGAGCACGCCTTTCTCTCTCTTTCTCTGTCTGCCTCTCCTTTCTCTCTCTCTGTCTTTTGATGCCCCAATATTAATGCGATATTTTGCCAGAATTCGTCAAAGCATGGCATAAACAATTTATCAAACGACAGCCCAAAAAAAGATCTTAAAGCACATGTTGCTCCAAGCTTGAAAAATCACATCTGCATCACAAAAATTCGAGCGGCACTTTGAATAGAAACTTTGTGCGAATAACAACTAAAATACAAATTGTTTAAATTTTATTTATTTTTACAGAGTTTCAAAATCAAAATTGAAAATACCAACTAGAGGATAAGGCTACTTAAGGATTTAGGCAACACCAATTACAACAACAACAACAACAACGGATTTTCTACCAAATTAAGAGGAGCAGCGAGGAGCCAAACGGAGGAGCAAACAGAGGAACAGCAAAACGCAAATCACTTTATACCTCACACACCCCCCCCCAAAACATACAAAAACACACACACACACACACACTAATAAATTTAAGGCGCAACTGTACATTGTACTTAAGTGTTCAAAGGATATTTAGGTTAGTTTTTTAAATCAATTATTAAACAGCTAAAAAAAACTCCATTTTGAAATTTTAATTTTGTGAATAACATTTGTGCTTGCATTTGGCTTCTTGATTAATTTTGATTAACAGTTTTTATTTTTATTTTTGGTTAAGCAAATGTTAAAATAAAATCACAGGCAAACTTAAGAAATCAATTATAATTTATTTTTATAGTGTATAACTATTAATTAAGAACTTCATTTTAACTTTTCATTTTGTGAATAACATTTTTGATTTTGGCTTCTCGATTAATTTTGATTAACACTTTTTATTTTTAATTTTGATCAAGTAAATGTTTATATTTTATTTTTAATGTGTATAAATATTAATTAATATTTGGCTTTTCTATGCTATATTAAATAATTAAATAAATTTCCTTTTGCAGTTTACTTTGTATATAGGAAAGTAGCTAAAAGCACACGGAGTCGAGTCACAGTCACTAGCAACTAATTAACTACGCGAAATAAACCTGTAGAGATAACACACACACACACACAGTCAGAGCAACAACAACAACAAAAACAACAACAACAAAAGCAACAACAACAAACCATAAACAACAAAGAAGAAACAAGAAACAAAATGACGATGAGTACAAATAATTGCGAAAGCATGACGTCATATTTCACAAACTCGTATATGGGAGCGGATATGCATCATGGCCACTATCCGGGCAACGGCGTCACCGATCTCGATGCGCAGCAGATGCATCATTACAGCCAGAATCCAAATCAGCAGGGCAATATGCCCTACCCGCGCTTCCCGCCCTACGATCGCATGCCCTACTACAATGGCCAAGGGATGGACCAGCAGCAGCAGCAGCAGCACCAGGGCTACTCACGTCCCGACAGCCCCTCCAGTCAGGGGGGCGGCGTCGTCATGCCCGTCTCCCAAACGAATGGCCAACTGGTTGCAGTTAACCAACAGCAGCAGCAGCAAACACCACAGCAACAGCAGCAGCAGGTGCAATCACAGCAACAACAGGCGCAGCAGCAGCAGTCGTCACATCAGCAGCAACTTCCCCAGGTGACGCAACAGGTGACACATCCGCAGCAGCAGCAGCAACAACAGCCCGTCGTCTATGCCAGCTGCAAGCTGCAGGCGGCCGTTGGGAGTCTGGGCATGGTGCAGGAGGGTGGCTCGCCGCCGCTGGTCGACCAAATGGGCGGGCATCACATGAACGCACAGATGACGCTGCCCCATCACATGGGGCATCCGCAGGCACAGGTAAGACCATTTCACCATTGCTACGGTCGAAGGGTTAGACTTAATTCCGGATGCTGCTTGGCCCCCCCCACAAATCACATATTTAATATGCCCATCTTCCGCTTATAACAATCTAAACGCATCATTCTTCTCTCTATCTCTACCCGCTACCCTCTCCAGCTGGGCTACACTGACGTGGGCGTACCCGATGTGACCGAGGTAAGAACCAGTTATGCAAAAACTCATCTTTCTGCTCGATACGCAATTAATTATAGTTTTTGGAGTTGGCTTCTCTATTTATATAGATTTTGTTTTATTAATATGTTATTAATATGCATATTGCAGGTGCATCAGAACCATCATAATATGGGCATGTATGGGCAACAACAGACGGGTGTGCCGCCCGTGGTGACGCCACAGCAGGCGATGATGCATCCGGGCGCTGGACAGGGGCCGCCACAGATGCTGCAGGGACATCCAGGACAACATACGCCGCCATCCCAAAATCCGAGTTCGCAATCCTCAGGGATGCCGTCACCACTGTATCCCTGGATGCGAAGTCAGTTTGGTAAGTGTCAAGGAAAGTGATCGACAATTCCACGAAACGTATTAAGTGGAATTTTTCTTCTTCTTATAGTAGTGGGTTGCTGTAGTTAGTCATTGATCGTAGTTTAACTAAGTAGTTGCGTACAACAACAAAAACAACAATAACTTCAACTATTCTTAATAATTAACAAATCAAATTTAATTTGAATTTACAAATTATTTATTAAATTATAGCATATTTTTTCAAAATCTGAAATGACAGTTACGCGATGATCTTTTCGTTAAGTTATCGTACAATGCACTGCTTTTCACAGTTTTTTTTTTTTTAGCACTGCTTTGTTAAGCAGTTACACTGCTTAAGGTTTCGTCCAGTTGCACTGCTTAGTGACATTTTGAAAGCAATTTGAACGTTAATATTAAATATTTACAACGAAAATATCGATAGACTGAACTAAAGTCGATAGAATTCATCATTTTAACATATATTCAACGAATCCCATATAAATATTTATTATACTGCCGTATTAAATCAGTGCAAATAATTGACTAAGCTGATATTGCAATGGTATGGAAAAAACCAAGTTTAAATTTAAAACTTACATTTATAAAATATTTAATGAGAGCTAAATTTAAACAATAATACAATATAAGCATTCAATTCAGTGAGTTCAATAACTTCCATTTATATTGCACACAATTCTAAAGGCAAAACAAAATCATTTTCTGACCTTGACACGTCTGAGTAATTTCACTTTATTGCCCTGGCCAATCGGTCGCATTAACCGTAATCCATCTGCAATGAGGACAAAAACACCGCCCGGTTACCTGACATTTTGCCAAATTTGCAAATTTCCGCAAACGAAATCGATGAATGCACTGGGCAAAAGGGCCCAGCACTTTGGAAAAGGCTGCGACAAATGTCAAACTGTGTGAAAGAGGTCGAAGGTGGCACAAAACTCAGACTTCGACTCAGATTCAGACTCCGACTCTGGCGATGTCAGTCAACACAGAAGGCGGTCGGGTAAATAATGCAAATTGACAATAGTTTTGAAAACGAAAGCGAAAAGGTTTGTAAAACCGGAGCGTAACTAATCCAATGACAATTTCTGTAAAATGCTCTCGACGCACGTGGAGCTGACAGAGAAAATAGAGAAACCGAAACAGGGATCGGCAGGCAGATGCCCGAAGGATGCGAGCGAATGTTGCATAAGTGGGCGAGGCGCATTTCCATGAAGTGGGTTTTGACAATCCAAATATAGAATCTCTCCCTGCCATTTGCCAGCGAGTGAAAGTGAGCAGAAGCAGCAGAGCTCAAGTGTGCTGCTCGGCTCCAAAAGGCACATTCTTTGCATCCTGCCTCGTCACTGGCCATTACCAATCGCCGCCAAGTTGTTTGTCCACATCCAGGCTCAATCTTAGCATTTTTTTTATGTCGTCTTGTTCTGTTCCTTTTTCTTTTTTGTGTTGTTGTTGTATTATTTTGTTGTGCTGCTTTGGCCAGATTGAGATGTAAAGCAGAATTGATGAGCGCCATTAGTTACACGTTATGTGCAATGGATGCCATCAATTTATTAATCTCCAGAACACGCCGCGGCCGCACTCCATGCTCCCATGAATGGGGGCCCGACCCGACACCGGACGGCGTCTTGGACTTGGCCATAGCCAAACACTTCGTCGTCTTAATCCCGCCTTCACACCACTGCCCCAGCTTCAGCTCCACCTCTGCCTTTTTTTTTTTGCGGCGGTGTCAGCGTGCAGAAAATAAAAAATAAAACAAGAAGTAAAAAATACATTGTGCGCCTACAACAAAAAAGTGCATTGAAAAAAAAGAGCAGCCACTCGCCGCCAACCAGCCCGCTGCGGTCACCTGAAGTTTTCTTCTTGTTTTCCTTTTTATTCAATTTTTTTTTCTTATTTTTTTTTTTAATAAAAAATGAAGGAGCGACACAGAAACAGAGACAACACGAACGTCACCCGCGGAGGGTGCGTTCAAGTTGTCCGAGTTGGAGTTGGAGTTGCGACTCGGGGTGCACTCTGACTGTGCCACAACATGATCTCAAGCTTAAGTTACGATGATTAAATGCATACGAGTTTATTTTTTTTTTGCTTAGGTTTTTGCATTCAGTTTCTCTTCCAAGTGCAAACTATAAAAATAGCCAAGACAGTGGAGTGAAAACTTAAAATAAATCTTCACATTTTTATTGATTTTTAATTCAAATAGAATTCGTATTTTTGTAAAAAGCATCAACATTTATACTTTCCAATGATAATAATGGTTATTATTAATATTTCTCTATATTCACACTTTACTGTACTGTACTAGGCTCCACTGTATCTAGGTTTTGAGTACTTAACGCCTTGTCATATTTCACGAGGGCATTAGGCAAATAACCAAAGAGTGCCGATCGTGACTCGCAATCCTGGCAATCCTGGGAGTCTTAAGGGAGCACTCGATTCGTGCACTCTCAACAAAGCGCAGTTTCAATTAAGTTGTAACTCATGAGCACAAAAACATTCAGCACAAACCACAAACATTCGACTCCAGATCCCCTCTCCTGTCTCCCAGTCAAGTTCAAGTCCAAGTGCAGCTCTGGTATCTTTTGTCAGTCGCTTCGTGGCGGCGTTAATGTTGTTTTGATGCTGTATTGGAGAAGTTGGCAAAGTTTTAAGTTGCTTTTTGATAATTTCCTCATAAGCAGCAAAAACTGGCTGCCTTTTGCAACCCATTCGCCGCTTGCCTCTCCTCCTGCTCCTGCTGCTGCTGTTGCCTCTTTCGCCAGGCGTTGGGTCATAAATTTAAGCGACAGTCAACAAATATTTGCAACAAGTGGCAAGTTGGCTAGACCTGAGCACAGCAGAAGCAGCAGCATCCTCTTCCTCTGACTATCTGTTTATATGTTTGAAACGAAAGAGTTTTATTTTTGACCTTGTTGCGCCACGATGCTTATCTAAATGTGGCTAAATTTCCACAAACCAGCCACTTTACAATTGACATTATTTTTTTTGTGCTAATATATTGCATCAGAGCTGACCAAATGAATGGCTTATAAGTTGGGGCAACGAATGCTAAATTAGTTATCAATCTTATGCGTAATGAGTAATGAAATTAGATAAATAGTTGTCAGAGTTCTGTGAGTAGTTAATCATTAAAGTAATAATCAAAAGTTTAAGCAATATTTATTTGACCTTCTTTTGTAATACTTTTATTCAAATACTTCCATTATACTTAAGTAGCACTCAAAGAAAATACCTCTCAATGTTGTTTACTCTGAATGACAAAAACTTCTTTTTATTGTGCATTTATTTAAGCACCAAATGCATATCCAATTGGTGGAAACGTGGAATTCCAGTGCTCATCGGTTCCGGCTCGTTTGAGGCAAAGAACTTTTCAATTCTTTCGAGTATGAAAAGTGCACTTCATTGTGCGCATTATGTGCGACAGCTCCCAATCCCCCAACAGCCAACACCACGGCCTTGGGCGCCCCATCAGTGTCAGAGGGCGCAGCCCAATGAAAAGAACTTCTCGCCAAAAAGTTGCACATTGGACGTCACACCCCGTGCCCCGTGCCCCGTACCCCCTTTTGTGCCCCTTGTCGAGCGTTCGCTGTTGTCTGTTGTCTTTTGCAAAAGTTTTCCACGGCTCCATGGCTGCTACGTAAAACGTTGATCCCCGGCCATCATCCGCTGGCAGCATACTCCACCTCTCTTCCCCTTCATCAACAGCATCAGCACTTGGCGCTGGCTCTGTAAAACTTTTGCCTCACACTTCTTTGCAGCGACTTTGTTGTCTGTTGGCTGTTGGCTGTGTGCACTTAATGTGCCCGGGCCGAGAGTCCTGGCCGGAGTTTTGCTAAGTTGAGGATTTGCGCGCAAACTACTTTTCGATGGCAGCGCGAGACATTTGAGACAACAACTACTTAGAAAGGCGATTGCCCCGGCTTACATGCCTGCCTCCTTTTCAGCTAGATGCTGACTGCTGGCTGGCTGGATGCTACCTGCTGGATGCTAGCTGGCTGGCTCGTTGTCCACTGTTGGCAGTGTTGACATCGCATCGCATTTGCAGCCACCTTCCGGTGCGCAATTGAAGCGTGCGGATCAAAAGATAATTTGCCAAATGCGTGAAGATTTTTTAAACCAAAAAAAGAATAAGAAAAAAAAAAAAAAGACAACCAAAACCACAGAGCCAGCTGTCCCCCCAGCTGTCCAACCACCACCAGCACCACCTACAACATGAACCACTGGCAGCTGACACAGGCTGTCAAAATGAAAGCGACAACGACAACTGAGTGGCGAGTGAGAAAAAATGACACAGGAACTTTTGGGATTTCCATGTGCGGCAAAAAGTTTAATAAAGCGCACCAAATGCGAAAAGGAAATTTCGCTTTTATTTTTGGCTTCCCCCAACCCCCCCCACCCTCCTTTCCCCTTCCCCATCTGTGTGTGTGTGTGTTTGTCCATCTCGGATCTTGGTCAGCATAGAAGAGCAGTCCAAAAATAATGGCAACAGCTCCCCAAAGGTCCTCGGGGTATTGCCCCAAGGCATCCACAACAACAACAACAACAAAAATTGTGGGTGTTTGTTGTACTTGTTTTTGTTGTTGTTGTTGTTTTTTTTTTTATTCGTTGTTCGCATTCATTCATTTCGCTCAATCGCAGCGTTGTTTTTGGATGCCGCTTCTGCTTTTTTTTTCTTTTTATTTTGGGATTTGGCCAACCTTTTTGACAAATTACGAATATTATTCATGCAGCAATGAAGTGAGGTAGCCCTCTCGTGGTCTGTCCAACATCTTTGGCCAGGCACCAGTAACAGAACCACAGCTGTATTCCATATTCCTCAAGCCATAAGGTATTCAAACCACTCGGAAATGGCAGTGCCTTTAATCAAAAAATATGAATCATTACTTGAAATAGTTAAAGCAATTTCAAATGTCATCCAATACTCTAAAGGAAATGTATAGAATATATTTAACTTTTTAACTACCTATTTAAAAATACCATAATTGATATTCAGCTATTTAATTTGATTTAAAAAAAAATATACGAAAAAGTATTACAATTTCAAATAAATTAGGTAACAGCAATTAAAATAACTCTAATTTCTAAAAAAAAATTAATTTCTCTTTTATGAAAATAAAGCGTTTCAGTGTATATGAAAAAAATGTAATTTAATCGAAATGGGAATAGAAAAAAATAAAATGTGAGAACAAATGTTTTGTTTAAGCATAAATTCATTTTTATGAATTAAACATATTAAATTTAATTACAAATTTGAGCAGGTTTTGTATTTTGCAATGCAGTTAACAGTTAATTAGTATTTTTTTGTAGGTGCATAATTTATTTTTAGTTTTAAAAAATAAATAATTTATATACTTGTAATAGAAATTTGAGTGATTTAAGCAGTAATTTTAACATTTTTCCGCTTATCCAATCTGAGCTCAGCAGCAATGAGGGAACACATGTTTCATGGTTCCAAAGTTTCAGTGTTTTCAATGGCCGCCAGTTGCGCCTGCCATGATGGAACAGGCGCTCAGCTCAAAGGCCGCTTGACCGACAGTCGGAGCGGGAGGGAAAGTGCGGATAGAAAGAGAGAGATGTAGAAAGAGAGAGGTAGAAAGAGAGAGAGTAGAGTATTGTTGGGCAGCCTAGGGATATATTCGGGTATGATGTGCTCGTCGACCGCCTGACTGCCACTCGGTCTGTCTTTCTGTCTGTCTGCCTGCCAGGCAGCCCCGGTACTCTCCCGAGCTGGTGTCCGTTCCCGTCTCGCATAGCATGTTTTAGTCAGCTGTCAAATATTTTGACATGGGTACCCATGGCCAGCCATGCAACCAGCGAGCGCCCGAATCTGAATTCGAATACATTCAAAATGGGGAACATAGAAAACCAAAAAAATAAATAAATACAACCAAATTCAACGCAGAACTAAAAACAAGTATGAATTGCAGACATTCGAGTGATTAGCTCCAAGATGCCCTGTATTTAATTCAAACAATACAAAACAGCTAAAAACTAATTGCAAACTTATATTTAAAAATTACTATTTGGTAGTCAAATAATCTGAATATTTATAATAATAATGTGCAGTACCAGAACGAGACAGTTCTGTGAACTAACTGAAATGAATGCCAATTTTACAGGGTATCTTTAGAAAATGAGTTGTGATTGTTTTTGGCCTTTGCTTAAGCGATAACTAAATAAAGTTTAAAGTCCCACAAGCCACTCCCCCCACTCCCTCTCTGCACATGTGCATGCGTCTCTAATGAACGCATTCATAAGGCAGGTTGCATGCCACATCCAAAACATATATCTCAGTTGCCTTTTGCGGTCCTTTATATACATTTTGTGTGTGTGTTTTTTTTGTTTACTTCTGTCAACTTTTGTCGATTTTTAACCCTCTTAAGTGCTTAACAAGTCCCAAATTAAAAAGTCGCAACGTCTCCTGAGATTATGGCCAGGAAAAGGGAAAAACCAAATTAAAAATGTTTAAAAATGCGCTGCTGGTCAATGGTAATTTTTAATTGTTTCCCTTACCTCTTTCCCTCTCTCTCTTCCGACCAACATTTCTCTCTCTCTCTCTCTCTGTTCGCGTTGAAGTTTAATTAAAAATAAAGAAATTGTAGCAAGAAAATAAATTATGAACTCATCAAAATCGCTCATTTGCAAACCTCAAATTTGGGATTGGGTTTTTCCCGTTTGACATATTTGTGAATAAAAACTACTTTTTACTTTGGGCTCCATTGCGAGATAATTGGCCAACCCCCACCGACAGGTGGCGCTGTTTAGTTAGCACAAACTCATCGCCTGACTCGACAACTTTTGCACTGGGTGACATTACAGGCTCCTCGAATGCCACACACGAACATTCTTGGCTCTTGGCTAAAATTTATCAACTCTCTGGCACAAAAAAAATAATAATTTGTCAGCATTTGTTGTGGCTGCTCGCGCGTTTGCCTGTAATTTCCGCAATTAAAAAAACATTTACTCGCATTTGATGTGTGTTTTCTGTGTGTGTGTGTTTATTTATTTATTTTTTATTTCATGCAATTTGCACAGTTTTACTTTTCGCCAACTGCATTTGCATTTTCGTTTTTTTTTTTTTTTTTTTGCATGACATGCAAGTTTGGCTAGTAAACATGCAAGCGACCACCAACAATGACAACAGCAACAGTTGCTGATCGATGAATGAAATGTTGATGTTGGCGTTCCGCGAGTTGTTGTTGTTGTTTTTTATTGCCACCGATCGCTGCAAGACAAATGCATAATGCAATTAATTAGCACTTTAATGGATCACTGCCAAGTTGTGCCAAACCCACATCTACTGAGAGATGGGAGGGAAAAAAGGGTAATCATTAATCGTTTGGCCTAATTGAAAATAAATCCTTTAGAATCTATGGTTTCTGGACACATATTTTGTTCTTAGACAACAATTTATAGGTCGATAAATAAATCAATTACAATCAAATTTATTATTGCATATTTAATTTTGATATAATTTGATAATTGGCTGAAATGCAAGCAAATCTTGGGATGCAACAATTGGCATCCATTTTTTATACAAAGTGAATTCTAATTTTTCATTTGTATTTTTTTGTTGTTGTTGTTGATTTGCGGCTCTTTTGTTTTTAGCTAATAATAATTTGTTTGCGATTCAACGAATTCCATAAAATATTGTTGTAATTATTTTAATGATTTCCTTTAAATGTTGCGTCGCACACAATCGCTCACATGAAATATACACGCACACACACACACACACACACATACACAATAATAGTAATGTAATTGTGTGTGCACATGGGTTGGAGAAAAAGTGGAATAAAATCCATTATGGAGCAAGAAGTAAAATGGTTAAAATGGTGGCCTAATCGCAATTTAATTACAATACGCTTTCATATCAAAAAGCATTAATGCCAGCCAGAAAGCCAGCCAGCCATGCGACCAGCCAACCAGTCAACAAGCCGACCAACCAGCCAACCAGCCAACTGGTAGTTCAACTGGCCAGTAGCTGGCCGTGCGGTGCGGGGCGGGATGTGTGCGGCTCAGTGCGGCCACGTGAGCTGCGCCACATTTGGCGCCTTGCCACAGCAGTTGAGACGAGTGCGTATTGCTACTCCTTTTCATATTAATTGTTTCAACTTTATTATATTTTTCGTAGCTGATACTCAGAACGCCCATTTTCTGCCTAGCCCCTTACACCGCGCCCCCATCCCACATGCCCCTCAAACCCAGCTAGCGCTGCTTCAAAGCGCCATTAATGCGTTTATAATAATTTTTCAGTACTACATTTTCGGAGCAGTGTAAATGGGGCGCCGCACACTATACCCAAAAGACACACAAAAAACAAACACAACAAAAAAAAAAAAAAGTAAATTAAAAAAAAAAAAGTTATATTTTGTTTCCTTGGCTTTTGAGTGATGGCCGCATGAAATGTGCAAAGGCATCATTAAAAACTAATTTCAGGCAGCCAAGAGGGAAGCGTGCACGCTCTTTAATTGACGGAGACCAAACGAAAGTCTCCCCTACCCCCTGCCCCTCAACTCCTCCAGTTGACCTTACCCCATTGAGCCAGCTAACCCCCCCCCCCCCTAAGTCGCCATCAGCTTGTGAGCCACAAAGGTGTTTTTATCAATTAAAATAATCAATTATTTTGCGTTGCATGAGCTGGAAGCATGCCCCAACCGACTCCGGAATGGGCTCTGGGATCCGCTTGCTGCTAATTAGCTAAAGTTTTTGCACTGCTTCCGTTGACGGAAATGATACTACTAATGACAACGTATGCAACACAAAACATGGCTAACAAAATATGTAAAAAATATAAGAAATATTATTAAAAATTATAGTTTTATATTGACAGAAATAATTAAAAATATTTTGGATATTGATTTAGTTAATCCCTTTTTATGCAACTTTTGATATTTAATATTAGCTAATTATTTGTTAGTCTTCAGCTGTGCGCTGGAAGAGTATTTTCAAGTTTGACTATACCAAACCAAGTCTAAGCCGATCCTCTTCATCTTTGGCTAATACGCAGCTTAAGTTGAGCCAAGTATTCACTTCATGCAACTGCCAATACTGGCCTAGACAGTTGCCGCTAGGGGCAGAGAGAGAGTGGTAGATAAAAAAAACACACACGCACGCTTTTTACCACAATTCTCTTAAGGTTATTTTTTTTTCATTATTTTTTCATCATTTTTTTTTTGTGCCGCTGCGGCGACTCGTCTAACTGATGATGATTAAATGCGAACGCCTTGGGTTATAGACATGGCATCAGTCGTGTCATTTAAAAGAAGGTAGCTGCGTTTCCCCCCTTACCCCTTACCCCATTTTGATACACCGTCACTCTTGCGTCTTGGGCTGCCCGCGGCCGCCATGGATCTACCCCCTTGTGCTATGAATCGGATTCGCGCGCATTAATGGCCGCCGACCAAAAAAAAAAGAGGTTATGATGTAATGACCACCAGCCAGTGAGATCTGAGGAAAAAAAACACAAAAAAATTGAACGGGCGAGTTGAGCAAGACAAATGTTGGAGATATTATTAAAAAATAGTTAAGCGAGTCAAGATGAGTTGAGGCGAGTCGCAGCGAGTGGAGACGCCCCCGTTTGTGGGTAATGCGCCATTTGTGAGTGACCAGCTCCGGGAGCTGTTCGTGTGATTTTCAACTTCATAGCCATTTCCCCATCCGCCGTTCGAGGGTGGAGCTGGCGACAATTTGCAACGCCAGCTCACACGCTAGCTGACCATTTCGATGGGTGGCCACCCATGGCCAAAAGAAGGGGGTGGGTCTGAGGGGGGGCAATTGACAATTATATTATACTTGACATATTTTTGTGTGGTTTGCTTTCGGTTTTTCTTGTAGGTTTTTTGGTTTTTATGTGCTAGTTTTTTGTCATTACCAAAATTATAATTATTGTAAGTGTCATTAGGCGCTGAACTCATTGCGGGCGGAGTAATTATTCCAAAATTATTTTACAGTTACTCGGCTACCGTCGTCGAGTGTTTTGCACTGACTTCAACCATCCCCAAAACCTCTTCGTAATTAGTTAGACTGCCCCCATCCGTGTCGCTGTCCTCCCCCCCCCCCCTGTCCGTTTGTCCATGAAATCTGTACAACCTTAATCCCAGAGATGCGGCAACGTGCGGCACATACCCGTTCGCTGTCCCCTATCGGAGCCTGTTGGGATTTTGACAAGTACAAATATCTGAATTCGGTAAGGTCGTCTTTTAATCAGCGTCGGTCTACATGGCGGACGCTGCATGCGTCTCGCATCATGTGGTTTCGGTCGGATTGGGATTGGGTCTAGAACAAAGCCCGCAGAAACATTTACAGATACAGCAACAGCTACGGATACCTCTACAGATACAGATACAAATTTTGATATGTGACTGCATTTCAGCTCACAATTTGTAGTTGTTGGTTGTTTGTTGTACGCATTCTATTGTTGTTGTTGTTGTTGTTGCATTTGTTGCATTTGGTATTATTGTGCGTAATGCGTTGATTTTAATTGTGAAGTTTTCTCTTTTTTTGATTTCCCTTGGAACCAACAGAGCGCAAACGTGGACGCCAGACGTACACACGCTACCAGACGCTGGAGCTGGAGAAGGAGTTCCATTTTAATCGCTACTTGACGCGCCGGCGACGCATCGAGATCGCGCACGCCCTCTGTCTGACCGAGCGTCAGATTAAGATCTGGTTCCAGAATCGACGCATGAAATGGAAGAAGGAGAACAAGACAAAGGGCGAGCCCGGCTCCGGCGGCGAGGGTGATGAAATAACGCCACCCAACAGTCCGCAGTAGTATGGCTATGGAGATAGGGCTAGTACAAGTCCAAGTCGGAGTCCAAAACGGAGTCGGAATCGAAGTCCAAGCCGGAGTCCAAGTCGGAGTAGCAAAGCCAGCACAAAACTAAATGAAATTTCAAGCTAAATACAATTTACAATTTATGAATTTGTTTTGAATTATCTAAGAGGACTATGTAACTATCTATGCGTTGAAGTTGTACATAAAAAGTACACTAAACAACACAACACAGAAATACACACACAAAAAAAAAAAATACTACACTTCACTACACTAAACTACAACTTAGTTAATTGTTATTATTTTCTTATTATTATTTAATTTTTACAAAAATGCAAATGGAGAAAGCGTAATAAGTTAAATAAAAGAATACAAGTAAAGCGTAAAACTCAACAAAACCAACTCATGTGACCTCAGAATTAAATAAGCTATATACATATATAGTATATATATATATATATATATATATCTATGTATATATATATAATATATTAAACTAATAATATAACTATAATAATACGATTACAAATAATAATAACTTAAATGCATATATATGAAACATATATACGATTAAATATTATATATATACACAATAACATTAGTTCTACTTTACGAGTAATCTACGATTAATTTATATAGTGTAATACTGGTATACACAACAACATAAACCTACACATAACATATAACATATAAAGTAAATCAAATAAATTGAATGTTTGTAGCAATTTTTTAGCGCAAAATAAACTCAAAACTCAGAAACCAATTGCTAAACCAATATGCAATATGCCGAATAGTTTGTGTTTTATGACAAAATAACGACCACTCTCTAGCAGAATACAAACAGAGAAAAAATCATGCAGAATACTAAAAAATAAATAAAAAACAACAACTAAAAAGCTAAACTAACAATAAGTGCTAAATGTCGCAAGATTCGACAAAGAGATACCAAAACCATGAAGGATGTTGCTAAAACTAAAAAAAAAAAAACACAATACAAATAAATGATAAACCAAAAGCAAAGTTGAAAAAAAAAACAAAAGAAATAAAAAACTCGAGATACGATTCGGCAAGCCGAATTTATATGATTTTTCCCAGAACATTTGAATAATCAAATATAGTTGAAAGTAGGCAGCTGTGGAAAGATTATCTCGCGGTTTTCTTTATATACTTACATTTATTATTTCTTGTGCAATTTATAAATCTTTCTTGTTAATTTTTTTTATTTTGAAATTTTGTAATTTTTGAAAAAACCGAAAAATTGCAAGCACTTGAATTAGGTCGTAAAGGATATAAAGTATACCGACAAAACCAATTGGCAAACATAAAAAGAAAAAAAAATTATATATTGTTAAAAAAAATGTACACGCTGTTTTCAAAATACTTAAGTGTAAAACAAAAAAACAAAATGAAATAATCCATGTAAAGTAGAAAAATATAATAAATAAAAAAGAAAAAAAAAAAAACGTAAAAATCAAATAAATAAAAATATGCATATATTTCTGAATGCAGGCGACAATTGAGTCGCCTGATCTTATACCTATAACAACTATATTGAATGTATGTACGTAACTCAACTCAATTTCTACGTTTTTCACAAAAATAAAAAAACAACACACACACAGACACACACAAGCATACTGAAAAACGAGAAATGTAGAAATCCATATACCAAAGTTATAAAGAAAAAATGTAAAAGTTAAAGAAGAAGAAATGGTAAAAAAAGCATCATACTATGTTTATATGTAGATATATATATGTATTTAAATCGACGCAATATAATGCGTGCAACTTGTAGACAACATTTCGTTTTGTAAATTCCAATTCCCCCCAATTCCCCTCCCCCTCCAGAAATTGAACTGTAGCAAGGCAATAGCAATATCAAAAGATACGTAAAGTCCCCAAAAATACTACAAAAAATTTGTGATTCCTAGCGAGAGAGAGAGAGACGAAGAGGGAAATGTAGGGCAGACCAACAGCCAAGTGTGGTATTCAAAAAAAAGATTGCACCATGAATTCGAAATCAAGAGTAATATTTTGAACTCAATCCAGATACGTAACTTTCGGCCTCATTCTGTAAGAAACTAAGCGATTAAGTTTCAATGATCAAGCAAAGAAAAAATTAAAAAATAAAAAACAAAAAATATTGTAGAAATTCACAAGAAACAAAATTCAAAATGCGTATGCACATATATAAAAAAAATAATACATATACATATTATGTATGTATGTATGTATGTAGAAGAGAGAATCACACATACATTTCACAGCGAAATTTGAAATGAATTGTGCAAATAAAATGCTAAATAATTTGTTGTAAATAAACCTTAAATTTTAGTGTAAACAAGATGAAAGATGAGGAGAGACGAGCTGCAAAATGCAATGAATAAAACAAGCAGAAAAAGCATAAAATTATAATTAAATTACAAATGAGATTTTGTTTTTATTTGTAATATTTATAATAAAATATAGTATTTAAAAATTTAAGCTTTCTGCTTTTATTTCACATAAAATACAAACTTCTGGGTTGCGTGGGGCTAAAACATAATTTTTATATATTTATTTCAGGCGGAACGATAATTGCCAAATATTGATTATATATATATATAAAGGTGCGTATATATATATCTTCTATAAACAAATCATTAATTATGAGTGGGTTTTTTTCTTATATTTGTTTTTACAGATTTTCACTCTATCTCCGGGCAATTCCAATAATAAACTTCTATGGATTCGAGTGATTTCAATGTCAGAGGTAAGAGGCAAAAGTTGTTGGCTTGTCGGATTCATGCGAATAACATGTTTGGCTTTTTGGCCGCTTTTGCAGAGAGACCACAAACAAGCCATTTGGAAAACGATCTTATTAATCTGACATCATAATAAGCCATTAATCAACTGGCATTAACAAAACACTGACCAATGGCCACCTGAAACTGAGGCCAGACCCAGACACGACTCTCGGATCAACATTCGCCAGCCTCGGCCTCAGTTATTACGACTGCGACTGCGACTGCGACTGCGACTGCGTCAGGAGCACATGACACCATTGCTACCAGTGCCAGCACACAGAGACACCTGGAGGCGTTGGACGTTGGAGCTGCTGTGGAGTGGTGGAGACTGCGTACTCGATCTCTGGCAGCAGCTTAAACAAATTGAATTCGCATTGTTCACATAATCGTTGGCCATTTGTATTCGGTGCACAGAATGTGCTCACGTTTATGTCACAAAATCAAATTAATAATTTTTGCGGCATTTTTCTCTGAATTGAGACGGCAAACAAAATGTTCTCAGCGATTTGAACGTCTGGCAGTTGCCGCAGGCGCGAGAAAATGCCTCAAAAACATAAATTGTTTTTCCGCAAATGCTTGGAAATGTCAACATTTGTTTGCAACACACCCCACCACCTCCCACCTACCACCTCTCCATACTGTTGGCTGTTGGCCGTTAACGCCTCAATGGCTGCTTCAAGTACATTCAACATGATGGCGAGATCCACTCAAAATAGTTCTTGAACAGCTGCCAATTTCAATCCCAATCTGTCCCAGCCATTACTTCGACAGCCAACGCGGATGCGCCTTCTGGCCACAGAGCAGTCGAGCACCATTCCCATTCCCATTCCCATTCCCATTCTCAATCTCATATTTTCCTTGGGCGGACGTAAGATTTTCTGCAAGAGCGCCTTAGTTTAGAGTTCCTATTTGTTTTTCGGTCTGTTGAAATTAATTAAAAACGTTCTTGTTTGCCCAAACGAAGTGCCTCAAATAGAACTTTAATTGAATTCGCTACCTAGGCAAAAGAAAAAAAAATTGGTCACTTGGATGCGAAGATGTTATATATATATACTTAGGAGATATATAAACATCTTTCAGATAACATTTATCTGATTTAGCCAATTACTAGCAAATCGTTCAAAATATGATTATAACTTGACTTCAACCCAATAAAACTAAAGACAAGAATAATTTACACTAGGCTAAAAATGTAAAATTCTAAATGTATAAATAAGATTTGAATTGTTTAAGCAATGGTAAATTGATTAATGACAAATTGTACTCATTATACAAAGTTGACATTTTAAAAATTTAAGCGATTCTAATTTATGTATTAATTGTTATATTTAAAATAGTTGCTTTCAATTTGGACAATGTCCCGTTTAAGATTAAATGTTTATTTAGTGCTGCTATTGTTAATTAACTAATTGATTATTTAGAGTTTAAGTTAATTAAAATCATATACTATGATATATCCAATAACTGTTAAATGTATTTACGTACCAAAATTCGAGTTATCTTAAAACAAATATGCATAATATATACAAAATTTAAATTTAATTGTATTCAGGCTAACTCAAATAGAATTAAGATATATATAAATACATGTATGTATTTATATATACAATTGAAGTTATAATACAAAAACTAGGTTCCTTTTCCGTTATATGCACATATTTGGAAAATGAAAGCCCGTCGCGCAATTGCTCAGAGACCAATCAGCGTAAGAATGTTGGAGCTATACACCAGTTGGAGACGAACACTTGGTAACAATCATTAATATTCACTTCTATGGAATTGAGACAACACTCGGCGAAACTTGAATAAATCATTAATTATGTACAAATTGAAATAGGCAGACAGATAAACGCCATATCGAGAAACAAAGCAAGATGTCAGACATTCAATCGAGGTACTCGTAATGATGAGCCCTAAACAAGTGCACACGCTCTTCCCGCCTACCCCCAGCTTGGCCCTCGGTCCACAACGGTTCACACAATCCATCAGTTGATCGATGATCCATCAAGGTGATATTGAGACGGCTTACCCGCTGGCCCACTGGCGCAGCGAAGGCAAATGATAAATTTAAAAATGGCTAAAACATAAATCATTGGAAACGATAATTAGCAGATGCAGACGAAACACCGAAAAACCAAAGAGACAACAACAACTCAAATTGAGTTGTACAAACTATTACAGAGACAGAAGGAGAAAGAGAGAGAGAGAGAGGGAGAGGTCTTCCAGCAGAGCAGCAAATATTTGCCAAAATCGCCAATCGCAGTTTCAACTGAGCTGAGCTGGAAAATTGCAGCAGTCAGTGCACAAGTGTGCATATCCATATCCTTGATGGCAATCACACAAATGAGCCTCTAATAGAATATTAACTCCCGAAAAGCATCGATGGCAGCTGTAGCCGCAGTCACGACAACAGCAGCAGCAGCAGCAGGTAAACCTCAAACTTGAGCTCGACGAGAACCAGTTCTGTGGTACGGCGGCACCTCTTCGAATAGCCATGCAAGAGTCGAAAGCATGCTCGCAATCCGGTTTGAGCCGCACTTCGAAAACCCACACACAAGCACACACCGAAATCGATATCGAAATTCGAAGATCTCGCCGGCACCAATACCAATGCATTTCGTCCACCAATACACTCACAAAATGACTGAGAGAGCCAGACAACTTTCGATATTCCGAACCTCGAGCAGCGACCATCGTAGGTTTCGAAATTCAGTTAGTTTTCGAACACAGTCTGCTGCAGACCATCGGCAGACATGCTGTGCTGTGTGGGCCCAGCGCACGCGCACTGCATTCACTCAAAAGGGAGACGAAGCATTTACGCCGCCTACTGTCTACTCGCTCGCACCCGCATGCGCACTTGACGGCGCCGCTGACTCCGCCCACCGTTTTCGAAATACTTGACTGATTTTCAATATGGCCGCCGCAGTTGCCCCTGTTGTTGTTGCTGCCTGTGCTGTTGTTCGCTCGACTGCCTGGCACGGCATGCGGAGCGGAGCCACCGGCACCGGCAACGGGACCCTGCACATGTTTCTGGTCTCAAATCATGCCGGCGGTGGTTCCATTAAAATAAAATATATTTTTTTAAATAATATATATGATAATGTTGTATAATAATACATGAAAATTATAATTTTATAAAAT
This sequence comes from Drosophila longiperda, assembly GCA_035042125.1. NCBI lineage: Eukaryota > Metazoa > Arthropoda > Insecta > Diptera > Drosophilidae > Drosophila > Drosophila longiperda. Next base: position 1,143,618 of record JAWNLV010000115.1, read on the forward strand.
TAAAAAGAACTCGAATATTTTAAAACTGTAAAATGTTTAAGAGCATATTTAATAAATTTGCTGTAAATAATTTTTATTAAATTCAATTGACTTTTTTTTTGGTGGTGTTTGCTTAAAGAATATAGTGAAAATACTTTTATGGATATTGGTAAAAATATATATTTGCTAATTACAAACATGTAACTATTCCGATGCAAAAGATATGATTCAGCTATTAACACTATAAATGATTTAATATAATAAGAGTTTTATAAACTTTTATTTACAACTATTACATAGTTTAATATACATAAAATAGATCACACTTGGATAGCCATATGAAATTTTGCTTCATTAATTTTAATAATATATAGTATTATGCTATCAAAAAATACTTAGGAAAAATGACAGAGGTATCAGAGTTGGTAACGGTATCACAAATTAAATTAAATGACTATAAAAAAGCATTTCATCTTCTAATCGTTAAGTTTAAGTTTGAGGTAAATAACTGCATATTATTGATATTTAAATAAAATGACTATAAAAACAGGTAAATAGCTGCATAAGATATTTAAATAAAATGACTATATAAAATATTTTCTTCACATTAAAGACTCGCATTTTTTCCTTAAAAAAGTTTCTCTCTCAGTGAGGTGCATGTGTAGAGGAATGCATATGATAATAATTAATTTTATTTATTTCGCATTCTTCAAGGCTTTAAGTAAATCATTTTCCTGATAAGCTTACTATTTATTTTTATATAAGCAACCATAAGCAATCTTAATTGAATTACCTCTTGAAAGTGAGGCACTTGTCAAAAATCACTTATTAACTACTAAACATCTTAATCTTTTGAAGTGTTATTGCCAGCCATTGGAATTAAGTAATTTGAAGACAAGCGGGAAAATATTGTCACAACATTCCAGTAATTACCAGTGATGCCTAGAAAAAAAAACGACAACAACAACGACAACTGCTTGGGGCCGCTAATGATCGAATCATTTCGGATAATGTGCCCAACCGGCAAGAGGAGTAGCTATGGCTGTGTGACCATAAGGAGAGCCAAAGAAACCCAAAGAACAAAACTCGAGCCAAAAGTCAACTGAAAATTGAGCTGCAGATGTAAGTAAATCAAATAAAATCACGTGTCATTTGTCTGGGCGGTTCATTGAAAGATAAGATTCCATCCAGCAGCCGCAGCGGTAACTGCAACCGATATGATATGAGTGCCATAACTTTGTTTTGCGGCAGGTTAGCTAGCACGGGGCATATGAGACTGCGGAAGTGGTTGAGACTGGGCTAAAAATGAACTGTGTGGCAATCAATCAACGCTTTACTAAATTTAATATGCGGTTAAAAGTGCTAATGACACTGGTCTGGCAATCGTTTAAGCCAGCTCCCCAACCCCATACCCATACCCATTCACATCGTCCTGGTCCGAACTGGTCTCTCCGTCGCCTCGTCCGCACAGCGACCAACACTACCAAACGACAGACGGACGGAGAGACGAAGGGACAGACGAAACAGTACATAAAGTTTAATGAGAAACCACTTAACACTTTCAGAGCTTTTTACGTTTTGCTGTCATTAGAATGATTTTTGCCACTAACTACGATGCTTGCCTGTCCTCTCCCAACGCCCCCCCCACACTGAGCACCCAACCAACTAACTCCCTCACTGCCTGCGGCCTTTTGCCAGTGCACATTTCTTTTCGAGTCGTCATCGTCATCGTCATCGTCGTCGCATCGTTCAGGCCGCTGCCGTTGTCGTCATTATCCGGCCATGTTCGCAATATTGCACTCTCTGCCCCGCCCACAAGCCGGCAAGCTGGCAAGCTGGCAAACTGGCACCGCTGCCGCCCGCCCGCATGCGGCACGAGAGCTTCGCTTACAGCCCGAGGGCAGCGCAGAGCAGAGCAGTGTTCCGCATTGGCGAAGGCGTCAAACTCAAACTCAAACTGAAACTCAAACTGAAACTCAAAGGAGAGCGAGCGCGTGTATTTCCAAAACAAATCGGCAACAATTTCATTAAATGAGTATCATATTAAATTTAATGATGCAGCCGTATTTCAGTTTTCGTTCCGTTTTTTGTGCACACCGACGAGTTTTTGTTCTTGCCCATAGAGTGTTTCTGTGGGTAGCTGGGGATCAGTCCGGAAGCAGTCAACGGTAGCTGCCAGCAAATCTTCAGCTCAACTGGGCCCATGCCAGAGCTGAGCTTGAGCCTGAGCATGCGCCTGAACCCGCTGCTGCTTCAGCACTAAAATTTGAAGTGTGATGCACACTTGTCAGTTTGGAATTTCTATTCGAAAAGTTATCCATATTCCACTTTGGCTGCACTCAGCTGGGCTGGCCCTGCCCAATGTCAAAACCCTGTTCTCTCTTTCGTCTGGCATGATGAAGAGGTCGTTGCTGGAGCAGCGTCGAGTGACTGATTGACAGCGAAGCGCTCTGCGATTATGGATTGCAATACATCTTCAAACTTGTATCTGTAGCTAATGTTTATCGTTGAAGAGTGTCTAGTCCTATATTGACTTTTAATTATCGCCTCCGGGCAATACATCAATTTACTGCACCAAATAAACACATTAGCAATTGAGACAAATAATTCAGCTATGATTGAATGGTAAGCTATGAAAATGCTCATTTTATTTATATATAGTCAAGGATGGATACTTCAAACTCTGCATGAGACTGGATGCAGCTGTAAGGATGGAAATGCAGGTGCAACTATAAAATAGGGTTGCTTTGGCTGACCTACGTCAAACTCTCTGACTCTCTGTGGGATAGAACAAGGTCAAAAGAAAATTAGGCATATTTAAGCAAACAAATTCCAAATCAACTTAAAAGAGCGTTTAAAAATGTTTAAGTCTCCAACATTAATTCAATTTGAAATGACAAAAAAATACAAATATTGAGTAATAAACTGATCTGGTTAGCCGAGTTGCAGCTAACAGAATTAGCAATTGTTCTACTAATTTGTGTTTGCTTAATTTAATGGGCACTTCAGCCACTGAAGACCGAAACAATTTTCTTTCAAAAACAATAATGGAGCAGAGAGAGAGAGAGAGATAGAAAGAGAGAGAAGTGTGTGAGGAGTGGAAAAGAAAACAGGAGTAATGCATAAGCTCAGCCAAGTCCATTACCAGAGCCAGGCATCGATTGATGGCTGCACAACAATGGCTGGGGGAAATTAACCAATTTATCTTTGTTTTCTACACAGAACAGCAGAACGCAGAACGCAGCAGAACTCAGAAAAAATAAGCAGCAAAAAAAAAACCAAAACGAACCCAGCGAAAAGGAAAAAGTTTATAATAAAAAGCAAAGCTGAGGCAAACCAAACAACAATCCGTATGACAAAAGCAGCTCCGCAGCGCGTAGGAGACACCAGCAATGGCGACAATGGAGGAGCCCAAAGCAGCCCAAAAGTAAAGAAGAAAAACTTAGAAAAAAAAAGAGGAAGAGAGAGGAAACACCCAGCAGAAACAACAGGCGGGGCTGGAGCTGTCCTGAAAGGATTCAGCCATTACGTTTGAAAGCATCACAGTGAATAGTGGCTGCATGGTAGGGAAAGGAGTGGTACAGAGGGAAGGGAACGGGGGGGGGGGGGAGTGTTGTCGCCAACGTGTGACACATTTCTGCTTTTAAGGAGGATTGCATTTGTTACGCGTGCGTTGCTCCGTTACGGTTCAGCGGCAATCGATCAAGGGTAAACATTTCGGTTGGCGCTGTCCCCGCTGCCAGTAAAAGGTCTCGAAATTTAGTCAGTCTGAGTGAGTGCATCCATATATTACACGAGTGGCTCAACGCTGGTTGCTTCGCATTTTCGCTTTTTTTACATTTTCCCCTTTTGCTCCCGATGCGTGTTTGGCATTTTTGTTTTCGGTAATGGTTTGCATGAGGGGGTGTGGAAGGAGGGTAGCTGGTTGCGGGTGTTGCACGCATGCAAAATGCAAATGAAACTATCTCCTGCAGTCTAACGGCACACTTCCCAGTCCCACTCTGCACTCTGCCCTCTTCTGTCGTTGTCCTGCCTGCTGCCACTGTTGTTGTGCCACGCAATGGTGCATGAAATTTGCTCGGGGTCGAGCTAGGCTCACTTTCACTTTTTTCCCAGGCGCTGTACTGTCCTGTCCTGTTTAGGTAGCTACGACGGCAGCTACTACTGGCATTAGGCTAATATTATTATGTTGCAGGACCAGGCACATTCCTCATTTTGTTGCAGATGTGCTGACAGGCTGCAACCGGAATATTACGTGTCGCACTTCAAAAATTTGCTCGAGCATCCTTTTAGCGTTGCTGCATTTGTAATGTGACTGCCTTCATCCTATCCTGTGCGGTTCCTTGTTGCGAGCTGCTGCTGACACACTATACACATGTTACACAACGCCGCCCACACACCCATACACACACTCACACACACGCAAACACACAGATACTGACACAACAAATTTCAAATGGCTTTGGCACGGCTCGACTTTGCATTGAGGAGCAGGCAGCAGCTCAGGAAATTAAAACCCATAAATCTTTGCCGCTCATAAGTTTATGTCCTCTTGGGCGCTCCCAGCCGCGAGCTTTACACTCTAACTGAATTGTATATCAGCCAGCAACAACAAGTTGGCTAAAATGTACCAGTTTGTGTGTTATTTTTAATATCATAAGTGGAGTAACATGCAACAGGCGTTTGGAGGCCAGATGAGATCGGAAAACAGAAAATATTCAAGTGAGTTTAAACTTAACTTAAAGAAAATAAAAATTATGTTCTTTACTCTTAATTTGAGTAACAAATGAAATTCAAATTATAAATTAATTAATATTTCCTATATGATTTATCTACAATCGAATTTTATAATATATTTTTTTTTATATTTGAATCATATTTATTTCATTTGTTTTATGTAACTAATGTTAATACACATAAAAGTGTGAATATTCATATATACTTTATGTATTTTTTTTTTAATGTTTATATGATTATTTTTAATATCTTTTGATACGCCTGCGACCTCCTAAGCTGTGACTGTGGCTTGATGGAGACGGCAATTGTGCCAGCAATTTGGTGCCAGCGGCCATCATCATCATTAGAAACTGCGAAAAATCCTCCAAATACTTAACTGGTGTTGGCCTTAAATCGTTTCTGATGTACCTCGCTATCAGCGCCAGCAAACGACAAGGCAACTGCCACAACGACCAGCTGCACCCAAACACACACACACAAACAGAGACGATGACGGAGATGGAGATGGAGAGAGACGAAGACAGAGGCAATCAGCGGGTCAACCATATAAGCAAGGGGTTCGACTATGGCGAAACCCACTCCGATTGCAACGTAGCTGGAATTAACCTAAACATTTACTCCACACTCACTTTTGCGTCATCATTTGATGATGTGCAGGTGTCGATTAAGAGGCTGGCTGCAACTCCAAGCTGCGGCCTGCCACAGTAATGCAACTTTAATTGCTGATCAGTCGTTAATTGTAGCAAATTATGGGAGAAATTGCACAACTGACACCAAAGGCATCTTTTAATTGGTCTAATTAATGGCAACGCTTTTCTGCACACCTATGCAACACAATCACATTTTGTATATATATTTATTTACGCTCCTTTGTAAGAAAAAAAATTAATATTAAAAAAATTCTATTTATAATACTTGGTCCAATGTGGTCAGCGAGAAAAATAATAATAATGTTTATAAGCTATGCAACCATCTCTGACAAACAATATCCCACATTTATTGCATCTCTATCAGAAAAATATGAACATTTTGAAATGCTTTTTGTGCTCTAACTTCGTGCAGATTTTAGGAATTATTGGAAATGGCCACCAAATTGATAAATTCTTTCTTTCTTTCAAAATGTAATATTTTCCATTATTTTTATTTTTTTGCCATGTTGAAGTCTATTATTTCACAACTAAATATAATTATTATTAAATGCCTATTTTGAAGAAAAAAAACTTGAATAAGTTGTACACAAGAATTCGACATCACTTTTTTTTAGAATACATACAATAAACATATTCTGAATAATAAAGCGAGTTTCATTAGGCGTAAAAATTATTATTTTAAAATTCCGATTAAAGTTTCTGAGCATAGATACGGATAAATAAGCGATCACAAATTTGTTGAATATTTGCTAATTCAAATTTAAATTTGACTAAATTTAATGTAAAATATAAAATTTCAAGCCTGCAAGAAAGAATTGATAAATTTGGTGGCCATTTGAAATAATTCCCAAAAATCTACTAAAATTTCGAGCACAACTGCATAGAGGAAGCATTTAAAAATGTTCATTAGCTAAATGTTTTTTTGATAGAGATGCAATAAATGAGATTAAAGCGTTCATAAAATTTGAGATTCACTTAAAGGAGACACATAAAGAACTCATAAGCATTATATATATAGTTACATTCAATCGATTTAGTTTAATGCATGGTTATAAAAATTACAGCGCTTCAGAGAATATTCGATCAAAATTTGATTGAGCTGCAAGTGAATGAACCTCACTCAAAATCTGTGGCCAGTGATCGCTTTCGCGTGTCCCTTGGCCATGATGGGGCATGTGGCATGAGGCATGAGGCATGTGGCATGTGTGATGTGTGCATACAGCGAGCCGACAACCTCAATTATTGATAAGACTCTCGTCTCTCGATACGCTGAATTTTAAAAGGTTATTAATACTTCAGCGCGTAATTAAATGAATGTTAAATTGCTACTGTATCAGTGTGTGTGTGCGAGTGTGTGAGTGTGTATGATTAATAAGAATGGTGGCAATTACAGCAATTGCTTCCTTGGACCTTCCTTCCGTTTACCTGTGTGTTAGTGGTTCGCTTACGAGACCATGTTTTGAGGTGGCATGAAAACTACGTCTGCATATTATACTTAATCATAAATATATTGCATGCAAAATAAAGACATTGCCGCAATCAAGCGCCTGCCCCGCCCGCCCCGCCCGACCCACCGCACCTACTGTGCAACATCAGAGCCACAATGTTGCCCATAGATGGAGAGTGCCGCTCATTTCGCAATCGCTTTAAAACCCCATAATAAGGGTGAGATTGTAATGACTTTATTATGTGGTTTTCGCCAGAGCCAAAGACGGGCGATGTGGCTGCCCTTTGCTGTTGACATTGCCATTAGCCGGTCGCTCAGTGGATGGGTTCGGTGGTTTAGTGGTTTGGTCAGTTCGTGTTGCCATCAATTCAGTGCGTTTCATGTTTTACAATGCAATTATATGAATTTTCTTTTAAGTGGCTTTCAATTTTCAAGCCGCGTCTGGCTGTTGCAAGTGCATTAACCTAATTCCAGCCATGTGTCCAGTGCGCAGCGCCATTTTGGAATTTGGGATTGGGATTGGGATTCGAAGCGGGCAGCGAGAATCGAGTTTTGGGCGCACAATCAAAGAGAAAGAGAAATGCCCGTTTTATCTTGGGTGCCATTAAGGTAGCCTCATCTATTGACAGGTAGAAAATATATATTGACTGCAGTCTGCTGGTGCCCATTGCTGCACTGCGTTCATAGGTCAAAACTGGTTTTCTGCTGCTGCTGCTCGCCCACTGTGAGGTCAATGGCTGATTTGTGTCTTTGTGTCTTTGTTTTTGGTCGTGTTTAATTATACAACTAAACTCGAATCTGCATTTAAATAAAAGGTGTGCTTAATTTCTGTAACCCTCGATGACTTAATATTTGAATATTAGATGAAACAAAATTGTTAGATAAACATAAAAGCGTCTGACAACCATATCAGGCATTTAGCCACTGTTGCTTACCAATTTGGTAGTAAAGTATAAAATTTACACGTTTTGGGAATTCAATTTTCACTACTTTGATTCAATTAATTGTATTTAAATGGTGAAATAAATGCTGTAATATATTTTGAGTTGCTGTGCGATTTATGATTATAATTTTAAGAGGTTTGTTGAACAATTTGTATTTGTTGGCATTTTCAATTACTTAAAATTTACATCTACTGCACATAGATTGTAATTTTGTGTGAAAACATTCTAGCAAAATAGTTGTGAACTAAGCAGATACGGTTATTAAAATGTTCCCGAACTAATTGAGAGTAATTATAATAGTCATAATTAAATTTAATTGAAGCGCAAGGCTGACTCTAATGAATATAAATTAATAATTACAATAATTATGCAAATGTGCAACATTTTCACGCAACGCGTCGCTATTCAACACACAGCACCGCACCACCCTCCTCCCAAAAACCCTTCTAGCTGTAATTGGGGTGCCGTCTTCAAGTTTCACAAAGTGAATGCACTTGATAAACTGACTGATTGAATGATTGACTGATTGACTGACTATCCATATTGACTTTGACTGTCATTCTGTAAAAATACACAAACTGAACAAATTGCTCAAAGTGCCAAACAGTGAAGACTTTGAATATATATCTATATTGAACATACGAGGGTGGCCTGACAAGTTTCCGACCTCAACCTGAAGATGGCAGCATTCGTACATAAAAGCAAGTGAATTTCATTGCTCATCTGTTGACAGTTACTCACCAAAGTTTCAGCCATTTTGGACGCGCAGTTCTTATGTAACCGTAAAAAAAAAGAAGGAAAAACCATTACAGGAGCATACTACGCATCATTACTTGACAAGCTGAAGGCAGAACTTGCGAAAAAACCACCACATTTGCAGAAAAATGAAATCCTGTTTCATCAAGACAACGTACCGTCTCACACCTCAGTGGTTGCCATGGCCAAAATCCACGAATTACGGTTTGCCCTGCTGGACCATCCGCCTTACTCACCAGATCTAGCCCCAAGCGACTTCTTTTTGTTCCCTCATCTGAAAATTGCGCTCGGAGGACAGAGATTTTCGTCAAATGAAGAGGCAATCACCTTTGTGAACAAATATTTTGAAGAGAAAAACGCCGAGTACTATTTGGACGGGTTACAGAGATGGGAGCATCGCTTGGAGAAGTGTGTAGAATTACAAGGAGACTATGTTGAAAATTAAAAAATAAAACATCAGAAAAATGTCTTGTATCTTTATTAGGTCGGAAACTTTTCAGACCACCCTCGTATATACTAGTATATATATTTTTATAATGGTTTATTTACCCTACTTTAACCAGCTGAGCAGTCAGGTAAATAGGTTTATATACACTTACAATATATATATATATATATTCATATATATAAATCAACATGTGCTTTTGTACTTAATACTTTAAGGTTGACTCTTATCCGTTCTATTTAAGTGTCCTTGATATTTTCCGGATGCGTAACGCACTCGCATATGCAAATATTTGCACTACAATTGTTCGGCAATCCTTTGTAATCCTTGCCGTAGGTAGTCGTCCTTCCTCCACTGTTCGATGTCAATCGATGTCATCGATGACCGTCATAAAACTTTGCTTCTCACTGCGTGGGTTTTGTCTGTCTGTCTGTTTGTTTTGTGTTTTGACTTTTGACTCCTGACTTTTGACCATCCTTTATCCTTTGTATCGTGACTCTGTTAGCAGCTCTTGATTTATGACATCCGACTTTGGCGGCCATTTAAGTCAATGTGCCATGTGTATTCGATATTTTCTCTGCAGCAGTTTCAGTTTCGTTTTCCATCTTGACACAATCAGTTCATCATTTAAACAGAATGTTGAAAACTTTAAAGAGATTTCCAAAGCAGCAGCAAAAATGTGTGAGTAGATTTTATAAAAATAACTTTATAATTTATACTTTGAGTTTTCAAATTCAAATCAGCGATCTTGGAGAGATAGGTCTCTATTTGATGAATTGATAGACTTATTTAGAAAATAGGAGTTCGTCTTTTCAAATAGATAAACTATAAGTTTTCTTAAGAAAATATTAATGTTTATTTCATAAATTAATTATTCGTTTATTTTGTCTTTGCGTGTGGCCCAATTCCAATTCAATATAATACGCTCCACATGTAGCACTAGGGATCGGAAAAACAATCAACTACCACATTAAGCAGCACACTAAAATTTAATTATTTTTCCATAGCCATAGCCAGAAAACGAACATTGCTAATGGAAGTTTTGCTCAGTTTAATTGAGTTGGGTTTGCGCGTGACGATGATCGATCTGCGGCAAGGAGTAGCAGCAGCAGCAGCAGCAGCAGCCACTGACAGGAGATGATCGTCTTGAGAATGGGGTTTAGGCCACAGCGAAGCAATTGTAGCCAGTGCAACCACTGGCACCACACCTGTTTGCTCCACAAATTGCGGTGACTGCCCCTTGTTCCAATGGATTATTAATGGCTAGCGATCGATCGTGTGGCGATCGCGCGAATGCGCTTACAAAAATAGCCACACACACACATGGGTGTGTTTGTGTGTGTGTGTGTTGGTCTGACTTGAGACGGGGCAAGAGAAGGGGCGGCAATGCGAGGCATTTAGCGTTAACGTTAACTCAATCGACCTGTCATTTGCGTTTCAGTTGGCTCCTCGCATAATTGCCACCGTCACTTGAAGCTGTTCCTTGGCACATCATTTGTCAAGCGTTGCCCAGCAGCCACAGCGGCGCTGCTCCGACTATTTATAGATGGTTTTTTTCATGGAATAGAATAGTTTAGAACTCCAAGCGTATAAGTTCGAGTTTGAGTATTAGAGATGGTAACGAAGAATGAATACATCTAGATTTGGGTTGGTTTGATTATTATTATTGCAGTAAGGAGTTTACAAAAATGGGAAATCTTCTTGATCAGTACATACTTAACGAGCAAATATATTTAAAAAAAAAAAATAAATATTTTGAGATGAGATATTTTAGGCTTCTAGCTTATATGGAGTCGAGTGTTAATGCTTATAGAGTATAAAGATATACAATGAAATCGTAGATGTTTCCTATTTCTAAGCAATTCAATCGAACAAATTTACATTAACCTTTTTTTCTATACCCACTATAAATTGTTTGAAGAAGTGTTGCTTTGTAATCTTATTTTCAGTAAAAAAAAGAATAATAAAAAATCAATTCGATTTTTTTTAAAACGAGCACGAAATTCGCGTTTGTTGCTTTAAACACGAGAATTTTCCATCTTTAGTAAACTGAAAACAAAAAACTGAATTTGCATTGACTGTTCGCAGTGTTCGCCGCGTAGTTTTGTAAATCATTTATCAATATTTAGTAGAAATTAATTACTAGTCGGTTACGGTACGGGGTCTGTCTTTAATTCGATTTGTATGCGATATGTTTGGGTGTGAAACCACGTTTGGAATCGATTAATCAAGTGCGCAGCTCCAATCCAAAATCGATCAAACAATGGCATCGCTGAGATGTCGACACAAGGTCTACGATATTCCAGATGCAGGATACTTTGTGTCTCTGGCACTGCAGACAGTGCGGTTCCAGCTCCAAAAAAAAGAAAACCAAAACAAAACTGCCTATGAAATTTGGATGGCCCCTGCCAACGCCCCTCCCTGCCGACTCCCCTGCCAAATGGGCCAATTCTCTGCTCTGTCATCGGCACACTTTTCAATTGCGTTTAGCCTTTGTTTTGTTTTGGTTTTCGGTTTTCGGTTTTTGAGTTGATGGGTTTGTTTTTGTTTTAAATTTGTGCATGCGTTTCAACAAAAACTTCATTAATTTCCCCTAACAGTGCAGGAGACAGTAACCCAAAAGTCCAACATGCCCCGCTGTCCGCTGGCAGGGCCTGTTCCTTTGGGCTGGACGCACGTTTAGCACATCTTCCACTCGCTCTCAGTCTTTGGGCCCCGAAAGAGGCATTCATTAATTCAATTCCAGCAAAAGTCCGTCTTCTTGTTCCACTGTTATTAATGATGTTCAACAAAACGGCGGCTTGTTGCTTGCTTCATTTTTGTGTTTATGTTGTGCCTCGTTTTGTGGCCATCGATGACACTCACTGGCCCACTGTTGATTTGCGGGTGGTTCCTGTTTATGTTTGCAACCGATGATCGTTGTTGTATGGCAGGACTGTTAGTTGTTGCACCTTCCCCCCCCCCCCACACACACTCTTCACATATTTTATAACAGTTCCCGTTGGCAAAGGCGCTGGACTTGAGTTCAGTTCTTATCATTATCGAATGTTGAATGATGTCGAGTGTTTGTTTTGACATCGAATGTTCTTTGGTGATTGTTATTAAACATTTAAACATTTGATTAATGACTATTCAATAATCGCTGCTTATGCCCTTAACCTGTGTGCTCGGCAAATAATATAATTGATGATGCGACTTGAGCGCAATCCTTGTTCGTAATTTGTGAAGGTTAAACTTAAAGTGATTATCTTAAAGGAGTCATTTGGTATTATTGGAAGTGTTTTGCTGGTCTAAATTGATTTAGAAATTATGTGTTGAAATTAGTTTGAATTTATTTATTGCGTATGTTATTAAAATTCAACTTATTTAGTCTACTTAATAAGTCTTTTATATATTTTTTATTCACCAGAGTAGTTTCATTTCCAAACTGATATGAAATGTATTTTTGACTATTGCAAAAATCTATGATTTCTTAAAAATTGCTAAAGATGAATTTTTTGGAAATTGTGCCGCTGTGTTACCACTAACTCGACTAGTAAATTCTATACGAAAACCAAAGTATGTTTGAGATCAGTGCGCCAACATCACTCAGTCAGCTAATAAAGCAAAGCCCAGGCAATAAACGCCCCCATTCTGGCCTGGAACAACACACGACTAACGGATGGGGTCGATGTGGATGCAAATATTTGTGAATCGAAAACACTTAACGCAAACACATTTAGTGATTCCATGCAGTAAAACTGATTCGCATATAATACAAACAGAATGCGGGCGGGGGGAGTAGGGTTGGAGTGGGCTGGGCAATTTGGGTAGTTGTGTAGCCACCCCAAGTGCCTGGGGGAATACTCTCACCCAGAAGCCAATTCTAATTCCGAGAAAATGCTTTTCATAAAAAAATGAGGCAAACAACGAAAATATTTGACAACAAATTCGTCAAACTCATGCGTTTGCCGCCTTGCCACTGTGTTGAGGCATGGCCAGGAGTTGGTGGGGATGTGGGTGTTTTGGGGGGGAGGCAGGGCAAAAGCTGACTTTTTGGGCAAGTGACTCTAAGGGCAGCATAGGGTGGCAGGACTTTCTCTCCTGCTGCCAACACACAGAGACAGGCGAGGCGCACTCGCTTCTGTCCTTTGAGGCTGAAATGGAAAACGAAAATGTCTGACATTGACAAATGTCATCCGTCATTGCGAACACAAGATTGATATAGATTGGAATGTGACACAAAAATACGCACAACTTCCACCACCACCACCACCATCGCTACCACTAACACCATGAACAGCAGCACCGCCATCACCGTCAGCCCCTGTAGCAACAACCACTGCTGGCTAAAGTCAACGGCTGCCGCTGCTCAAACCAAAGACACAATGGCGGCAAGGGCAGCTCTTCCTTCTCCTTCCCCCTCTCCGTTCATCGTCCCAGCCGCGGCGTTCCCATACGACGCACAATTGTGCGTAGCTGGCGATGGCACAAGATGACGAGCGTTGATGAAAAACGTCGTCAGCGTCAGCTCCGTCGACGTCTGTCCGTCAAGTCACCCTTGTTTCTCTTGCTACGCAAAAAAAAAATAAAAAAAACCGAAAAAATAAGAAACGAACACAAAACCAACAATGGATTCCTTTTCGGGGATGAAAAGCTGAATTTTTTCACGCTTCGCTTTTCGGGCTGTTTGAAGAATTCCAACGGCAAATTCAAAGAAAATTGTTGATAAAAAAAATTTAAGAGACTATCTGTGGTAATTTTTTATAATACTTGCGAAAGGCAAAAAAAAGAAGAATAATTCATATATAATAAATATTTTTCTTCATAAAATATATATGCAAAATTGCCTTATATTGCTGTTTAAAGAATTCCAACGGCAATTTTAAATGAAATTATTGATAAAAAAAAATTTAAGAGACTCTCTTTGTTAATTTTTTATAATACCTGCCAAAGGAAAAAAAGAAGAAAAATTCAAAATAAAGAATTCTTTTTCTTGAGAAAATACTAAAACAAAATTGCCTTAGATTGCATATGATTGTTCACATAAATATACATACAAAGAATAAGATGATAGTCAGAATTGAGTAAAATATAAAACATAATTTAATAAATTCCAATTCAATGATAAACATTGAATTTTATCAACAATTGCTAATTTTCTTCGCTATGAATTCTCTGGCTCATGTATCGTAAACAGTAGAAACTTTTCTAGCAACCCCCGTTGAAGAACAACGGTATTTGTAAGTGTGTGTTTTTTTCTTTTGTAGCTGTAAGTTTTATGTGCGTGGCACATAATAATGGTGGATTTTCTTTGTTTGACGTTAATTTTTTATTCTTGTTGCTTTTGTCTCAGCTTCTGGCCCTGCCCCCTTTCCTACAAAGCAAGCTGCACTTAAGTTTATTAGAAAGAACAAAAGCGAAAAGCGACCAATGGCAGGAGCAGGAGGAGGAGCTGGAGGGAATATCCCACTAGGAACGTTAAAATTTTATAATTTAATGTTTGCATTAATCTTGTGCTGCAACTATTTTAACAATTTGCATCCAGGCCGTTCGTTGGCTCTGCTCCTCCTCCATGCTGCTCTGCCTGCTGTTGCTGACAACGACAAAGACCAAATCTGTTTGCAGATTGCAGCGAAATAGTTGGAAAATTAAAGCGATGTCTCCCCCGTTGCTGCTTAAGCGAGCAAACAATGTTTGGCCAAAGTTTCCCAATTCGTGCTGAGCGCTCCCCGAATAATAATCAAGTGTTAATTATTTTATGGTTTTCAAAAGTTAAAGTTTCGTCAAGCTCACACCGCAAATCATCATTCGAGATACGCATCGATTTCCAACGCTCTGCCCTGCTAGCCGGAGGAGAAAATGGGAAAACTGTGTGTGTTGCTTCGGCATCTGCTCATTTCCTTCTGGCAACTGTAATGAAACTTCCGCTTTACCCCTCTCCTGCTGTTGTTGCTGCTGCTGCTCGTCTCGTCCAGCAGCTGGCAAACTAATGCGCTGCCATCAGTTGACGATGGCATTCAGATTAAGCTGCTGGCAATGAATGAACTCGATGCGGTGATAAAAACATTTATCAAACAAAAAGACGAATAATCATTCGTGCCAAGCCATGCGGCACGAGCTGCTGCTGCTGCTGCTGCTGTTGCTACTCCCGATTCCCTTGGAGCAAAACCCTTCCTGTATCCAAGACTTAGCTAAGCGCTTCAACAGTAGGCGGGGCATCGCCCTTAAGTAGAGGCTTGTCACTGGCTGTGCTGCTGCAGCGGGCGAGACGTGATTATATAATTTGTACGGCACTTAAAAATCAATTAAAATTGCTTACAAAAGGATTCACATTTCGATAAGCAAAACAAATATAAATTCCAAAGCGGAAATGGAATTTGGAATTTGAGAAATCAGCCTATGAATAACTTTTAAGCTAACCGATGATGTGAATAAAAAATACTTTAAATATATCGATGATAATTATTACAATAAATATTTATTATTGTGAAATAAGTTTGTTCCATTTCCCATAAGAAACTTAACTTAATTTACCACAAAGCAATTCGAAAAACAAAGCATAAAATCGTTTATAAATACTTTGTCTAGAGGATTATAAGTTGAACAGTTTACAAATCGCGTTGTCTCCAAACATGGCCTGCTCATGGGCATGGACACACATAGTGTATACACATATCTACACATACATATACAAACCAAACGTTGAGCAACAACAATGAGCAGTCGCGGCCAAAAAAAAACCGAACCTGAGACCATTTGGGGAACAAGACAAAATACATAATTCGGAACAAGATCTTCGCTTTAGCTTGTCATCGGAGACTCGAAGGGGAAGCAAGGGAGGGAAGGTTAGTAGTAGTGGGAACGGGAAAGGCACTGGATGCTCCGGGAATGCGACTCGAGAATGCTACATCCCACTGACAATGGTTATTAATCAGTTTCCGATAATGCAGCTGAGCGAGACAAGAGTTTTGAATAAGAAAAAACCAACAACAATACTTGCAGACACCTTGCCGCGCCCCCGCGCATCTACATCACCATCTCCCCCCAGTTGTCGATGATCTCAGAGAGAGAGAGAGTATGAGTGTGCGAGTACCATTGAGTGTTTGCCCCGGGTATGTGTCATAGTCACACTTTTGTTGTTAATTAAACGTTGCGACTGCACGCTTGTGCATCAGTCTCCATCCAAGTCTCAGGTCCAGATCCATGTCGCTGTGGTGCTGTGTGTGACGATCACGCTAATGCCAGTCTCCTCATATGATAAGTGGCATGTAAGTGTATAGTTGATGTCAGTCTGTGTGTGCATGTGTGTGTGTGTGTGTGTGTGTGAGTCGAACTATTCATAGAATTGCTGCCATTGGACCTTGCCAACGTTGCCAGCTCTTCCGGCAATTGATTAATCGCTCCAAGCAACACACTTTTGACGCCTAAGTGGCAGGAACTTGAGCAATCTGGTTGCACGATTCTTGCACCAAGAGACTCACACAACGGTGCTGACCAAAAAACCCAGATATCCAATTCCAATTTCAGTTCCAAACTCGGCTCAGTGGCAAGTAATCGCCCATGGCTAAGCTGACCAAAGTTCACGAAAAATGACAGCCCAGAAGCTGAAACACAAAACACAAAATGAGAGCGAGATAGAGAAAGAGAGAGAGAGAGTGGGAGAGAGTGAGAAGAGAGGGGAGGAAAACAATGAAAGGAGATTCACAAAAATGTTGTCGACTGGCTGCTTCTGCTGAATTTTCGGTTTGGTCGTCATGTCCATCGAGTGATTTGATGAATTGCTGTCATTAATCTATGACGTACGCAACTACCAAAGGAAATGCCATCATCATCAAAAGCAGCCCAAGCCCAAGCCCAGGCAGCAGCCGTGCTCTGCGCTCTGTGCTCAGGGCCCGGTCTCAGATCCGGGCTAAGGCAGCAGTGGCCCGCAGGGAGCCAGGGCAAACTGGAAAAAAAGGGGGCATTGGGAAAACACAGTGCAAAGCAACCCAATCCAAACCAGGGGTTTTCACTGGCGCTGCTCGAGTGGTGGGCAAAATGTAACATTTGGGAATATCACAAAATCACAAAATTTCGCTTTCATTTTGCAGTTTAAAGTGAGCAGCTCTTTTCTGAATTAAATTTCTCTAAAATGCCAGAAATATGTTTTTAGCTATTTATAATTCGCTGATTAGTATTTAAATTCTTCGGTTTGCGTTTCTGTTGAGCAAATAAAATTTAAATAGAAAAATTCAATTTACGTGAGCAGTTTTTTTTTAAATAACTTGAATAGTTTGAATGCTTTTTTTTGCTAATTATAAAGAGCTATTTCACATTTCAGTATTTCGTTTGTTTTCTATGCATTATTAAATTATTTAATTATTTATTTATTATTTAATTTTATTTTATAAATGTAGTTGCGATACATAAATGTTCATATTATTAGTTATCTATGTTTTTCTTTTGTTTTATAAATAAAAAATAAATTATTTTCTTTGAAAATACGTACTGGCTGTTATGGCCCAGTAAATAAAACTTGCTGAATTGATACTCAATTTATTTAATTACAATATTGTTTGACTTTAATAACTGCATTTAAAGCAAGTTGCAGATATGATTTCGATACAATATAATTTGAGTAAATTGTACATTTGCACTTCATGCCGAAGATTTGACAGACTAATTAACCAAAACTCAATTTGCGTGTTTAACTGGTCAAAGATGTGCCAGCAGCTTCATCTGACAATTAGTCATAAATACATATATTTTCACTACTGCAGCTGAAATTCAATATTTGCTGCTATCTATTTTATCGGTTAATATATATTGTTGTACAATTAGCAATAACAATTTAAATAATGGGAGCAATGCAGCAGTGTGAATCGATTATAAATCTATTTAGTATAATAACACAAATAAAAAGTATTTAAGTTACTAGCAGTGCGAAATGTGTCGTTCAAATAAATAAATTTTATACAATAATAAAAAACAAATGAGAATAAGTAGTAACTACTATTAAAATGATGATGAGAAACACAATCATCGACGATCGAATGCACTAAGGAAAAGTAAAGTAGACGAATATATTGCAAGAGGCAGCAGGTGAAATTCGATTTAGGATGCAACTACAGGTGAAGCATGCTTCAGCTCCTAAGAAAGAACATAAACACCAAAAGTGTGCATGAGCTGAAGACAGGAGCTAAACCATTAGATGATCCTGGCTTGAGCAAATAAGCTCTGCGCCATGTGCCGCAATCAACGATGAGTCTCCGAGCTTTACATAGAGTCTCCTATCTTGGCCATGATGAACTTGATGTGATCGTTGCTGACCCTCTGGATAAAGTGTGAGTTGCAGTTAGCACACGGCACACCGACTGCTGAAGACCTTGCAAAACAAATTCAAATACGAGGTGCAGAAATACAAGCTAAACCAGCTCGATGTGTGTCTCACCTCGCCTGGTTGAGTTCCGGCAGTAAATTGGACGACTCCCATTTGACCATCTCCACAACGCTGCGCAGAGCGGTGACTTCTCCTTGAAATGAGGACCATCTGCCCACTAAGCCAACATTATCAAATGTTCTGATTTCGCCATATATATAATATATATATATATATATATATATATGTATACATATTCTGTATAGATCATAGATAATAGATTATTTATTTATACTGCTGTCTATTTTGTCTGTTAATAATCTTTGCTTTTGCTAAATCTTGGTATTTACAATTGGCATAATTATTGCCAAGCAACATTTGATTGCCATTTAAAAAATTTCGTGGCCTTTAATGGTAATCTAAATATATAATACAAATCTAGTTAGTTAGTTATTAATACAAATAACAAACATTTAAATTTCTAGCATTGCAAAATGCATCATTTAAATTAATAAATGTACAAAAAACAATACAAAAATCTGAAAATAAGTGGCAACAATTATTAAAATATAGGATACAAGCATACAATTCAAGGCTAACATTAATAATGTATAAAGCCAAATTTTAAGCACACTTTTATTAAAATAATACTAATATTTCGTATGTACAAGGCCTCAAAAATTCTGAATTAACTATTCATTTCAAGTACTCCAAGATGTTATGCAAAAATGCGAATGGGCAAAATAACATTACAAATCACTTTCTATTTTGATAAAATTTTAGTTAAACGTTTATTGAAATAGCCTGCAATTTATTAAAAATATAGCTATAATTTAATATAATTGCAATAATATATTTATTATCCTATGTATACCATATAAATACAATTTTCTGTTGAATAACGCCCAGTCAACAATTGTTTTGTTCAACTTTCCCTTGAGGGTAGGTGAAGGGGAGTGTGTGGGGGATGGTGTTATGCACATATTTTTAACATTTCAACATAAATGCATTTCATGTTTACATTTTTCCAGTGACAAGTGTCTGAATCACACTGCAACATGGGATGACATATTGAGGCAGGGGAAGCCAGCGACACTCAGCCGACAATCGATTAATCAGCGAAAAATAATAAGAAACATCTTCTACCAGGCAACACTCGCTGCTCCGAGCTATATGCTCTTGAGGATGGAGAACCAAGATGATGCTCAGAGAACCGAGGCAGCGCGAATGCGGAACTGACGCTGGAAAAATGAGCGACTTCAGCGTTTTGGCAGCCAAATAAATACGAAACATCAGACGACAGACAGAAATTCATATGTTTAGACTATGTTTAACTAAAATTCAAAAATGAACAACAAAAAAATAAAAAAAGAATATTACACTCGTCCCTTTCCCCCGTTTCTCTTACTCTTTTTCATTGTGTTTCTTATTTTTATATGGAATTCAGAAAGCACTTTGAATACGATAATAATTAACACAAACCAATATAAGAATTTGGGATGTGGTTGGGAAAAACACAAGCGACGAGAAAAAAGTATACAACAAAATTATACGAAAAACGACCCTTTGGAATAAAGACAACAATGAAATGTCAAATGCCAAATGACTGACCAAAACTCATTACAACAAAACTTCAGATTGCCCAAATTAATCTAATTTTCAGTTTATTCTTGCTGATGTTGTTGTTGCTGTTGTTGTTGTTGTTGTTGTTGCTGTTGTTGTTGCTGTTGTTGTTGTTGTTGTTGTTGTTGTCTTTATTCAATGTCATTGAGTTGCGCGCATTGTCAGTTGTTTCATTCAAATCAAATTCTTTTTCTTCGCCGATGTTTCTCGTTGTTGTTTCTCACACAATTCTCACATAATAGAAAATTGTGTATGTCATTTGTAAGTTCGTTTTTTTTTTTCATTTAAATAAAAAAAAGTTAGAAGTGTCGATACTCAGCCAAAACGAATTTTATGATTCATGGCACTTTTCGTGAAATGCAAATCTAAATAGAATTGGAAAATGCAAATCTAAATAGAATTGGAAATAAAGTAAATATAAAAATATAATAATATTCATTCATTCGTAATAAACTAAAAAAAAAAACATTTAATAAGCATGTTTAAAGCTTAAGAAAAAATTAAAAAAAGAATTCATTAGAGTTGATTTGTGTTTATAATACTTGATTTGTCAGTGTTCTTTTTGACATCTGCAATCAAAACCAAAATGGTTGAGCCTCCACAAATGTCGCCAGTCAAAGGAGCACCCAGTGATCTCACTTTGATCTCCACTTGATCTGCAACTGCACAGTGGGAATATATAAATTGCGTATCTTTGTATCTGTGTATCTTTGTGTATCTCTGTATTTGTGTGTATCTGTGTCTACGTATCTGCAACGCTTTGGCTGTGTCGCGTCGTCGTCATTATTAATTTGTGCCTGCTTGCATTGCATTTCACATGGGGAATTTGTGCACGCCTTTTCGTGTGGGCATATGGCGGGTTTTGATGGCGCTGCCGCTGCATGTATGCAACTGCCACTGCCACTGCAACTGCCACTGCCAGTGCCACTGTCTTCTCTTCAGTTTCCCCCCCTGTCGCGATCGTTCTCTTGCTCACACTCAACCCCATCACGTTTTTTTGTTTTTATATATTTATTTATTTATATTTTGGCATCACGTGCGCCTGCCACCGTTGCGCCTGCTGCTGCCACTGCTGTTGTTATATTTGACATATTGCCGACATTGATAGCATGAGACGTTGCAATGAAATTTGTTTTGCTCGTCAACGAGACTCGCGGCCATCACTCAAAGGGCCCAGCCACGATGCCAACTTATCTCTCCAACTCCCTTTGAGATGGCATGTGTTATTATAGTGCCACCCCAATTTACTAAGTATATCGTGGGTCTATCCTGATCAGCCTGCAGATCTACTCGTTAGTGATCCAGGCATAGGTATACCATAAATGGTAGATATGTATTCATGTTTACATGAAGATTTAAAAGAATTGTAATAATATAAACATAGCATTTATGTCGGTGCTTAGGCTACCCTTCGATAAACTCTATTTTATTTTAATTAAAAATTGCAATTAATATTTATAATTATGTGCATACTAATAATAAATAATTTAATGTTAAAATTTAAAATAAATAAACAAGACCTTGAATAAACATATTTACAACAACTTATACAATTTTATTTAGTATATTTAATGTATTGAAATTGCTTAGCAATAAGCATAATTCCGACATTTTAGTTTTAAAATATATTTTAAAACTTTAAAGAACATCTGAATTTTATTGATATAAATAAATAATAAATAAATAAATAAATTTATTGAAAAAACAAAAAAATAAACTGTGAAACACAAAGTTTTGCTGTCTGTTTGTCTTTGTTTTAATATATCTAATGATTTATAAGGCATTTCCATATCTTCAAAGATCATCATAATTTTATTGATAGAAATAAATAATAAATAAATTTATTAATATAACAAAAAATTAACAACGAGGTGTGTTTCTGTGTGTTTGTCTTTGTTTCATTATATCTATTGATTTTTAAGGCATTTCCATATGTTTTGTGCTTTTCGTAGAAAGCATTTTAAGCCAAAAAAAATAACATGTGTCTGATGGCTACAATTATTTGAGCCAACTGAGGCAGCATTTCTACTTTTCTATTAACAAATAAGTGCGTAATTTCCTTATTGAAGCAGCCACGCATAAAATGCCATTTTTCACTTTCCCTTTTCACAGCGGCAACTTCAATGCACACAGGCACAGAAACAAACACACACACACACACACACACTTATACACACGTAAATAGGAAGAGAGAGTGCGAGAGAAAGGGCCGAAGGGGGTGTTGGCCCATCAAACACTAATTACAAAGCAACATCAAAATAATTATGGCCACTTCGGGCATAATAACTAAAGAATTTATACCTGGCAGTGCAGTCAGTTTGACGAGAGATTTGCTCAAATTGCTTTCACATTAAAAACACTCGCACACCTCACCCACCCCCGACAGCATTTCCAGCATTGCCACCATTGGCACCACTGGCACAACCAACTTGTGCGGTGGCGATTCCATTTCTATGGTCATCCGATCGGCCTACTTGGCTGGCTGGCTGCCGGCGTTAGCAATTAATACCTTTCACTCTGTCCTCCCGGTTTGATGTGTGCCCTGTCCAGCCTATGTCCAACACCCAGCTCTGCCCACTGCCAACTCATCGTTGCCGTTGCAGGTCTGCCATTGACCGTCGGTCATTTGTTTATGTCAACGCTTGTGCGCTTGATGCTGCACGGATTAGAAAGTAATCAGTGCCGATAAGAAGCGTCCAGCGTCTCTGGAGACTGTGTATGTGTGTGGGTGTGGAACTTGATCTGGATGTGGTTGGACGAGACTTGCTCTCAAAAACTGCGTGGACGTTCGCAATTTAAATTACAGTGGCGCGGCTGGGTCCAACAAATCCTCCTCCTCAAACCAAGCTAGTTGGGTTCAGTTGGGCATTGGGCATTGGGCATTTTGCAGTTTGGTTACAAATGTCCATTGGGACTTTGCTAATCTGTCATTCGCCATGATGTGCTCCCGGAGGCGGCCTTTCATTTGGGGTTGTACCGTCATACACATGTGCACACACACACACACACACCCCAAAACACCCAACCACCCACAACGAGAGAGCGAGAGAGAGAGAGTGAGTGGGAGACACCAACTGGCAATGAAAAAGGACGAGTGTTCATATAAATGACCAAAATGCCACGCATTGACCCACGGAGAGCCCGAAATCCCCCCACCCGTAGCCCAGCCCACCCAGCACCCCTCCTCATGCCCGTGGCATCGACGACATGGCAGATAAAATGTTTCAATGTCCAATCGAGCTATTTGTCAAAATACTCGCACCGGATGGACATGGACATACACATGAGGACATGAGTATTTTGTTTTTTGCCGCCAGGACAAAATGTTTTTTTTTTTAGCTATCTTCCATTTTTCCTATATATATTCGTTGCTGAACATAATATTTATGTATACTTTCATCCGATCAGGCGCCTCACAAATGACTAAACATAATCAAGTTCGTCTCCTTCCAAACTGACAATGATTATCAATAACAATAATTAAAACATTCACTTTCATAATTTTGGCAAAATTATTATAAATTTTGTTACAAAGGTCAAGCTTTTAATTTAAATGAAAACATTTTTGGTGGTTAAATTCTTGGCATATTTCGTATATATATTAATACATTTTAATTACACGCTTCGGTTGATGGGCTAGGGAAATTGTGGGGGCATTTTAGATTTGTTCCACGCATCGCTACGTGAATAAAATATAATGAAAATTTCAACGCCGATGATGGCTAACGTCGCTCTGACATCACTGACGGAATGCTGACAGACAGACAGTCAGTCAGACCGTCAAATAGATAGAAAGAGGCGATGATGAAGGGAGACGAGCTGAAGGCGCAGCTTGGCTCAACTGGCGGACTGTCGGCCTGTCAGCCTGTCAGCCTGTCAGTCTTTCAGTCTGTTGTTTTCTGCTCTTGGCTGCCTGCAGCGTGCACACTCCGAGTATCCTTTTCGCTTGTTCCAGAGCCTCCCTTAAGGGCGTACATGATAAATGGCGACGAATTCGTCAATGTCAAAATCAGACTGTTACAAACAGCGCTGCGACGATGATGGCAACGGCAATGGCAATGGCGATGGCGATGGCAGCGCCAGTGCGCAATGTTGCGTAGAGGTAGAGCTCTGGAACTGGCTATGGATAGCACTGGGTCCAGGACGTGTATCCAGGAACACTGTCTCAGGAGAGGAGAGCACAATAACAACAACAGTTACATTCATATGAATACATCGAGAGCCTTCTGCTCTTCACGCTTCACAATGACAATCTACTCCGACCCTTCCCGGATATCATCAAGCTGCACGAATTGAAGTCGAATCGTTTTAATATTAATGCAAATTTCTAGCTCTAGTTTTTTGGCACATTTGGCCATTTTCACTTATGCAAATTTTCTCGCATTTAATGCGCAAATTTAACACGCATCCAGTGGGCATTATGAAAAAATTATTGAGTGGAAATCTTGTTGACTAATTGTTTGACATTAATCCATAGATGCAGGGAAATATATATCAGGCATATTGAGTAATTGTTCAGAACTGAATTAGATATGGTGCACTGGCTTCGTTATGAATATATATATTAAATATGCAATTGTTTTGATTTTCAGAAAGTCTGTCTTTCAATTAAAAAATATTCTTTGTGCATCTAATAAAAAACTGGAGTTTTTCAAAAAAATATTATGGCTTATTTATACATTATTTATTTGTAATTTTCATACGTTAATATTTATAGTTAAAAGTATGAGTAATGATAAATTATATTTATATTTATAGTTAATAATATGAGTAATTATAAATTAACCATAAAATCCGATTAGATTAATTAGTGTTTTGTGCAGCAAATCAATTTTAAATATATTTTAAGTTCTATGGAATTTAAGGCTCCAAGCACACTCAGATATAAAATATAAAAAAAAATATATGACTATGTTTTTTTTCTACGAACTGAGGAACCTGTAAAACCTGTTAATTCATAGGGACTTTCTTGCAAGTTACATGCAAGCGAGCCAAATATTAATTAGGTTGTCAACTTTAATTTTTCCCTTTCATTTCGTGGAGACTTACATTTAACAGCTCAATTAATTTGGAGCCGGCGTCGCACATGTGAGTGGAGAGCGGGGACAGGGGATCGGGGATTCGAGGACCGAGCCCAGACTCTGATTTGAGTTATGCGATCCATTGACATTATCTGCACCGCGCTCGCATGTGACAAGCGGCAACTGATTCATTTCGCGATCGGGTTTTGGGCTTGGGGCAAAAAGGCTTTGAGCCAGGGCCTGGGCAAAGGAGCAGAATATCGGTTTTCGGTGTCGATAAAGATCTCAAAAGGATCTTGCTGACTGTTTTGGTTTTGTCGTTGTTTCTGTTGGCTGGCAACAAATGGGCGCCATTACTGTGCGACAACTTTTAGTTGTGGTGAAAACGACTTTAAGTCAGTTTTAAACTGAATAATATTAATTAGCATGATATTCCGCGTGATCGCGGCCATAAATCAATTAATTAGTTTACCCCTTGTACAAATGCGACTATCTCTTTGGGCCTGCAATAACTTTGTGTCGTCGCCATTGCAATGAATGTTGGTCAAGAAGAGAAAGAGTGAGATAGAGTACGACAGAGAGAGAGAGAGAGAGGGAGACAGTCAGATATTGCGAGTCGTGTAACATAATTATAATTGTCTTAGGAAGGGCGTAAACATAAAATGCAAACACAAACACAGAAAAACAAATGTAATTAATGATAATAAAAAAAAAGGTAGGAAACGGTGCTTTGCGGCACTTTTATAACATTTTTTTTTCTGTATTTTGTTTTTTAATGGCCAGACAAACAAATAAAAGAAAAATGTCGTTCTGATTGACGAATTGCGTGCGTATAATTGTATCTTCCAGATACTTTGTTTACTTGCGCCACATTCGTTGGGAGTTCAGTGTTCACCGTTCAGTGTGTGGCATTCGTTTTGTCTCCGCCGCTGCCTCAAACTTTAATTGAGCCACAACTGTGGATGCCGAACACGAGTGCCACAAACTGTGCGTCTCACGCGACGCATGAACAAAATGTCGGACATCTTTGAAGCTATACACAATGGTAAATCCAATGTACATATATATATATATATTCATATCTATGAGTGCGTTTCAGTTGTGTGTTGCATGTGGCTTTAAAAGCCCATTCATGTGTTGTAATTAGATCATTGTAATAAATGTAATGAATGAAGCATGAAATGTGAAAATTTGATGTAAAAGATTTGTCTTTCAGCATTTATTTAATGATAGAAAAAATTGGAATTTTTTGCAAATCACCTAAGACATATTAGGTTTGTAAGTTTCTCAACTCCTCAATTTTCTTGACTTGACATAAACGAATCTCACAATAAAACAATTTACAGATAAACATAGCTTAACATTCGCTTTACCTAAATTGATATACAAATTCAAGCTTTTATTAAATTATTTGCTTAAATTATTTTTATTGAAGAACTGTTTATCATTATTATCTGTTTTTAGCTCTTAGACTTTAAAATTTATTTCATTTCAATATATAAAATGAAAACAAAACGAACGGTTCTTGACAAGCAGTTCTAAGCAGTTTGTACAACTTCTGCACTGCTTGCTGCGCTATCCATTTCTTTGCCATTCTTTGGGTTGCTG
This sequence comes from Drosophila longiperda, assembly GCA_035042125.1. NCBI lineage: Eukaryota > Metazoa > Arthropoda > Insecta > Diptera > Drosophilidae > Drosophila > Drosophila longiperda. Next base: position 1,170,168 of record JAWNLV010000115.1, read on the forward strand.
TCTCGGCTGACCTAATGCAAACGGAAAAATGTAAATGCCGGAAAATGTATATTCCAATGGGAATTCGCATCAAGCTTGCAAAAAATATGCATAGTCAGATTTTGTTGTTTGCGAATTTGTACGCCAGCTGGCGTTTAGTGCCATTTGCCTGCATCATAATTATATATATACATATAGAATTTTGACTTCTAGATCCAAAAAAGTTGTGCCAAAAGGAAATAAAAACATTCGACGTGCCGCTCAGTGCCCGTCATATGTTTTTTGGCGGCCTCTTTGACGTGCTCAGCCGTCACGTTGGGGCCTGTGGAATATGGTCCGCTCTTGGTTCTGGCTGTGCCCTTAAATCATTTTATGCAGCGCTGATTTTATGTACATATGTTTGATTAAAAATTAAAATTATCATTAACGGCCCATTTAAACTAAACCGACCAAAGATTTTCGCATGTCGTTCTCATTTTTGATATAACAAAATCTTCTGTGGCATCTGCATGAAAATAAACATAGAGAGGACTGCACATTGTTATTAAGTGGGATTACCTATTGTATGAACTATTTACATATACTACTTGTGGCTTTATTTATAAACTGCTGTTGACATGTATATTTCAAATACATATTATCTTTCAATTGTGCATGAGCATATGAATGAATCAAGTCAAAATAAGTAGGAGCGGATATATTAGATGGACCGGAGTCGAACTGTTGACAGATTTGGCTAACTTTAAATTTATTATGTTATTATAAAAATCTAATTATCATATTTATCTCGAACAGAGAACTTAACTCATTGTCTTATTAAATTTTAATAATGAATGTTATGCATCGTTTTTTATGATTGAAATGATTTTGATTTCTTATATTTTAAGTGAAAAATATGGCTTTACTTTAAAATTATGATTAAAATTTTGTAAGCAATATATTTAATTATTTTGAACATATACTTCTTATGCTTGATGTTCATCTTCTTCTAATCGAATTCCATTACACTCGCAGATTTTGGACGGTCTTTGTTCCATTATTTCACAAATGTTGTCAAGTTATCTACGCCACTGGAGTTCAAGATGCTCTCTCTTCGAGGAAACAGCGAAATATCCCAAAAAAACAAAAAAAAATATTGTGACAGTTTTCGAATTCTGGGTCTGGGCCTTGACTACCATAAAGTCAGTTTCTACAAAAATCGCTGTAAAATAGTGCAGCAAACAAAAAATGTAGTACAAAAAAATGTTTCAGTTCTAGTTTAGTTTTGAGAAAACCTCTGTGAATGGAAGAAAAAAAATGGTAACAGAAATATGCGCGTATAATAAAAAAAAGATATGCAATAAAATATTTTAGAGCGAATTCGCTTTGTGTCGCGCATTTTTGCTATTGTTAAAAAATTGAGCATTTTTTTCGCTGGCGACCTCATTTTTTCCACTCATTTTCCATTTAAAATGCAGAGCAGGCAACAGTTTTTACGAATTTATGAGTTTATCGTTTTACGACAGTGTCTGAGGCCCAATAAAACTTTATTGAGTTGCCTGAAGACAGCCAGGACCGTGCTCGAGTTTCCGACCGTAGACCTTATTTGGTAGCAGCGAAAACTGTAACAGGGCCGTGGTCCAAATTCCCGCTTCAATGCCCGATCCTTGAGAGTGCACTCTGCGAATCCTCAAGGACGTGCCCGGTTATGCAAGTCTATGCAACGGATGGGCTTGCATAATAAATGCAAATATTAGTTGAACCCAAACTGCTCTACTTTTTTCATTGTTCCATTGTTTACATAGTTCACCCGGCAACGCCCACGAGTCGAGTCAATGGATCGCTGGAACCTCTTACACAATATTCCACAATATTCACGTAAAGCCGTGGATTAGCTGTCTTCAGCCAACAATTATGCCTGTCGCCTGTCTTTGCTCTAATTTAAATTACCAGGACACACACTCTTCATCTCCCTTTCTGTCTGTTCTCCCCTCTCGCTTCATCGCTTCAAAGGCTGCTTAAGCATTTCCTAAAAACTTACCCAGTTTTTGCCACAAACTTGTGTTTTGCCAGTTTCATGTTTATGACTTTTGCACTTAATTCTAAGAATTAAATTGTATTTATACTTAGACACTTTTGTTTAAAGATCTGCAAAACCTATCAGTGCAAAAATCTGAGTTCTGAAAATCTTCAAAAAGCGTGGCCATCTTTTGACACAAATTGTTCGATTCTAGGAACGATATTCTTAGGCTATAACTAAGTAATTCAGATTATATATTTATTTAAATATATATATGTTTTAAAATATATGAAATAATCTGAATTTATCATTAAGTGCCAACTATATACATGACATATATGACAATATGGATAAAGGAATTAGTTTTCAAATAAAATATTTACACACAATACAAATTTTTTGATGTTCTGTCAAGACTTTAAATTTATTGTATGTTAAATTTATATTTATTTGACAGCTCATTAAGAAACTTATTTAAACTAAAAAAACTTAAAAAAATCTTTAAGGCCAAGAGACAATTTTTCTTTCTACTTTTTTTAAAAATCTAAAACAATATTATAAAAATCCCTTCTCAGTGTTAATAAATATTTGTACTGATATTTTGAAAGTAAACTTTATAATTTTTAGTGTAAATAGTCTAACAGCAACTATTTATTTTCTAAAAGCTAAGCTAATAGAAATTAGAAACCTATTTAAACTAAAGAACTTAAAAAATCTTCGAGGCCAAAGGAAAATGTTCTTTCTTGCTTTTTTAAAAATCTAAAACAATCTTATAAATATTACTTCTAAGTTTCAATAAATATTTGTACTGATATTTTGAAAGTAAACTATACAATTTATTGTATAAATAGCTTAACATCAGCTATTTAGTTTTTAAAAGCTAAGCTAGAAAAAATGTTTAATAATACTAATAATTATTTTCACAAAATTACTTTAGCTGAAAATATTAAAATATTTGTTTGTGTACATTATTAATATAGCACCTTAGCAATTCCTAGGTGACGAATGGAGCATAAGGGAAATAATTTTAATATGCAAAAAAAAATCTGATTTTTCGCTTAAAAATGAGCTTTAAGCAAAAATGTGCGAAGCGTTCTCCTTAAGCATATTCAGCATAGGCGGGAGCGGGCGTAAACTTTGTTTAGAGTAAACAGAATCCCTTGGAGTGGTAAATCAAGGACTACCTGAATGTGGCAGAGAGACGCGTGTGTCTCGCATTAGAATGATGTCTTGTTGACGGACTGCGAAGGACGCGGCTCGCGCGACTCGCCTTGCCTCGACTGTTTATGGAATGTAAATGTACCGTGTCATGGGTCCTTAAATGTCTTAATTGCGCACGTATCCTTCGCCGGTAAAGCGCTATTGGTTTCCAAGGCGGAAATATTATTGCCACGTCGTAAAACTATAAAACAGTCCGCAGGGGGCGCTGACGCTGTCCAAACTCAACTGCCAAATAGACTCAACCAGCGCAGCTCTTCTGCAACTGCAACTGCAACTTGCGATCGCCATCAACAAATTCGCTGAATTCGAGACAAGCGCGCGTCTCCGATCGTCCTGTCGTACGACTCGTCAACGAAATTGCATTGAGTCCTTACAACGAACTCGTAGGTGGCCCACTGTTCCAAACTACATTGTTAATGAAAGCAATCCTTATTAGCTGTTGATATACTGCAATATATATATATCTATAATATCTGTTATATCTATAATATGTATGCATTAACAGACAGAAGCACTACAAGTCCACATTTAGAAACAGTTAAAAGAACACATAATATTACTTAATAATTCGAATATTTATTTATTGTGTTAAGCAACATTAAGGCCAAATGTGCTGAAAATTGTCTGGTTGGTATTTCATGCAGATCAAACATATAATATCTATAATAAGTATGCATTAACAGACAGAAACACTACAAGTCCACATTTAGAACTATCAACTGAAACATTTTTATTAACCAGTTAAAAAAACAAATAATATTACTTAATAATTTGAATATATATTTATTGTGTTCAGCAACATTAATGCCAAATTTGCTGAAAATTGTCTGAATTGCATTTCATGCAGATTAAGCATGAAAAAATAACATGAAATTGTGCAAAGAATGTTATTGGAAGAATAAACGCTTCTTGACCAAGGCGATATACAAGTATTGGACAGAGCCTCATAAAAGCTGATAAAGCTAAGAAAAAAGAGATTTTTAAAATAGGTATTGGCTTACCAAAATTAAATCAATATCTTTAAATTTCATCAACAGCTGACTAATTTCTGCAAAATCGAAAAGCATAGATTACCTAAGGTAATAAAAATTACAATTTTAAGAAAATTTTATTAAAAATAAGTAAAAAACATAGTAGAAAATACACCATTAATATTTTCTATAATAGAGCATAATAATATAGCAGCAAGTATAAAACCCTGCATAAATACCTTTACTCTCATAATTCTGTAGGAATTTAACTTAGGGTATTTTTTAGTCAATCTCTCTCAACTAAATAATTATTACTTGTTTTATCTTAATCTGTGGGATTAATCTTGTTTTAGATTTATATATAGAACGATGATTTACCTAATTCCAATACTTTATTGTGGTATAATTTATGCTTGTTAACATTTTAAAACTTAATTATTATTTATTGACAAAACTTGTTACTTCCACTTGTGTAAAATAATAAAAGATTGCTTAGAATAAAAATGTTATAAATAAATAATTTAATTCCAGTTGAACTCAATTTGTAAATTGTAAATTAATATTAAATAATAATAAATGAAGTCATTTGTTAACAAACGGAAGGTGTCAACATTATCGATTGATTGCTGCACAATTCGAGTTTTTTATTTATGGCCATAAAGTAGGTGAAAAGGAAATGTCAATGTAAATGCATAATTCATTCCATAGCAGCAACTTTACAAGGACCTCATTATGAAGAGTGCGAAACAATGCAGATAAGTGTGACAGAAGCAATTAATGCGCTAAGAAAATGTCAACACACACAAACACACACACACACACACACACACACACAAACACACACACACACACACACACACACACATACACACACTGGGTGTTTTGCAGGCAGGATGACATTGAGCGCAAATAGTCTAACGACAGCCAAAGAAAGAGAACAGAAGCCGACAACGAGGACGATGACGATGACAACAAGGAAGATGACGACTAGCCAAGGACGAAGGCGACGCGTGACGCATTTAGAGAATGTTTGTACACATCGCAGTGGAAGGAGCACAGCCTCCTGAGGAGTTTTGCAAGTCGCCTTGACTTTGATTGGTGCACTGGAAATCTCGATCGTGATTATCCAAGGTCAGCTCACCCAGGCTGGCATTTCCGAGGCGCTCATTCAGCAGCACTGATTGAGATGACCTCGAGCGGACTTTTTGCAGCGGCAAACTGTGGATCAAGGCCAGTGAAATTGTGAAATCATGCTGCATGCGAATGAGGCATGCCAAATGTGGCAGCAATGCGTAAGTAGCCAAAATTGAAAATTACTTCATCTTCATATAGATATGAGGCAAGCGGCAAGCGGCAACACCTGCGGCGACTGGGCCTGAATATACATAAATATATTCTCAACCCAAATCGAGACGTGTGCATTTTTAATTGCTAAATCAAAACAAAATTTTTTGAATAATTCTCTTTCTCTTTTCACAAATTAGCCGTCGATTGAGGCAATCAAATTGATGGCATTTCAACGGATTCGATTAGGATTCCATCGAAATTTCTTGGGCTGAGCATACGAAATGGAATACGAATTGAAACTCCTGCTGTGTTCAGGTTAGACAACCTGACGCTCATACTATATGTATATATTTATACATAAATCTGACTAAAAAGTGTAAAACACTACAATTTGTTTGTTTTTTTTTGCTGTTGTTGATAATTTTTCTTAGCTATTTTCATTTTATACGCAGCTTGACGCCGAATCCGAATGTTTCGGTCTGATAATGAGTGGCGATGTTGTCGATTTTGTTGTGGTTTATGGCTGCTGTTGTTGTTGTTGTTGTTGCCGCTCAATTAGCATTTGGAGACGGCGTAATGAGCAATAGCTATAGCCATTGCCATCTACGACTCCCAGAGGAGTTCCAGCAACTTCAAAGCCACAGCGTGTGACCCTCAACCGAGTAAACGAAGCCAAACAAATAAACAAACAGAAAAATAGACAATCGCCCGATTTGAAGTATCTTAAGCGATACTTATGTAATGCTCCATGGCAAGGGGGGAGGGGGGAATGCACACAATTCAAATGCCAATGTGAAATCCTTTGAAGTTTCTGAATTATTAATGAGTTATCGAAGTCGATATCAAAGTCGAAATCGTTTGCTCGTGAATATGTCTTCATTAGCTTGGATATTAAATGATATTTTTTTCTATATCCCCGCGTGCAGCTGATAATATTAACGGTTTATCGTTGGATATTAACACATTCGCCTACTTCAGGCGCGTGCCTGTTTCACCTTCCACATATACTATATATATATATATATATATGTATGCACTTCCGATGTCCAGTTGCTGCAGCTAACCCTCATGAAAGTGCTTGGAAAAGGGGATGAGCGAGCAGCGGGCAGCGGGCTGGATGGGGTACGACGACGACACACACACACAATGGGATGTTCCCGATTCACTGTCAAGGTAATTTATTAATTCGGCAATAAAAACGCACGAAACGTACCCGTCCCCGTCCCCCTCCCCTTCCCTTTCGTCCTCTCGTCTACCAACTCTGGGGTGTGTTGTGGTTGCAACACTCACATGTGGGCCTTACAACTCAATTATTGTTGCTGCAAAAGTTGACTCTGTCGCACACAATCAGCTTAAGCAGCAGATTTCAATGCGTTCTACAAAGTATTTCATTGGGATTATATAATCAGTTGAGTGATAAAAGTCAATCGCCCAGAAAAAAAAAACCCTTGAATTTCTGTGGTTACTTCAAAAATTTAAACTGCACCTGATCCAAAATCGATCTGTTTGATTTGAGGAAAAATAAAGCTTTTTTGGTCAAACCATTTGGCAGACTGATTGATTGCTCCAAATTGATTGGTTGCCATTTATAAAGTGATAGGCAGAGAGATGTCTAAACTCAGTTTTTTAAACTAATAATATGAATTTTGAACTCAATTTTATTTGATAATAAAACAATTATTAGTCTTTTTTTTGTGATTATTCGACTTATTTATTATTAATATATTATACATATATGTCAGATGTCTTCCCTTATTTTTATTAACTAATAAAATTATTAGTATTTTTGTTAATATTCGATTTATATATGCATATATAAAGTGATAGGCAGACAAATATCTTAACTCAGTTTTATTAACTAATAAAAAAATGATTAGTATTTTGGTAAATATTCGATTTATTTATATATATATATATATATATATATATATATTATTATTTTTGTAACTATTCGATTTACTTATCGATATAAATTGATAGCCAAACAGATGTTTTAGCTAAATTTTATTAACTAATAATAGTAATTTTTTTGGACTATTTTTACTATCAATTAATATTTTATAATTTTTCTTTAAATAAGTAATCTTATTATTAGTAATACCTTTTATTAGATGAAAGATTTATGCTTAGTTTTCAATTCAATTTATGGAAAAGTTCTTTTACAGAGTTGGATATATATTCCCTCATCCACAAGCAGCGCTCTGTACGAGTATCTGTTGGCAACATCGATGCCCTATCTATAGATTTGTGAGCGTTTTGCAACGTGCAACGTGGCAGGGCAGAAAGTGGGTTGTCGTGGGTCATGAATCGCAGTCGCCTGTCAAGCTGAAAAACGCCATAAATTCTGGTCCGGCTGTCACCGAACGTGCGCAATGCAACAACAACAATGGCATTGGTAGAGGTAAGGAAAACGTTGGGAGTTGGGCCAGGAAGGAAGAGAGAGGAACAGGGACTGTCGACAGGGGCAGGGGCTGGAGGCAGCCGCACAATTCGCACATGCACATACTGCACACATATGCCAGATCCGGAATCTATTGATATCAGTCGATAAGGGTGCAGAGGGTGGACTTTAGATCAGATGTCGGGGGTGGTCTTTCCTCCTCCTGCTGTTGCTGCTGCTGTTGCTGCCATCTCCTTTGCTGCCGAGCTAAGCGGATAACGAAAGTTGTGTAAACACAAAGTTGGCCATTTGGCTGTTAAGTTTGTTCGCCTTTTGGCCAGTCAATTTACTTGAGCGGCTTACGGGTCAGCTAGGCAAATATGCTCAGGCATCTTTAGGCACTTGCCCCGGCCACAGTGAAAACCCTTGGCGAGCAAACAAAAAGTGCAACACGCGACGCAACAAAGAGCCACTGAAGATGGCACAAGGAGAATGGGAAATGGGATTAGGAACGGGTATGGGTATGGGAATGGTTAAGGAGCACGCGCAATGTTATCCTTTCACAGCCATTTGCGCGACTTATGCAAGTCTTCGGCTTCGTATCAAGCACAAATTTCCTGACTGATGTGAATACCTTCGCGATTCCTGGAACCAATGGCAGCCGCTTCGGAACGATGCCGGAGAAATTTGTACGAATTTACGGCTGACGGGCTGTGACAATAAACCAGGGCCAGAAGGAAAAGCCTTTTGTGCCAACCGTTTAAGCAAACGTTTACAGTTTACAGTTCTGTTTATGTCTTTATGATTATTGCAATTAGAGGAGTGCAGCATGAGTAATCTCGCCATCTCGCTTGCTCGTCCACCTACAAACGCATGCGACTTAATTATGCGCCTGTGGGATGTCCTGCGCACGTCTCAGACTCAGCTCAAGGACGCAAGGATGTCGCAGGAGAAATGCGCCTACGGATAAGTTTTCCCAACTCGCGATGATAATGGGCGCGATGGGTAGGTAATAAGCAGCGCAGCAGGTAAGCAAGCTATGTGGACGACTCTCTCACTCTCTCGCTCTCTGAGCGGATAACTGGACTTGCGGATAAACGTTTGCTGCTGCACTACCCCTGCAAGCAATAAATCTGGCAAGGTCCTGGAGGGGTAGTGCAACGCAGCTCAGCGCAGCGCAGCATGTGTCAAAGTGTCATGCGCAGGGATATTTATGCGCTATGACGAGCGCGTGTGCCGTGCATCAGGCTATATTAAGGCAGGATCAGGGGATAGAGCAGCTCATTCGCAAACGCAGCAGCGTCGCGCACACATCGTTCAAATAGATTCAGTAAGGACAACTCAGAGACACAGATTTGCAATGGCAGCAACGAATACGCACAGCCATAGTTACTATGCCGACAGCATGTACAACATGTACCACCACGCCCTGCCGCCCACCTACTATGAGAATAGCAACAGCTACTATCAGCAGAGCAACTCCAGCTCCTGCTCCAGCTGGCCGGCGAGCTATCAGCCCAGCAGCTATGCACAGTATGGCCAGGAGAGTTACGGCGACAGTTGCTACTACTCCAACTACCAGCAACAGCCACAGCAGCAACCACATCCGACTTTGACCATGCCTGCGCCAGCTGCACTGCCTCATTACCAAGCACCAGCTCCGGCTCCGGCTGCAGCAACAGTTAGCATCACACCCGCTCCACTAAAGAGCCGCAAGCGGAAGGCGGAGGAAAATGCCGCGGACATCATTGCCGCCGTGGAGGAGCGTCCGAGCACACTGCGTGCCCTGCTCACTAATCCCGTCAAGAAACTAAAATACACGCCCGACTATTTCTACACCACGTTCGAGCAGGTAAAGAAGCCCAACAGGAGCAGCTCCGCCGGCGAGCTGTCACCCTGCTACGAGCAGGACTACGCCGTGCCCACACCATCCACCCAGCAGACGCACATGTCGCCACAGCGCAGCAGCAGCGAGGATGTTGACTATCTGGATGTGTACTCGCCACGCAAGCAGGCCAAGCATGGCGACTTTGTCACCCCGCCACCAGCAGCCACCACGCCCACAGCCACATCCAGCACACCCACCTCCCTTGCCGATGGCATTAACATTGGCATCAGCACGCCACCCCAGTCGCCGGCCGAGAAGAATGAAATCAATCATCGAATTGTGACAGCTGCCTCCAGCGGCAGCGGCAACAACGAATTCAATTGGTCGCACATCGAGGAGACTCTCGCATCAGGTAGGCATCGCACTCTCTCCCTCTCTCATGCTCTCTCTTGCTTTCTCTCAGTTTGAACTGTTACTTACTTGCCACATTTCTTTTTATCTCTTGCAGATTGCAAAGACTCGAAACGCACTCGCCAAACCTACTCCCGCTACCAGACTCTGGAGCTGGAGAAGGAGTTCCACTTCAATCGGTACATCACTCGCCGTCGTCGCATTGATATTGCCCATGCGCTGAGTTTGAGCGAGCGGCAAATCAAGATCTGGTTCCAGAACCGACGCATGAAGTCCAAAAAGGATCGCACCCTGGACACCTCACCCGAGCACTGCACCAGCGCCGGCTATGCCTCGCTCTTGCCACCGATTGATGTCCTCGCCGTGCCTCCGCCACAGTCGCAGTTGCAGTCGCAACCTCAGTTGCCTTATGCTGCATACCCCGCTTTCTTGCCCGCCACACAGCAGAGCTATGATTACCCGCAGCAGTCGCCGCCACCGCCGCCGCACTTTGGCCAACAGTTCGAGGCACAGTACACACCGCAATATCATCAACAGGCCCAGCAGCAGTGCAACTACCAGCAACAACAACAACAACAACAGCAGCAGGAATTGAGCACCTCCAACCAAGCGCTTTATCATCTGCCACTGCCCTAAACATACCCGCAACATACACACACACACACACACACAACCGGAACAAACGCGCCACAACAAATTCTCGACCATTTGCCGGTGACACGCAAATGTCAAACGAGATGCTGCGCAGTCGCTGTCGCTGTTGCTGCCGCTGTTGCAGTGGCAGTGACTGTGGCACTCGCTATCGACGCACAAGGAGCGCGCACTCCCTACGGTGCCCAGGACACCAGCATAGGATGAGTGCGCCTGTGCATAGATCGCGGCGACTCCTTGCCGTGCCAACTCCGACTTTACCTCAAAAACCCAGTGGCTGGCCATGGGTTAACCGTTGCCCGCTCCCTCTTGCCTACATTCTGTTGCCTGCATTCTGTTGCCTGTTTTCTGTTGCCTGCTTTCTGTTGCCTGGAGCGCTCGATTATCATTGAGCCCATGGGCTGCGGCCGGGCATCGATCATGCCACACAACTTGGAGACTGAAAGAATATGTTTTGTTAAGCGAAAGTGTAGAAACTAATTCTAAATCGATTTTACTATTAATATTTATTAAAAAACAAATATATATAAAAATTATTAAAACGAATTTATTGAAATGAATTTAAGTGTTTTATTGAGTGGTCTGATGAAATTATTGAATTATTGATTGAAATTATCATTAAAGAATGCGTCATTCAAAACTGGGGAATATTTTTATTGAGCTAAAATTGACTTGCTATGGCAGAAAACTCAATTTATTCTTTACCATTAAGGTAGCAAATTTGACATGGCAATTTAAGAAAATATATATAAATAAATATTTACTTATACTCTATAAATATATATTAATTAGAGAAAAAATAATAACTTTAATATGAGAAGAAAATTGTTTAGATTGTTTAAAGTTTTCTTCTCAATTAATTTATATATTCCTTCAATTGTGCGACACAAAACTTATTGTTCAAATAATTGTATTATAATATTTAACAATACCAAATTGTAAGTTATATTTATTATTATTATTTACTTTATATATTTTAGTTATATTTATTATTTTTATTTCCTTTATATTTTTTAATTATATTTATTATTTTTATTTACTTTATATATTTTAGTAATATTTATTATTATTATTTACTTTATATATTTTAGTTATATTTATTATTATTATTTACTTTTTTGCCAATTGCTGGCGCAAGTTCTTTGTTGGGTCTGTGGCATCATTAAGAATCCGTTGCACATGGCAACCACCCAAAACTTTGAACATTTAAGCCAGAAGACAAACGTTATTGATATCAACTCTAAATCCGAGCAGCTGCAATTTGCCGCTTCCCCTTCCCCTTCACTACACACCTCCCTTTCTATCATTTGATTTTCTATAAAATACACTATTTTCGCAATGGAAAAACGTCACATTTAGGTCGGTTTTTGGGTGTTTTCTGCTCGCTACCCTCCACCACCACCAGGAGCAGCAGCAGCAGCAAAGGCATCCTTTTGGTCTTTCGCTGTTTGCTCATCTATTGAAGTGAGACATTGATTGGTCATTTTTCATTGCTCTCCATGACAGTTATCGGCAATGCAACCCAAGAAGCATGTCCCATCCCATTTGCCAGGCGGCTTTTATACGACTTATTAGAGACCAAAGTGGACATCGGGCAGCAGCATCAATGGGTAGTTGCACCGTGACCCACCTCTATGGGGTACTTTGAAAAAAAATCTATTAAAATAAAATAAGAAATTCTCAATCTGAAAACAAGTCAAAATTTTATAACGATCCGAAATCGGTTCTCTAGTTTTTCAATATTTCGTAATGTGGAAGTCCAAGCAGAGCAGACAACATTTTAAAATAGTTTATTTTGTATATATAAATATTAAAATAAATAAAAAACTTAATTATATTTAAAAATTGAATTAAATTAAATTTCTAATTTCGCAAACAATTAATTTTAAAATATTAAGATTTGTGCATAAATTAGTAATATTTATATATTAAATCATTATCTATATTTATATTTCTATTTTACTTCAATTCGCTGTTGTCAGCACAATAATAAATAACTTTAAACATTTAACTATTTTAAATAAACAAATATTATTTTTTATATTAGTGTACTTTATATATTTATCAAAAATTCCAACTATATATTTTTTCTCTTAATTTCTAACTATTTCTTTGGCAATATTAAATATGTACGAGTTTTCTGGGAAATGCCACAAGAATTGTTTATCTACCTGAACTCTTGGCTAACATTAAGTCCAAAGTCATAAATTGAGAATTTTTTTTAGCGTTTAAAGTCAGTTTTATGTTCTGCTTGTTTTTTTTTGTGTTTGTGTTTTGCGTTTTTTTTTACAACTTCTTAGTTAGTGGTAAAAGGCTTACGTGCAAGTTGCGAAAGAGTTACGTTAACTCTTCGATGTCCTTCGCAGAAGTGAAGTCAATTTATTGAAAATCCAAAAGGACGCTTTTAACTCATTCGCGAACCATAAAACCCACAGTTGGGCGATGAATATTCGCGGAATGCTTCATTGTGGGCGTTGGCAGACGATCGATGTGGCAGTCAAGGTTGCAAAGTCAATCCTTTAGCGTAATCCTTTAAATAGTCAAAACAGGGCCCGCCTTTGTCAAAACAATTGTGCAGAACTCTTTTGGCCATCGGATTCGCAGTGCGAATAGGCGTTCTATTGTGTCCACTTAGCCCGACACGGTACCTGCCTCTCTGTCCCTGCCTCTGCCTGCGCGAATTACCATTGTAAAACTATCCTTTCGCAAACACGAGCAAATGCTCAGGCGACTCAGGATGGCGAAGGAGTTACAAAGTCATAAAAATAAAACACCTTTGTCTATCTGCATTGTCGGTTGGCGAATTATCCTTTCTGAGCCGCTGCCGAATCCTTAGACTCCGCATCCGCGGCATGTTTACAGACAACCCAACCCGCCTACCACGACAGATTCGCAAATGCTTTGACTGCAGTGCAAACGGAGTCCGTCCACGAAGTGTAAGCCTCTTAACTGGAAGGGATTTAATTACATTATCCTTATGTTTAAGATAAACACAAACAGCACAACTCGGATGTGGCACGGCTTTAAATTAACTTACAAAATGACCTTAAACTGAGTTTTTGCAAAGTCAATTTTAATGAACAAAACAGTATTTAAAATTTAAAATATTTAAAATTCGCTTTCCGTGTTGAATAAATCTAATCATAAAATTTAATTTTATTATTATGCACTTTTTAATATGAATAGTTACAATATGCACAGTATTATTTCCAAGACTAGATTTAAACCAGTTTCGACTAATTGCTAAAAGTTAACCTATTATTAAAGAAATAATAACCTTAAACTGTAATCTTGCAGATTTTCCATCTATGCTAAATTTAGTTGAAGCAACAGGTTTTTTTTTTTACTCAAAGTCCACAAGGGCGTTATGATAATTCTGGAAACACCCAAGGGAATAAAGAATCAGCTCGTGGGGAGGAGGTTAAAGTTGCGGCTGTGCCCCTTTGTTGTGATTACCACTTTCGGTGCTGTATTTATGGCGCTCGAATAGCAATTAATTGTGACCCAAATCAACAGTATTCGAATGGTTGGCAACACCAGCGCCTCGTCTCGGCCTGGTCTAATGGCCCGGCAAATGTGTGCGATCGCCACTGGAGCAGAGCAGAGCAGAGCGTGTGAGCTGGTCAGGCACAGGGGCCACATTCGAATGAGTTATGAGCACAGCGGACAAATGTCGCTTTAAATGCTCCATTGGCATGCATAAATTTTTGGTTTACAAGCTCCGTCGCTTCGTTCCATAGAATACAACCGGCTCATCCCGAGCGCCAGATGAAATCAGCGCCAAAAAGCCTCAACAACGCGTTGGCGGCTAGATCAGTGCGTCAAAGCCGCCAACTACCGACTCCAAACCCCCAACTAGCCAAAAACATTAATATGTTAATGCGCGGATCAGTTCGTTGGTGCGGTGGTCCGTCGTGGCGGCGGTGCGGCGGGACGGTGGCTGACAACGACAACAGCCACCGTCTGTGGGGATTTATGGGTTCACCGAATGCTTTATGGCGTGTCGCTTTGACTAATTTATCTGTGGACTATGGAGAGGCGGACTGTGTGTTGGCCACAAATTTATTGTTAATTTATGATTAAGCTGATTGTGCTCGAAAAGGTTTCTGGGCTTGTCGTCGTTATTATTTGATTTCTACGCTATCCTTTCATAGACAGCACAATAATATTCGGCATCATCATTTGGCCCTCTTCGTCTTTTTAGCCAATAGTCTTGCTGGTTATACCCTTGTGAAGAGTATTCTCATTTAATCGAAGTATATATATATTCTTGATCAGCATCACTAGCAATTATTCCACTTTTTTTTATGAGCAAAACTCTTTCAACTGTAAAGCATTATTATATTTTATAGCATAACAGAAATGTACGAATAAAATTGATTTACAAAAAACATAAACAAATTTTGAACTCTTCAATAAATTGTAAATTTGTTCTACAAGAGTAGCTAATATTCGACGTTCCAAATATATTCGTTCTTTACTGTATTTATTTCATTTTGTTTAGCCATATTTATAAATAGATAATTAACTCGAACCAGTGGCATACCGATTATGAGATAAAAACAAATTTAAAAACATAAAATCTTATTGTATCTTTTTCATAGAAACAGCTGTTTGGAAGACCATTTATGAAAATGCATTATTATATTTTGTGATTTTTTTTTTCCCAAGATTAGCCTGCAATATGTGCATGCAATATGCGTTTTAGTTGGTGCTCGAAAATTTTTTGATCCGCGCTGTTTGTTATTAAAAGGCATAATTGAATTTCTTGCAAACAGTTGTTTGGTTTGTGAAAGATGTGGCCTGAACATGCAAAGCTGGTGACCCCAGCCCAGCCCCCAAGGAAAGGGGGATCCGGCTGGCGCTGAAAAGTATGTTTTTCGAAAGTATGAAAAAAGCAATTAAAAGTGAAATAATGAATTCATTCTTTGCAGTTTTGCCATGTTTCTGTCCGCTGTCTGTTTGCTGTTTGCCAGTTGTCTAAACCCCAAAGACACGAGCCGCTGGTTGGCTGGTTGGGTGAAGGGATCGGGATCGGCGGTGGAATCAACCTCGGAGCGTAGCTGCTTGGGCTGATTAGCATGAGCCGTAACAGTTTTTAATTGCAGCCACATTTGACGGCGCGTCGCAATATGCCAACAGCGAGCACTAATCTTGCCATCAGAAAGTTGAAAAACTTTTACCCCTCTCAGACCATTTTTTTTTTTTTTTTTTAATAACAATCATAAAAGTTGTTGCACAAATGTTTTCCATTTTCCTTATCGCTCGGTGATTAACTGTAATAAATATAAAAAAAATATAATGTTTTTGTGTTATGGAAGTTTTTATATTAGAAGTGAAATAAAGGCATGCAAAAAATTTGCTTAAATGCATTTAATACGAAATGATTGAAATTGTGCAATTCAAATAAAAATAAACAATAAAAAAAATTAAATAAAATTGAATTTTATTTATTTATGTTACACTTAATAAGGAAATATCACTCCTATATACAGATATTTTTCAGTTTGAATTTGACCTATTTTCTGGCATGTTTCTTCATCAAACATACACACAAACACACACATAAACACACATTAGAATTTGTAGCTTTGGGCATAGGTGTGTGTGAGCGCCGGGTCATTAATTTTGATCATGCCCTAATATGTGTCAGACAGTCAGTCAGTTCGTCGAGTAAGTTGCCACCCAGCCAAGTTGCCAGTCCGTCTGCAGTCCTCGTCAAAATTTCCATTTACAATCAACTCCGACTACACGCACACAATAACAACAGTAACACACAAACACACACACACACGAATACCTTAGTGGATGCATACTATATTCAAATTAGGCAAGGCGCCTTCCACAACCCCAAGCCCACATTTCCATCTCCATGTCCATCCCCTTTGGCATTGCCATTGCGTTTGGCTTAACCGGCACCAGTGCTGGGGTCTGCACATGTGCCGAAGTGTGTGGCGGAATTTTCTAATTTATTTTTTAGCAAATGGTTCAAGGCCCTTCACGTTCTGAGGGCAACGTTTCAAGTTCGAACTTGCCGCCAGCAACAAATTGTTAATGGAAATTCACGCGTTTCGAATTATTGATTTTTTGTGCCCGTCGAAAACAAACTTTCACTCTCGCTCTCGTCACACAATTGACATTTGAATTGTACAAATTTGACGTGAATGAGGCGATGACGATTAATGGCCAAGGTCGATTTTAAGTTTGACAGCTCGCTGCGAAAGTTCTCAACAATTTTCTTTTAAGTTTATTTAAGAATGTGCTTAAATTTTCGGTACAAATTGTATTGACTTTAATGTGCGTAAGCATTTGATCATAAGGAACTGCACTAGCGACCTCTGGAAGGATGTGGCATGCAACACATTTAGTTTTCCAGTTGGAATTTTGCTAATTGCATTTTCGCAATTTTCCGATATGCTGCGAATGCTCATGGGAAGTGCAATTTTCTCCGGACACAAACCAGAACAAATGCAGTTTTTCCAGCTGGCTGGTAATGCAGTGCAATCGGCACTGCTTGCTGCAAGATATTTGTGTGAATGCACTGCTTAGCCTTCGTAATACGTGAAAAAATATAAGAAATGACGGCAAAAGTTAAAGAAATATATTTTAAAAAAATTTGTTAAATGTAAATAAATAATACCTAAAGTGCGAATACTAAAGATGATAATCGCCATTTATTGCTAATGATAATAAATTGTGTATTAGATAAGAGACCAATTTAAGATTTCATTTTAGATGAATTAGCAAACTTGCTACGAAATCTGATTCTGTTTAAATATGTATTTCAAGTGATCTAAATGTTTGTATTATAATATAAAAGATCTGAATAAATTTAAAGAATAAAAAAGAACAAATAAACTTAGTAAAATAAGCAAAGCAATCAATGCTTTTTTATAGATATTTCCTGTTAACTTTCTAAAAGCACATGAAATTCCAATCCTTCACATAAAGTCTTGTTTTAAATTAGCCAGGCTAAAACTATTAGGAAATTTTATCGTGGCTAAGAATATTTAAATGAACCTGTTTAACACGGCGACCTCTTGCGACCGTGTCTAAAGCATTTCGGGTAAAATGTGTCCACATTGTGAGATACTGATTTAAATCCTAGCGTCTCATTCGCATTCGCATTTAATGTGGCCTTGATGACGTACACTAATTAAAGCCACGCTGATTAGCAGCAGCAGGAACTAGAAATTGAACACGTAGGCACATGCAGAGTTAACCCATATACAAGTGACTATGCCACATTGTTCACACGCATAATGTGGGCTAAAGGATTTGGCGGCGCGCCGCAGGACGATAATGAACACAAATGAGCCGAGCGAAAGGAGTTTTTGCAAGCGCTCACAAAATGGCAAACATTTGCCAAATACCAAAAACCATCTAGAACAATGGGCAATGGGTAATGCCGGCGGACCTGTTGGTCCTGTCGAACAGTAACTGCTGCAGAAGGACGCGACCTTGACGCAATGGCTCAAGAGCAAAGCCAAACAGCCAACAAGCCAGCCTGCCAGACAAACGGACAAACAGAGACAGACAGACAGACATTTCTGTCAGGCATTTATAGAATTTTTTGGCTGTGTATCTTTTGTTGCAATCTGATTGATTGCTGTCAAGCGGATGGGAAAGAAAAGAACCCCTATATATATATATATGTATATAGATATATACAGCCTGGCAACAGCTGCCAAATGGCTTCCTTAGACTGCTGCACTCGGCAGCGACGCCATTTTAAAGTGAATTATTTGAGTCTTTCGTTTGTGTTGCAGAAAATTTAAATTTTAAAGCGCCGTCGACTGCAGCAATTTGTAGGTGGAGCCACTTTCCATTTTGCCACCTCCCAATTAATCATTCGACTAAGCACACAGCCTGTGGCCCAGGACATGCGCAACAGTCGCTCCGCTCACCATCCAGCAGCCAAAGCGAGAGGCAAATAGCCTGCGAGCTTTTCCCAGCAAAAGCTTTGTTATCTGGCCTGCTGGCTGGCTGGCTAGTGGCACGTTGTATCTATATAGTCGTGTGTACATAATGGCATAAGGATACACATGTGTGTGTGTTTGTGTGTGTTGATGCCAGCAAAACCAATTCAAAATGGCGCCACAGTCAGAATATATTTTTTGAATGTTTTGCGGCAACTAATGATGAATTTAGTAGCTCGCGTGTCGCTTTAGCTCAGCTGTTGTCCTTGCAACGATAGCAACAACTGCGCCTAATGGCCTCAGTTTGAGCTCCATCAGCAAACGCCATCTTGCCCGGCTAAGTAGCTCATCGCCTGACAGCTGAGACGCGTTTATCATAATCAAATGTGGATGGACAGTGACACTGACACTGACACTGACTCTGATGGTGGCACTGACACTGACACTGACACTGACTTCAACTCTCCTCTGGACTAAAAACAGAGAAAAAGGTTGGAAATTAATTTAAATTGGCTTTTGATGTAAATGCATTCCTCAATGCTGCAGCTACTCCACTTAGCAATGATGGGGTATGTATATAGTATGTGCTCCAGATTTGTCTTATTCCATTTATCGCTGCCTCTCTAAGTAGCTGCAAGTTGTGTTGCGTTGTGTGTGTGTGTGTTTGTCCTAAATGGCGCATATTTATCAAACTGCCAGTAGCAGCTACAGTTGCTCCTCCCCTCCCTGCAACAACCCCCCTTAAGCTGGATTTCAAGCTGCAGTGCGTGAAGAACTCAAATGGCAAGGTATTAACGAACTGTCGTGAGTTGTTGTTCCCCGCCTGCCTGCCCCTGGACAACCCCCCTGCACCCAATGTCGGCTCGCCGCGCCGCGCCCTCTAGTTGGCCATGCTTTCTGTTATTGACCATTTTTCTTATGTCGATGGCACTGCGTTTAATTGAAAACTGCTGCAGTTCCGTTGCATCGCTGCAAGTTGCACAGTTGCACAAGTTCTATGCCCACATTTAATGTGAAAATTCCTCTAGTTTTTTTGTTGCTGTGCAGCGGGCAAAAACAAAACTACAAGCGCTGCTGATTGTTTCATATTAAAAGCGTGTGTGTAACAGCAACAACAGCAACAGCAACAACAACAACAACAACAACATCAATATTAACAACATGCGAGCGATGATGAAAAATCGCCTGCAACATGTTGGATGCTGCTGAGGCAGAGGGTATGTAGCTCCATTTCCATCTACGTCTCCGGCTTCAGCTCGGGCATTTTTACTGCCCGCTGGCAGCTCCGACATCAACTCCAATTACAAAAGTACACGCAGGCGTCTCTCTTATGATTCCTAGTTTTCCCCTATCCTTTTTTTTCATTTTCATTTTTAATATGGTTTCCCTCATGTCGTGCGGACTTTGAAAAAAATATATTAAATACTACAAAACAAAACGAAACGGTTGCATTTCGTGAAAGAATTGGTAACCATCTGGAAACCAACTGAATGCAATGACAACGCAACAAATACATATTATAATAAAGTATTCCATGATGATAAATAAATTATTTAATTAAAAATAATGAGAGAATTGTGAATATTTGGTATTCATTTACCTTATGCTGAATAAATGATAGGGAAATTAAATTTACGTAAGATACTTTCAGATAAATATTATTATTTATATATATTTTTGTTAAATGTTTACATGTAGTAATGTCAAATCAGTTAGGAGTGGCGAATCGCAATGTAAATGCAAATCTATTCCCAAAATATTTATATAAATTTCAATTAAATACTAATTTCTTTTAGCAATAATCAAACTAAAGATATTAATCATTTTATTGCGTGTTTAAAACTGCAAATTTAAATCTTGAATATTTAATTTAAATACTCACTTAAAATATGCAAATGTGGCTTTAATCTCAAATACCAATTAATTTTTTGACATGTTTATATTATTATTGTTACGCTTTAAAAAGTATTATAATAAATTCTGGGAAATACTTAAGAAAATATATAAATGTAGTAATTCAAATACTTAAATGCCTAAAAATTTGTCTACATTATATACACAAACGCAACAAATTATTGTAGGAGAAATACAAAAATAAAAAAACCAAAATAATATTGATATTCCCATATCTAAAATATGCAAATTATTAACGAATTGCCCACATTGGGCAAGATTATAGCTATACTAAAAATTATATTTTGTAGAAACTTGCGTGGTAATATTTAGTTTTTAACTTGAAGTGGACAATTTTTTTAATTAATCTTTCTGGATTCAAATGCAAATATCAAACGAAATACACAAAATACTCGTTTTTGTATTTCTTGTTTTGCTCGCTTGGAATTTGGTAGCACATCCAAAATTGATTTTTAATTAAGGCATTTAGCCAAAGTCGAAGCCAAACCCAGCCCAAAAGTTCGTGGCCTTAACTCGTACCTCGTAACCCGAAACCGTATGAATCATAAGAACCCAAAGACGTCGCCAGACAATGTGCTCAATAAATTTAAATTCCGATTCAGAATCGGATTCATAGCTAGAGTGCAAACGAGCTCATTTTAAAGAGATGCAAACAAAACACGACTTGGAGCAAGGTTTAAAAACAACAACAACAAAACTCATTTGTCGGTTATTCCTTTTTTTTCTTTTTTTCTTTTTGACTTTTTTGTTTACAGAGAGCGCTGTAAAATTTCGAACGCAACCAATAAAAATGGAAATGATGGCGCACTGAACGAAACGTTTATAAAATAATAATGCGAAATAATAATGTGACGGTGATTTAGCGGAACAGCGCCTCGATTGAATACAAATAAAGTGCCTGGCAGCGGGTGGGGCAATCGGGCAAATAGGGATGGCGGCAGCTTCCCGGGTAGCGGGATGCACTAATCTAGGATGATTTCAGCCTAATCCCGAGCACAAAAAACAACAAAGCTGCTGCTGGTGCTGCTGGGTTCCCACAGGAGTCGAAGAGTGCGAGAATAAGAACGAGAAAGATAGAGAGAGAGAGAGCAAAGACAATGGTGGGGGGGGAGGTTGCACGCTGAAGTTGACGTTGACGTTGACGTTGAGTGGCAGGCAATCATCTGCCTCGTCCAGCGTCCAACTACCTGTTTTCTGTGCCGTTTCTGCTGTTTGCCAGCTGTGGCTGCCGTGGAGCCGCCGTCGTCGCTGCTCCGCCATAGGCCGGTTGGTCCAGGCCATGCAGCACCCCCGAAACATAAATCAAAGCGTTGGGCGTGGCCTTGTCGAGTGCGAGCGAGCGCGACTGCTTTTCGAACATGCGCACACTGAATGCGGCTCGCTCACACCCGCTGCGCTCAGGCCGAATGATTTACAGTTTTCGAATACGCACACAGTCGCACACACACACAGGCATTCACTTGGACTTGGTCCCCACTGCGACAGTCAGCGCTGCGCAAGGCTCTGTGTCAAACGTGAATCGAACGTGGCGCACTCAAGTACGCCAGCTGCGCGCTCGGTACTCGGTCAAGTTTCAATCTAACTTCTACTTACCCAGTGAAAATAGTCGTGTTACGCGAAGCACCGCATGCCCAACTGGGTTCAGCCCCAAACTTAGCTTTCAATCGACGGCAAAAGTGCACTGCGATTAAAGTGTCTTCGAATATTCAACGCAATCAACAACGGATAACGGATAACCTAACGGAACTCAGTCCAAAGGATATATATATATATATATATACCATATATGCAATATTTTATTCTCGAATTGTCTTATGCAAGTTCAAAAATTCAAATGGGCTGTAAAATGCTTTAAAAATGTATTTGCAATTTGAGAATGTCACAAGAATTGCGTAAACTAATCGAGTCAAGTGTTTTTTATGTATTTAATACATAAATATTGTTAAGTGTACTAAAAAAAATAATATTATTCAATAGTAATCATAATTAAATACAATACATACACTAAGTGAAGTGCTTACTCAAATACCGTTTTTAAATCATCTGAAAACAAACGAATTGGAATTCGAAGCATTCAACTTATTTCGAATTATAGGTAAGCTAAAACAAATTATTTGTGGAAAATGATGAGCAAAATAAATATAGGAACTATTTTTAGTTATTTATCGATAAAGAAATATCCTAAAATTAGTTGGAACTCGACAAATGAAAGGTTATTATAAATATCATTGACTTATAAACGAACTAAATATATAATAATCCTTGTGAGTCAACTTAAAATTTGCTATTCTAAATAAATCACTTCAGAAATGGGCTAACTTTTCCTCAACACCTTCGAAGCAGTTTTTGTTTGGCTGCGCAAACTTTATAACTAACTTAAACTTTCCTGCTGTTATCAAACTTTTTGATACACGACAAACACACACACACACACTCACACATTTATATAAAAATAAACACAAACCATGTTACCGAACTTCGAAATTCGAATATTCTCCACTTACAGCGATCCCAGCTCTCACATGTACACTGTACGTGAGATCAATAAGAATGTTCGTGAGCAATTCGAAATGGAATGTGTTCATACTCGAAGAGCGTAAACAATTCGAATATGCTCTCTTTCGAACTGAGAAACACACGCACACACACACGCATGTACACTCAGTTGTGTCTGCGGCAACAAATTTGTGTGTCCGCAAAGGTAACAAAAGCTGTTCAACTTGTGTGAGTGCAAGTGAGATAGCAAGCAA
Organism: Drosophila longiperda; assembly: GCA_035042125.1. NCBI lineage: Eukaryota > Metazoa > Arthropoda > Insecta > Diptera > Drosophilidae > Drosophila > Drosophila longiperda. Next base: position 1,193,478 of record JAWNLV010000115.1, read on the forward strand.
CCGCATTATGTGTTGTCGGACTGCTCTAACCAGCATGACTTGTTCGAATTTCGTTTCTTTTTACGCGAGTGTTTAATGAATGCACTCGGCTGAATGTGTGTTTGCCATAGCAATAACTGTGTGTGTGTATGTGTGCGTGTGTGTGAGTCTACTTACTTTTGGTACTCGTAGCTACAATTGGCGGCGCTGGCGCTGCGCATTGCATGAGTTTTTTTTTTATTGATGCTCAGATATTTGAATTATGCCCGAGCAGTCAAAGTGAGACATTGGCGCTTCGAGCACGTATTCGCGGATACATTCATCGAAACAGAAACACAAACACAAACAGAAACAGTAAAAGTAACAGAATCCGAAACAGAAAACTGTTTTTTTTTTGGCCCTAGCTAAACAATCCGTCAATCTGTCAAAGCACTTGCTCGCTCCGCGAATCGTGCGGCTCTCTGCCAGCCAAAATACAAAAAAACGAAAAGCGAAAAAAGTAATAACTGAAAAGCGTGCATCCGTTGGATACAACAGATACAGAGATACATCCAATGCACAACGCACCGCGCTGACTTTGAGCGATAATAACGAAAGATGGATGGGCAGCTAAGTGTTTGCAGTGCCAGTGTTTTCATCGATGACGTTTAAAATACATTCGCGCTGATGGATACCATAAATTCGGAGTGAACCACTCGCAAATACATCGCGATTCGGCGCCTTTTCAATGGGATCGATTGTCGCTCTTCGAGCCGCTAGAACTGTGACAAATTGTGTGCTTCTCTGCTAAATGCTGTCTGCCCACGGCAGATAATTACGGTTCCAAATCCGCCAAATGTCAAGTGCAAAAGTAAACACAAGCAAAACTGCAATTAAAATCGGATTGCAAACGGATTAACTTGACGCGATGCGGGCTCAAATGGCACTTGGCAATTAGCTGGAGGCCTTTTTAAAGTGATCGCCGCACTCAACGTGAACAACTAATAAACCAAGTTGGAAACAATAACTATTATCCATTTGTAAAGTGAACAAAAGAAAAACGAACGCAGTTTTCAATTGTTGTACACAAAATAAGAAACTCCGACGGCAAAAGAATTTGTTTCAATTGTTGCAAATTTCGGGCTTGGGAAATTAAATTTTATTCATATCAGAGGTAAAATTAATAAATTAATTAATGATGAATATTTATTTATAAATGTTTTATGAATGCATTATGAACTCTCAATTTTATTTTGTGTTATTTGTTGTTTATTAATTTTGTTTGGTTTGCATAATGCAAAAGTAAAGAAAACATTTTTCAGTTAAGGCTTTTTTTTATATAAAGAATTACATATTTAAACGGTAAATTCAACAGTTGAAACTATTAGAATATTTTTTAAAATGCAGAGGGACTTCTGTAAGTCTTAAGAGAAGAGAAAAAAAGATAAGTTGTATAGAAAATTCGTTTTTGAATTAAGTGAATAAAAAAAATTAATTTATATTATGGTCCAAGACAATTGTAACTAATTTCGCTGATTGCCTTAAAGGCATTAAAATTGGAATAAAATCATGTTCTCGTATGGATTGCCACTTAGTTATCGAATTTAAAAATTGAGTTGTTATATAAAATGGGCATAAAAACAGGGCCAACCTTCAATTAAATTCGGCTGTAATTAATAATGTGGTTTAGACACTGTTTTTGGGCACATCCAATTTACATTTGCTGAGTTCCATTTTTGTTTTCGTTTCAGTTTTAGTTTTTTCGTTTTTTTGTTTTGGGTTGCGTGCGCGATATCAACGCAAAGAATTTTCACTTCATTAAAACGAATGCAGCCGTTTTTGAAGTAATTAAGAGCCACAAAGGCGAAATGTCACAGCGAATGAAAAATGCCTAACAAGCAGCCACAATCTACCTACAAAGACCCATATATATAAACACAAGTAAATACATTCCTTATGAATATACATAATATGCCCATGTATATATTTGAAATGTAAATAGTTTTCAAAGAAACCCATCGTTATACATAGGAATTGCGTGCAATAGCGATCAGAGCCATCACATGACAGAGAAGTCATGCTGACCAGACCAGAAACACAAAGTATATTAAGCCCAACTGGCTCTGAACTGCGCCCAAATCGCCTGCTTCTTGGCGAGACGCATTCATATGGAACAGCACAAGCAGAGCCCTTAAAGAGGTGCCACTACACTCAAAAAAAAAAAAAGAGAATCGAAAATTTCCCAAACCACTCTACTAGCGACGCTACAAAATAACTCAATTTATTACGTAGAATGCCCGTTTTTTAATATGATATTTTTTTTATTAAATTCATTATACATAAAACTATTATTTCCAAAAGGATAATTATTCTTCTCAACATTTAATTAATACATTTTGCGTTTGTTAATGGCAAGAATTTGTATTTTATTTATATATATTTTGTTTTTTTTATATTTTCTATTATCTTAATTTGAATTGCTTTAAAACAATGGTTTAAAAATAATGTGGCATTAATAATAAATATCTTTGGTACCTTATCCCAAACAATTTTGCAATCAGATACTTAAAAAAAATATAATTGAAAAAAATTTAACTTTGAAATAGTTTCAAAATACAAAAATATATCTGCTAAAAGCGACTTATTTTTTCTAAGAACTAGCGCTTATTTTTCACATTTAATATGTCAAAATTATTTATTTATAAGTTTCTAAAATTCAAAACAAATATCTCTGATTCCCTGGCGACGTTCTTAGAACTATAGTTTATTTTTTCACAGTGTAGGCAGCGATGGGCGCCCATGGTGCGCCTAGGCTAACTTCGCTGCATGTGCACTTCTCACTGTCTTTATCCCTCTCTCTCTCTCTCTCTCTCTCTCCGTCGCTTGCTTGATCCCGCTCTCGGGGATCGGGCACACATGGCAGTGGGCTAGTGAGAGTGTGTAAATCATATTGCCACTTGATGTAGGTCACTTTCATTTGAATGCGCCCTCTCGCAGGGTGGTCGACTCTGATCAAAAGAGCCCTCAATGGGATATTGCATAATGTGGACACAACACAAATACTGCTGCTGCTTCCACTGCTACCCGTTGAGCTAATTGGTCTCCTAGTTGTGCACAAACACACACACACACACACACACGCGTACACACACACTGTTTGACCGATTCGAAGTATGGTTTAGATGCGCTGCAATTTTTGTTTGGCTTGTCAGCAGCTTGAATTTATGCCATCAACATTAGCATTTGAGCTGCGCCTGGAGAACACATTCATCATTCTATATACGAATGACACTGGGACTAGGACTGGGACTGGGACTGAGACTGGAAGCGAGCTAAAATACCATGATGATGTTTCAGCTTGACTTATTTATATTTATAAATCAAAATACTAAAAGAAACAGAAAAAAATCCAAATAAAATTTATGAAACACGCAAACTTTGCCGCGACAACAGCCATAACAATAACAACAACAACTACAACAACAATAAAGTATTGCTGGGGCGCCTTTGATCTATTGGGGCGACGGCAGCCATTTGCCCAACTATGCATTTGAATGTGTAGGTACAATAAGTGCCGGGACACATTTGTTGTTGACGACCCCGGCAAATGGCTAAAGGAGCAAACGTCTACTTTTTATCCTCATGCACCTTGATGGCAAATAGGTGATTTATATTTCAATGCATATTCAAAGCGATGATATATATGTTTGCACATATGCAACAAATCATATTTCAAATATTTCACTCCGTAAGCAACTATTCAATGTTATGTTAAATATAAGAATTGGAAAAATCAAATCAAAGTTGAAGAAAAACAATAAATAAATAATAATTAAAATTATTTATTAAGAATCCCATCAAAAGTTAGGTTGCCCGAAAGCAGCTCCTTACAGTAGCCAAACCACAAACATGTTGCTCAGTTTCAAATGTCCTTCGGACAGAGGTCAATAGGGATTTGGGAGAGATACAGCCATTACGTAACAGATCGTAAATTATGTGTGAAAATTAAATGGTAAGGACACAAAAGGCGAACCGCAAACACGTCGAGTAGTGTCGAGCACTTTTGAGTACGTGTCAAAAGGTCAACAATGGCTGCTCGCAGCGAGGATCGACAACGAGGCGAGAAAACAAATCAAAAACTCATAAAAATTATGAGAGACGCAACCGCAAACAAAACACAGACGAGGGTTGAGGCGGGCAACTGTAACAGTAACAATAACAGCTAAACATGCGTACGAGTGAGCGAGATGGACATACAGAAAAGAGAAAGAATGGAGAACAAACAAAACAAAAAAAAAAAAAACAAATAATAATATTTATGACTACTTTTATGAGGTGCTTACAAATTTTTATGAGTTTTTAATGGGCCCACTTGCACTCGGATTCGTTTGTCGTTTCTTTTTTGGCGCAGTGCGAGTGAGAGAGGGAGAGAGAGAGCGGCATGGCAATGAGTGTGACTGCGCGTGCGCAAATACCTTTTCAAGAATTGTGCGAGTGCGAGTGCGATTTCGTCTCAGTCCCCGTCCCCGTCCACGTCTTGCCTACTTGTCTCATTGGTCCCAGTTCAGGCGCTGGCCTGTGGCAGTTTTTTTGAAGCGGCATGTTTACATATACACGCGCTACGCCCATGTTGACAACAAATATTAAAAATTATGATTTATGAACAGACCCGATACCCCGGCTAGCCCCGGCTACCCCCCGTGCCCACAAACAACGAACAAGGCACGTTCGAAATCTGTAATGGTGACGGCGACAACAACGACAACGATGGGCGACGACAACGGGCGACATTTGTAAAAGTAATAACTGCGAAGGGTTTTGTTCATTTCATAATTAAGAGAAGGTTCGTTTATGCTTAGAACGATGATGATGAAGATGATGATGATGAAGACGCCAACGCCTGACAGCTGCTTAGAAATGGAAGAAAGTTGAATAGTTTATGAAGAAAAGCAAGTTAAATTTTAAGTTGATTTTAGCAGCTGACAAAAGAAATGTTGTTTTTATAATCAAATCGCTTTTATTAATTGCTAACGAACAAAAAAAATGTAAAATTGAGAATTTATCTTTAAAATAAAGCGTTACTTTTAAGTGTTATAATTAATTTGATTAATTTTAAACACATATATCAGTTAAACTGCACGCTAAAAAAAAGTGTGTTAATAAATTAATTCCGACACTTTTGGTTATAAGTTGGGAATGTGATGAATAAAAAAAAAAACCAATTATTCACAGAAATATAAAACGATTAATGAGTCAAGTCAAACTGCTTTCTTGCTTTCTTCCTTCTGTACAAGATTTAATATCGATTATGCAAAAGTTAATCATCTTAATTACAAGTCGCAACCCCAGTCATAAGATCGGTTTCGGAAACGTTCATTGCCATTGTTCTGTTGGAGTTATCGTGAAAAGTGGCCAGAATGGGAAACCCTTTTCAGCTGTCGCATCGGGCACAATTTGATTTATGGTGACACTGAGTTGGTCTTTGGGGGGAACCTCGGTAGTTGCGCATGTGCAACTCAATTGCTGTTTATTTACTTGGACCTTGCAGCGGCTATGTATACTGCAACATTATTTACCATTTACCTGTGTGTCGGAAAGGGAAATTCGTTATGCGGTTTAAGTATCCGTAAAGAAATTTCACTCCCGTTTTTAGGCATATTAAAACGGCTTATACAAAGGAGGCCCGAGGCGAGGAGAATAAAAGAAAATGCTCATATGCCGAGCCGAGACAAGGGAAAAACTCGCTCAGTTTTGCTCCCTCGTCTCGAAACTGTCATTGCCCAAAGAATTGCCATAATTTATGGCTTTCTTATGAGGCGACAATCAGCCAGGCGACCGTCGACCGGCGAAGACCAGCGCCAATCTATACCAATATTATTGTATCCATCATCCATATATGTACACAAATATTTATATACACACACACACACACACACACACACACACACACGGATTGCCCGTTGGAAAGCGCTGAGAGAACCCGCAAATTTGGTTTGCGTTTTCATTATTCATGGATTTAATTAACACCAATTGAACCGCTTGTCGCTCGACTCTTTGGAAAACAATTTCCAAAACTCGTATAATTTATTGCTCTTTATTTTTCTCTGAATTTTTAATTTGCCCTTAAGTGATCGTAAATATGAAGAACAGACTCCGCCAGTTAGCTCAATTAATTGTTGGCTAAAGATGCAACTTCCTCACTTCCTCAATTTTAGTTAGAGAATCGAAGAAGTCTTTTGAGGATTGAGAGTTTCAGTAATCCATAGATGTCAATGCCATTCTCATCACTTTAAATCACTCGCATCTAAACTCTAAGGTTCTGCTACCAAATTTGAGTTGATCTCTTGACCTAAACTATACACAAACCATTAGCCAGTATCTACAAGACTTGAGTTAAGCGTATAATTTCGATAATCAAACTATTTGTGTGTCGATTTGGCTTGGCCTACGGGCTAACAGAATATCGGACACTTGAGCGAAATGCCGTTACAAATGCTTTAAACCTCATAATCGGCCATAGCCATGTTGGAGTTGGAGTTTACATCGTTTGCAGAAACACGGCTAA